>OX422208.1:468933041-470146509 GCA_949130495.1 Sambucus nigra | reverse complement strand
CCTCACTTGTACATATTTCCATGTTCTTTCCACTTTTTATGTATATCCATGCTACATTTTTGTGTATATCCACATGTTTTATATAATTTGTACACATTTCCATGTTTTATTTCACTTGTATGTATCTCCTATCCACCTTTTTCGCCCATATGCTTCATGTTACTTGTATATATTTACTTTTTTTACCCCACTTGTGTAGTTATTTCCTTTTATCACATGCCATTTCTATGTATTTCACATTTTACTCCATGCTTAGTAGTTGTATATATCCCTCTTATCATGCATAATACTTTGCATAGAGAACTAATTAGTACTTAAACATTTGCACACTACATCACACGAGTATTGAGTATTGATCTTATATTTGTATCATACTAAAGAGTCTCTTTATGAGGGATTGTCAGCTCCGTAGGCCGCGAATAACCTAAGATATAAGCTCCCACCTTCCATCGACCAAGTACCTCGACATATATCGAGCGGTTCCCTTACATAGTAATTTTTTACCGAACTAACGACAAAAAGTATATAACATGTATCTATTAATGTACGTCGAATATATAGAATTCCTCTCACATATATCACCATGATGTATATCATGAGGAAATTCATGTACACTTAGGGATATCAGATGGCTTCTCCACACGTATTGATGAATGATTGCTCTAATAGGCAAGAGGTATAATGTGAAAGTCATGCCAAAATGGGGAACCCTTAAACTAACCCCACATGCATAACCCTTATATAGATATCTACCTTAGGACACTCATAACTAGATTTCCAATTCCAATGCAAAACTTTGGAGAAATTTCAGATCGCCTTACCGTCCAATTTTGGGCTCTTTCACTCGTTTTTAAAATAGGACCATATTCGTTAGTCTAGAAATAAGTTAAAATTGTATATTTCATTATGCAGTCTATTTTTTACCAAACTCTGGTCATATATGGAATTTCACTTTCACCCTTGGCAGAACATAATACAACTGGTACCCAGTAATAAAAACTACATTAAGGGGATTTATCTCCCTTTTCTGCCTTTTCAAAGGTACCAAATATATTTTTTTCTAAAATAAATAAAAATACTTTTTCCCTCGCAGATGCAACCTCATTCCCCTAGCTTGGTTTGGCTCCTTATTACTTAATATCTGTTATCATACCACCTTGAAGTTCTACTTCATCATCATCCACTTTAGTAAAGACAGAGTAGTCTTACCATAAATACCTCATGGAGAACCATAATCAGGATGCTAAAGTTCAGCCAGATTTGATGATTGTACTTGCACCACTTGTAAGGAAATATTTTATGAGTCCTAGTTTAGAATAGTATATGTCATATACTGCTACAAACCTTCGAAGAATTATTCAAGATCAATTGTTGTCGAGACGGATCCGAATATTAAGGTTCTTCAACATTCAAGCCTCTGCAAGGTTAATTTTGGTGAGAACATATTTAAGTCCTTTTATGGTTCACTTAAAAGTTTTGGGATATTTTTCTCTAAGTGTTTGAAAATGTTTCTAAAATATTTTCTAAGTGTTGAGGCTTTGTCTTTCGTCCAAATAATTTTTCCAATATTTATAGACGAATTTTTTGAAATAAAAAATAAATTTATTTTTTGCGTTTTTTCGTTCGAGCAATACACTGGCTCGTTCGAGCAACAACCATATCTCGCATGAAGTTGTCGCGTGTATTCGTTTAAATGAGATCTCTTTCTTGTTCGAACAACATTAACATTTTTATAAATAGCTCATTAAACGAATATGTTTTTCAGAGGAGACCCGAGTTTTACACAGTACGAAAAACTGCAAACTACGGAAACGTTTTATCTTCTCCTTTAAGGTTTTAATCCTTATTTTCAATTCATAAAAAATCCAAATCTTTATGTGAATTGTTTTGGAACCCAAGATATAATCTTTTTGAAGCATTATCTTGTAGAGAGGATCTCTACTCCTAATATAGGTTCCACTTGATTGAGGTACTGGGTTGACGACTACGTATTATAGGGAGTGCTTGTGGGTGTTCCTAGGCTGATTGGACTGCGTGTCTGTGCGGATCTTTTGCGGTTGATTTATTGATGAGTTAGGTTGTGACCTATAAGAGTTTTCTACGGTAAATTCTTTGCTAATTTCGCTTAGTATATTGTAAGTTATGATTTGCAAATTAGTAGTGAAATAAAAGGTTTTTTCCATTCGGGGATTTTTCTTGAAAATTGGTTTCCTTTGCATGCTTCCAAATTTTATGATTTCAAATCACTTAGATGTATGATTTAGGGTTTAACTAAAATTTGGGATTAATTGAAATTGCTTGATTTGTCATACAATTAAATCAATTTGAAAACACTTGAAATATTCAACTGCATTGCACAAGTTTACAAATTGATATCAAATCTTTTTAACAAGATCCCCGCATTCTCAAATTGGTATCAGAGCCAATTGCACTAAATTATTATGTTTTTATCCATATTTTCTTAAGTATGGCTTTTGGTGGTATTGATGATTTCAACTTTTTGAAAAGTCTGTTTGGAAAGTTCACATGAATTCTTGTTTTAAATCATGCATCGAAAAGGACTCTGTGAGGTGTCTTGGTTGTGAGGGGATTGGTCATATGATAAATGAGTGTCCCACTAATATAAGAAGTCTTAAATCTGTTGTTTCTTCACTTACTGATAATGGTTCTGAAAAAGAAGTTTTTAATTCTTCTGAGCGAGAGCTTCCCACCCCTGTGACTAGGGATGAGAGTTAGGAGGAAGAGGAAGAGCTGAGTGAGTTGCAAGTTGCCTATAATAACCTGTATGTGGAATCTGTAAAGTTAAAGAAGGCAAACTTGAAACTAGAAGCTATATTGAAAAAACATGCCTTAGGTAAGAATAACACGAATTCCTTAATTGAGGATCTTAGGACACGTGAGGAAATGCTTAGAGATAAGTTAGGATATGTAGAGGGTGAGAGAGATAATCTTATAGGGTTGATGGAGACTATGAAAAAGGAGTTTTTAGAGATTGAGGATTCTAGACGTGTACTTGAGTTAAGGATAGGTGATCTTGAGAAAATTTTGAGTCAAGTAAGGTGAAGTTTGATTTGGAGTCTAGGTCAAAAAAGTTAGATAAGATGTTAGGCACTATCCAAATCAAGGAGGATAGGTGTGGTATAGGCTTCGATGATAGTGTTGCACCCATTTCCAAAGCCAACCTCACACATGTGAGAGAGCCTCCTAGAATTATGAAGAGAGAATCACCTAGAGTTATTAGGATGGAACCACCAAGTAACATTGTGAGCGAGACACCTGGGGATTTTAGGAGAGCACCACCTAAAAATTTTAGGAGACTCTCACCTTTAGGTAACACTCACCGCCCTATTTACACTTGCACACGCTATGGTAGGTAAGGTCATCTTAGGCGTTTCTATTATAAACTTCTAAATACTCCTAGGACATTTAATAAGAGAATAAATTCGATTTTGAAAACCCCCACATGTCGTTACAAATCTGTTTGGGTTAGGAAATCGGATTTCTAAGCTTTTGGGTTAATTATTCATGACTCTCAGTTGCTTTCACGTGATTCACCTCATGTTATATCTGTCGGTTGATCGTGTTTGTTGTTTGTCATGTGTTAGTTGTGCTTCATGATATATTTTTTCTAGTGTTATGACATGTGTACCATTTCTGTATTAGATTTTGTTTTGAAAAATACAAAAATATTTTCATTTTTTTAGAACAAATTTGAAACAGCCAAAAATATTTTATGAGTCCTAGTTTAGAGTAGTATATATCATATACTGCTACAAACTGTAGAAGAATTATTCAAGATCGACCAACATCGAGACGGATCCGAATATCAAGTCTCTTCAACATTCAAGCCTCTGCAAGGTTAATTTTGGTGAGAACGTATTTAAGTCCCATTACGGTTCACTTAAAAGTGTTGGGATATTTTTCGCTAATTGTTTGAAAATGTTTCTAAAATATTTTCTAAGTGTTGAGGCGTTGTCTTTCATCAAAATAAGTGTTCAAAGTTTTAAAGACGAATTTTTTGAAATAAAAAATAAATTTAATTTTTGTGCTTTTTCGTTCGAGCTTCGAGTGACAACCATATCTTGCACGAAGTTGTCGCGTGTAGTCGTTCAAAACACATCTCTTTCTCGTTAGAACGACATATTGTTTCGGTCGAGCGACACAATGCCTTAATGTTTTTATAAATAGCTCATTAAATGAATCAATTTTTCAGAGGAGACTTGAGTTTTATACAATACGAAAAATTACAAATTGCAGAAACGTTTTGTCTTCTCCTTTAAGGTTTTAATCCTTGTTTTCAATTCACAAAAAATCCCAATATTTATGTGAATTATTTTGGAACCCAAGATACAATCTTGTTAAAGTTTTCTCTTGTATAGAGGATCTCTACTGCGGACATAGGTGCCACTTGATTGAGGTACTGGGCTAACAACTGCATGTCATAGGTAATTCTTGTGGGTGTTCCTCGGCTCATTGGACTGCGTCTTTGTGTGGATATTTTGCGGTTGATTCATTGCTGAGTTAGGTTGCGACCTATGTGAGTTTGCTATGGTAAATTCAAGGTTGATTTCTCTTGTAATATTATAAGTTGTGATTTGAAAATTATTAGTAAAAAAAAGGTTTTTGTCCTTCGGGGATTTTTTCTTGAAAATTGGTTTCCTTTGCATGCTTCCTAATTTTATGATTTCAAATAACTTAGATGCATGATTTAGGGGTCAACTAAAATTTCGGATTAATTGAAATTGTCTGATTTGTCATTTAATGAAATCAATTTGAAAACACTTAAAATATTCCGTTGCACTGCACAAGTTTACAAATTGATATCAAATCTTTTTAAGAAGATTACCGAATTCCCAAATTGGTATCACTGCCGGTTGCACTAAGTTATTGTATTTTTATCGATATTTTCTTAAGTATGGCTTTTGGTGGTATTGATGAGTTTAGATGTCAACTTTTTGAAAAGTCTAATTGGAAAGTTCACATGAATTCTTGTTTTAAATCACCCTTCGAAAATGACTCTATGATGTGTCTTGGTTGTGAGGGAATTAGTCATACAATAGATGAGTGTCCCACTAATATAAGAAAGATTTTTAATAAACCGACATCTCATGTTTCTTCACTTAGTGATAGTGATTCTAAAAAAGAAGTTTTTTATGCTTCCAAGCGAAAGCTTCCCACCCCCGTGACTAGTGATGAGAGTGAAAAGGAAGAGGAAGAGTAGAGTGAGCTGGATGTTCGGGAATTATAGAGAAAAAATAGCTCGAATTGGAGAATTTCTAGAACCAAAGATCATGCCTAATCTGAACATTTCTTTTCCCCCAGTCAATGGGACCACAGATGCCCAAACCCATTTGGGATCCTGAAGAATACCAACATGTTACACATGATTCAATTCTCCATGTGTCCCTCCCTTAAATGGTCCACCTCTTTGTCATCTTCTTATATTAAATCTTACTCAACCATAGGCTAAATTTCCTATGGCAGTTCTTTTCTATCCCGGAGAAGAGGAAATCAAACAAGTGAAAGAAGACGTCTAGATTATCTTCCAAAAAATTCATCAAGTAAATATTCTAGGAAATAATTTAGACTATACACATATGTCCCCTTATCAAAAGGTTTGATTGCCCAAAAAATTCAAGAGGCTCGATATTGAGAAATTCATAGGATGTGGGCCTCCCATCATTCATCTATGGAACTATTTTCATGCCATGAATCTACTAGGGTCTACGGATGAAATCATGCCCCAGATGTTTCATTAGACCCTCAAAAAGAGTGTCATCCATTGGTCTAGTCATTAGAACAGTCTTGAATCCGAAGTTAGGAAGACGTTTGTAGAGAATTTATGGCTCAATTAAAGTACATTGAGGAGTTGGGGTTAACCTTTAGATACCTTGAGTTACTCAAACAGGGCCCGAGGATTTCGTTAACAATTTCATAACCAAGTGGAGATAGAAATTTTCCACCAGGACCAACCACCCATCGAAGTAAAAAAGAATTTGTTGTTGCACATTAGAAGTATAACCCCTATTTCATATCCCTTCAAGAGGCTAGTGTAGAGATTTTAGAAAGTGATACCAGTCAAAAAATAGAATTAAAATATAAAAAAAAAAAGTCGATCGGTAAGCTATTCAGAAGTATCGTAAACCTGTTGTTGTTGCCATTAATAACATTTTCCCTCAACTAAACACTTCATGGGCACCATAATGCCACCCTGTTGCCACTAAAATGAGTACACTAAACTCCATGCTCCAATTTTAATAGTATACTAATCCCTTTTATCCCGTAATCTTATCAAACCCCTGAACCTTCATCCACTGCTTGACCTTGTTCCTTCAAAAATTATGCTCATTTGCAAATTTTAGCAAATTGTCAGGCATACCACCAACTAATGTTACCACTTGAAGAATATTAAGTAAAGCCTCATTGATAAGGGCATTTTTTTCTCCTCTTACAGGCCCAAAAACAAACACTACTCAAAATTCTCTAGTAGTGCATCAAGCCGGTATGAATGCCATTCTTATCAATGAAGACCTTGATCTTGATACCTCAACTAGAAATAAACCCATAAACAATCCTACCTCATCCATCATCATAGAAAATCCCATGGTTCCTTCTTAATTATTCCCATCCTTCTTGTTACATCCAAAAAATTCCCATGATCGAGCCCCCTCCTTGATGATGAGAGCTTGCGTCACTGTCTGAAAGAAATCTGAAACACAGATTATAGATATATCTTCCATACGTGAACAAATGAAAGAGTTTGGAATGAAATGTACACTAAATCTAACTCTTGAAGAAGAAGAATATTGTGCAAAAGTTAGTGATCTTTACATGGAATAACAAAAATGGCTCGATAATCGCATTATTGGTTTATACTGCTAGAGTAATTCATCTTTGATAACATCGTTAAAATACTAGTAGAGGAAAGCATCTAGAAGGGAAAAATATATGAATCTGATGATCTACTGCTTGAATGAAGCTAAGAGGATAATTGGTCCATTAACAAAATCATTTATCTGCGACATGGGAAGATTTATACTATCAGGCTCTTAAAGTTGTGGAATGCATAGACTTATCACAAAACCTCCATATAATTTCAATTGAATGGGGTGGTAACTCTGACCCCTTAAATGACTCAGATGGAGCACCCAATAATGTTACCCCCAATACAATTCCATCCTTTTGTGGAGTGCTTTCATTTCAAGAACATCTAGTAGAGATCAGCCAGGTATCTACCACCCCCGAGAGAGACGAAGAAGCCAGATTTCTCTTTTTCCCATCATTGGTGAACTACATGACCCAGTTAGGCCGATATTACAAAGATCCAATCTTTATGTGGGAAGTGTTCCAAAAATAAAGGGAAAATAGTCGTTGAAGAAGCATCGGTGCCTAAAATGACCAATGAGGAAAGAAAAATTTAACGATACCTTATTAAACCATTGACTATACAAAGGGTATTAATCCCCATCGAGCGCCCTCAAGAAAGGAAAGAGGCTCCTCAGCTGACTTTAGACCACACACAGAGTGATACTTGGTTAGAAATATGAGAACTCATATGCTAATTGGCAAGGGGTAGTCCAAACAAATGAAAATTAGATTTTTATGTTTTTTAATTTTAGGGATAAAATTTTTTAAACAAATTAAACCCAATAAAACTTATTCACCAAAATTAAATTGCTTTGTTATAAATGATGATTTACCCAATTTTATCTTTTTAAGCTAAAACATACATCTAGGTGATAAGTAAATAAAATAAATAAATCATTCGCAATACACCGATCTAAGAGGAAAACCACAAAGGGAAAAACCTCGAGCGGGGCCCAGCTAAACAGATCACTATGATAAGGTTTTATAAAGACAAGATTGTAGACTTACTCAATGAATCATCTCGCTCTCAAGCCTTGACGATCTTCTATCTTCAACCTCTACTCCACAATGCAACATTGGAGTCCACCCACGCAAGCTGACACATTGCACGAATCCATGCACGCCTCGGTATCCATGAATGACGCTCAGCAACCGTCTACGAAATCAAAACACGGAACACCGTTTGTTCACCGCAACATAGAAAACCACTATAGATTCCAACGCATAAAAAAGTCAAGATAATGAGAAACAAACTTTAGTGTTCAAACAAAAGATCTCAAAGCATATGAATATCAAAACTAGGATCTTTAAACTCAAAGAGTGAAACTAGGGTTTTTGAACTTTTGTAAACAGGTATGAGTTTGATTTTTTCCCAAAGTTCTTAAAAAAATCTAAGTCCAACACGTCTTAAATAGTGAAATCACGAATTTTAAGGTGGCAAACTTGTTCGAACGAAAACACGTATCTCGTTGGAGTAAGAATACCATTTCATTTTAATGAAACTCAAGTTCGTTCGAATGGAGTGGCTTTCTCTTTCTAAGTAGCTTCAAACGAGTTGTCCATTGTTTAACCTAGAGTCCCTATTTGATATTCGTTAGATGTTCGTTACAATGAGATTCCAAACTCGTTCTAATGAGTTCACAACATCATTCAAACAAGATAACCATTTCGTTCTAATAAGGTAATGATTTAGTTCCAATGACTTTAAACCAAAAAAAATATTTTCTTCAAAAGAAATTTTAAAACTAGTTCTAAACGATTGTTTTAAAAAACAAACCCCCAAAAATATATCCAAGGACCATATTCAAAATGCATCCATGCCCTATGAGATCCTCAATAAATCTGAAGATAAACTTGGCATGAAAAACATAGCACGATGTATATCCAACTTTGAAGCTTGGCCTTTACGTCTATATCAAACATTTCATATGCTTACGAGTTCGATAATACAAAAGCCTAGCCTATAACTCAAATGTTTTGTTCGTAATTAAGACAATTACAAACAAATTTACTCGACTAGAAATTTTTCCTTACAAATCTCCTACTTTGGCTATTATGAGACAAAACCAAAATAAAACCCTACGGGCCTTCAATCTCTCTAAAAAGACTTAATCCCCAACCCCAAAAGGAAAAAGAGTACAGATGCTCGACAGAGACAAAAACATGATTATCATTGCACGCTTGAAAACTTTGCCCCATGTTGTAAACCTGCGCACTTAAATACACCTTCAAAATAAAAGAAAATATAGCGAGTATAAAATCTTCATAGGAGTAAATTTCTAACAATGTCAAAAAAATCTCAACCTAGGTAAGATGTCTCCTCCTAAAAAAATATATCTTGATCATGAAACGAAATATACCAATTCTACCATTTTTTGTTTAGTAATAGGCAAATCAAGAAAGTGTAAAACTATTACTCCCCAAAAACCAAATCTCCCCTAAATGTGTGAACATGAGATGCAATTTTAAAAAAGGAAGGAGGGAATAAAGTCATCCAATGGTGAAAGTGTAGCAAACACATAAAAATGGTAATACAAGAACAAATAATCCACATAATGATTAAATAATATCAATATCGCTGAAGAAAGATACCAATATGAATAAGCAATGAAGTACGATACCAATTTGAAAAAAGAAATTTCAATGCACACAATGAGTGATACTAATATGATCATATATCATGCCAAACAAAATCCAAAGATAAAGTATAGGGAAAACATGGACTAAATGCAAACTAAAAATACTCAAAACAAAATGATACCACATATAACATGGGAAAAATATACCAATGGCAGCTCAGCACATATATATAGGTATAAACAACCACAAAAACTTGATGCAGACACATAAGTTTTACACACTAGCATAATATCGATGTGTATAAACATGTGGAATGGAATGAATGGGTGTGAACTAGATACAAATGAATTATATCCCAAACACTCAAATATGTATAAGGATATCTATTTGATCGCAAACCTTTATCGAACTAAGATTTAGCCTCAATTGACAATATAAAGTGAACTCTATGAACAAACAAGTACAATTCATAAAAGACTACATTATTGATGATTTTATAAATCAATAGGATCATGAAAAAAATGTGGATAACTAGGATTCATTGTTCAAACCCATTGATCTTCAACTATGACACCCTCAAAAGGTAAACATATAACATATTTTATTTCCTTTCAATTCTGTTGAATTTATCACTTTTAAAAATCAAATAAACTAACCATGTTGGCCTTGGTAATTTTTTTATTGCCTTTAATATTTTAATTAGGATCTTACTAGTGGTGCTTTCCTACAAAGGAGATTTTCTCATTTCATATCCCTTTCTCGCGCACCCTCATATTTTTTTATGCAATTTAAAGATTATCACGGGCAACGGTTCTTACATGCACAAATCCCTCATAGTCATGAAATATGAAGATGACAAAATTGATGGGAGAACATCTCACACAGCACAAATATACATGTGAAGTTAAAATTCAAAGAGCTCATGCATGTGTATGTGGAGGCATATACAAAGTGAATCCATTAAGCGAACTAAGTTTGAAATTACTCGATCAAATCTTGATTAAGAACAATCTTAGTATTAACAGTCGTAACCAAATTTCCTAGTCATATGGAAATCAATGAATGAATTGGATTAAAAAACATCAATATGCCACACCAAATGTGTAAGACTAATATACACAAAAATCAAAAATCTTTTTGAGTTTTTCTAAAAAAATTCAAAAAAACACTAATTTGAAAGCAAAACTAACTTAAAAGACAAACAAAATCTTTTTGTAGTTTTTCAAAAAGACTCAATAAAAGAAAAATCAAAATATAAAATATAAAAATAACATACAACTAGCAAACATATATCATGAAGAACAACCAATGTATGTAAACATGCGAACACAAACAATCATTAGATGTCGCAGGGGAAGTATCATGTTCAAGCAAACGAGAATCAACAAGTTTAATATGTAAAGCCTCCAAATCTGAATTCTTAACCCGGGTAGGTGTAATATGATGATATCGAGTTTTGGGAACCTCAGTGACTCTATTCTTAGACTTCCTATGTTCATTTTTAAGATCATAAAAAAACCTCCTAATGTGACCTTTCCTACCACAATGACTACGGGTGTAAACACGGCGAGGGGTGTTACCTAAGGGTTGATTTTTCCTAACGTTCCTCATCGACTCTCTCAAATTCATGGTCTTGGCTTGGGTAACGAAAGCCCTATAATCATCTAATCTAATTACAAACTTGTCATCTTTGATTATAACGGATCCTAATATCTTACTCAACTTTTCCAACCTAGACTCCAAATCAAATTTGACATGACTCAAATCTCTCAACATTTTAATCTCTTTACAAGCTCAACTATTCTCAACTTCAGTAAATACCTAGACTCCTCAAACTCAAGAGTCTCTTTCTTCATAGCCTCTATTAAACCATGAAAATAATATATCTCAACCTATACGTACTGTATCTTTTCTCGAAGAGTCCTCTCACATGCCCTAAGATCATCAATCAACACATTATCAACATTATGTACAGCATGCTCTTTTAACCTAGCTTCCAACTTCAAGTTAGGCTTATTCAGTTTTAATGTTTCTCCATATAACTGACAGAAGGAAACTTGGAGTTCACTCTCCTCCTCCTCTTCTTCATCCTCACTCTAATCTCCACTCTCTCAACCATCACGAACTTGGTAAACCTAAACAATGTCCTCCAAAGTGTCATGTATATAAATATCTTCATGCAAAGATTTCTCATTAAATCTCACATAAATAGCCATGAATGAAGTGTAGTTGTGCTCAATGAGGGAATCCAATGCTTATTACATATCATTATCACTGAGGGTGGCATTGTACACCTTTGGTTTCTTCTCTCCTTCCTTCGTTTAGTGGGGCACTCAGCTACCCTGTGGCCATAACTGTCACAACTAAAACATCTTTTTGACTCATCCCTGTTAAAGTTCTCATTCTGATTCTTTTTAATTATGTCCATATCCTCGGACTCGATGTCAGACTCATCATTCGAAATAGGTGTTTCCTCCTTCCGATCTTTCAATGCAATGCCTTTATCTTTATTCTTCTAAGTCTTGGAGGAAAACATGCCGAGATCTTAAGTTTACAAGCTCTTCAAGTTTCGTAGCATTTAAGGTACCAAAAGAATTCAAAATCATCACTTTTGAATTAAATCTTTTAGGTAACGACCTTAATATTTTCTTGATTACTCATCGGTTATCTTCTCTCCCAAGTTAAAAGATGAGTTATCTATGTCAGATAGTCTAGCGTAAAACTCATTAAGGATCTCACTCTCCAACATCATAATCGCTTCAAACTGAGTGGTGAGGTTTTAGAGTTTGGAAGATTTCATAGAACTAGTTCTTTCATGGGTGATTTGAAGAATGTCCCAAGCCTCTTTTGACGTCTCACAAATCATAATACGACAGAACTCTTTCGGGTGACAGAACAAAATAGAGCATTTAAACCATGCGAATTATAATTTTTAACCTATGCTCGGCTTAACTCTATAATTCTTCGGGTTTGGGAATACTATTCTCTCCAACTACGGTAGTAGGTGGAGTCCAACCATTTAACATGGCTTGCCATACCCGCTCATCTATAGCCTTAATTGCTAACATCATACGCATTTTTTAGTATGCTCAATTTGATCCATAAAACATCGGAGTTCTAATTCCATCAAAACCACCAAAATTCATGCCTAAGAACATGGGATCAAAACACAATAATTTAGCATAAATTGCTGTGATACCAATTTGAGAACGTGTGTGTTAATAGGCAAGGGATACTTTGAACAAACAAAAATTCTATTTTTATGTTTTTTAATTGTAAAGATAAAAAACATTAAACAAATTAAACCCAATAAAACTTGTTTACCAAAATTAGATCGTTTTGTTACGAAAAAAAAATGATTTACCCCCTTTTATATTTCTAACCTAAAACATGCATCTTGATGATAAGTAGATAAAATATATAAATCATCCAAAACATGTCGATGTATGAGGAAAACCACAAAGGGAAAAACCTCAGACGATCCATCCAAACAGATCACTATGATAAAGTTTTACAAAGACTAAATGGTAGACTTAATCAACGACTCATCTCCCTTGCACGACTTGGCGATCTCTTCAACATCTCTTCTATATTGTAGCGTAGGAGTCCAGACATGCAAGTTGTTGCAATGCATGAATCCACACATGCCTCAGTATCCACCGTTGAGGCTCTACAACCTTCTATGGAATCAAAAAACTAAACACCGTTTCTTCACCACAACACATCAAACCATTACGGAGTCCATCATATGAAACAAGTTCTCAACTCATGATGATGATAAATAAACTTCGATGCCCACAGAAAAGATATCAAAGCAAATGAATATGGAAATTGGGATCTTTAAAATCAAAAGGTGAAACTAGGATTTTGGAACTTTTATAAATAGGTAGAAGTTTGATTTTCGCCAAAAGTTCTCAAAAAATTTGAGTTCAACATGTCATAAATAGTGAAAACATTAATTTTAAGGCGTTAAAATTCTTTGAACGAAAACACATATCTCGTTTAAAGGAGAATACCGAAATCTCAAGTTCTTTTGAACGTGATAGAAATGAAAAAATTACGTCTAATGTGTGGATTTTTGTCATTATTGCAACTCCTTTTCCATAAAATTTCTCTTAAACCTACAAATAAACTCAAAATATGCATAGGGGTAAGTATGGGAGTATCAATCAAACTCTAAGGATGAAACACAAAATAAGTGAATACATGTGTAAATTCATTTGCATAATATTAATTTTCATGATTTTTCTATTTTTTTATCAAGGGATTATTAATTAACTAACTATACTAATTTTTATTTTTTTAAAGTAATAACTACGATGTAAAAGCTAATAAGAAAAAAAAAAGATAAACAAAATTGTGCTAAAAAGTAAACTAACTAATTGGACTCGTGAGGGATTTAAAATTCATCCCATGAATGGGAGATTAACCCTCAATAGTCATCATCCAAAAATAAAAGTAAACAATAAGAGCATGTGAGGATTAAATCACAGGAAATTAAAGAGGAATAGATCAAACCCATTTGTACTTGAATTGGATCAACTCTTCAATTATACACCAAAATTCTCTCAATTAGAATCCCTCGCAAATGTATTTATTGATTCTAAAATAAAACTACAAATAAAAAGAAATAAAACTAAACTATAATATATACAATGGATAATGGATGAATTCACATTGGACACTTAAATAATGAAAGAGATTTGCTAAAAATATAAAGCCTATCATTATAAAATTATACATTAGAACTCATACAATGATATAAATTCTACATCATCACTTTATGTTGAGAAATTTTCTAAAAATGCAAATACTCACCATAAAGGAATGGATTTGAATTTACATCCAAGAGGGATGAATTCAACCACATCACTCTATTTTGAAATATTTGCTAAAAATGCAAAAATTCACTATTTAAGGGTGGAGTGGAATTCATCCATGAGATAAATTTCACCTCGCACCTCTATATTGAGATATTTGCTAAAAATGAAAATACTATTTATAGAGGAGTGGAGAGAAATTTATCACACATAGTTTAAAAACTAAAATGAAGATCCTTATTTCAATGGCACGGAGTCTTCAATTTATAGGTGCAATGAGGGTAGGGGTATATTGGGAATTTTTAGACACATGGGTCCATGGAAATGGTGAGGAAGAAATCAGATTTGTTTATGGGTAATTCTGGCGTTATAAAAGGTGCATAGGGGAAGTGGGTAAGTTGACATTTAAAACATGTGGGAGATTTGTTTTTGGTTTATTTTTAGTGAATGGTTTTTTGTTTATTGGCAGGTAAGGAATCGTGGCTTGGTTCTAGGTGGGTTAAAAATAGGAGAAATGGGTCTTATTTGATGGTGTTGGGTGTATAGAGAAATGGAGGATAGCAAGTTTGAAAGGGGGAATGGGTTTGTGGGTAAAAAACTGATTGCCAATGTTCGTGGGTCTCGAAGTTGAGCCGGGATCAGGTCTGAGGAATCGAGTTTAAAGTCATGGTCGCTGGGTAGGAGAGATGCTGATGGGGAGCTCGGGTGATGGGTCTACCGGGATCGGATATGGTTTGATTTGAGTAGCTGGTTTAGGGAGGGTCCGGGTTGGTTGAATTGTGTTTAACTAGACCCGGATTGCCTGAGTTCGAATGGTGGGTTTTGGGTGGTTTGGGCATATTCGTGTCGAGAGGTTCTGGGTATGGGTGTTAGGTGTCTTGGAAGTTTTGTTTGATGGTGGGTATAAGGTATGGTGGATGGCAGAGAGATGAGAGAGAGGAAAGTGGGTTATGGAGGTTTTAGGAGAGAGAGTGAGTTGTTGGGGAAGAAGATTGGTTGGGGAACTATTGCGTGTGTGTGAGGTGTAGGATATAATGGTGTAGGATAGTTTGTGTGTATTTGTACCTTAAAAAAAGTAAAAAATTCAAATTATCTAAAGTAAAAAAAATCCTAACTAAAATAAATATCATCTAAAAAGAAAATAAACAATAATAAAACCTATTAAACTAAAAAGACTCTAAATAAAAAAGAAAAGAAAAATAAAAATTATCAATCTATAAAAACTAAAAACAAAGTCTAATAAAACTAAAAAAATCATAACTAATCCTACTAAAATAAAATAAAGATTAAAAACTAAAAACTAATCAAAATCAAAATAAAATTACACTAAATTTAAAAAATTGCAAATAAATACTAAAAACCAAAATAAACCATAAAATTAAAAACGACTCAATTTTTTTTTTAAATTAATAAAGGTACAAACACAGCACACATCGAGCACGGGATAGGTTTAGGCTTGATCTGGGGTAGGCTAGGGTTACAGGATTGGTGATTTAGCCGCATTTGAACTGCAAATTGTCTCAAAATAAAACTTTTGACACCACAACTACAATCAAGTCTACACAATAAATAATTACGAGCATAAGATCCAATTTTATCGAGAATTAGGAATTAAAATATGTCTATTTGACGTATAAAATATACACTTTTGGGTGCTTATCACACCACTCCCGAACAGAACATTGATAGTTCTCGAGCAAAATAAGGAGAGAAAGAAAGATAATAAACCAAAAGTGTACCACTTTCGGGGACACTTGCGATTAAACTTAGCATGTTCAACAAGCCTTTAAACCCATATGTTGCCTTACAGGACGATTGCACTTCAAGTATCTTCTAGATTACCGTTTCGAAATCAATGCTTTGACTTCAAAATCTCACTAGATACATCTCTCTCAAACGAACTCTCGAGATTTGGGTTAGTGTACCGCTCTTGTGTGTGAGGAGGTGAGTAAATGTAATCAAGTTCAAACATTTCACACACATATAAGAAAGAACGGACATGTAGAAATAAAATGATCTCATGAAAGAATGCTAATCACTATAGTGAGAGCGTCTAGTTATTCACCACGTTGACTTTCATTTGCTCGAACACCTAGGGAAAAATGGATACTTATGGGTGAAGGGGAAACAAAATGATAAGGATATGATGAGATAATGTAGGATAGGATGGTGATATGATGGATGTTTTGATGGATATGCGAGAAGAGTATTCTACACTTTAGGCACAAATGTCTTTATTTCATAAGAACTAACTACAAACTCTTTTTTCTTTTCTTTTCTCTTTTCTTTTTATTTTTTTTATATCCTTTTTTTCTCTTTTTATTTTTCTCTTTTTTTTCCTTTTATACTCTCAACACTGAAGACATTTTATATTTGAAAAACACACTCTTTTTCTCAGAAATGAAAGATGGATGGTGTGGGAAAATATGTGGGGATATGGAAGAGCATGGGAAGGTAATGGATGAAATGATTGGTAAATGGTAGGTGTATGGATGAAAACCTAGTGATCGGGAAAAATTTCAAGACACATGTTTCTTACAACTCCAAAGTGATGTCATTCTCAATGATCAAGCCAAAAATTTTAATGAAGAATAATGAGATCATACAACGATTTAAGTGCGGACCCAAAAGAAGTTGAATCAACCTGTGACTCGGAGATTGTATAAAACTCTCTGAAAGGTGAAAGACATAAATCTCACAAGATAAAGTCTCCACTACTGATCCTTAAGGTTTTCTTGCTAATTGTAATACTCTCCAACTCTAAACTGCACTGACGTGATAAGTGTGCAAATTTTGTTGAGTCTAGAAATTCATAGTGAAAAATGTCTTGTTACATATTACATAAGCTATTTAGAAAAAATAAATCCTCTAGATTGATTCCTAGACTTAAAGGATGGATGATAAAAAAAATCACGTCAATGAATAAGATGAAAGAAATTGCACGAAAATTTAAAAATTAGGTTTTAAAAATAAAAAAATTTCAAAAGAGGTACGATTTTGATAAAATTCTCCACCCCCAAACAAAAAGGAACATCATCCTCGGTGTTAAGTAAAATGATTTTTAAAATTGAGAGCAGAAGGGAGGAAAGAGATTACCAGAATCAACCGCTAATGAAGTGGACGGATGAAGACAAGAATAAACCTGAAGAAGTGATAAGATAAAAATATGTGTACAAGTCTATAAAAAATTTAAAGCATTGGGTGGTGTGAAACACCACCCCCAAACAGGATGAGACTTATACAAGAAACAACTGGCTGCCTCCCAGTAGCGCTAAGTTTAATATCTCTAGCCAGACCAAACCATTCTCATCTTAAAGATAAGATCTATGAAAGCGCATGGTGGAAGAAAAATAGGGTGATGATAATAACCCCCAACAAGACTGAAGCGTCAGTCTTGTTGGATAAAGGCTAAAAATGGTCAATGCACTTGTATGTCAAAGTGGATCACTCGATGCAAATCATCGGTGGACCATGGGCGGGTGGGTATTAGCCTAAGGGTGAGGGTGAATAGGCACCGATCACGGGCCATATTGAGCATAAAGGTAAGGGAAACAAGGGACCTTTAAGAATGGTGCTCTCATTGGTGAGGAAGGCAATATGGTTTGGTAAGTGGGATGTGGTGGGGTTCATAGAAAGCACACGATCGTTTTACAAATGGACGATGATAAGGATCGCGTCGTGACATGCCAGGGAGCTGTAGATGGGAAAAATAAACACCATAAGCGAGTGGCGGGCATAGAGTAACAAGCTCGATGTCACGGAAGTAGAGAGTAGAGCCACATATGCTCTCATGGAAGGTGGAGGCTGGTTTCAGGTGAGGATAAAAAAATGTAGATGGAAATATGAAAAGTGTAAAATCAATATCCAAACCAGGTGGTGGGTTGGAAGGGGTAATGGGTGGGACGGGTGGGATAAATGGTAGATCAGGTGGAATAAATGGTAGATCGGGTGCGATAAAGGGTGAAGGAAGATGATCCAACTCGAGTGTAGGGGACACACACTCGTCGGGAGGAGTAAAGGAATATTCACTAGGGAGTGTGGTATCTAAAGATGGAGTGGTCAACTTCTGGACAAGAATATCACCAAGTAATATGGTGGGTGGTTCAAACGAGTCATCAAGATCGGAGATAGAGGAATCATTAAAAATATTGGGTTCAAAGGGATCCATGTATGGTGGAACAGGATCCATATCCGGAGAGGTAGTAACCATCTTGGATTTAATCTCGAGAAAAAGGTGAGAACTCGTAGCCAGAGATAACCTAAGATGAATTGGTTCCTCGAGAACACACGCAGTGGTCTGAATAGGTGTAGACTCGAGCCTTTTTTTGGATTCGTCGGTAGGAAGAATTTGAACCTCAATGGTGGGTCAATGTGGACAATGCGGGATTGGATGAGTCTCACAATCTTTGGATAAATCAACACAAGTTTCAACTTAAGGCCCGGGCCATGGAATGGTCTCAACGTCGAGATTCTCATGGCGGTAGGGTTGGTCATACTCAAAATCAGTGGCACAAGACAACTCATCATCGCTCCACATGGGAGAAATAATGGGTTAACTTCAGGGGAACTCCGACTTGTTCACACACTCAAATTCATTTAACTTTTGCTCAAGATGTTGGAGGGCTTTATTTTAAATTTGAGTAGCTTGTTGTTGCTCGAGCATGAACTTTTGCAAGAGGCTTTCGAGAGTGGAGGTGGATGGTGGTGATGAAGTTATGGGGGCAACTATGGTTGAGGTGGACACAACTCGCTATGGACATGACCGGACGGAGAATACTCATAGGAAGTGTGGAAAACAGGGCCAAGTGTGTCATACACGGTAGAAGCATCTTCATGAGAGACAAATGGTTGATAATCGTGGGTAGAATAGTGAGGGAACTGATCAGGATAGGGTGCACTAGGATGATATAACGACTATTGGAACGTGTGAGGATCCGCAACATCGGGTTGAGAATCGTATTGCATGAAAGGGTGATCAGGCTTCCATGAATAACTTGGGAACTCACACCACTCGGGATTTGATACATCATGATAATAAGTTGGAGTGGGTTCTGAAACAATGTCGTATGGATACACATGTTCCATGGTAGGTTCAGATGGATATTAAAAATATGGACACTTATGGGACAAGTGATCGGCATGAAAATAATATGTGCACATCGAAGCATGTGACGCGTTGATACTCGTCATCGAAGGAGATGAAATGTGAGATGCGTGCCTGGATGACGCATGAGTATCAACGGAGTGTGTTTGGGAGTTAAAATCACTAAGTAAAGTGTGAAGATTAGATTCGAGCTCAACGTCAAACATGCTTCGAGAGAATGGGAAATGGCCAAAGTAATCCCGTAAGGGACGTTTGTCAGCCATGACGAGAAAATATATATATATATATATATATAATATTTTTTGTAAAAAAATTTCAAAAGGAAAGAAAATATTCTTTGGATTTTTAGAAAAATAAAGGAAGAAAATATTTTTGGATTTCTTTTTGGAAGAAAATATCGGGAAAATATGTGGACTCTTGATTTGGACGAACTAACAAAAACTGACTGCAGAAAGAATGGAATCGAACACACACAAGTCAAGGAGAATTCCTAACTAACACATAGCCAATTTATATATTTAAATTTAGTGAAAGGGTAGTCAAATTTTATTTAAGTCCGCGGGTGATAAAAGTCACGAAATTATCTAAGTGATCGCCTTTGCAAAAATATTCTCCTACTGGGCTACCTAGTTGATTGATTTTAAATTTAATGATAACTAGGGTAGCACACATTTGGTAAGCGAGTGAGTTGGGTGATGAAATCCCTTCTCGTGAATGACCGGATGTAGGTCTTAATTGATTAATTCATCACACACATTCAAAAATAGATGCGATAATAAAATCAAATAAGAGCACGTAGTCACACACAAAAATTGACTCGCTGACAGGAGAGGCGCGAGGGTTTTAAAAATGTACCTCCCACGATTTTTACATCGTGGGGTGATGATCATTTGAGTCAACTAGGGGGAGATCATGCCTATCTCAATCGTCCTCGGGAGTACTACCGACCCAAGGTAGAGAGGCTTCTTTTCCTCGCCTTGGACGCCTACTCTCTACATTGTCTGGTTTCCCTATCAGGCTTTTCTTTGCAATTAATTATTACAAATTTAAATAAAAATAAATGGTGTCTCCAAGCACCGCAATACAAGCCATGTAATAAAATAAACATAATACAATCATTCTAAAATATAAATAAAAAATGGAATGAAAATGAAAAGTTCAATACAAATGAATCACAAATAGGAAATCATCTCCAATGCTTCAAGCTCCAAAGATCGGCAACAGCGCCATCTAATAGAAAAATCTTTTCGGTATGCGTTGTTGATTGAAGCTCCTCTAATAAAAAAATTCAATTACCTACAAAAATATATAACAAAATATAATATAGTGGTAAGTGAGGTATCAATCCAAATCTAAGGGTGAAACATGCAAGAGAGGAAAGATGTAATTCATTTTTTATTTAATTTCTTTTTGGACTTTTTGCATTTTCTATTTTTTTAGCTTTTTCAATATTAAAACAATTTTCAAGAGTGTGAAATAAGACTAAACTAAATTCAAATATCTAAATACTAATTAAAAAGTAATAGAAGAAACTAAGTAGATCTAACTAAATAAAAATCTAAAATATGAGATGAGTGTGGAAATAAAAGTGAGGACTAACAAGGGATAGGATGACACCATATATTCTAGTTAATAAAAATTAATTAATTCATTAAAATTAATTATCCCAAGTTAGTATCAAAATCACAAATCAACTCTGTTGCAAATATAATTTTGACAATAACATTTTAGAAAATGAAATTTAACACTCCTACAACTCTTGAAATGTAAATATAAACATAATCTAACAAATCACCCGCTAGGATCGATTTATCAAATTAGTTTAAATCATAAAAGTAATCTTAGAGTTGAAACCAAAGGATTAATACCACACTTGAGAAACCCCTATCTCTAGTAAAAATCTAAAATGGGTATTATAACCAGAATTTTGATTTTCTCTCGAAAATCATTTACCCTCTCCCGAGACGTAAATTAAAATATAAGAGTGCAAAGTTAATCATCAAAGAGATATGTAATTTAAATTAATTAATTAAATTAGGATTAACATCAAATAATGGGTCACCCCACCCCTTGAAAGGGGATTTAGACTAATATGATATTAAACATGATAAACAAACCTTGAATAAGCATTTAATATAAGAGAGTAGAGAGAACAACAATTAAACCAATCTCTTGAATTTAATTGACTTCCATCCTTGAATGAAAAGTATACAACCCTCCAAGTGAGTGATCAACAAAAATATAAATGAAAAATTCACTCAACTTGAATCTCACAAATTTATTTTCAAACTAATCTCTAAAATAAATGAAAATTAAAATTAAAATTAAAATAAAAACTACTCTAAAAAAATAAAAAGTGTTTCTCTCTCAAATTTTCTCTTTATAACCTTAGACGATCTCCCAAATGAGCTTTGGGTCTTCATTTATAGTGCACGTGGAGCTAAGGGTAATTTGGTAAGGTTAATGGTCTTATAATTAGCCTTTGGTTTATTTGTCTTAGTGGAGGGTTATAGTACCCTTACCCTTAGAATATGGGGTATTATACCCCTAATTATAAGACCAAAGACAAACGAATCATTTATAGTGCACATGTAGGTGTATTGTGTTTTATTTGTCTTTGGTCTTATAATTAGTCTTTGGTTTATGCAGAATCGATTTTGGATGGTTTGAAGTTAGGTAGGCTCTAGGATTGTGGGTCTTCGGTAGGAGGGGTTGTTTTCGGGTTTGGTGTAGTTGGAGGTTGGAATGGGTCTGCCTGGGGGTTCGGGTTGTACGTTGAGATGGGTTTGGGTTAAAGGGTAGTGGGTCACGGGTTCGGATAAGGGGTGGTTTCGAAATTGGTTCTGGTTTATAGAGATTGGGGAAAATGGGTATAGATTGGGTGATTTCTGACCGGAATCGCGGGTTGCAGGTCACCGGCGAGGATGGCTAGAGATGGTGGTCGCAGGAGCTGGAAGTAGGTGGTTGGGGTATGACGTTTTGGGTTTGGAACAGGGGCAGTGGCCATGGAGATATGAAGTATGTCAGGTGGTTATGGGTTTGAGGGTTGTTAACAAAGTTTAGGTGGATGGATAAGTGGCTATCCGGGGTCGGAGGTCTTGGGGGGGGTGACGGCAGTGGTTGAGGTGAAGACAAGGGGTTAATGGTATTGTTTATGGAGATTTTGAGGAAGCTGAGAGATATGTGTGTGGGTGTTGGTTAATGGAGGCAGAGGAGAGAGAATGTGTGGGATAAAGAAGATGAAGTGGGGGTATGTTTGTGTGTTATGAGGGTGTAGGAGAGTAGTGTGCGGGTGAGGTAGAAGATGAAAATTGAAGGGGTGGTTGTGTGTGGTGGAGTGTATGGAAAAAATGGTGAGGGTGAGTGAGTTGGTTTAGAATCAGTGTGTGTGTGTGTGTGTGTGTAAATTTGTACACCTAATCTAAAAATAAAACTAACTAACTAACTAACTAAAAGTAAAAATAAGAAATTAAAAAATTAAAATCAACTAAAAATAAAATCCTAAAAAAATTAAATAATAAAACAAAAGAAATAAAAACTAAAAACCAAATAAAAATGAAAACTAAAGTCCTAAAAAATATAAAATCTAATAAACTAAAAATAAACTCCTAAAAACTAATCCTAATAAAATAAAATAAAATAAAGATTAAAAATTAAAAACTAATAAAAAAATCAAAATAAAATACATTAATTAAAAAGAAATATAAAAATATAAAATAAATCCTAGAAAATTTTAAATAAATGTAAAATAAAACCTAAAAAATGACACAAAATAAAAATCTAGAAACATCTCAAAAGCACAAACTAAACACACACGGGGCTCGGGTGGTGGTTTGCGCTAGGTTTGGCTTAGGTAAGGTACGAGACTGGAGAATTAGCTCCATAAATTGGACAGTTTCCTTAAAATAAGCATTTGAACTTCGCAACATGCATTTGACCTATAAAATAAATATTAACACGCATAAGACCCATTTTATTGATAATTAGCAATTAAAAACCGTCCATTCGGGGTCTTAAAATATACACTTTTGGGTACTTATCAGAACGAACTGGATTTCTCGTTCTAACGAGCTTCAAATGAGCTTCCAACGAGTTGTCCACTGTTTGACAGAGAGTCCTCATTTAATAGTCATTAAAATTTCATTCGATTGAGTTTCTAAAGTCATTCTAACGAGTTCCCAACATTTTTGGAATGAGATAACCATTTTGTTCTAACGAGGTAATGTTTTTGTTTAAACGCCTTTGAAACCAAAAAAATAATTTTCTTCAAAAATAATTTTAAAAACAGTTCCAAACAATTTTGTTTAAAATAAAACACCCAAAAATATATCCAAGGACCATATTCAAAATGCATCCATACCCTATAAGATCCTCGATAAATGTGAAGACAAACTTAGTGCAAAAAATACGGCACGATGTATATCCAACTTTGAAGCTTGGTCATTACGTCTTCATTAAATATGTCTTAGGCTTACGAGTTTCACAATACAACTCATAACTGATGACTCATTTGTTTGAACTAATTTAAGCCAATTAAAAACAAATCGACTCGAATGGAAATTTATCCTTGCAAAATACTTCGACTACTCTCAAGGATAAGCCATGGTATTGTAGAAGAATTCAGTTATGCCTTTTTCCTCCTATAAACGTCAGCCATTCCATCACATTTCCCAAAGAAAGTTCAAAGGGAACATTATCTAAGTTATTCCATGACTTGCACTCAGAATAAACTTCATACTGAAGCAAAATGACCTCTTGAGGTCACCCCGACCTCAGCCCTAGGATGGGGCAATGCGTGGCATTTCAAGATCAACTCAGAGTAACTCCATGACTATTCCAGGCCCCCTGTACCTCCAGTAAAACTCCTACAATGAGTTTGGCAGGTCGGTGGTAAGCACACATTATTTTATCTATAACATCTATTCATATCCACTTACATTGAATAATCCTATCAACATTAAATTCTACCAATAACCACCTTACACAACCTGTAAATACTATGGCCAACACTCCACCTCCTTATTGACATCGTCAGACCTTAGAGCTATCATAACCATGTCGTAATATTCCACTTTTTCTCTCTCCATGAGTTCTTATATATAATAAAGGTTAGGGAACGTATCAAAGATGATTAATATTGATAATTATAGAGATGTATACATTTAAGCAATCAAACTTGTAGAGAATCAAGAGTGTTAAGCATACACGAGTGTTTTACTCTTTGTTTCGCACTCATAACCCACTATTATAAGTTTATATTTAAATCTTGGATCATTTCCATGGTTTACAAACCTGTAATATCTTGTTGAGCCCTAAATCATTACTTAAGCATCTTTAGAGAAGTCAATATGTTATTTCCCAAGGTTCTCTATATTGTTGACAAAGGCTAAAATACCTCAAACTCTATGGGACAAAGCTCAAGATGTCTTATAGATTGTAATCACTAATTTACAATCTAATAAACCAGTGTAATACCTTTTACAATGGACGTAGGACCCTCAATCGAGGTCTAAACTACTTTAAATAATTTTCTGTTACTTTGAAACTCTTATCTTCCTACCCGTTCGAGGTCTAGAGGGGAGCACCTATGGGTCTAAAATCAAATATGATCTTAACATTAACCAATATTGTAAAAAAGTTAAAGAAGACTCAAGCCAATATCACTCTGTGGGGACTTTTCATGTCCTTTAAACTTTATAGGAACTCTTTTATCAAACTGCTTACTCAAGTAACATTCCTTCTTCTACCTCTCCTAACGAGGCCATTCATATAGTCAAAACTTTAACCACCAAGAGACTCATCTCTTTTGTTGATCAAGAAATCCCCAAGTTTTTCCCTGATCACAACTAAGTTTTTAATATCTCGGTATAAGTTCTACAGAACATGATCCTATTGGTTTTTCTTTATTAAAGGTTCCTCCTTGAATATACGACCGCTCTGAATGATCTGGACACTCTGATGTATAGGCTTGTAAGTTAGTGATCTCAATCTTACATCCATTATCGTGCATTCTTATGATAATACCCATCGAGAAGTTATGGGGTTAATTTTCCTCACGCTAAGGGCTGGTCAAGTTTTCATTCAAGAAGAATTCTAAGTGATCGGCATTCCTGCATGATTCAATTTTCTTATTATCTGCCATATCTTCACAACATCATAGGGGTTACTTATTCTCTTCATCATAAATTAAAATTATTTATAGATAATTGGGTCATTACTATCATCAGGGATGATGAAAATTCAGATGGTCTTGGTTCTAGAAACCCGATTCTAGAAATCCATCATAGTGCCAATGACATGCTACTTTCAGGTTTTAATATTAATCTGCTCCTTCTCTGGCTATAGATGATTTTAAGGAGAGAGTGAGTCCCAAGCACAACCCTCGCGATAATGTTAATGTGATTCAAATATTTAAGAATGTGCATTTTATGCCTAGAATTGATCTAGGTAGTAGGCAACAAGGGACCCTCAAGTTGATTATCCTAAAGGAAACTTTTCCACCATGTGGTTTGATATGTCAGTTGTCCCTAGCTGAACTTATGGATCTTGACCAACCATACAAAAATAGAGCGTTTAAAAGAAAAATATCATTTTTAAAGATTCTCTAAAAGGGAACTTTATCAACGAAGGCGAAGATTTCACCTACAGTTGCTTCCCGAACACATGGTATGATGTTTGTGAAAAAATTATGAAACCAGGATTTGAGATATTATTCAAAGACAAATTCACTTAAACTGAGGGATCCAAGAATTAGGTGAAGCATATGACCATCAATTCATCTGATTCGAGCTCTTATGGAAAGAAAAATATTGAAAGCACTGATATTTACGAGTCCTCTGGTATCTCTAAATTAGGGATGGAACTCTGCATGATTCATGTCTAATCTAATGCATCTGATCTTACAAAAATAATCTCTCATAATGTCAAACCTCTCCTCAACTCGTGGAGTGTCCAGGCCAGTCCGACCTTACCAGCTCAAACCTTAATTATTTACCACCTTGAGAAAAAAACATGTTTCCACTTCTACTATTTCTGGTTCAAATATAAATGAGTCCTCCATTGAGGAGGTCCTCACTGTTGTTTTCCTAATAATATTATCAACAAAATGAATGAAGATTTAGAGTATCTTGTTATGACTTATATTAATTTCATTGATTATAATAATCAAATAATTGATGAAAATAACTTAATGAGTGAATAATGACCTCAATGAGGAAAATATAAAATAAAATAACAACATTCAAAGTAATAATGAGTAGATTATTGTCATTAATCGTGTAACTATTAGAAATCCATGTGAGATTAGGAAAGGATTAACCCTAAATGAGAAAGAGTGGTCACAATTCAAAGATCCTTAAAAAGAGTTTATTTGCATGGCCTTACAGCGACAAACCTAGCATTAAATCAGAAATCGTGAAACATAGACCCTGAATGCAAGCTTGTCAACTAAAAGCTGAGAAAGCTCTAACCATAATGGTACATCAAAGACAAAGATGAAGTAGTCAAGAAATTAAATATGGGGTTCATCTGCATAGTCGAATACCTTACATGGATGGTCAACATAGTCCTTGTTCTAAAATTAGGAGGAAACATCTGCATGTGCGTCGAGTATTAGGATTTGAGCAAAACTTATCCAAAAGATGACTACTCTATGTCTAATATTAATGAAATCATTAACAATATTCTTAATCACATGGTCAATTCATTCGTCAATGGATTTATAGGGTATAATCAGATCAAGATACATCCTGATTAGCAAGAGAATAATGATTTCACAACCCCATGTGAAACCTTCTGCTATGATGTTATGCCTTTTGACCTCCAGAATTCTGAGGTTATGTACTAAAGAGTATCCATAACCATATTGTATAACCTCACCCTTAAGGAAGTTAAAGTCTAAGTCAACGACCTGATCATCAATTCAAAGACTCAGGGAAGTCATATCTCTACCTTAAGGAAGTTCTTTGAACAATTGCGATGGTATCATGTGTTCCTCAATCCACAATAGTGAATTTTCAGTGTTACAAAAGTAAACCTCCTAGGCTTTATGGTTCGTGAGAAGGGAATTCAAGAGAACCCTGCCAAGATCAAGGAATACTCAAAATCTCATAGCCTCAAACTGAGAAAAAGGTACGCAGTTTCTTAGGTAAGCTCCAATACATCAGCAGATTCATCATTTATCTCACTCCCATTTACGAACCCATCTTCAAAGTCTATCAAAAGGATTAAACCATATTTTTGAATGAGCCATGTCAAGAAGACCTCGGTAAAAACAAACAGTAAATTAATTAATTGTCGGAGTTCATGCCTCCGCAACTTGGTTTATCCCTCCTTTTGTACCTAATTGTCACATACATCGCAGTTGGGGTTATGTTATATTAATACATTGAGGAATCATAAAAATAGAGAGATATTTATTATGTTAATAGAAAGCTGGTAGGGTGTGAGGTGAATTACTCAGCATTAGAAAAGGCACGTGTTGCCTTAGTCTGCGTCACTCAAAAACTATGGAAATACACCTTTATGTTCCCCATTAAGTAGTGTCCCAGATGTATCCCAAGTAGTACTTTCTAGAAAAACTAATCTTGTCAATCCTCATGGCCCAATGGTTGCTCTTACTAGTCGAGTTCGACATCAATTAATCCACATATAAAGCCATCAAAAGAAGGTTCATATCTGATTTCCTAACTAATCATCCCACGAAAGAAGTCTATGTGTGTATTTTCAAATTTCCAAATGAGAATATTCTTTACGTTACCAATGAGCATCTCCGGTGGAAAATCTTCTTTAATAGAACTGACAATAAGATAGGATATGGAATTGGGATACTCTTAATCGTGCTTGATGACTCCCGTAATCCCATCTCCATCAAGTTAGACTTCCTTAGCACCAATAACAACGTATATTATGAGTCAAGCACCTTGGGCTTTAAGATCACAATTGAGAAAAGAATATAATACCTAGATGCATATGGAGACTGAGTCATCATCATAATATAAGTCCTCCAAAAATGGAAAGTCAAGGATGAGAATCGCTTGACCTTCCAGGCTAATTTTGAAGATCTTTCTTTCCAAATCGCAGATGTAACCCCCCATTACCACTCCCATTTAAGAAACATCTTTGTTGATGCGTTGGTTACTTTGTCCTCTATAGTCAACATGATCGAGGGAATATCAATTTCCCACTTTTAAGTTTAAAAAATTCCATTCCAACCCATTACTATCATATTGAAATCACCACCGAGGAAGACTCAAATAAAGTCTAGTCACGGTATTATGATATTTGGTGCATCCCAGATGAAGAAAGGAGGATGAAGGTCACCCAAACAAGTAATCTCTAAGATTCTCCACAGATGTGGCCTGAAGGACCTACCTCGAAGATTCTCTATGGACGTGGTTCCAAGGATCCAACCCATAGATTAAAGTCACTTGAACGATGATAGTTTGTAATATAAAATAGAATGAATAGTATCATGTACTTTATCTTATGTTATATGTTGAGAGATGTTGTTCGGTATCCACGAGGGACCATGCCTGGCAGGACATGGGAGAGCTAACATGCTTTATCAAACAGCCTCCTCTTTGGAATATCGCAGGGACATGGTTTGAAGGACTGGGAGCAAGGCAACATTGGGAATACAATTACCAACACTCTTGGTACACTTGGGCAAAACTACACTCAGTACACATGGTTGCTCGAGCCACCTACAGTCGATCTACCTTAAATCCTAAGGAGGCTCCTCGAGGCAACTCAATCTTGCAGCCTTGGTCTTAAGATAGTTCTTAACCAACAAACAAAAGACTAAACACTCGAGCTACCTATTAGTCGAGCAACCTTAAATCAGACGCCATCCCGCCTGACTGATATGAACATACACATAATGGGGTCACTATTTACCCAATTTCTGATGACATAACGTCTGGCACTTTGAGACTCAAAGTCATAGCATTCAAGTGGGTTTATCCTTAGGACAAAAGGACTAGTTCACCAAACCTGACCTTTTAGCTGTTCTAAGACAAGCCCCGAGCTTCCACGTCACGCCCCTCATTAATGCCCATCATACCTTTAGCCAATAAAACAATTTCCCTCCAAATATAAGATCCCGTGCATTTAATGCAATATCTTCTACATTAATGGAAGGTACTTGTGCATTTAATGTGATTAATAATACTAAACACGAATAAGATTACTCGAATAACCTGGACTTTATATAAATAGACGAGCCAAATAATTCAGCAACCAAATATTATGAGCCTCGAATTGATGCCCAACTCCCTCCGTACACGAGAGATAGTGCGAGAACATTATTTTCCCACACCCATTTAATACCCATATCATTGAGCATTAACTGAGATTGAAGTTCCTTCCTTGCCTTTATTATGCCTAGAATGCTTGATTTCCCCCTCCAACCAAGATACCTACTGGTCCCATCAATTTATTATACTTATTGTGTATTTATTGTGCCAACATACCATTTAATATAAATATGAATATTGAATTCCTTTGCCTCTAATTCACCTATATTCACTATCACGATTCAATACTGCACGGTGTTAATACTGATCTTGATAAAGGGTTACGCCTCACTTGATACTAACTTTATTCCAAGAAACCACATCTTACATTTAGTGACCTACTTGGGAGGTATTCTCTTTTGAAAAGATGTCAGAGGATGACACCACCAGAATCATTGACTTTGACACCATACAGCGTGAGGAGGAGGCAAACACCTCCATGTTATGTGATGGAGTGAGAATATCACGGACGAAGCCTAGTGCGTCAAATACCGGTGTGACAAAAATGATAGGCATGCAGACAGGAATAGGCCTGGAACAAATGAAGGGACTCTTGGATTTCTTCGCAAAGTTCATCAAGACTCCATCACCCCAGGCGATGTTGGGGATCCATATAGGAAGGAACTCTTTTACTATGCCACCAGCGACAATACTTACCCCTACCATTACGGGGGGTGTTACTGTGCCCACTTTTAATGGCGCTCTCTTTAACGCTCCACCAACCATTGGCAGTGTGCCTCCCATCACGGTCTCACCCACGACAATTGGGCCAGCGTGCAATATGGGGGAAAGACTTTGGCGACTCAGGCTATGACGGGCTACACGAAAAAAATTGCACCACCCACTCCGACAATTCTAGCAGTAGTAACACTGCAGCCAACTAGATCTTCACCGACTAGCTTGGAGGAAATGAAGAAGGGTGATGAGGTTCATAGTAGTGTCCAAAGGGGGAGATAGTTCTTCGGTGTATGATGACTTCTGCACTCCATACCTAGAGTAATACAACAACGAACCCTACCCAATAGGTTATATTCCACCAATCTTCAAGAAGTAAGTGGGGACAGGTGCAAACCCAAAGGAATACATGAAGAGATTCATCGAAAGCCTTCGAGACCATTGCAACGATAAAAAGCTGAGGTTGAGGGAATTTTTAAAGTCCTTGATAGAGAACCATACACGTGGTACTCCACATTTTGTTCGTATAAAAGTTATTTTTGGTTACGGATGAGTTTACACTCACACAGCTAGCACGAGAGAAGAAGAAGTCAGGGGAGGATGTTGTGGCCTATATTAGGAGGTTTCACGAACTCTCTCGGGACATGAGAGAGGAAATGCGAGAGGATAAACTTTTACACGTTTGTGTGGAAGGTTTGTTGCCTTAGTATATATGTCGTTTGATTAATGAAACACAAGAAGGTACGTTCGCAGTGTTCTTGAAAGCAGCGAGGAACATTGGCTTGGTGGTTAAGCCTATATTACCCCCGTCCGCCTTATCAAACTTGCTACTAAGGCCAACGATTTCCTCAGAGAGGGGAGTACCCTCGAGGGTTAATTATGCAAACGATGGGCTATAAGAGAAGATTCGAAGGTGAGGAAGATCCCCCCAAGCTACCTTGAACGGTGGAACAAGCTTTGAACATGTATGATCTTATGGTTTGTGATAAGGTCTGCAAGTCGGTCAATATTAGCACATCATAACTTCCTCGGGAGGATGGGGAGAAACCTCATTATTGTGCACTTCACAATAGGGTGAATCATACTACCAAAGTGTTTTTTTCACTAAGGAGGTTAATTGATCGTTACGTGAAGAATGGAGACATTGTGTTACCACAAACTAATGTGAACGATAACCCTTTACCACCACATGAAGCCCATATGGATAGCGCTTTTAATGAAGAGGTTGAACGATTAATAAGAGAGCATTGATTCAAAGAAGGTGACTTATAAGAATCTATGGAGTAATTCACCTTCAAGCCAGCTCATCTCCATTTAGATGATGAGGCAGAGGAGGTAGACAAACAAGAAAAAAAAGTACATGACCCCATAAAGAGACTTGGTAGGAAAATGAGAACTTGCTCCTCTAGAGGAAGTAAATGAAGTGATAGCCTACGATGAGGATTCATATAGAGATGTAGAAGAAGTCTATGAGCTAAAAGATGAACAAGCAGACCAGTGGGTCGAATGCGTGGCAGTTACTCGCTCACTAATGTTTGGTTGGTTCTTTGATTAGGTTGGCCTCCCTGAGGACTCGCGGTTGGAGGTCATGTGAGCCATCTTGGAAATTGCAAAGAAAAACATGGATCCATACTAGAAATTGAAGGGGCATGTGGCCAAGCTTATGAGAAGGTACCTCTCTAAAGTAACGTTCTCGAAAGCTGACAGATTAATCAGGTATCCCCACAATAGACATTTGTATGTTACGGTGCCTGTAAATGATTATGTCTTCTCGCGTGTATTATTGGATGGGGGAGCATCCATCAATATAACGCCTATTGGGTCCTTTTATGCTACTGGATTGTCGTTGGCAATATCGGGGTATGACAATCAGTCATCCAAGTCGATGGGTTATGTCAACGTAGGCATAACGATGGAAAATATCACCTCTCATATCCAATTCCATACATGAATTACGAGCCATCATACTAACTTCTAGTAGGTAGGGTATGGATGCACAACCATAGATTATTACCCTCTACCTATCATCAGTGCTCTAAAGAGAACATAAAAGGCAAAGAGGTGGTGATTTGAGCTACCAAGAGACACTTTGCAAAGGAGGAAGATCATATAGTAGATGTTGCTTTCTATACAGATCTGACAGAAGAGGCTACGATGGTAACAAGGTACACCAAGGGAGCAAGGGTCCCGTCCACTCGAGAGAGGGTGCGAGAACCCGCCCGAATAGTGGTGGCCTATGAAGAAGAATGTGACTTGGGTGTAGCGAGCCCCCTAGTCTATCGAGGCAGCTTTGAGACCGAATAACTCCACATATTGATCCAATTGAACACTAAGTTTACACTCAAAGCATCTTACCAGGGGAACGGTGAGAGAGGTTGACCAGAATCATAGGAAGAGGCCATTGAAATAAGAAGTAGCCTGATAGTGAAAGCGGGTAGTTATTCCTAATGGCAGAATTATTAACAAGTTATGAAGGTGTGAGCGAGCAGCTGAAGGTCCTGACGATGAGGCTAACCTAGTTTATGAATTCTTCCTAGTGGATAACTAAGGAAAATGTTTGGTGATTGATAACTCTAGAGTGCAAGAGTTTGTAGAAGAGATAGAATAAGAACCTGAGTGCATGAAGGATAGTCCCAAGCCACATATACAAGAGTTAGAGAAAATTGGCCTAGCCAAAGAAGGCAATGACCCTAACCCCATATTTATCTCGAAGGACCTAGAGGGAGCACCTTAAGAGGAGTTAATCAAATTACTGCTAGATTTCAAAGACGTCTTTGCGTGGAAGTACACTGAGATACCTGGGGTAGATAAGGAGGTGAGTTTTGTAGGGTAAACATTCTACCATCAGCTATCCCAGTAAAGCAGGCCACTCGAACGTACAAGGTGGAGTTGGATCTAAAGATCAAAGAGGAAGTTCAAAGACTACTTACGACGAGCTTCATAATTCAAATCCAACATCCGATTTGTCTTTCTAGCATCGTACCTATAAGAAAGAATGATAAGAGCCAGATTAGAATATGTGTGGACTTCAGGGACCTAAATTGAGCATGCCCAAAAGATGAATTCTCGTTGCCTTTAATTGATAGCTTGATTGATGCAACTGTGGGCTAAGAGATGTATAGATTCATGGATAGTTATGTGGGATACAATTAGATAAAGATTCATTCGATCGATGCAGATAAGACCACCTTTCGAATGCCTTTGGGTAACTTCATGTACATAATTATGCATTTAGGCTTGAAGAACGCCGGAGCCACCTACCAAAGGAAAATAATGGCTATTTTCACTATCTTGTCCACAAGGTCATGGAATTCTATGTTGATGATCTGGTGATCAAATCCAAGAAGGAGGGGTCCCACCTGGACGACTTGAGAAGAGTGTATAAATTGGCTTGCAAGTATAAATTTAAGGACTAATATAACTTGGCCCGCCTAGCCCTCGGTTATGGGAGATTTAAAGACCAATATGACTTGACTCGCCTAACCCTCGATTATGGGAGATTTAAAGACCAATATAACTTGGCCTGCCTGACTTTCGGTTATGGAAGATTTAACGACCAATATGACTTGGCACGCCTGACACTTGGTTATGGGATATTTGAATTCCAATATAACTTGACCCGCCCGACCCTCGGTTATGGGATATTTTAAGACAAATAAAACTTGGCCTGCCGAACCCTCTGTTATGGGAGAGTTTAAGACCAATATAACTTGATCCGCTCGACCTCGATTATGGGAGATTTACAAGACAGATACGACTTGGCAAAACTAACAGAGTTAAAATGCAGGAGATATCTAGAAGAAGATAAGTATACCCCGAGATACTGCTCATTAAAAAATTAACGAGTAGCCATTTGAGTTATATCTTCTTCCTCTGCCAAAATAGGTGCAACCAAAAAACATTGCTCCTAGGGGCAATCACATCCCCCTACCTCAGCAACCTCCTCCCGTCTCCCTTATCCTTTACTAGACCCAATAAGGTTTGCACCCTCATGATTAAAGATGGAATGATCGAACAGAGTAACAAGAACTTGATCGTTGGAGGAGGGGGATATAATGGGGAAGTTGGCCCAGGCACAGGAACCTCCGAAGGATAAAGAAGGGAAAGTTAAAACATCAAGTCAAAGGGGACAAAAGAACTTAAAATATCACGAGATAAATCTTACCCTGGGTAGCGAACTAACAAGAGGAGGGGATTTATAATAGCTTCAACATTCTTCATAATTGGAATGCCCACCTCAAGACTAGCCTACTCGCATAAAAAAGTAGGGTCAGGTGAATAGCCACTACGGGATTCACTTGAAGTATCAGAAATAACTGCCCCTGGGGGGGAATTTAAGGTTACCTGTGAAGCAGTAGGGGCAGATATCTCTTGCCGCAAAACTTATTTCAAAGAAAGTAAATCTTTACCATGATTCTCTAAAAGATTTCTTTCCTCAATATCATCGCGCGAACCACCTCGCACATCAACCTAAAAATTGGGAGAGTTGGAATAAAATAAAGTCATCATCATAAAGAAAAAGAAGAAAAGTAAAATATTTAGAAGAAGAATAGAAAGTATACCTTTTCTTCATTTAATACTTGCTCCAAAACTTCATAATCCAGATGAGGTGAGGCAGGTTTAGAAGGGGAAACTAGTCTTCTCAACCTCTGTCACCCGATCAATGAATTATCCTCCTCTTCTTATTTTTCTTCCTCCTATTCATATGCTTCCTCTTCTCCTTCCTCCTTCTCCTCCTCCTCATCATCATCAGAACCAGCAGCTATATGCTTTTCGAGTAGCTCATCCTCGCTTGATTCGATTGATTCCTCCTGTATAAATTTAAGAGGGCTAATTTCCTTCTTCTTTTTACTACCCCTAGTAGGATGAGGAACGTACGAGAAACCACAGGAAGCCATCTCAGCTAACATAAATGCCCTATCTTCTTCACAGAAGTTCTCTCAAGTCTGTCTAAGCTGATCAAATATTAGGCTGACTTCTTGGACGGCCTTGAGGTCAGGAGTATGGGTCGGTGGAGCTTATTGAGTAGTTTTGGGATTCTTCATTGGGGCTTTTTTGGTATCCCTCACAAATTCTCCCGGCAACACATGGAGTATCACTTCTTTCAACTTGCCTCGAAGGACCTGGGGTAAAAGTATCTACCTCGGGTGGAATAGAGGGTTGAGTTGCCCTCTTCCTTTTTCACTATAGCTTGATCCATAGGAACGAGTGGAGGCAGCTCAGAAGGAGCAGAGTTATTAGCAGTACTCAGAGGGAATACTGGGGAAAAGGTGGTATAGTCTCTTAAAACTAACTCTGTGGGAGGATATCTCTTAACCTCAGGATATCAAGGTTCTTTGAGAAGGTTACTTTGGAAACAACCGAGTTGGTTTTGCCAGAACACCGTTATGTACATCGCTGACCTGCTCCCTTGAGCCTCCTTTCTCAAAATGATATGATTGGATAGGTATCTTACATAGAGATTTACCACAGCTAAAGTAAGGTAATTGGCATAAGCAAAAGAGAATTTTGTAAGCTTCTCATCGATAAAATGACTTAGCAGAGGAGTTCCCTGATCGTAGCCAAACTGCAAGGATACACGATGGGGGTTGTAGACAGAGTAAGACAATGACCATTTTATGTAAGAGGGTAAATAAGAAGGAATCAGTATAAGGGGGATATTATTTTAAAGGAAATTCCTATCTAGTTCCTCATCAAGGGGGATGATGGGATGTTCCTCTTTGACAAAAAAATGTTTGAAAAAAACTGGCCCACCGCAACATAGGGGCGAGGTAAGAACCTTTTGTCTCTGTCAGTCAAAGATATGAGAGGCTTATTGACACTCTTATGGTTCTAATAACAAATCTTAGGGACCCTGATAGGATAAGAACCGAGATAGTTATCGATTGGGGCATAGTCTGGAAAGTGGTCATAAAGGAAAGTTGTCAAAAGTACGTGGTTCATATAGTTGGAGACATCAAGCCTATCGATGCTCCTGGAAGAACCCACCGCCACTTGATCTAACCAAGTGTATAGTGAACCAAGTGTAATAGCTTTGAGGGGAAGTTTCACATCGTTGGCCATTCGAACGGCCATATTAATCAAGTCTTTTCTGGGGAAATTATGGGGCTTGCCCGGGATATAGATCTTTGATAGTATCACTTAAATATAATTGGCGAGCTTGATTTGAGATTCGAATACTTGCTTCCTTCCAGGGTTTTCCTTTGCTACCTCATGGGCCTTGATCACTGCCTTATCCTCAATGAAGTGGAAGCACCTAATTACCTCTAACTTGGCCTTCGAAGAATATATCAAATCCCGCTATCTCTAACCCCATCAGCTTACAAACATCTTCGAGGGTAATAGTGAATTGACCCCAAGAGGTCACAAAGGTATGTAACCTGTGGCTCGAGTGAGACACGAGTAGCTAGAGGGCAGTATTATTTTGGGTAAGAGTGAGATCACCCCGCCAACTAGAGATGGATAAAACAATAAGAGCCAGCTATACAGAGTATTCTTAGTGGATGTAGTCAGTCCAAGGGCCTAAACCCTCACAAGAGCCAGAAGAGGCCTCAAACTCTACCTTAGAGAACAAGAAATCACTGCGCTCAACAGAAAATCTGGTAACGGTGGTGGTAGGTATGTAGGCAAAGTCCTCAGCATCATCACCTTCCTCTATTAGCAACTTAAGGTTTTCAACCGAATTTAGTTCTCTCTGAAATTTTTTCGTCATCAGCCATAAGCGATTAGATTCCCCAAAGTAGGGAGCACGATGGTAATGCGCCCATTGGTTTTGGTGTGCCTAAGTTTCGACGGAAGCACCCCTAGGAGATTGGGTTCTCTTTACAATAGGTGTAATGAGGAACTGAGAAGGATGAGGAAAGAGGGTAAGTTAAAAGGAATTGAGAATCCAAAGCTTGCTCTCACAAAAGCTTAACTCGAAAACGAAAACCCAAAGGTGGAAATTTGAAATGAAGGCACACCCATTTTTATAGGGGCAATAGAGCGACAAAAGTCAGCGCTTTGAAAAGTGAAATAATGATCAAATCAGCTTGCGTATTCACCATGCGCACGTTGCAATGGAGTTTAAGAGTTGTAATGATGGAGTTTTGGTAAACGACGTGCGTCTGATGTCGTATAGGGAACACGCGCGTACTCTGGCACTGCCACGTGTCGTAGATGGGAGCGCAAACGATTGGAGTATTTTCATCTTGGGGAGATGAAGAGCTTTGGGGGAAATTTAAATAAACATCTTCACTTCCCCGAAGTCATCTTCCATGCATAATCATGAAGCTTTACAAAAGGAAGAGACATTGTCAGAAATATGGCAAGATATTTAAACAGACGAAATAGTTTGAAAGATAAAGCAAGATATATCTCCTCCATTACTAATAATTTGTTATTTTTTTATAAATCAAGTGCCGAGGGATATTGAAAACTTATTGCAGGAAAAGATTAAAGATCAACAAATGGCTTCGTATAGATATTTCTTTATTCAATAAATAAATATCTCTACGAAGGGGCAAATGTAGGGGGAGCCCCCACCAAAGAGTGATTAACTTAGTTAATACGTTGATTGGAAGACGAAGAAAGGAGGATGAAGGTGACCCGAGTAAGTTACCTCAAAGAGGCTCCACAGATGTTTCTCAAAGGACCCACCTTGAAGATTCTCCACATATGTATCCCGAAGAACCTACCTCGAAGATTCTCCACGAACATGGTTCGAAGGATCCAACCCATAGATTAAAGTCACTTGAATGACAATAGTTTAAAATATGAAATAGAATGAATTGTATCATGTACTTTATCTTATATTATATGTTTAGCGATGTTGTCCGGTATCCGCGAGGGACCATGTCTAATAGGGCATGAGAGATCTAACATGCTCTATCGAACAACCTCCTCTTGGGAATCTCATAGGGACATGGTTTGGAGGATTGGGAGAAAGGCAACGTTGGGAATAAAATTACCAACCCTCTTGGACACTTGGGCAAAATTTCACTTAGTACACATGGTTTCTCGAGCCACCTACAGCCGAGATACCTTAACTCTTACTCATTCGAGGAAACTCCTCGAGGTACCTCAATCTTGCATCCTTGATCTTATGATAGTTCTTAACCAACAAACCAAAGACTAGACACTCGAGCTACCTATCAATTGAGCAATATTAAATCAGACACCGTCCCTAGTGACTGATGTGACAATACACAAAATGGGATCACTGTTTACCAACTTTCTTGTGTCATAACGTTTGGCATTTAGAGACTCAAAGTCATAGCATTCAAGTGGGTTTATACTTAGTATGGCATGTCTAGTTTACCAAACCTAACCTTTTAGCCATTCTATGACAAGCTCCGAGCTGCCATGTCACACCCCTCATTAATGCCCACTATACCTTCATCAAATAAAATAGTTTTCCACAAAATTATGAGATCCCATGCATTTAATGCAATATCTTGTACATTAATGGTAGGTACTTGTGCATTTAATGTGATTAATCATACTAAGCACGAGCAAGATTACTCGAGTAACCTGGACTTTATATAAATAGACCAGCTAAACAGTTCAGCAACCAGAGATTCTGAGCCTAGAATTGCTGCCCAACCCCCTCCATAAACGAGAGCTACTGTGAGAACATTATTTTCCCAAACCCATTTAATACCCATATCATTGAGTATTAACTGAGCTTGAAGTTCCTACCTCACCTTTATTGTGCCTAGATTGCTTGCTCTTTCTCCCTCCAACCAAGCTACCTGCTAGTCCCATCTATTTAATATACCTGTTGTGTATTTATTGTGCTAACATGCCATTTAATATAAATCTAAATATTGAATCCCTTTGCCTCCGATTCACCTGTATTCACTATCACCATTCAATACTGCATGGTGTTAATCTCGATCTTGATAAAGGGTTACGCCTCACTTGATACTAACTATATTCCAACAACCCACATATTACAATGGAGACTCAGCCCTCATTAAAAGATAAGTCCTCCGAAAATGGAAAGCCAAGGATGAGAAACATTGACCTTACATGATAATCTTGAGGATCTTTCTTTCTAATTCATAGATTTGACCTTCAATTAACTCTCGCACTCAAGAAATATCTTTGTTGATGCGTTGGTTACTCTGTCCTCTATAGTCAACATGACCGATGGAATAACAATTTCCCCCTTGCAAATTCAGAAAAGTCCCCCAAAAACCCATTACTATCATATTGAACTCACCACCGAGGAAGACTCAGATAAAGTCTAGTCATGGTATTATGATATTTGGTGAACCCCCAATATGGTCAATACTTGTAAGGGGATAATAAGAAAGATCGTATGAACCTCGAGAAACTCGATACCTGATACATCATTTGTGATAAATCCCTATTCAAAACAAATTTCGATGGCACTCACTTACAATGCATAGGTGGGGATTGAACTGAAGGGATTATGCAGAAAATCCACGGTGGGGAGTGAGGACCACATATGAAAAATTTTATGCTTACCAAGAAGATCGTTCGGTAGGGATACTATTGGACTACCATGGTCTAAATGCAAATAAGGTGGTTAAGTTCATCCAAAATAATACCATATTTTTTAATGGGGTCCATCACGATCTCGTATGAGATAATGGCCACCATTTTGAAGCTGAAGTTACAAAAGTAGTCGAAGAATATGGGATTCAGAGACACAAGTCCTTAGCTTACTAATTGTAAACAAATGGGGTTGTTGTAGTCTCAAATAATATCCTCAAATCCATAATCAGTATGATAACACAAGTCCTTAGCTTACTAATTGTAAACAAAAGGATTGGATTAAAAAGCATGTTTATCTCCTTATTTCCAGAAATTTATTATCATAACATCTTCAAGAACATATCAATGGTTTTCACAATTTCTACAACTGATTCATGACTATTTCGTGGATTATTATCATCCTAACACATGAGTTAAATTCCTATATCATTTCAGTTTTCCAGAACTCTATTTAATGATCCATTATTTCTTCCAAACATGAATAATCTTCTCTTTTCATTCTATTCTAACATGGACAATATACAAACTTAAATTGCCATTATCAAACACTTGCCTTTAGTGTAGGTCTGATCCTTTGGTGTAGTTTATCTCAGTTGGTTGTCCCTTCTCCGGTCAAACTCCGGTGGTGGTTGGTGGTGGTGAACCTTGGTTCTTGTTCTTCTCCTTCCCAAGTGACTTTTCCTTTCCCAAGCACTCTCACACTCTCTCTAGGAAGATGGCTGCTCTTATTTGTGAAGAGGAGATGAATAAATCCCATTCACTTAATCTATCAATACTTATAATAGTTCCAAATCCGAAACACTATTCATCCTCCCTAGAAAAATGACCAAAATGCCCTTTCGGGTTGTCTATTAATTCCCAAATGACCCGAGACTCAAAATTGACATCCAAATAGACTTTTCTGACTATTTCGAACCTTCCGGACGCAACTACGCAGTCGAAATGACTATTAGATCGATAGAAAATAAAATTCCCTTTTTAATTTACTAAACTAGTCCCGACACATCCCATACCGCGTCTGACTAAAAAAAATATAAATTACTGAATTTATATCATACGGTCATCTCAATGACATCACATTCATATATTACCTAAATATCTTTAAGTAATATTCCGAATCATCCATATCCATATCCACAGTCCGGATAAAACCCAAATGAATTAATTAATAATAAAGTCCAATTAATCCATTAATTTAAAATATAACCCATTTTAAAAGTCATTAAAATTACGGGGTATTACATACTTATGGTATCATTGGGATTGGGACCATCACAAAGGCTCTGGATATTTATGTTCAAAATTTATTTATAAATTTTTTTTATTGTAAACTGTTTTCTGAAAGGACAATTGATATTTAACCAAATTGAGAAGTTTTATTCAGTCTATTTATTATTTATGCTTCCTCAAATTTATTCTAAAAAAAATCTCTAATTTATCAATATCTTTTAGTAGCACCTCTCGAGGTGTTACAAAGTGGTATCAGAGCACACTACACCAAATCTGCACTATTGTCACGGTCATTAACCTTGATAACTTGGACTTGTCAAGGTCAATGACCGTGATAATTCGGGGCGAGACAACTTTTTTTGTCACGGATGTGTCACGGTCATTGACCGTGACAAGTTCGTAAGAATTGTCACGGTCGTGTCACGGGCTATGACCGTGACAAAGCCTTGACTTTTTTTTAAAAAATTGTCATGGTCATTGACCATGACAAGTCTGTGACAACCTTATTTGTCAAGGAATTGTCACGGTCAATGACCGTGACAATTCTGGGCAAATTTAAAAAAACTCTGCTGGGCAGTATGGCCACTGCCACTGCCCGGCAGTATATTTGTACCTGTTATAGCAATGTTGTATCTGTTCAAACATCATATATCCAAACAAACTAAAGATAATGCAAATATATATTCAAAATAAAAATAATATACATGACGATTTAATCCAAATATAATTAAAAAGTACCAACTGAAAAATAATGTCAGTACATGTCTGGGGTAAATGTGAGCAGGTGAGTAGGCCACACGATATACGAATTGATACACCCACTAATATACATCGTGACGCATTGTTCGCGCAACCACAATAGGGAGTTCTCCTTCTCGGGTATCACATGCATGACAAGAACTTTGGACTCGATCTCTTGAAGCGCACGTCCATGAACTATTCCACCCTGGACGATATTCGAGTCCCTCAACCCCCGCCCTATCCGCTGGCCATCAAATATGTCCAATATGAACACGCTCGGCCAACCAATTTTCGACATCGGTCTGGGGAAGGGAGCCAAATAAGGAAGTGTATCATCGAAGTACGCACGTGTCGGTGATGAAGCAGCGAGGTCCACATCCTCGTCATCCTGCGCCTCGTTCTCCCACACCTCCTCCTCATCCTCCTCCTCTGCCTTCTCCTTCCATTTCCCCTTACGATATCCTCCCAACGTACGCTTCATGAATGAGTACATATCTTGGACCGTCGCCTCTAAACGGTACAGTTTTGCTTCATGTGAATCCGTCGTTCGAGCCAACCCGGTGTCGCTCGTCTCCAATCCGATGATCCTAGATTTGGCCACCAGCGAGCTCACCCCCTTGTCCTCCCCTTGCGATCAGAGCCAAGCACTTGGCTGAGTGCGTCTGTGGACAAAGACGCCTTGTCCGCATCAGACTGCGACTCATGCACTTCCTTAAGCTTTGCCTGAAATGACAAAAAGCACATGATTAGTAAAATAAGTAAACTAAAAAATTATAATGTAATTAACAAAAATTAAACTGTCGGATTACTTACAATCGTGGTTGCGACGCTCGGGGACACCTCCTTGTCCTTCCCCTTCTTCGTCCGAAGAGCCATATAAGTATCGAGCCTATGTGGCTTACCCCCTGGGCCACTCCCTACCCCCTGAAATAAAATAAAGTAAAATTAGTATCGGCCCCACAAAGTAAAATAATGAAGAATAATATATTTCTGTAGTTATAGAAAAATTTAATCTTACCTTCATCCTATGCTCCACCTCGGCGTAAGACGTCTGGCTGGAGTAGTGCACGTCCATCTTTTTTGCCTGATTTTCCCTCCCCGATTGGCGAGATGCCAATTGTCGATCCTCGATCTCATTGTCAATGAACTTTTGCCATTGTGCCAATGAGATCGGCTCCTTGGGCGGGACGAATCCACGCCATTGGATAATGGACTCTCGTGTTTTCCCAAAGTATCGTGTCCGCATATTTTTCTTCCACATCTTGTGTTGCTCTCTCAACTGCTCCAAGACGGAATCGCATAGCTTTGGATCCAAGTTGAATTGTTCCTGTCCAACAAATACAATGTTAGTTGCGAATAAATATACATATAAATATAAAATGAAATCGAAATTGAAATTGAAATTGAAATTGAAATTGAAATTGAAATTGAAATTGAAATTGAAATTGAAATTGAAATTGAAATTGAAATTGAAATTGAAATTGAAATTGAAATTGAAATTGAAATTGAAATTGAAATTGAAATTGAAATTGAAATATAAATATATTACGTGTAGTGCCGCCCAAACAGCTAACTTGAGATCATATGGCACCTCCTTCCAACTCATAAACCCCGGCCCGATGACCGTCTTTAGCAGCTCGAGGGATCTCGCTAATATCTCCGATTTGTTCTCGATGGTAATCCCAAATTTTCCATATTTGGGGAGCCTAGGGGCCGAGGATCCCTCGTCACCTCCGCTACCACCGACCCCAGACGACATCATCATAAACAGCATCATCATCTTCGCTTTAATACCTGAAGGAGACATTTGCTGTAAAAAAATGTTATTAGTATAGATAAAAAAAATGTTATTAGTACACATAGACACCCCCCCCTACCCCACCCCCACCACACACACGCACACGTACACGTACACCCCCACCACCACCCCACCACCCTCCCCACACCACACCACCTTCCCCCTCCCCCCCCACCACACACATATACACATACACACATAAATATGTCTAAATTAGTTGAAAATATCTAACGTGGAATAGATGTAAAGCATGGAATTATTATTATATATATTATATATGCACGGAATAGATGTAAAGCATGGAATTATTAGTACACATAGACACACACCCCTACCTCACCCCCTATCCCTGCCCCCACCCCCTCACCCCACCCCCACCACACACACGCACACGTACACCCCCCCCCCCACCCCCTCCCCCCATCACCCCACCCCCACCACACACACGCACACGTACACGTACACCCCCCACCCCCTCCCTCACCACACACCACCACACACGCATATACACATACACACATAAATATGTCTAAATTAGTTGAAAACATCTAACGTGGAATAGATGTAAAGCATGGAATTATTATTATATATATTATATATGCCGGAATAGATGTAAAGCATGGAATAGATGTTATATATTATGTCCGTTTGAATGCCTCAAAATAAAAAATTCCAAAATTATTTTTAAAACTTGTTCCTAGATCCCAATACTTCAAAAGGTAAATACAGAACTCAAAAATATTCTTCAATACTTCAAAAGGTTTTTAAAACACATTTTATGAAAAAATTCTCTCAATTTAAAAAACATCTTAGTGTGTGAAATTAGCCAATATTATATCAAACTTATCGAAAGGATATATCAATCTTTAGTCCTTAAGGTTCATTTGACCTAAACTATAGATTATGTCTCACTCATAACGAACCAAGTATATTTAACTTGATAGACTCAAACATTTTGATACATGAGAGAGACAATTTATATATAATTCAAATGTTTACATTTTTAGTAAGACTTTTGCCAACGTTTAGTGAACAATAATGGTTCTTTCGCTTTTGTTTGTTAAATACTAATCTACTAAGAATTTGGCGACATCCACGATGAAAAAAATTGGTAGGAGAAAAATGCTACCAATTTAATGTTTTAATGGTGAAGGAAAGTTCAAAATAACCTGCATTATTAAAAAATAAATATCTTTCAACAGAAAGAATGCATTGATTTCTTTAACCAAGAATAAAAATTCTAGAATCACTTAGAAATAAAATCACAACGAATTATTTTTTATCTTTAACCATAGTCAAAATATCGTAATCTTCCCTTTGAAATTAAAATTAGACGCAAATTAATATAAATTAGCAACAACATATTAACACGTGAATTGTCTAATTCGAATGAAATGAGTTAATCTTTATATACATAATCATCAATATTAATCTAAATTAGCTTATACCCATACAAGGCAAATATTATATACATTATCATCAATGTTTTGCCTCTAATATAATAACCCCCTACTTTTCACATACTCACCCACCACATACACACACACAAACATATATATAAATGGAAGAGAGAGAGAAATTAACCTGAAACTAGAGAGAGAGAGAGAGAGAGAGAGAGAGAGAGAGAGAGAGAGAGAGAGGGAGAGCGTAGAGAGAGAGTAGTGTAGAGAGAGAGTTGTAAAAAGGAGGGAATGGCGGGGGGGAAAAAAGAAGGGGAAGGGGTTTTTGCTGAAGAAGTTGTTACGGTCGTGTCAAGGTCCTTGACCGTGACAATTATTTAAAGAATTATCACAGTCATTGACCGTGACAATTATTTGTCATGGTCATGTCAAGGTCAATGACCGTGACACAAAACGCATGTTTTTTTCATGGTCAATGACCTTGGCAAGGGTGGCAGGCTGAAAGGTGACAATTTTGTCACTTTAGTGTAGTGGCATAGGTTATTCGTATTCTCGGGCTTGGGGTTATTGGTTCGTTACGTTGTCCATTGAGAAAGATTTGGTTTATGTTCGATCTTATTTGGGCGATGTCGAACTTTCTTTTTGAATTTAAAGTAAGCAAATTTTGGGTGAATTTCGAGTACGAAATTCCTTTTCTAGGGGGGAAGAATGTAATACCCTGTAATTTTGAAAGCATATTATGAAAATTCTATAAGATTTTAAATGGGATATTTTATTTTAAAGAAAAATGTTCTTTTTATATTACATTTAAAAATAATTATTTTGGTTTGAAATTGAAAAAAACATTTAAATCTAAATTTAAATGGCTTGTGGACATTTTGTAATGATTTAAATATGTTATGTTGATAATCTTGAATTAAAGGGCAATATAGTAATATGCATTAGCTTAGGCTCCAGGATAGGATTTAATAGAGGGCCTATATAAGGAATATTATGGGTGATTATAATGAAAGGAAAATGAAAAATAAAGGACAAAAATGAAATTAAAAGAGTAAAAAACGAGTGGAATGAAAAGAGCCAATTTGGAGTGTTTAGATCTTCTCTTTGAATGCTTTCGGGTGAGATGTGAGAAAAACTCAAAACACATAACTGGCCCAATTTATTGTGTAGAATCCAAATCTGAAGTCAGATCGGCGATTCAAATAATGTTTGGATCTTATTTTTTTGGGTTTTCAAAACAGGCCTAGAATGGTGAATTTTGACTCGCTTGAGGTGTTTTCATTCTCCCGTGGTTAATTTAGTGTGCTACATTTATTTAATCTTCATTGTATATTTATATACATGTTATGTGTTGTATTTATATGAATTTTATGCTCGTATATTATATTCGTTTTAGTACCCATTTTGTATGTGTTATTTGCATGCCGTGTAGTTTGGGTAACGAATCTAGTTGATTTTAAAGGAATGTTAGCTTATAGAAAATGGGTAGAAAAAATGTAAACTTGATTTATGGGAATGAAATATGAAATTTATTTGAGTAGAGAGAATGATATTACGATCATTATTATTGGAGAATGTATAGGTATTCTGTAACACCCCGTATTTGTGGAGAAAATGGAAATTAATTAAATTGATGACATAAAAATATATTTAATTAGGAGAAATTATTTAATTCGATGATTCAGATTTAATTAATTCAGTATAACCTAAATTTCACACGTGGTGTATTTGGAGGTAAAATAAGAGAATTTTATAAAGTGACTCGGATGGTGATTTTGAGGTCACGATTGGTTCTGAAAGGGTCAAAATAGTCGAAAAAGGGTACTCGGTGTATAGTTTGGGTCCCGGGATGATTTTAGACCATTCCGGCACCGTTTAAGGGCATTTCGGTCATTCGAGAGTTTGGGATTTAGAAAACTCCGAAAATTGTAAGTGTATATCTACCCATTAGAGAGAGGGGATATGTTTAACACAAATCAAAAGGGATAGAAGCCATAAGAGAGGAAGATGAGGGGAGAACCAAGCTTCCTGCACAGTTTTTCGGCCCGAACGCAACGAAATCGAGAACAGAGCGAGGGGAGAACCACCACACTATCTTATCAATGGATTTCAGACCTGCTATTGAGAGTTAAGTATTTAAATGATAATTTATATCAATCGTGTTATAATATCCATGTGGGATAGGGTTTGTTTTCATGTTTTTGAAAGTTTTTAATGAATTTGGGAGGGTTTCATTCATAAACAAAAGTAGGAATGCATGTAGAGATGTTCCTTAATGATAATAATACGAAATTAGTGGGTTTGGGTTGATTAATAAGATAGAAATATGAGTTCTTAATTTATAAAGTTGATGAACATGGGAAAGTTAGGGTTTTATGTTAATTAAAGGAGAATTCGATTCTTGGGTTGAATCTTTGATTTTTTGTGTAAACTTTTCATTGGAAATTCATCTATATGTGAAGATAAAATTATATTAGAATATATTTGATGATTAAGATTGAATCTTGATGGGTTATTGATTGAAGAACATGAATCTTGAATGATTTACGGTTTAATTGATGAACACAAGATGTAAATCTGCCAGAATTCTTAACGTAACTTTAAACGTATGACATTTCAATTTTACTTCGAATTATAGTGAGATCCATACATTAATCAAAAGGTATATGTTTTAGATTTCTAATGAGCTTTGAATCAGGTTAATCAGAGTTCTATAGACGGAGTATTTGAAGTTTTACTATAAGGTGTTTGATCTGTGAGCATAGTAATCTGCCGGAATTTTTGACGTAACTTTAAACGTATGCCATTTCAATTGTACTTAGAATTAGAGTGATCTCCGTACATTTACGAAAAGTTCTATGTCTTAGATATAAAATGAGCATTGAATAAGGTCAATCGGATTTCTTTAGATGGAGTAAATGGTATTTTACGACTGGGTGTTTAATCTGCCTGAAAATTTTCTAATCGATTCGGTTGCCCAGTTTTGGTCAATAATTTCCTTTTTGTTTAGGACCTTTGGAAATCATTCGGAATTCATTTGTGGGATTTAATTTATAATATAGGATAATTATATTGCAACACTAGTAGGCCTAGTTTGGGTTTTAAGCGTGACCTACGAGGGAAGTTTAGGGGCTAAATTAATTTGGATTAATAGAGAGGAAAAATCTAAATTGAAGGATAATTCGAGTTATGAGAATTTAAGAGGAACGAGGACTTAGATCAGTAAGGGGTAGAGAGTTTACCTTATAATATTATATGTGGAATAAAGGATACCCTTTGAGTGATGATAAATATCGGGAACGTACGGTAATAAACGAAGTTATAAATTATGGAATACGTAGAATATTCAAGATATAAATATACTACGTATGAGGCTTGTGATATGGGATGTGTGTACGACCTATTGTTGTTATATATATATAGGTGGAGTGAATAACTATAATATGATTAAAGTAATAATACATTAATACGTGGGATATTAGTGATATAAAATACTATGTATGAGACTTGTGATATGTGATGTGCGTATGCCGTATTGATATTATTGATATAAACGTGGAGAAAATATCTATAATTTGATTTATTGTGTATGACATACCTACGCTGCTTGTTATCGAGTGGAGGTTGGGCATTGTGGACGATCATATCTTGAGGAGACTTCGGGGGGGATTTTAATTCGCACCACTAGAACATAGAACCTAGGTACGGGATATGAGTGAGCACGATAGTGTTAACGGTCATATGAGTGACTAGGTATGTGCGTAGCCCATTGACTTGGAACTATGTTCACCTCCAATATGTGTGATTTGATATATAAGGTTCGTGAGATAAGCCGAACCAATAGTCCCCTGTACAGCGAGAAATGTACCTGTACATGATAGCAGAGTATGCATGCATCGCAGCTGTGCCTAGGGGTGCCGCACTAGTATATATATAATGGATGATAAATATATATATACATTTGATATGTTTTACAGTACGCACCGCAACTGAGTTTGGGAGGTGCTGTGTTATATATATATTATAAAGTGTGAATTTATATACTTGTCAAATTATCTACTGTGTGAAATCAGTGGACGAGAAAGATAATGAAATCTTATTTGACTGAAGTACGTTAAAACTTAATCCTAAAAATTGAAAAGCCCTGCCCATCTTAAAGAGAAATGGATATATATGTTTAATAAATGTATTTTCCTGAAAATACGGGTGGACACTATGACTTATGGGTAGCAGACTTATGATTTCAAACTAGTTAGTTGTGTATATCTAAACTACAATTAAGCAGAATATTGGGGTCGAGATAATATTTCGAACCAATGTATATGGATTAACTATTGTGGTCGGGATAACATTACGAACCAATAGCCCTTAATGTGTGATACAGGAATATAATAGCAGAGCGTGTACTTATAGTATATATGGTGTGTAAAATATATACAGTAAGAATAATCTACTTATGTGTGCTAGTAGAGAGATGAGATAGTATGTATCTAAAGAACAATTAATCTACAAAAGAGTAATTAGTAGGGAGCTTAGATATGGTATATCTATATGATGATGAAGCTACTAATGTGTGAATAGTAGAAAGATAGTTAGTGAATATCTAAAATAATGTTTAATTATAGAAACTTAAATGATAAAGCTTGAACAATAACCTACATAGAAAGGGTAACTGGGTCTTAATAATAACACAAGAGAGATGTTAATTATTAAGGGTATTCGATAGCGTACTCTATGGGCAGTATAGAGGAGCTTGATTGATTTGGGTTTATTAGATATTGGCTACCTAGTTAGATTGGCTAGAATTGACTAGGTGGGGTAGAGTATCAAACGTTAGGTACGCATTGTAGATGAGAGATGAGGAACTCAAGGGAGTGTTCGTAACCTAACATGTGTATCTAATAATTGTTCATTTGAACTGTTATTTAAGTACTTGCTAAATATTTTTAAATGATTTTTACTTGGTCTCTGACCCATACTTACAAAACCTTTTTCCAAAACATTTTAAGTGTCCAGCTATAGGGACGCCAAACATGATGATATATTCTAGGGATGCGTAGCTACAACACTAGTGGATGCTTGCAGGATTTGGACTTAGGCAATTCAGTTACTTCACTCTTAATGTAGGGTGCAGGGCATTATTTTATTCTGGCATCTTTCCCACACTTATTTCATTTACGACAGTCAGACCTTGTATTCAAACTTTTATTCATGTTGGACTTCATAATTAATTTTGTAATCAATGGTTTATTCGGTATTATTTCATTTCAGTCTTTTATATTGTGGATGGATTTATATTACTATTGCATGGGATGCATTTATGTAATAATGTTCTGTTGTTGATTGTTAAATAAAAAGATTAAACTTTTGACATCAGCTTTTTGAATACTAGGTGGTTAGTAATGTTTTAAAAAGTTTTTGACAGTGATGCTAAGAATGAACCAGATGAGAAACCTGTTTTAATTTGATATATGACTGATCACCTAGTATTTAATTAGACAGGGTGTCACAGATGGTATCAGAGCATCAGGTTCTAATGTCCTCAGGATCTGTGCGACTTTTCACGTTTAGGCGTTGCGCCCTTTGATATAGAGCCTTTTTATGGGGTTATTATACTTCTCGACGTATGAGACTTACATTCTCCTGCCATTATACATAGTTTATGTGATTCTTATACGAGTTCGGTTGTGCTTCATACACCGAACATTATAGGACGACCAGTGAGGGCCATTAGAAGGATTGCCGGAGGAGAGGCTCAGTAAAAGACCTATAGTAGTCTGGGAATGGTGATTGCGATGGAAGTCACCATGATTATTGTTCGGGATGGTAACAATAGGAAAATCACTTGGGAATAGAAGTTTTCCTAAGAGCTTCTGTAGATAATGTTGGTGCAAATTTTAGACTCACCCAGTGTTGTCGGTAAGAGGTGGGGGAAAATGGAGGGACTCTTTAGGAGAGTCATCTATTAGAAAAAAAGGGAGAGTAATAGGACAATGGAAGGATAAAATAGAAAGGCAATTGTGTAGGGTGGAGTGTAGCGACACCCAAGATTAAAATTTTGAGCGAAAATTTTTGAGCTCTTAGGGGCAGCATAAAGTGATGAGAGTCAGTCACCACATATAAGGAGTATATGGGATTAAATGAGTAATTTGAGTGAAATTTGAATGGTCAATACTCCATCTGTTGTTCGAACATATATGGGAATTGAGTTTCGAAACTTATCACAAGTGAGCGAGTTATAGTCCGATTGTGAGAAAGGAGTTGACTTGTCGAGGAAACTTCATACTCGACGAAGGGGAATACGATTGTTGATACCAAATTTAGTCTGCTGACATGGCTCAATTAAGTGAAGACACGTGGCAATCTACGTGACAACAACAAACACTTCCGAGGAACTCATACACTCCGGGGAACCATACTACAATGAGGAACACTTCTTCCCCGAGGAACTCATACGCTCCGAGGAACAAGAACTCTACGAGGAACTCTTGAGTACCGAGCAGCTTAGGAGGTCCGAGCTGCACCTCGAATAAAACATTAATAGCAGGATAACCAATAGTTTGACTGTTCATTAAATACTTATCATTCACATGTAAGGGGTATTTAATATATTACCCTTTCACATGTACAGCATTGAATGCATTACCCTTTCACATTATAGCCTCAGGGATATAAATACATTGTACAATCCTCATTGTAGAGGGACCATAATTTCTTGATTGAACTTGTAATCGAGAATTCCCAAACAATCATCAATAACAGAAACAGTGGACCTAGGCCATTCTTATAAGGATGAACCACTTAAAAACTTATGTGTCTCATTTTTATTTTATCTGTGATTAAATAATTAGATACGATCTAATTTTTTACATCAACAGATTGGCACCGTCTGTGGGAAACTACTGGTAACATCGTTTTTCATCAAAAACAATTCATCACAAATGGCTGATATTCCAGAATCTAGCAATCGAAATGCTGGAAGCCCTCCAAATCCATCTTCTTCGCCAAATATTCCAGATCTGGCTGGAATAATGACAAGTATGGCTCAGGGCCAGACCAACATGAAAGAAACTATGCGACAACTCATACAAACCCTCCATAGCGGTGCACCAACCCATTCAGGACTGCGAAGTATTCAAAGAAATACCCGTGAACCTTCTTCGCGTACTAGGCGTACCGATTCATATCGTAATGAGGAGTCTGAAGACTTTTCTTATCAACCTGGACGAACTTCGTCAGTGCGAGCCACAGATACTGAACAACGTATCACTCTCTCTCCAGAAAGGACTAGTGCCCTAGAAAGATTAAGAAGAGTATCTCCTTTTGATCGATTAGGTCCTAGGAGGAGAAAAAGTCCTCCTAGAGCTACATCAAGGAGTTTTCGACGACCATCAAATTTAAGAGAAGGATCTGCCCAGTCGCGACCATCTGTTCGTCAAGATAAATCCCAGTAAGCCACATCAACGCGATCAGTTGCTCGAAACAACAGGCCCGAGGAAGGAAATGATGCATGGAAAGGCTCTATTCAGAGGCTGAAGGATAGATTAGGGGAAATCGCTAAGGCCAAGAACCCTCTACAACGAACCTTTGTTCGAGGAACACCTTTTGTCCAGGCCATTGTAGATTTTCCAACACCATAAAAGTTCAAAGCACCTGTAGTGACCCCCAAATATGATGGAAAGACTGACCATGTCCTTCGTATAGAACAATACCAAGTTGCAGCTGACATCAATGCTGTTCCAGATGAGATGAGATGCAGAGCATTCTCAGGAACTCTTACCGGATCTGCTCAAATATGGTATAATAGTCTTCCTCGGGGTAAGATCTCAACTTTTCTTCAACTGGCCGAGTTATTCATTGGGAATTTCTATTTTTGGGCAAAGCCAGTTAAACGAGTAGCACATTTGTTAAGTGTTAGACAAAAAGCTGGTAAAAGTATCAGAGATTATATAACTCATTTTAATAACGAGAAACTTGAAGTAATTGATTATGAGGAGAAGACAGCGATTACTGCCTTGATTAGTGGACTACTGCCTAATAAGTTGTACTACACTTTGTCCAAAGATCCACCTAGAACCATGTCAGATCTGATGGGAAAAGCATCCAAGATTATGAATGCCAAGGAGGCTATGGCTGCGAAGAAGAATATGGATGCCAAAGAAACCAAGGTGGAAGGTGATAAAGCTAAGAAGAAAGAGCATAAGAACAATGGTAATGACAAACATTCAAACACTAGGTCGGTATGGGACGTAATGAAGAAATTCGATAATTATACTCCTTTAAAGAAGGACATCAACCATATTCTAGAAGAAATCAAGAACAACGAGGAATTAAACTGGCCGGAGAAAATGAGGGCAGCCCCTGACAGGAGGAATAAGGCAAAGTATTGCTAGTTTCATAAAGATCAGGGCCATATGACCAAAAATTGCATAGCTCTTCAGAATGAGATTGAAACACTCATCAGAGGAGGAAAACTGGCAAAATATGTTGATCGTGGAAGCGAAAGAAGAAACGACGACCAAGCAAGAGAGAGGTCTAGATCTCCTCGTCGAGCAGAGGAGAACGAGAAAAGAAACCATGAAGTTGATCCAGAAGACGAGCCCGATCTTCCCAAGAGACCAAGGCAGCCAAAACGAGAGGTATTTTCAATACGCTTTGGGTCATTTGATTGTAATGTTATTACAGGTGGAGATGCAGGAGGATGAGACCTCACTGTAGAGAGAAAAGCTTACCTCTGTGAGGCTCAAGCTTTCTTGTACATTCAACGAATAAATCTAGCTGAGGAGGATCGCCCGAGAAAGGTGAACAAAGAGAAATTGGTCATTGGTTTTTCAAAGAATGACCTCGCAGGAGTTTTATATGCTCATGATGACCCATTGGTGATAAAAATGAGGATGAAGTAAGTAATAATTTCAAGAGTACTGGTGGATAATGTTAGCTCGGCAGACATCATGTTCTACTCATGCTTCGACAGTTTAAATCTAAAGCTATCTCAACTGGAGCCTTATCACAGACCCTTCCTCGGTTTTGCTGGCGAGAAAGTATTTCCACTTGGGATGATTAAATTGGGCATGTTCATTGGTATGTGGAATGCTTGTAGAACAGAAAGAATACGCTTCTTCGTGATGGATATGAATGTTCAATCATCATACAATATCATCATGGGAAGAGTAGGATTGAAGAAGTTCGAGGCTGTACCATCTACGGTACATCAGTGCCTAAAATTTCCAATAAATTTTGGAGTAGGAGTTGTGAAAGGTGATCAGAAAGTAGCTCGGGAATGCTATTATTCATCATCCGAGCAAGAGGAATTGGAGGAATCAAGGAAAAAGACCACTACATATCAAGTGGAGGAAGATGCAGAAATTGAAACATTGGATCCTAGAGATGAGTCGCAACTCGTGAAGGATCAAGTGGTGGAAGCTACTGAAAACATCATTCTGGATGACGAGCACCCTGAACGAACTACTCAAGTAGGTTCATCGTTGGAAGCCTCACTAAAACAGGAATTGATAACTTTCCTAAGAAGCAGAAAGCAAACTTTTGCGTGGATTCATGAGCATATGCCTGGGATAGACCCAAATTTCTTATGTCACGAACTCAATGTGAATAAGGAGATCAAGCCTGTGAAGCAGAGAAGAAGAATATTCAGTCCCGAGAAGAATCAAGCTATACAGGAGGAAGTCGAGAAGCTCCAGAAGGCTTGTTTTATTGAAGATGTTAAATATCCAGACTGGTTAGCAAATGTGGTGATGGTGAAAAAGAAGAACAACAAATGGAGGATGTGTGTAGACTTCACCGACCTCAACAAAGCATGCCCAAAGGATCACTTTCCACTACCCCGAATTGATCAACTGGTGGATGCTACCTCGGGACACGAGTTGCTGAGCTTCATGGATGCTTATTCTGGTTACAATTAGATTAAAATGAAACCTGCTGACAGGGAGAGTACTTATTTCATTACCCCTAGGGGAACTTATTGTTATAATGCTATGCCTTTTGGTTTGAAAAATGCAGGTGCGACATATCAGCGGCTGATGAATAAGGTCTTTGCTGAACAAATCAGTTTCAATATGGAAGTCTATGTTGACGATATGCTGACAAAGAGTAAGAAAGTTGTTGATCATATAGTTGATTTAAACCAGACCTTTAATCAACTATATAAATATCAAATGAAGTTGAACCCGACGAAGTGCGCATTTGGAGTACGAGAAGGCATGTTTCTCAAATACATTGTCAATCAGCGAGGCATTGAAGCTAACCCTGAAAAGATCAAAGCTCTGCTAGGGCTGCGATCTCCAACGACGAAGAAAGAGGTGAAAAGTCTTACAGGACGAGTAGCAGCACTTAACAGATTTGTATCGCGAGCAACGGATCGATGTCTCCCATTCTTCAAAACACTCCGAAATACTTTTAAGTGGAATGATGAATGTGAGAAGGCTTTCCAAGACTTGAAGAAATATTTGGGAGCACCTCCACTGTTATCCAGGCCAGTGATGGGAGAAAAATTATACTTGTATATGGCAGTGTCGGAGAATGCAGTTAGTTCGGCATTGATAAGAGTGGAGAATGGAGTACAAAAACCAATCTACTACACAAGTAAGGCTTTTCAAGGAGCAGAGATCAGATATCCAAGGCTGTAAAAGTTAGCACTGTCACTGATTTAGGCGAGTAGAAGAATGAAGTGGTACTTTCAAGCTCATACCATAGTAGTATATACTGATATGCCATTGAGGCAAGCCCTTCATAAACCAAAAAAATCAGGAAGATTGATGTGCTGGGTAATAGAACTCGGTGAATATGATATAGTTTATGAACCCAGATCATCGCGTAAAGGGCAAGCTGTAGCAAATTTTATAGCAGAGTTCACCTATCCTGATACCCCCGATGAGCAAAAGTTGCTCGTTGATCAACCTGTGGATGTTACAGGATCATCAAACACAAGCTCAGACTAACTTAGGTTGGTAAAAGGGCAAGTGGATGTTACAGGATCATCAAATTCGAGACCAGACCAACTCAGGTTGGTAAAAGGGCAAGAAAAGATGATCGACGAAGGGAAAGAAATATCAGGGGAGGATGAAAGGAAGCAACAAATTTTCCACCGAGGAACTCTGTCAGATCATAAATTTGAAGACGAGTTACCTATATGGAGTCTGTATGTGGATGGTTCATCTTGCACTATAGGATGTGGCACAGGGATAGTTTTGAATAGCCCAGACGAGGTCGTCATGGAATACGCCCTATGTTTCCAATTAAAAGCTTTGAATAATGAGGCTGAATATGAAGCCATGATTGCAGGTCTTAGCTTGGCAAAAACCATGGGGGCGGAACAAGTTATTATCTTTAGTGACTCATAATTAATCGTAAACCAAATGATGGGAGTATATACAGTCAGAGGAGAATTAATGACCAGATATCATGCAAAGGCAAAGGAGCTGGTGTCTGAATTTTCACCTATTGAGCTGGTCAGAATACCAAGAATGGAGAATGTGAGAGAAGACGCCCTAGCCCGATTAGCATCAGCTACTCGTACCAAGCTATGAAGAACAATCCCAATTGAAGTTTTAGCTGGTCGGAGTATAGATGAAGATCTGACGACGAATTTTATTACCCTCGATCTAGGACCATCCTGGATGGATCCCATCAGGGCATATATTGAGGAGGGAGAATTACCAAGTGACAAGCTCGTAGCCAAGAAATTTAAATTTAAAGTTTCTCGGTATGTATTAACTAACTGTATTTTATATAGATGAGGAGTTATAGCAGGTTTGCAGAGATGTGTACATCCCACCGAGGTGAAAGATTTAATTAAAGAGGTCCATGAAGGGTCCTGTGGAGCCCATGTAGCAGGTCGGACTCTTTTGCAAAGGGTGATGACGCAAGGATACTACTGGCCAACGATGAGGGCTGATTGCATAGCCTATGCTAAGAAATGTGACAAATGTCAGTGATTATCTTCCATTCAAAGAACTCCCCAAGCATTGTTGACACCCATCACTTCCCCTTAGCCATTTGCCATGTGGGGAATAGATTTGGTCGGGCCACTGCCAACGACCAGAGGAAGGTTCAAATACCTCGTCGTCGCAGTGGATTATTTTACTAAGTGGGTTGAAGCTGAGCCTCTCATTGATATAACGTACAATAAGGTGTACCAATTTATTTGGAAGAACATCATTTGTCGATATGGTCTTCCTCATGCCTTCATCACAAACCATGGAACACAATTTGACAACGAGGAGTTCGCTGCCTATTATCATCAGTCAAATATTTTGAAAATCCACTCAGCACCAGGCCATCCTCAAAGCAATGGACAAACTGAAGTGATAAACAGAACGCTGCTGAATGGCTTGAAGAAAAGACTGGATGATGCGAAAGCAAATTGGATCAACAAGCTACAATCAGTACTATGGGCTTACTGAACTACTCCCCGAGTAGCAACTGGAGAATCACCATATATGTTGGCGTTTGGAAGTGAAACTGTTATACCTGCCGAGTTGGGCCTCCCAACACACAGGGTACTGAATTTCAATTCCCCTGTCAGCAACTTAATGAGAAGATTGGATTTAGACATGCTCGAGGAAGTTAGAGAAGAAGCAGCCATTAGAAATGCTGCTTACCAGCAGCGAACAACTTTGTTCTACAACAAGAGGGTGAAGAAGTGCGACCTGAAAGAAGGAGATTATGTGCTAAAGAAGGTGATTTAAAAGCACAACAAACTGGAAGCAAACTGGCATGGACCATACCGAGTTACAGAAGTTATTCGACCAGGAACTTACTGAATAGAGGAGTTTAAGAATGCATGGAACGCAGAGCACCTGCGCAAGTATTATCAGTGATGTATATTCTCATGTAACGCAGTTCCATCAATAAAATGAAGATATTCTGCCAAATTCTCTCCTTTTATTAAAACTTTTTCGGGGAATACTAGTGCTACACACTACTCGGCGAAACTCGACAACTCGGCAAAACTCGGACTACTCAAATTTTTTCTTGAAAACGCCAACTAAGGTTGGTCGAGAAATAAATGTATTCCTCCAGGAAGTAAAACTTGTATTCCTCCGGGAAGTAAAACTTGTATTCCTACGGGAAGTAAAACTATGTGTTCCTCGGGAAGTAATAGTAATCCTAAAAACGCCAAATTATGTTGGTTAAGAAGTAAATATATTCTCGAAAACGCCAACTAAAGTTGGTCGGGAGGTAAAATTATTCCATAAAGTGCCAAAGCTCCTCGTAGAGGGAAAATCCACTAACTACGGCTGGTCAGGGATAAAAACCCACTAACTTTAGTTGGTCGAGAAGGAAAATTTACCGACTTTGGTTGGTCGGAAACATTTTATGAAGAAGAGAAAGTGATCGAGCAACATTTTTTGATACTCGTAACTTTTTACTAAGTTGGTCGAGAAACAAAACATTATTTTTGCCAAATGACTACCACAAATTCAAACTAGTCGACAATAAGTTGGTCGACAAATAACACAATGTTGTTATCTTTTTAACAGATACACATGCACAAATGTAAAGTGTTTTACAAGACAATTGCAATTAAGATTGCGAAAAAAAATAAAAGCCTTTCATTAAATCCAAAAACAAATTACATTGAGAATGAAATGTATACAAATTTATTACATCAATATTCCTATTCTATTGGTTTCTTCCCCTCTGCTTTTGAAACAGGTTTCTCGCCAGCAGGAGGATCATTTAAAGAAAGAGGAGAATTTATAAAGTTAAGATCTTTTAACATTATGATATTCATCACGGATGGTCGATCTAGGAGGTGCTCGGGACGAGATATCTCAACACTTGAATGGAGATTGTAGTCGTCGAGATGTTTGGAAATTAAGCATCGAGGAATGGCTCGAGCAGGGATCCAACTCATATCTAGATTGAATGGTGGCACGGGTAGGTCGAGCAGCCCAGGATCATGGTAGTCCCACAGGTAATGACCCTGTTCGAGTTGCAGCACACCTAAGGAATTCAGCCATCCCTGTTTGTAGCCCTCATTATTTGCATTCTGGATACGATCGTCCAAGTGGTAGAGAGCCTCGTTGTAGCCAGCCATCCAGAACTCCCTGGGCTGTTTGTGAAATTGATATGTCAATATTTCTAGCTGCTCATGGAGATTTTTTATGAAGAGTTCTTTATTCTCCAAGGTAGATTTCTGCGTAGAAAGCTGCTCTCCCAGGTCCCTGATTTTCTTAGACATCTCAGCCAATGTCTGATTCTTCGCCATCACCTGGAAGGCCTAGTTCTCTAAAGAAGATTAAGTCCTCTGTTCCTCGACATGAACCCGAGCATCTCTTGCTATTCCACGAGGAGCTCTTGCTCGTCCCCGAGAAGATGTAGAAGGGACAGCTCTCTTCAAGGTCTCCAATTCGTCCCTCAGGTTGGCGTTCTCGACTTCCAAGAATGAGAATCCCTCTTCAGTCACTGGGACCAAAGCATTTGAGGTGGAGGCAACAGATTTTAATTGAGATACTTCTCTTTGCATGTTGTTATTTTCTTGCTCCAACAACTCGGCTATTTGCTTGTGATCCTCGACCTCGGCTTTCAATGTTCTTTCCCGCACGTTGTAAGCAGCAAAACTCTTCCTGTATCCCTTGTCGACAATGATTTGCTAATACTTCTTCTCGTACTCCTCGTGCAAGAGGGCAGTGGATTCCTTATATTATTCCTGAAGGTCTTCAAGAGTGCCTTGGAGATCCTCAATCATATCATAATAAGCTACCTTATTGGTCACCGCACGATCAAGCAGACACTTCAAATATTGGTAAGCTTTAATTTCCTGTTCTGAAGCATCTTGGCCGAGGATGTCGACGATTTGTGCTGCACTCAAATCTGTGTGACCAGCCTTAAAATATTCATTGCATTGTCGTAATAGCTTTGTATCATGAGCAGACAGTAATTCCATCCTGACCAGAAACTAGTAGAGAAAGAAAAAGCAATAATCAAAATAGAGCATGAAGAAGAGAAACAACAGTATGCATAAATAAAAGTTCAAGTTTTATTATATCACAAGGTTCCGAGTAACATGTTCAGGATTACATTTGTCAAAGAAAAATAAAATAGATAGAAGTCCGAACAACCCTATACCTTTTCCTTGTCTCCTAAAACTTTCTCGGGAGGCTAGGACGAGGAGGTAGGTTGCTCGGATGGAGCAGATAGTAGCTGGGGAAGTGTTGGAGGTTGCTCAGAGGAAGTAGGGAGTTTCTTAAGTTATTCGTTTGTAGGATGGATGGCTGAGGGATGAGAAACTTGATCTCCCATCACCATGGAAGACTCTTCGGAGCCAGCTTCGTCCTCTTCTTCGTCTTCAGGTGTTGGAGGGGGGCCAGGGATGTGTCGCTGGAAGAGTTCAGAAGTTTCATCAATTTTCATCTCTTGAAGAGCTGCGACCCACCCATCTCTAAAGTATTTTAGGCTGCCATATTCGACTTGCGACATCATGGCAGCCAAGCCTTTTTTCCACCCCTTATCCCAGCCAGCACTAAAAGACTTCTTCACAGCCAATTTCCTCTTTAACTTCTCCGAGGAAAGCTTCTCGGACAGAAGATTTTCAGCAGTTTTCAGTTTATTCTCAACTTATTCCTTCTGGCGACTTACTTCGCGAAGTTGAATTAATTCTTCCTCAGCAACCTTGAGTTTATTCTCAAGCTCTCCAACATTTTTGAGCTTCTTGTCAAGATCGTTATTTTTCTCTTCCAAGTCCTTTATTTTCTTCTCCAACCCCTTGGAGATTTCAATAACTTGAGCCTTCTCCTGCTCGGTTGAGGTAAGTTTCTTCTCCCAAGAAGCCTTGTTAGTATCGTACTTCTGACGAGAATCTTCCAAAGACCGCGTCAGACCTACGAAAGCCTCCTCTACACCTGACGAGGAGCTTGAAGCTTTAATAGCTTCATCTTTCTTTAAAATTTTATTGAAGTAGCTCACCAACTGTAAAAAGAAAATGAAAGCAAGTCAGAGACAGATATAACAAGAGAAAGATGAAAAGTTCAAAATAACAATACTTACAGAAGCAATATGACGAGGAGCCAATGAGGTAACCATGCCCCGAGAAAGGTTCTCTTCAATACCTTGGATCTCGGGAATGATCCAAGTCTTCACCGAGCTCATGGCAGAGCTCGAGGGAATAAAAGTAGGAATACCAGTTCCAGTAGTTGGGGGCTGAGAGCTGGTTTCAGCCAAATTGACCGAGGAGCTCTTCTTCAGATTCCTTGGGGGAACAGGAATGAATTCAACCAAGGAGGAACTCTTGGTCGGTGATATGACAATCACCTCGCCTGGAGCAGCAGCCTTGCTCGGGGCCACTAGGGGCTTCTCGACAATCTTCACAGGAGCAGTCGAGGAAGATGCATCAATTTTCTTTGTCCCTTCTCCTGGGACATCAAGCTTACTTCTTTTTGCCTCTCCAGCACCAGTGGCAGGTTTCTAAAAAAAGGGTGGGAGGTCTTATTTTCTTCATCCTTTCGCTTAAAGGAACGTGTGACTCGGGCGAAGAACTGGTAGAATCTGGTACTAGTTCTACTTCACTTATTACCGGACGAGCAGTAAAAGAAGTGGTGTAGCTCTTGTACTGTAGCAGATATGAAGCTGACCTAATGTGCTCGTCAGCAACAGTTTGATGCAAACTCCAAATAAGTTTTAAGTGTCTTATATTAACGTCTGCCTCTTTTGGACACTTTCTTTTATTGTCAACTGCAAATAAATCAAAATTAAATTATCAATGGCACATTTTATCAAACATAAAGGAAGAATAATCTCAAAATAAATAATATGAAATAAAAATAACCTATCCCATTGCCATAGGGAGGGCATCTGGGACCCGGATACACTTCATCTCCAGATAAAGGAGTATGTTGCCAATTTTTTATAATAACCCTGTACTCAAAATAGTCCCTATTGGCATCCGGGAGATTGATCACTAAAGCCCTATTTAAAAATATAGTTTTTAAATAAAAAGTGTTATCACCAACAGCCCATCTATAACAAAACATGATTTCTGGAATTCCTATGCGAGTTCCATGAATTTGATTTAGTCTATGAACCCCATTAACTATTCTCCATGTATTAGGGGCTATTCTTGCAGGAACAACGTCAAAATATTGACAGAATTCCAGACATAAAGGATTAGGTGGAAAATAAAATCCACACTCAGCAACAAAGAGACTGGGGAACCAATGTCCCTCAGCCAAACGAAAATAGTCTGAAGGCTCAGAAAGCTCTTCCAAAACAACCTAGGAGGGAATAAAGAAATCAGAACGAAATTTATCAAGAGATTCAACAAGGTAAACCATGATGAATAAAGGAAATGAAGAAGAAGTAAGAAGATCTTACAGAAAAAGAGTGGATATATTGACAACGAACGATGAAAAGGATGAACGCACAAGAGAGTAAGACAATGGAAAACTCGAAGATACAAATTTGAAAAAGTAGAAGACGATGGGATTGTCTGTGACGCTTAAATACCTTATCTTGGGAAATGGTAAAGTTAAATGATTGCAAAAAGAAATGATTACGCTACCGGCGGCTAGATGGACAAAAAGTACGTAGAGATCGAGGCGGTTATAAAAATTCAAAAAAACTGATTCTACGAATTTGGAAGGAGAAATAAATACAAAAGACTCCTAAATTTCAGGATGACCATTTAAAACTGCCATATTCCGAGAAAGAATGTTCCACACTCCTCAAATTTCGAACTATGAAACATTGGGGGCTTCTGTTGACACCAAATTTAGTCTGCTGACATGGCTCAATTAAGTGAAGACACGTGGCAATCTACGTGGCAACAACAAACACTTCCAAGGAACTCATACACTCTAAGGAACCATACTACAACGAGGAACACTTCTTCCCTGAGGAACTCATACGCTCCGAGGAACAAGAACTCTACGAGGAACTCTTGAGTACCGAGTAGCTTAGGCGGTCCGAGCTGCACCTCGAACAAAGCATTAATAGCAGGATAACCAACATTTTGACTGTTCATTAAATACGTATCATTCAGATGCAAGGGGAATTTAATATATTACCCTTTCACATGTACAGCATTGAATGTATTACCCTTTCACATTACAGCCTCAGGGCTATAAATACATTGTACAATCCTCATTGTAGAGGGACTAGAATTTCTTGATTGAACTTGTAATTGAGAATTCCCAAACAATCATCAATAACACAAACAGTGGACGTAGGCCATTCTTATAAGGCTGAACCACTTTAAAACTTCTGTATCTCATTTATTTTATCTGTGATTAAATAATTAGATACGATCTAATTTTTTACATCAACAACAATGAAAATAAAGGATAAGATGATAATGTACTTGTGAGTAGAATATATAAGCCTGGATAGGAGATCCGGCTAGAATGATTAGTGTCGACGTCGTCAAGGTCGTATGCTTACATGAATTTTTCAATGCTTCCATGAGAAGGGAGCCAAAGGGGGTGGAGAATCTAGTCGAAGGGCAAGACTGGATTAAACAGTGATAGTGAATCACCACAAGAGGGCATACCCAGTCGGGAACCCATTTAAATAATTTAGATCAATTGAATTCCTACCAAGTGATGGTGAATTCAATCAGGGACATCGAGGCCAGTAACGATTTCCGTAGGGCCAGTCAAGCCAAAGGAACAACAGTGGTAGCGATTGCGAACAAAACTACCAAGCTCAAGAGAAGGACACCCCGACATGGCTAATGAGGACAGAGATAAAAGGAAGATACAGTAAGGTTTCCTATGCATAGAGAGTGGGACCACCAATATTGAACTTGTCCACAGTGAGAAAGTGAGACTAATCGGACTAGAAAAGTATATGGGAATGGTGTCAATGAGGCACAACAACCGTCTGAGGAGCGAGATTTTCGGTAGAGTAATTGGGATAAGAGAATGCACTAAGAGGACATTTATATTAGATATTAGTTTACTAATTTCGAGAGTTATGAAAATAGGGCCGACTACTTTACGAGAGTTGACTGCTTAGCAACGGGTTGAGCGATCATAGATTATGATAGTGAGATCTCGTGTTCGCTGTCCCAGGGTATGATTTATTTTTTGAGGTATCACCTGAAAGAGGGTTGATCCTATATATATATATATATATATATATATATATATATTGTGTATTAGACTTTTTTGTGTATGTTGTCTAGTTATAATTAATCCCAGTGCGCAGGGACGGTTACTGAAGTGATTCAGGGTAGACATGCTTATTGTCGAGCGGAGTGATATAGCTCGTGACTTTTTAGCGCTAAGAAACTAGTGAAAGTAAGATCATCATGATATATATTATCTTATTTAGCAAGAGAGTGTACGAGTATACTTTTATGCCAAAAGACGGATATTTGAGGGTACGTAATATGGACTGAGGGCTTAACAGATCCCAACGATCGATAATGCTAGGCAGTAGTGTATCAGGGGGGTTCTTTGTTTGGATTTCACTTTGCAAGACGTCCCACGCATTAAGCTTAGCACAATATTGGGAGTCAGGAGATGATTATCCATTAAGACATGGGTTTAGTACCTTGGGTATTATTTGCTTATAAAGTTATATCTAAGGGATAGTAATTATACGATAATGAGAGGCTAGTGGAGCCAGGTAGCATCAGTGAAGTTATGCACATTTATAGGTTGTATGGGCAACTTGGTTGTGGAAATGTTTATATCACCCACAATTGGGAGGGGTAGAAATAATTTTGATGATCTTCAGAGTATGGGATTCAGTATATGTAGAGACCTTGGAGTACATGTTCTATCCAAATTTCGAGGACGAAATTCCATTGTAAGGGGGGACGTATGTAACACCCCGTATTTTTGGAGAAAATGGAAATTAATTAAATTGATGAAATAAGAATTTATTCAATTAGGATAAATTGTTTAATTCGATGATTCAGATTTAATTAATTCAGTCTAAGCTAAATTTCACACGTGGCGTATTTGGAGGTAAAATAAGAGAATTTTGTAAAGTGACTCGGATGGTGATTTTGAGGTCATGGATGGTTTCGAAAGGGTCTAAATAGTCAAAAAAGTGTACTCGGGTGTATAGTTTGGGTCCCGTGATAATTTTAGACCATCTCAGCACCGTTTAAGGGCATTTCGGTCATTCGAGAGTTTGGGATTTAGAAAACTCCAAAAATTGTAAGTGTATATATTCCCATTAGAGAGAGGGGCTAGGATTAACACAAATCAAAAGGTATAGAATCCATAGGAGAGGAAGAGGAGGGGAGAACCAAGCTTCCTACATAGTTTTTCTCCCCGAACGCAACGGAATCGAGAACGGAGCGAGGGGAGAACCACCACACAATCTTATCAACGAATTTCAGACCTGATATTGAGAGGTAGGTATTTAAATGACAATTTATATCAATCATGTTATAATATCCATGTGGGATAGGGTTAGATTTCTTTTTTTTGGGAGTTTTATATGAATTTGGAAGGGTTTAATTCATAAACTAAAGTAGGAATGCATGTAAAGATGTTCCTTAATAAGAGAGAAACCTGAGTTCTTGATTTATAAAGTTGATGAACATGAGAAAATTAGGGTTTTATGTTAATTAAATGAGAATTTGATTGTTGGGTTGAATCTTTGATGTTTTTGTGTAAACTTTTCATTGTAAATTCATCTCTATGTGAAGATAAAATGATGCTAGAATATATTTGATGATTAATATTGAATCTTGATTGGTTCTTAATTGAAGAACATGAATCTTGAATGAATTGATGAACACAAGATGTAAATCTGCCAGAATTCTTAATGTAATTTTAAACGTATGCCATTTTAATTATACTTTGAATTGTAGTGAGATCCATACATTCATGTAAAGTTCTATGTCTTATCTTTCTAATGAGCTTTGAATCAGGTTAATCGGAGTTCTTTAGAAGGAGTAATCGATGTTTTACTATAGGGTGTTTGTTCTGCTAGCATAGTAATCTGCCAGATTTTTTGACGTAAATTTAAACGTATGCCATTTAAATTGTACTTAGAATTAGAGTGAGATCCATACAATTATGGAAGCATATATGTATTAGATTTAAAATTAGTACGAATCAGGTCAAACGGAGTTCTGTAGAGGGAGTAATGATATTTTACTACAAGATGTTTAATCTGCCAGAAAATTTTCTAATCGGTTCGGTCACCCAGTTTTGGCCAATAATTTCCTTTTTGTTTAGGACCTTTGGAAATCATTAGGAATTAATTTGTGGGATTTAATTTATAATATAAGAGAATTATATTTCAACACTAGTAGGCCTAGTTTTGGTTTTAGGCGTGACGTACGAGGGAAGTTAAGGGGCTAAATTAATATGGATTAATAGAGAGGAAAAATCTAAATTAAAGGATAATTCGAGTTATGAGAATTCGAGAGGAACGAGGACTTAGATCAGTAGGGGGTAGAGAGTTTACCTTATGGTATTATATGTGGAATAATGTATACCCTTTGAGTGGTGATAAATACTCAGGAACATACGGTAACAAATGAAGTTATAAATTATGGAATACGTAGAATATTCGGGATATAAATATAGTATGTATGAGGCTTGTGATATGGGATGTGCGTAAGACCTATTGTTGTTATATATATATATAGGTGGAGTGAATACCTATAATATGATTAAAGTAATAATACATTAATACGTGGTATATTCGGGATATAAATATACTACGTATGAGACTTGTGATATGTGATGTGCGTATGCCCTATTGATATTATTGATATATACATGGAGAAAATATTTATAATTTGATTTATTGTGTGTATGACATACCTACGCTGCTTACTATCGAGTGGAGGTTGCGCGTTTTGGACGTTCATATCTTGAGGAGCTTTCGGGGGGATTTTTATTCGCACCACTAGAACATAGAACCTAGGTACGGGCTATCGGTGAGCACGATAGTGTTGACGGTCATATGGGTGCGTAGATATGTGCGTAGCCCATTGAATTGGAAATATGTTCACCTCCAATATGTGTGATTTGATATACAGGGTTCGTGAGAGAATTCGAACCAATAGTCCCCTATATAGAGAGAAATGTACCCGGATAAGATAGCAGAATATGCATGCACCGCAGCTGTGCCTAGGGGTGCCATACCAGTGTATATATAATGGATGATAAATATATATACATTTGATATGTTTTACAGTATGCACCGGAGCTGAGTCTGGTAGGTTCCGTGTTATGTATATATTATAAAGTGTGAATATATATACTTGTGAAATTATCTACTGCGTGAAATCAGTGGACGAGAAAGATAGTGAAATCTCATTTGACTTAAGTACGTGAACACTTAATCCTAAAATTTGAAAAGCCTTGCCCATCTTAAAGAGAAATGGATATATATATTTAATAAATGTATTTGCTTGGAAATATGGGTGGACGCTATGCGTTATGGGTAGTAGACTTATGATTTCAAACTAGTTAGTTATGTTTATCTAAACTAAAATTAATCTGAATATTAGGGTCGATGTAACATTTTTAACCAATGTATATGGATTAACTATTGGGGTCGGGGTAACATTATGAACAATTAGCCTTTAATGTGTGATACAAGAATATAATAGCAGAGTGTGTACTTATAGTATATATGGTGTGTAAAATATATACAGCATGAATAATCTACTTACGTGTGCTAGTAGAGAGAGGAGATAGTATGTATCTAAAGAACAATTAATTTACTAAAGAGTAATTAGTGGGGAGCTTAGATAGGGTATATATATATGATGATGAAGCTACTAATGTGTGAATAGTATGAAGATAGTTACTGAATATCTAAAATAAAATTTAATTAGATAAACCTAAATAATAAAGCTTGAACAATAACCTACATAGAAAGGGTAACTGGGGTTTAATAATAACACAAGAGAGATGTTAATTATTAAGGGTATTCGACAGCGTACTCTATAGGCAGTACAAAGGAGCTAGATTGATTTGGGTTTATTAGATACTGGCTTCCTAGTTAGATTGGCTAGAATTGACTAGGTAGGGTTGAGTAGCAAACGTTAGGTACGCATTATAGATGAGAGATGAGGAACTCAAGGGAGTGTTCATAACCTAACATGTGTATCTAATAACTGTTCATTTAAACTGTTATTTAAGTACTTGCTAAATGTTTTTAAATTATTTTTACTTGGGCTCTGACCAGTACTTGCAAAACCTTTTTTCAAAACATTTTAGGTGTCCAGCTACCTACAGGGATGCCAAATAGGATGATCTATTCTAGGGATGCATAGATGCATCACTAGTGGATGACTGCAGGATTTGGACTTAGGCGATTCAATTACTTCACTCATAGTTTAGGGTGCAGGGCAGTATTTTATTCGGGCATCTTTCCCACACTTATTTCATTTACGACATTCAGACCTTGTATTCAGACTTTTATTCAAGTTGGACTTTATAATTAATTTTGTAATCGATGGTTTATTCGGTATTATTTAATTTCAGTCTTTTATATTGTGGATGGATTTATATTACTAATGCATGGGATGTATTTATGTAATAATATTCTGTTGTTGTTGATTGTTAAATAAAAGGATTAAACTTTTGACATCGGCTTTTTGAATACTAGGTGGTTAGTAATGTTTTAAAAGGTTTTCGACAGTGATGCTAAGAATGAACCAGATGAGAAACATGTTTTAATTTAATGTAAGACTGATCACCCGGTATTTAATTTGGCAGGGTGTGACATATTCCTTAGCCAAACCACCTGTCAGCTATGATTTTTTTTATTAACCCATGACTAGTCTATAGACCCAGATTGACGAGTATGCCAAGTTTTACTGTGGAAGTGATGCCAAGATTTTACATTGGTGATTCCATGTTATGATGGGTTTTTTACCCTGGTTATGTTATTTATTTTGGGGGGCCATTGGATTGTTCTGCAGATAACTGACAGGATAGTGGACGGTAGTCTGTACCGTACTATAGGAAATACGACGGAAATTTTGATATGAAATATTGGGTTGTGTAGTTTCGCGATGAGATCATAGGTTATGATCATATTATTGGGATTTTAGTTTGAGTGTTCATATTGCATACACTCGTGTATATGATGTACACACACGAGTATGTGTAGTTACATTAGAGCATTTATACGAGCTACTGGGTTTTGCTCATCCCCCCATATTTTTTTATATTGCAGATTGATGCGAGATGATATTTATGGTATTGCTGGGATTGGGACCGTCACTAGAGACTCGATATTTATTTTCAAAATTTATTTTTATCATTTTGTTCATTGTAAATTTTTTTGTAAAAGGACATTTAAGATTTAATAAAATTGAGAAATTTTATTCAATCGATTTATTATTTATACTTACGCAAATTTATTCTCAATCTAAATGGTATTGTTTTATAAAAAAAATCTCTAATTTATCAATATTTTTCAGTAGCACCTCTCGGGGTGTTACAATTCTCTACTCAATTCTATTCTAAAAAAAAATCATTCATTCTCCATTTATGTAACAAACACTTAAAAACCCAACATGTATTTTATGTAAATTATACCTACAAATAACCCTAATGAATAAGATAATTACCTTAGTAGCCCTCAAAGTTTCAAAATTACCAAAACACACCAAGAAACTTTAAAACTTCTTATTTAAACCATACTATACTCTTATAACCCCATTTTAAACACAAAACGTAAACATAGTATTTATATTTTGTAGCAATTACATAAACCATCCTAACAAGTTTGAAAAATTAGAGAATTACCCTAAGCTTTCAAGAAGTATATAAAAATCCTTAAAATTTCCTTATAAACTAGACAAGGAACAAATCCAAAACCACAAAAACTTTACATTTCACCCCCTGAACTATTTGTCCTGGTGGATTCTATGTAAGAACTTGTACCACATAGGAAACACATGGTACTTATGTCACCCCACATAATGCATAGTTAAAACTTAACTAACCCATGGCAAACTCCACCTCTTTTTGCACCAATCTCTTCCCCTCAACCAGCAGTATAAACCCCCCCTTCATTAGTATTAAAACACACTTCACCTCGGAGAATAACACAAAGCAAAAACTAGAATTTTTTGTATATATATGATTTTATGTAGCATTTATCTTTTTCTCAATTGTTTAAATTTTTTGGCATTCATAGGTCTCAAATATCGTTTTACATGGAAGTTCTAACGTAGGAAATGCATTGAAAGAGCTTCAACACCAGACACCTCTATTAAAGTTTGAGCTTTAATAGAGGAATCGGTAATCCTGACTTTGAACCAGTTTCAAAGAGGGAGAACTCAAGTTCTGGATCTAAGGAATCTAGATGCATAGCTTAATTCAACCTAGAATGTCTTTTGATACCCCAAATCAAAATTTTAATTTATGGAACTGGAAATTTCAAAAATAAAATTCAGGAGCTACGGTAAACCAAAATCCATGAAACCAAAGTGGTTCGACTTAATTTTGATCCTAGATCATGAATATCAACATGTCGTAGCTCGAATTGCGGCCAAAAACCACAAATATTAAAGTCAAACTTTCACCATTTTTACAAAAAATCAATAGCTCGAACCAGTTAACCTTAATGCTAAATACGAATATGGTTGGATTCCTCTCAAAAAGTTAGACAATTTTCATTCAGGAATCAACCTAAATGGTATTTTGTAACTATTTAAATCTGAGGTTAAAGTTTCCAAACCCTAAAGTCAACAATATAAAGGTTCAATATGAATTGTATGACACGTGTGAGAGTGGATTCAATCCTAGACATGTAATGTCTTTGATCCAGTGTGTGAGGCAGTATCTCTAATCAAAAAAATTTGAGATTTTTTCAAAATATTTCCTTTTATTTTTATCCTCAAAATGGAATATTACATCACTCAGTTTGGTTTCCCATAAAGCATTTTCTCGAGAAAATAGTTTCAAAGAATTAAACCCAACTTTTAAATCACACATAAACGCCTAGATTTTCCAACTTTTCCAAATTAACTCGGAAACTTAAATCCATGTCCTTTTTCATAAATGAAGCATACGTGTCTCTTGTCACCAATCCCAAAAATGAATAAATCCTAGAAAAATAATGAAAACTTAAACTTTTAATATTTACATATTTAACCCCATAATAAAGTTTCCATTTCAAATAAATGAATTTTAAACCCCAGCTTTACTTAGAATTCCATTTAACTTTCGTACTCTAAACATTTATGATATCGATGATTTCAAAATTCTCGGTTTACCCTGTGAGATTGAAGATTTATTATAACCAACCCAAAATGGAAAAAGTAAGTGACGTTATTTCAATATTATCTTCGATCTTACTCCTTTAATTAATGCATTTGTTTATATCACTACGTGATAGTGCCTGAACTTTTGTCTGCATTTACGAACTCTTTTGTGTGGTTCCTAAATACCATGAACCTTGATTTAATTCTTATCGAATAAACCATAACTCGCTAATTTCATGCAACCAATGATTTATTTTAAACCCAGTAGCATACATTATAATTCAGGGAATAGACTTTTGTATACCCATAGAAGCACTATATGGCCTGTGTGACTTAGGGATTGAGTGCCTAGTTTTGCTTATCATATGCATGCCGCTCTTTGGAGTTTGGCTCAGCACTATTACTTTATCTCTAAAGGTTTTGGATTGATTTTATCCAAAGGTTTTAAATGTTATTATAATAGTATTGCTATACATTTGAGGCCTATATAACCAATAATTATGGGTTATACTATTATAGTCTGAACCTTTACCTCTATGACTCGATAAAACACTTATCAAGTTATAATCACCATATTGTTCTTACAAATATCAGGAGACTCCCATATGCCCCTTTTTATTACTATTGACACCTTCTTTTATTTCGGATTACAATAAACTGCAATATATTATAAGTACCTCATTTCCAATTATGTTATCTAACAAACTCATATATACACTTGTTATCGAAATAAAATTATTTACTTGGCAAAGTTTTGCTTATTAAGGAGAATAACCCCCCGCCTCAATGGATTTTTATTCTATTTTACCAAGGAAAATATTTTTAGTTATGTATATATGGGCGGTAACTAGAAAAGACGGTAGCACCAACCGTAATACTTTTACCACCACTCATCATCTTATTTAACCTTATTGTCCCCCTTTTGTTTTATGTTTTATGATGAGTTCGAGATATGTAATAAGACATTGTGCATCCACTTAAATAAAGTTATGTTTTCTTTTCCGCTTGAAACTTTATTTTTATTTTATTAGTACTGCCATATACAGAACATCTGGTGTGAAAACATGATATTAGAGCGAGCATTGGGTTTTATGCCTATACGAGACTTAGAAAAAGCGTATTAGTTATTAAAAACTTATTGTTTACACTATGTAACTAATTATGTCTTATAGACATGAATATCTGGGACGAGATTTACCTGGACATATGCAGCTCGACACATGAAAAGTTTGAATAAGTAATTAAAGAAGAAGGATGCGCCAAGTTGTGTAAGACTTCAAAGTATTGATCGATATTAAGCCATCGCTACCCCAGACATCAAATATCGTTTACTAATTGGTCGTTTAATGGTAGAAGCACAAGACATAAGACAAGCAAAGAGGTATTCGAGGAACTTGAGATACTTCAATAAGTAATTCATCTAGCATGGGATGTAGTTCCACCAGAAGAACTCATTGTTACTCCCCTAGACTCCCTAATAGAGTATGGAAACTCAAGTTGTTTCACTTTCACTGCCTCCATCTCTACTTCTAGTGACCCCGACCCTAGAGCCTAACTTGACAACATCATACCTCAGCTCTTCAAAAGTAAACTTGGAAGGGAATATGGATTTATATAAATAAACATAAAAAGGTTCGATCGTCTTTCGTTGGGTTTTGTGTGTGTAGTGAAAAGAAATTGATCGCCATATTCCTAACTAAGAGTAGTAGATATTACTAATAGTTTGTACTAATAGGAATTATAGTCATAACTTATAGTATATACTGTTTCTTTACATCGACTATAAAATATGTCAATGTAAAATAGCATGCGGTATTAATATATAAGTTTATTTGGTTACACCCACTATTATTATATCTTTACTATGTTTTATGTACGGGATGGTTAATACACAAGCATGCGCTAGTGGATTACAACCTCAAGGTGAACAACAAAATGTTCAAATCTGCCAAATCCACCTACAACTAATGAAGGGATACTATGTTATCTATAAGAACTAACGGCTTTGACCAGGTTATAATAAAACGTACCACCGCAGCCCCCAATTAATAATGATATCACTGATGAGATAAGAAGAATGATTGAACTCAAGGAATTTCTTCAACAAAGACCACTAGTATTTTATGGGAAGCCCAAAAAATGGGTATGTCAGACGCTTAAACTTCTCAATGGAGTAGGTATAATCCCTGAACTTAGGGTTACATTAGCGAACATTCTTTCTTAAGGCGGAGAGGATTTTTGGTGCCAGTTTGTTCTTCGATCAAGAAATATTGTAGACTTAACTTAAAATTAGTTTGGGGGAATTTTTTTTAAAAACTATTTTTTTGAATCTGTAAGATATTAGATGATGGTGGAATTACTAGGTTTGCAACAACAATAAATGATGATAGGTCCATACGAGGCTACGTTTATAGAACTTTCTTGATATGCCCAAGAGTACGTAAATATGAAACCCAAAAAATGTAAACACTTTGAACGTGGATTGCGAACCAACTTTAAAGATTCTATTTTCCCATTACAACTTTGTGATTTTAATTAAATGATTGAGGTAGCCTCACTTATTGAAAGTAATCCGACATCTAGAGGAATTAACTGAATCATAACTCAACCTCCTAGAAACACATATGTAATAAGAAACCAACACAATCAGAGAGACCAACCTGAAGCCAAACCAAAGGATGGTCGAATATTCCATCAAATCAATCATGGAAATATTGGATTTATAACGTGATGTCATGAGTGTAAAAGATTAGGGAGCATAAGGCCGCAATGCCCAAAATTGCAATAATCGTATTTTAGGAACTTTACTTCTTCACCAACAGTTAAACCCACCAATTTTATCAAACCCTAGTTTGAAACACCAACTGGTAATTTTGTCAATCATCCACCCTGGCAAAGGTTTTGAAGGAAGAGGCAAGAACCGTTTAATAGGACTCGAGGTCAGAATTTTTCCATTCTTCCAGCCAAAGATCCAAACAACTACGACGTGGTAAAAGGTAACATATTTTTCCACAAGGTTTCGGTTCATATATTATTTTATTATAGCTCAATGCATTCTTTTATTAGCTATGACTTCATGACTCTATTGCAATTATCTACATGTTCCTTAGAAATCCATTATCCATAGGATTGACAACCGTAGAAATCACTATAAGAAATTGAGTTTTCAAATAGCATATCATACAGAATGAGACTAGAATTTCGATAAATGATATAATAGGCTTAGGCCTGAAGGAATTCAACTTGACAATAAGAATGGAAGTTTTATCACCAAACTTTTCTCACATTAATTATCATGAGAAGATAGTAATATTCAAAAGTCCTCATCAAACCCATTTTGCTCTCAAGGAAAGAGTCACTCCAAGTCAATCTTTTCTCAACTTTATGGAAAAGGGTCTCCATCTCATCTTACTATCTTAGATAAATATGATGATTCATTTCCTAAAGAATTATCTGGCCTACCCCCACAACGAGAACTCGATTTTACCATTGAATTGTTACCCAACACCTATCATGTTTAGATACCTCCTTATCTTATAGCACCCTTGAAACTACGGGAACTTAGAACTCAACTTGATGAATTATTAAATACGAGTTTTACACAACATATTATATCCCCTTGAAGAGCACCAGTCTTGTCTGTGAAAAATAAGGATGGAACGTTTTAATTATGCATTAACTATCGAAAGTTGAATCAAGTAACCATCAAGAATAAATATCCTTTGCCTAGGATAGGAGACTTGTTTGACAAATTGCGAGGCTCATACATATTTTCAAAATTTTATTTATGATCTCGGCATCACCAACTTCGCATGAAAGAAGAAAATTTACCCAAAACTGCCTTTTAGACTTGATACGGCCATTTTAAATTTCATGGTCATGTCTTTTGGATTAACCAATGCACCTGAAACTTTCATAGATTTAATGCCTAGAGTATTTTGTCCATTCTTGGATCAATTCATAATACTTTTCATAAACCTTACAACAACACCAATTTTTCACCAAAAAAAAAGGAAACGTGATTTTATTATGAGAGGTGAAATATCTAGGGCATGTGATTACCATGATAAGTATACAAGTAAATCCAACAAAAATCGCTGCAGTACTCAAATGGTGGCAACTTACAAACGTTATAGAAATTTGAACCTTTCTTGGACTCACAGGTTATTATCGATGCTTTGTGGAAGGATTTTCAAAAATTTCCTTACCTTTAATGAAGCAATCTTGAAAAGATGTCCAATTTTTGTGGACTCAAGAGAGTGAACAAGCACTCCTTACGTTAAAGAAAAAGTTTACCACTACCCCAGTTCTTACTATACCCTCCAGTAATGTTAGTTATAATGTCTATTTTGATGCCTCATTACAAGGGTTGGGATATGTACAAATTCAAAAAGGAAAGGTGATCGAATATCGATCATGACAATTAAAGATTCATAAGCGTAATTACCCGATACACGATTTGGAATTAGCCGCAGTAGTTTTCACACTAAAGATTTGGAGATGTTATTTGTATGGGGAAGAATTTCAGGTATTCTATGATAATAAAAGTCTCAAATATATATTCACTTGGAAATATCTATATCTTTGACAACAACGATGGATTGAGTTTTTGGAATACTACAAATTTAACTAATAATACCACCCAGGAAAGGGTAATGTAGTCGTCGACGCTTTAACCCAAAAATCGAAAAGAAAGCTCAATAACATGTTTACATTTCTAACTACTATTGGAGAATAAAACTTACAGAGAGAATATTTAGAAAAAATAATCATTCTTATAAATACCATCGCTCATTTATAACACCATGTGCATTGTGGCATCGGCTGCAGCCAATCTGCGTCGGGTATTACTAAATTAAATACCATTCTCCGCACGTGATAGAAACATGATACATTAAAACTTTAATTCACAAGCTATAATGCAATTAAATCCAACGAATATATAAAAACATACAACCAATAATATCCATCACCATGCTGTCTCCGAGAATAAATCCAACTCTAATTTTATCTAATACTCAAATTAAATACTCAAAAAATAAATATTTGACAGAGAAACCATAAACAACTGTGGAACCGATTATCCCACCAAATCCATAAATAACTATCTCATAATAAAGCGATGGAATTGAAAGTAAATTGTACTACTAAAGCAAATAAAATAAAGCTCCAACTGCACTCCCAAAAATATCTCCAATCACTCTTATGTAGCTACTCCAGTACTATACCTAAAATGTCAGTCAACGCAATGGGTCAGAGCCCACCTCATTAATATTAGCTACTCCTCCCAATCGTGATCCGTGAACCCAAACAATAGCATTATACATGATAAACATCACAATATAGTATTTTAAATTAAACGAGATATATATTAACATGAGTGTAAAAATAACTACTACCATCTACCCACATAACTAAGCCACCCCAATGTTCAAATCCAATTATTCCATTTCAACCATGATTTAAACATGAGCTCTTATCCTTACTTAATTTAATTATCCAAACATTTTTATTCATGCGACACCATTATGGACAATCGACCCCTTATCGGTCCTGCACACACTTTTGGCACGCTTAAGTTCCAATGCATCACACACATTCCCCTCATTATAGTCAGTCATCCCGTATTCTGTCAACTATGCACATACTCATGAGGTTCCACACATGACACGTCATTATATCCAGTTGGAACATATTTTGTCAACATTTTACATACTCGTAACACCAACACACTCCCACATGGAAGTGGTTATCTGAAGTTACTGTTAAGTCGGAGGTTATTGCTCTAGAGGAGACTAACTCCCAATCCAAGTTGAACCATCTAGTTGGCAAGATATAACTGTCTTCTAAAAATGCACCCAAGTTTGGGGAGAGGTTGGTTTATATAAATATCAAAGATATAATATACCATGGATATTAGATCAATTTTAGGTCATTCGTAACCAAATATGTGAACAATGAATAAATGCAAGTATAGTCCCTCATAACCAAACACTTTAACAATGCATGAATGCACGTGTAGTTTAGTATATTTTTTAGCTTTTATTGCCTTATTTAATATATGGTTTGATAGTATGCTTTCAAGAATCAAGAATTTATTTTTCTATTGTTTATGTGACCATTCATATCCCTCAAATGATAGGATCATATATTTGGAATAGCCCTTCTTACTTTGGGGAGCACTTTCCATAGGTTGTATCTTTTGATCCTAAAGGTAATTTTGTCTTCCAAACCAAATTTCCTTCATTAAAGGTCCTCTTTTTTACTTTTGGACCAATATGTTATCGAAGGCTCTGACCCTATCAGCATCTATACTTTCTAACTTTATGTGCATAGATTGTACATAACCTTCTATAATTAGTTGATTTTAGGATATCACTCTTAATTAGTTAAGAGTTATTTTAACTGGTAGGACTGTATCATGTACATGAGTCAAAGCGTATTGAGTTACTCTAGTACTTGACATTGTGGAGGGCCCATAAGCCCATAACACTTCTGGCATCAAGTTGTACCAATCTTTTGGATTCTTTTCGATCATTTTGCTCAAAGTGTTTCTAATCACTTTATTTGCAGAATTCGCTTGACTATTAGATTCAGCATACTAGGTTGCTGCCTTAGGCAAAGTTATTCCCAAACTTGAGGTGAACTTCAACACCATTTCTGACTAAAAAAATGCTAAAATTGTTTGAGATTATAATTTCTGAGATCCCAAACCTATCAAAAATGTCTTGTAAAAGACTATCAATTCTTTATGGGTTATTGAATTTGTAGACACTACATTCTAGGACCCCCTAAGTCTCTCCTTAGGTCCCTATAACCTCCCCAATTCATAAAAAACCCTAGGTTATACTCCAAGTACCAATTAAGAGGCCATTCGTAGCTCTCGAGCCCCATTTAACTCCGATCAACTTCATCATCAGATAAAAATCTCAATGAATCTTCGAAAGTCTCTTAATATCCATTCCAATGGTCCACCCCATTCGAAAATGAATATAACAGTTTGAATGAACAGACCATTTTACTACAAAAAATCGATTTGGAGGCCACCGAGCAATCCCGGGCACCGATTCGACCCTAATTAACTTCACCGTCAAAGTGAAATCTCATGGATCTTCGAAGTTAACTGAAGCCCCTTTCCAAGGTCCACCCCATATGTGAAATAGCATAACGGTTCAGATGAATGATCTATTTTCCCCAAAAAACTGATCCAGAGGCCATCGGTCACTCTCGGGCTCCATTTGACCAAATTCAACTCTTTATCTCGAATTAAACTGAATGAATATTCGAAGTTCACTGAATAACTTTTATAATGGTCCACTTAGTGCACAAATCAACCTTACGGTACGACGAACGATCCATTTTACTCTAAAGGCATCGGGTCTTTCGAGCCCCGTTTGACCAAATTCAACTCTTTGAACCGAGCTAAGATCTTCGTAACATCAAAGTACCTCACACAACCTTTCCAACGTTTGACCAGATTCAAACTTATGGTTCAAATGAACGATCCATCGTCGTCCAACGATATCCTATCCAAAGGATCGACGAGCGCTTCCAAGCCCTGTTTTACCCATAGTCAACTCCCAAACTCGGGATCATCCTAAAGTATTATCAAAGGTATCTAAATTACCATTCTAACCGTATGCCCCGTGAATGATTTGGACTTGTGCATTGCGTTTTATGATAGTTTTTTGAAAAATCTGCACGAGACTGCCACTTAGCAGGTCCATTTACCTGCCTGTCGATAGTGTGTCTAGGGTTACCTACTGATAGGCAAGGCAAACACAATGTCGAACAGTAGTTACCCTACCCTATATAAGGAGAGCATCATCTCACCTTCCAAGGCACCTCAGAAACATCAATTTTAGTGATCTTAGCAACCTTCTTCTGTAATTAGCGAAGTTTCCTTGTGTGAAATTATTTTCCACCTTTCATTCCCATCACTATTTAGCAAAAATCTCCTTCTCTCTCATCCTGCATTCATCCTAATTTGCAAGGAATCTCATCAAGGATCAAGGCCAAGCTTCAAGTCTCCAATGAAGTTCCAAGCATCCTTCTCTCTTTAACTTTCTTTATTTTCACATTAGTTATATAAATTCTCAATTTAGCTTTTACTTTAGATCATACACATTAATATCTCATTCTTTATTAGTTATATTGCACATAATTTATTTTCTATGAAAAAATAAGAAAAGTAGGGGTTACACCTATAGATTCCGACAGGATTCTTCATCACATTTCCACAAAACTAAATATATCTTTTCTACACACATACACATAATAGACTTCTGTTTGAATCTATGGGATAAACCCCACCCTTGTGTTGCATGCAGACTACATGGACTGTGATGTCTTTATTGGCTACGTAGGCGTCTTGGGCTAAAACTGGAGACTTGAGTCCTATTTTCATTATTTTTCCTATTTTATCCATATATTATTCATATATATCAAACTTTTGATTCATACTTGTGTGTTATGATCTAAGCATGGATAAACTACAAATGGTGTGTGATAAGTGTGAGTGAGCATGGGCATATACAAGTCTGATAAGTGGAGGTGTGTGCTAGTGACACCTAAGCATGGATATTCTAAATGGTGTGTGCAACATGTGGATATAAGTGAACCTATATAAAATTTTAGGTAGTGTGAGGTGTACATAGAGAGTATTTACAAGTTTGTGAAGTGAAAAGTGAGTGAGAGGTGATATAAACTTGAGGGAGATATATACAAGAAATAATAGATGAGAAAAGGGAATATATAGGTAGTGCATACGCACAGAAGTGGAAAATGAGAACACCCATGAAAGAAGAGCCTAGACCTCTTAAGTCAGTCCCCAGCGGCGTCGCCATGGTAGCCATCCCAAGATCTTACCCTTTCTCCCCCGACGCTATTAGGGGGGAGGGGGGGGGGGATAAAGAGGGCGAGATAAAGGTCCTTCTCCCTTCGCTACATCGGGGGGTGCTTCGACCGTCATCGATTTTAGGGTGATGTAAAGAGATAGAGTCGCTAACTTAACAAAAGAACAAGTTTTCGCCTCGAGAGAGAGGTATCAAAGACAAACTGATGCTTGCGAAACCAATAGTTCAGAGGTTCAGGGGATAAGTTACGGAATTGGAAGGTGTTAGGCACCCATCCCGCCCTTTTGGTCGCTCATGGGTTTACGTTACTATTTTCCTTAATTTCTCCATGAAGTGTGAGCGCGTGTATATCTAAGTGGAGATCGGAATCGCTCGACTCGCATCACAAAAAATATGGAGTGAATTCATCCATAGGAATGTTCCCAAAATAATAAATTAGAAAATATGATTGCGCTTATAGAGATATTGATTGTTATGGAAAAATGATAATACGTACCCATGCTTAGTGTAATCTTCATGCTCCATGCTAGATTTAATTTTCGTGATACTTGTACATTCTTCCTTATTAATATAGTTCTCATCAAGCCAAATAAAATACTCTCCCCATAATATACAAATTAAGATTCATGCATTTCGCACACTACATCACCAAGAGCATTACTATATTCACCAAAAAATTATCCCGTACTGGGGGGCCATTTTGTGATGGGTGCTGGTCCGGCAGGTCACAACTAGCCTAAGAAATAAGACTCTCACCTTCCATTAGCCAAGTACCTTCGACGTATATCGAACAGTTCCCCTCGCATCGAACTGCTTGACCGAAGTCATAACGGGAGGTATATAGCAGGGAACTCATTCACCTACATCGAGTATATAGAATTCTCCCTCACACGTATTGTCCCCGCAAGGTATATAGTGCGGAAATTCACGTTCACTCAGGTATATCAAATGTCTTGTCCACATGTATCGATTGCCCTCAAAAGCAAGATGTATATTGTGGAAGTCATGCCTAAGGGGGGAACCTTTCCACTAACCCAATAACTGCATACCCTTATATAAGCGTCAAATCTAGGGCACTCATATTTAGTTTGCCAGTAACTACTCGAAAATCTGTCGAAATGTCGAGCATGCCACCCAAATTTTCACGCGATTTCATCTTTTTTTGGCAAAACGGGACCCTGTCCATGAGCTTACAACAAGTCAAACCATGTTTTACCTATTTTTCTGAAACCCAATTTTCCCAAGCTTGGGTCCCGTCCGGAATTTCTTTTGCATTTTGGTAAACCTAATACAAGTGAAAACGTAATAATAATAATAATAATAATAATAATAATAATAATAATAATAATAATAATAATAATAATAATAATAATAATAATAATAATAATAATAATAATAGTAATAATCATGTTGAGACTCTTCTCTCGTTTTTCCTCCTTCCATACCAAATGTGTCAAAAACATTTTTCCTCCTCTTTTATCAAAATATCAAAAAACAGCTTTCCTCCTTTTTAATCAAAATACCAAAAAACATTTTTGCTCCTATTTTATCAAAATACCAAAAATATTTTTCCTCCTCTTTTATACAAAAAATACCAAAAACATTTTCCATTCTTTTATCAAAAACATTTTCTTCTTTTCCAATAAAGGATTCTCCCTTTTCTCTTTAAAAAATAAATTCGAATCATTTTCCTTCTAAGATTGATCACATACCCGACCCTTGTCTTAGCTTCACATTGGCTTTGGTCTTCCGTCAAACCGCCTGAAAGCTCCGTCAGTTCTCCCACTGCTTCCTCCAAGTCCAGTATCAACCTTCACCCACTCTCCATGGAGAACGCAAACTGAGTGCCGAATATACACACTGATTTCATGACGGTCCTACGCCAACTTATAGCCAAGATTCACAACCTTCAAACCAAGGTTCATGAGATACAGCGAAATCGGGTCCCTATTCTTGAAGAGACCGAGGACCTCTTCCCTCCTGCTATGGGTTTGCTCGCACTGAAAAATACCACTTAAGTTATTTAATTCAAGATTAAACAGTCTAAATGGCTTTGAACTGTTTTTTGAAGAAAATCTGTAATCAAAACAAACAGCTAACACAAGATGTGTATAAAAAGAATTATGAGCGAGATATTTCAGATATTACGTATTCAAGTTTTGAAAACCAAAACTAAAATAGTTTTTAAATCATCACACCAATTGAAGGAGATAAGAAGAAGAGTAAGTATGCAAGTACACAAGATTTTAATGTGGTAAAACCCCACCTAATTGGGGGAACATCCACGGAGGTCTCTACACCTCAAAACAAAAATCCACTAAAATAGAGTAAAAGGTTACAAACTATTTAACAATCTAAACACACAATCAGACCTAATCTAAGTTCATAAATTATACCAACTTTTCTTGATTATTCCGACTTCTCACAAGGCTTCTATTGTTGTAGATGTTCTCTCAGCTTTGTAACTCCACTCCCTTTAGCTTTCAGTCAACTCCAAAAGTCAATGATCTCTCTACGAACACTTCTTTAGTGTTGTAGTGTGAAAGTGTTGTGATGTGATGTTCCTAACACATGCATGCAACTCACACACACTTATACAGACAATATTCCTAACAAATTAAAAATATAGTTCTAAGCTGCAGTAAGAATTCTTAATCATAATTTGTTTGATAGTCTCAGACTACAGATCTTTATTTCTATCCACAGATCTTGAGGGAAACTTGATATTAAAAGAAGCCAATGCCCTAAATACTTTATTTATTTTATTTACAAAACTCCTACACAAAATGTGAAATATTTCACGAAAGTGTAAGACCCCATTCAAGATCTTAACTACATCTAAGTCTGATTTTTCTCGTAAACTGAAAATAGAACTAAGTTTGTTGGTTCTTGTTTTGAAAAACAATCAAGTAAGAGTAAAATAACCAATAAATATGGATTTCTTGAAAAAATAAATCAACCTAGGAATATTAAATGTGTTTGTGTCACAAACAGTTTAGATCTGCACTATCTATAAAAAGAAAATGAAATCAAAACTTCGTGAATGTTGGACAGGAGATTATAAACAGTAGAGGATGGATCTTCTCAACTAAAGAACACATTTAATATTCTGAGGGTTTTTACTGAGGAAAAATTAGGAGTTTTGTTTAGGGTTTCGTATTCTCTATCTATTTTTGCTCCCTCTCTCTCTATTCTTTCATTTTTTTCTCTCAGGGGTAAAGTGATCTAAAGATCGTAAACGTCTCACATATGGACTCTATTCATACTAGAGCATGGAAGACTTTGTAAGTTCTGGGAAAAGCAATGGTCAAGATTAATTAAAAATGATTGATGTAAATCTTACGGTCGCGATGTAACCACTTTTAAAAGCATTTTGATTGGTAAACTCAGTTGTTACAAGGATTGTGAAAGATAACATGCAGACCATAGATAATATAGATCCAAGGGTTCTCAATTAATCTCAAATATGTGAGAGTAAAGAAACACAGATCCATTCGATATCTAAACAACATATGTAAGGCCATAATCAAGTGAAAAATGCATGTTTTATATTTCTAAAGAATCTCATTTTCCACCACAAAATTCTTTGCCGCTTTTGGATCCTACCCAAGAATGTTTTTAGGAGAAAATGGTAATTACAAATAAACCCATAGCATTATTAAAACAAACTTTTAAATGATAAAAATCTTTTATAATTTCCTAAAAATTATTTACCATATCCCAAAAATTATTAAAAAAACATTTTTATGGGATTTAACACACACATGCATAAATTATGAAGAATGCAACAAATGAATGAAATCCTAGGTGAAGTGTTAGTATTCTACCTTTGAGACTTTTAGAGGAATTTGATATGTAGTGTTTGAGGCTTTTTGGTGACTCAACTTTGTCACTATTTCCAAACTAGACAAGCTCATATATAATGTAGATTCAAGTGAGTCAAATATATAGGGTGCTTTAAGTCATCAAGGACTCGTAGGTATACAAAAATATAAGAAAATCCTATTTCTATACAAAGTTCTAACTACCCCATATCCTAGAAAGGATGATTACATTACTCAACTAAGTTCATTTCAATACCCTAACAACATTTTGATAACATGAGGTACTGGTCTCCTAAAAATAAGGTAACTAACATCAAGCTTTTTAGTTGAAGTAATTAAAGTAATGTCCAAATGGACTCGAAGATTCTCCCCCATTTTGTCTCAAATGGACAAAGGGTCTCCACACAGATAAGAGAGAGAAATATCAAAGAAGAAGTATCAAAGATACATTACAAATCTGCCACAACCATCCTAATTGATTCACATAAGGAATCAAACCGTGTATTGTCCAAGGGTTTAGTGAATAAATCAGCTAATTACAATATAGTAGGCAGGTAATTAATCTCCAATTCCTTTAATTCGACTAACTCACGTATAAAATGATGCCGAATTTTAATATGTTTAGTACGAGAGTGTTGAAAAGGATTTTTGAAAATGTTAATCGCGCAATTATTATCACAATAGAGATGTAGTTATTCTTCAATAATACCATAATCTCTTAACATTTGTTTTAGCCAAAGTAATTGAACACAGCAACTGCCTGCGGCGATATATTCAGATTCAGTTGTGGATAAGGAAGTGAAATTTTATTTATTACTTTTCCACCCTACCAAATTATTACATATGTAATAGCATACTTCTGATGTACTTTTACTATCATTGGAACACCCAGCCCAATCATCATCGGTGTTACCAATTATCGTGCTAGATGTGTTATTTGTGTACCAAAGTCCTAAGTTGAGAGTTCCTTTAACATATTTTATAATTCTTTTAATGCAAAGTAAATGACTCTCTTTAGGATTATTTTGACAAAGGGCACAAACACAAACGGCATACGTAATATCAGGACGGGAGTTAGTAAGGTATAAAAGACTTCCTATCATACTATGGTATAAGGTTGAGTCAATGGATTTCCCATTCTCATTTTTTGATAGTTTAACTGAAGTACTCATGGGAGTCCTAGCATCTTTCGTTATTTCCAAACCGAATTGTTTGACAATCTCTAAGGTGTATTTGGATTAGGATACAAACAAACAATCTGAAATTTCCTTAACTTGAAGAACTAAGAAGAATTGTAACTCCCCCATAAGTGACATATGGAAATCTTTATGCATAATGACAAAAAATGTTTTGACATCTGTTGGGGAGGTAGATCCAAAAATGATATCGTCTATGTATACTTGGTCTATAGTAATATTCTTATCAAAGTGTTTGGCAAAAAGAGTTTGATCATTCCTTCCACCTTTAAAAACGTTATTTAGGAGGAAGGTAGATAAACATTCATACCAAGCTCTATGAGCTTGTTTTAATCCATAAAGGGCTTTCTTTAGCCGATAGACGTGATTTGGATGTTGAGGTTAAATGAACCCTTTAGGTTGTTCTACTTAGGTCTCTTCAGTCAAGATGACATTAAGGAAAGAAGATTTAACATCCATTTAATAAAGTGTGAAATGCAAATAACAAGCTATTGCAAAGAGTAAGCGAACAGACTCAAGGCGAGTTACCGGTGAAAACATTTCCTCAAAATCTATTCCTTTAATATAAGATTATCCTTGGGCAACTAATCTAGCTTTATTCTGAATAATCATCCCAGATTCATCAATTTTATTTTTGAAAAGCCAACATGTGCCAATAACTCTTTTATTTTCAGGTCAGGGTACAAGATACCATACATCAAGAATGAAAAATTGAATAAGTTCTTCCTACATAGAACTTATCCACAATGGGTCATTCTGTGCATTATTAACATTATTTGGTTCTATAAGAGAAACAACGCATGCATAATGAGCAAGAGTACGTAGTTGGGATCTTGTACAAACTTACTCAGTAGGGTTACCAACTACACTATCAAAAGGATGATCTTTGGAAACCCAGTTAGTAACTTCAGTGGTCTCAGTTGGTAAACAATCATCTATCTCTAGAGAATCATAAGTTAAAGTGTTTTCAGATTCATCCACTATAGTTGGTCCTTTGATCTTACTCTCTACATTAGTGTCACTTATAACCACATTAATGGAATCCATTAAGGTTTAGGTACAAATATTATAGACACGATAGGCTCTACTATTTCAAGAATATCCAAAGAAAATAGCTTTACCTCCTCTAATTTTGAATTTAGATAGATGTTCTCTATTCTTACATATATAACAAGCACTACCAAAGTAACTAAAGTATTTTAGGTTAGGTTTCTTCCCATACAAAAGTTCATAGGATGTTTGTTTGGCATTTTTCCTTAGGTAAACATGATTTATTATGTGACAAGTTGTACGGATGGATTCTACCCAGAAATAATTAGGTAAGTTCTTCGTATGAATTATCACACGGGCCATTTCTTGAAGAGTGCGATTTTTATGCTCAGCAATTCCATTTTGTTGAGGTGTCTTTGGGGCACTGAATTCATGTTTGTAACCATTATAGTCACAATATTCTATGACACCTGAATCTATATATTCACCTTCTCTATCACTACTAATTCTATCTACTTGGGAATCCTCTTCATTTTCTATACGAACTAAAATTTTCAAAAACATATGGAATGTTTCTGATTTGTGTTTTAAAAAGATAAACCAGGTAAATCGAGCGAATTCATCAACCATAACTAGGATATAACTTTTTCCACAAAGACTAACAGTATGAGAAGGACCCATTAGGTCCATATGGATAAGTTCTAGAGGTTTAGTGGATAGAACTTTTTTAACTTTCTTGTGGGGAGCCTTAACAATCCTTCCTTCTTGACTGGGACCACATATGATGTTTGAATTTTTTTTTTATCTTAGGAAGACCTCTAACTATCTCTTGGGAACACAATTTACTAAGGTTGTCATAATTAATTTGATGCAACCTATTATGCCATATCTCATTATCATCCATTCTGGAAATGTTATAAACCTTTGTACTTGGACTGTATAATAGTTATCTGGAGTACGGAGTCCTGTAATACTGCAATCACCTTTTTCATTTAAAATTTTGCATTTTTTCTTTGAAAAGGTGATAGTATGGTCGGAGTCATAAAATTGTGATATATTTAGTAAATTAGCTTTAAGACCTTTTACCAAAAGAACATCCTCAAGAATAGGTAATCCTTCTTCATGGAGTGTTCCTTTACCAATGATTTGGGTTGATACAGCATATCCAAATAAGACTTATCCTCTGGAGAAGTTAGTTTTGTTTGAAAATTTGGTATCATCCCCGGTCATATGTTTAGAACATCTAGAGGCTAAATACTATCCAGATGTTGTGTGTTCATCTTTAAGGGCACTGATCACAATGTTACATTTCATCTGGGGTAATCGTTCATCTTTTCTAACCCAAAATTCTCTTATTTTCAATTTGTGCTTTGTAGACACCCCACCCATTTTGTTAACCCCTAACTCTCCTTAGGTCCCTAGTACCTCCTTCCATCACTAGAAACCTAGGTCATGTCCCGAGTACTGACCTAGAAACCATCGGGCACTCCTTAGCTCAATTTGACCCAAAAGTTAAACTTTTCATATCAACCGAGACTGAATGAATCTTCAAAGCTCACTGAATACCCTTTCCAACGGACCACCCCGTGCGCGATTCTGACTTACCATGCGGACGAACGATACGTTTGCATCCGAAACTTGACCTAGAGGCCACCGGGCGCTCCTGACTCTATTTGACCTATTTTAACTCTTCAGCTTGACCAAGGCTAAATGAATCTTCAAAGGGCACTGGATACCCTTTCCAATGGTCCATCCCGTGCGCGATTCCGACTTACCATGCAGACGAACGATCCGTTCGACTCCGAGAGGTCACTGAATGCTTCCCGGGCCCGGTTGACCAAAGTCAACTCCCCAAACTGGGTCAAACTCTTAGGAATGTGGAAGTACATCTCCTAACCTTTCCAATGGTCCTCCCCGCACGCGATTCGAACTAACCATGTGGACGAACGATCCGTTTACGTCCGAACGATCCCCCGTCCAATGGACCGACAAATGCTTCCGAGCCATATTTAACCCAAAGTCAACTCCCAAACCCAGGAACGGTCCAAAATACTTTCAAATGTCTCTGAATTACCTTTCCAATGGTATTCCCCGTGAACGATTCTGACCAACGGTTTGCCCTCGGCGGCTAATTTTCCAAAAAATCCTGAAGCGCACTGCCAAATGACAGGTTCCAGACCCTGCCTATCGGCAGGTGCCGATAGGCAGGAACAGGTCTATGACGATTGGAACTTACATGGGCCTATAAAAAGATGCCTTCACCTCATTTGCAAGGAGAGCCCAGATCTGATAGAAATCTCTCTCAACGCATCCCAGAAACCTCTCCCGAAGGCAGCGTGATTGCAAGTTCTAAATATCCTTTTTCTCTTCCACTTTCCATCACCCTTTTCATCAAACTTGGTGAATTAGACACTCTCCATCATCATCCAAGTGCAAGGGCTGCTCTTCAACATTCAAGATCAAGCTCAAGATCTTCAAGAAGGTCCGACTTTCTCAAAATCTCTCGTAAATTCTCGTAAATTCCCAATAACTTGTTTTCTTACTTAGTGCTTTTATTATCTCATCTCACACATCCTAATATAATTTTTTATTTATTATTATTGTATATCTCCTATTTTCATATAAATAAAACCCAAAAAAGAAAAAGAAAAAGAGGGTTTGCACATAAATTCCAAATAGGGATTCTCATACTTTTTGCACACTTTCCTCACAACTAAAACACTTTTTTCTACACACACACACACACTTACAAATAAGAGATCCCCCATTTGGATTTATGGGATAAACCCCACCCCTCGTTTTGTATGCGAACTACGTGGACTTTGATGCCTTTATAGGCTATGTAGGCGTCTCGGGGCAAAACCCGAGACTCGAGTCCTTTTTCCCACTTTTTCTCCCATCTTCCTATTTGCTCTAAATCTAATCTTCCTATATTCTATATACTTGCCTTAGTAACGTATTGCTCCATATGCGTTATTGTTCCATTATAACGGTCAACATAGTGGTAATCCCGTAAATCTTATTTTTCTAATATTATTCTTATATCTTCCTATGGACGAATCGCTTTATCTTTTCCATGATACAAGTCGAGGATTCCCACCTCTATTCTATATATATACACATGCACACATATCAAGGGGGAAAACAAAATGAAAATAACAAATATTCATGAGAGACCGAAAGGGCGGAATGGGTGCCTAACACCTTCCCATTTCATAACTAAGCCCCCGAACCCTTCTCGAATCATCTTGGTTTCGCACGCACCAGTATATCTTTGGATTCCATCCTTAGGGGTAGCTTCCCCTTTTTCTTTTGTCTGTTTTGAGTAAAATAGACTTGCGGCTCTGAATCTCTCTACATTTTTACACCACATCTCAAACGACGCCGGCCGAAGCGCTCCCGAGAGGGACGCGTGGGACCCGAAGGATCCTTCCTCACCATGCGGGCGACCACACTCTTATTAGCTCGTATTTGATAAAACTTGCGAGCTTCAGTCTTTTCTTTAAAATATTTTTTTGCATGTTTATGAGGATTATAAATAGTTTGAGCATTTGGTTTAGAAAAGAATCTAGGATTTCTTCTTATTGTTGATCTATTTGAATTTGTTCTTCTCTTCCTATTTTGATAGTTAGAATTCTTGTTCGGCTGTCTAGGTAAGACATAATTGTTTCGACACCTCCTAGAATAGTTGAAGTTATGGTAAAAATGAGAATGATAGACTGGTTTACATAGACATTTGGAATAGCAACCATCAAGGTAATTTCCATAGACATCACAATAGGAGAAATAAAGATGACTCGTAGAAATATTAACCTTAGGAAAATTGATAATCAAGCACTTGTCTAAGTTTTGAGCTCTAGTCTTATTCCTAGGTGGCATAGTATGACATGACGAATCAACTTGTCTAATAGGAGGGATAACGTATTTAGCCTTATGTTCAACATTACTCTTAGAGTTATATGATTCACTAATGTCTAACTTTTGTTATTTTGAGTCAAAATCATTTTTCAAGGTTTGAAAATCTGGACAAGTTTTAACTGGTCTTTTGCCACTAGACATAAACTTGATAGGCTCAAAAGTTTTAGTTTTCTTGGAATTGTTAGGGGAAAAACCTATTCTAATTTTGTCATCCGAATTGGTCTTACTTTAAGCAACACATCCTTCAAAACATTTTAAGTTATTTTCAAATTTAGCAAACTTTTTGAAGACTGTAGATGTCATTTCTTTTGTTTGTTCCAATACTAAAAACATCTCTTTGTATTTCTTTTCCAGAATTTCATTTGAGTCAGACAACTCTTTCAATTTTTGTTCAAAGTTTTAGTTTCATTCTCATGAGTTAGACATTAAGAAGTGTACTCTTCAGTATTATGTTTGATCATATGACTTAGGGTTTCTATCTTCTGTGTAAGGTCTTTGACAATCTTTTCAAGTCTAGTGTTTTTCTTGAGAGTTTTTTAGTGCATTGTCTGAATGTCAGGAAGGTCCTCATTATCGGAGTCACTAAGTGTGTAGTGTGCAGTGTCCCCTGGTGTTTCATTTTTAGGACTCACACACACATTAGCATCAACAATAGATCATTCCCTTTAACTCACACACATCGCGCTTGAAGCATTATCAGAATTCTCAAGTAATAAAGCAGACAAATCAGTAGGGATAGCATCAGTAAACATAGCATGATAAGATTCCTTATCATCAGTGGATATGATTTTAGCAAAGAAAGACATACAAGGGTCATAATTATTAGATGACTCAGGTTCCTCGATTTCGGATACAGTTGAGCCATCCCAAGACTTGCAGAAGTTAGCCCTAGTTTTCTTGTTATTACTCAAATTAAATCTACAGTCACTGGCTATGTGTCCTATCTTCCCACATCTATAGCACTCAGTATTGTTAAGGTCTCTACTACGTTTGCTGTCAAGTCTTTTCTCATGAGGCCTATTATTAGAGTTGTTTGGATATGTAGGTTTGCCTTATCTATTTGTAATTTTATTTCTAAATTTCATAATTTTCTTGAAATGTTTTGACATTAAGGAAATCTGATTATCTAAGATCTCTAAATTACGATCCTCATCAGAATCTAAGTCAATTTCAGATAAATGACATTCGGGTTTAGTCAACTTAGAGGTAAATCCAAGATTGGAGGCAAACTATTTCTTATGGGTCTGTATTAATTTCTTCTTAAACTCTAATTCCATTTCCAAAGTTCTTAGCTTGCTACTGAGAAGTTCTGGGGTAAGGTTTTGATCATCCATCTCCTTAATTGCATAGCGCTTGTTGTCAAATTTTTGTGGAAGTGACCTTAGAATTTTAGAGATAATTTCTTTCCTATCATAAATTATCCCATTAGCATACATCTAAGTCACTATGTCTATCAACCTAATATAGAAGTCATCAAATGACTCAGTCTCAGTCATGAATAAAGTGTTGTACTATTGGATTAACATTTGGGTTTTAGCTGCTTTAACTGTGTGTCTCCTTCATGTGCAATCATTAGGGTGTCTCATGCTTTCTTAGAGGTAGTACAGAAAGATATCCTCTTGAATTCGTGTTCATTGATACACATGAATATTGCATTTTTCCTTTATTATTGTTAAGGGAAGTATGTTTTTCTTCTTTAGTGAATTCACTTAGCAACTTTTTAATCCTCATAGTACTTCCTTCAGCGGCTGGTTTAGTAGGAAAAGTGTAGCCATTTTCAATAGCATCCCAGACATCATTTCCTAATGTCCCCCTTGGATGAAAGCAACCATCCTCACTTTCCAGTAAGGGAAGTTGGTCCCATCAAAGAGAGGGGGCCTGGATAGGTTACCTAAACTCTAAAATTTCTCGTCCATAGTTTATTTTGAGAAAACAATTTCAGAAACCCAAGATCTAAAATAATTTCTAAAACCAAGGCTCTTATACCAATTGAAAAATACCACTTAAGTTGTTTAATTCAAGATTAAATAATCTAAATGGCTCTGAATAGTTTTTTTTAAAGAAACTCTTTAATCAAAACAAACAGCTAATAGAAGATGTGTATAAAAATAATTATGAACGAGATATTTCAGATATTACGTATTCAAGTTTTGAAAACCAAAACTAAAATAGTTTTTAAATCAGCACACCAATTGAAGGAGATGAGAGGAAGAGCAAGTATGCAAGTACACAAGATTTTAACGTGGTAAAACCCCACCCAATTGGGGAAACATCCACGGATGACTCTACACCTCAAAATAAAAATCCACTAAAATAGAGTAACAGGTTACAAACTATTTAACAATCTAAACAAACAATCAGACCTAATCTAAGTTCAAAAATTATACCAACTCCTCTGGATTATTATGACTTCTCCTAAGAATTCTGATGTTGTAGATGTTCTCTCAGCTTGGTAACTCCACTCCTTATACCTTTCATTCGACTCCAAAATTCAATAATCTCTCTACCAACACTTCTTTAGTGTTGTAGTGTGAAAGTGTTGTGATGTGATGTGCCTAACACATGCATGAAACTCATGCACACTTATACGAACAATATTCCTGACAAATTACAAATATAGTTCTAAGATGCAGTAAGAATTTCTTAATCACAGTTTTCTTGATAGTCTCAGACTTTGGATCTTTATTTCTATCCACAAATCATAAGCGAACCTTGATATTAAAAGTAGTCAAGGTCCTAAGCACTTTCTTTATTTTATTTACAAAGCTATTTCACAAAATGTGAAATATTTCACAAAAGTGCAAGACCCCATTCAAGACCTTAACTAGATCTAAGTCTTATTCTTCACATAAACTGAAAATAGAAATAAGTTTGTTGGTTCTGGTTTTGAAAAAAAAATCAAATAAGAGTAAAGCAGCCAATAAATATGGATTGTCTATCGCTTATCAAGTGAAAAATGCGTGTTTTAGATCTCTAAAGAATCTCATTTTCCACCACAAAATTCTCTATCTCTTTCGGATCCTACCCAAGCAAGTTTTTAGGAGAAAAGGGTAACTACAAATCAACCAACATAATTATTAAAACAAATTTTTAAATGATAAAAATGTTTTATAAATTCCTAAAAATTATTTACCATATCCCAAATTATTAAAAAAACATTTTTATGGGATTTAACACACACACACACACACACCTAAATTATGAAGAATGCAACAAATGAATGCAATCCTAGTTGTAGTGTTGGTATTCTACCTTTGAGACTTTTAGAGGAATTTGATATGTAGTGTCTGAGGCTTTTTGTTAGAATAAGATATGACTCAATTTTGTCACTATTTCCAAACTAGAAAAGCTCCTATATAATGTAGACTAAAGTGAGTCAAAGATATAGGGTGCTTCGTGCACCTGTGCCTATTCGGGCTCCAAAAGAATATCAATACGCCCCACGTGCCCCTCATGCAAATGATCCTCCATTAGCCCATCTCCATATACCGAATCTTGCCTAGCCAGGGGCTAACCTACTAGTTCTTGTCGATATGAATGAAGAAGAGTTGAACAAGGTCAAGAAGGACCTTAAGTTGTAGACTAAGAAGTTTTACCAACATCAAATCTCTGGGAACTACATGGATTACACCCATATGACTCCTTAGCCTATAGCAAGGCTGCCGAAAAAAATCAAGATGCCTAACATTGAGAAGTTCGGGGGTAGCGGACCCTCAATTATTCATAATGAAAGTTACCACAAAACCATGACTCTACCATGTTCCTCAGAGGAAATAATGGCCCAAATGTCCAAGAAAACTCTAAAATAAAATGCTCTCCGTTGGTTCCTATCCCTCGAGGAATCTAGAATTCTTGGGTTGGAGGATGTTTCCCGTGAATATGTTGCAGTAAAAATACAACGAGGAGTTGAGGTTACATGCCGTGATTTAGAATTTATTAAGTAGAACCTTGAAGAAACAATCACTAATTTCTGAAATTGTCCCTTGTTGTTTCTTGTCTCAATTTTGAGACTTTGATGTTTGCCCTATTTAGAGTCCTTAATTTTTTATAATTTAAAAATATTTTTGCATTAATTTTTTATTAATTTACTATTTTTTGTTAGAATTTTTTTTTACCTTTATATTAATTTTTGGTATTAAAATACTAGTTGTTGATTTATTGATTTTTTTTTTTGGTTTGATCATTAGATTTAACTAAACAAATTAAAATTTTTGTTTAGTTTAATGATTAAACAAAAATTAAAAGGCCAATTTTTTAATGGTTACGATGATACCATTGTGTGTTTGTTTTGTTGATCCATGTGAACATGGTTGGGCCAATGGGATTACTTTACTTTGGCCTCACGATTTGTAGTTGTTGCCACCTATTTTTTTTACCGTTTGGTTCTTTGAGATTTTACGGTAGTGCCCCTCCTTAGTTGTTGTTACCCTTTTATCCCTTGTCTATTATATGGTTTTTCCATCCTATCCTTTAGTGTTGTGTTATTTTTGTGGCAGCCCCGGCAGTCTCACGGATCTATAAATACAAATAGGGGTCTCCTATTTTTTTTAGGGTTTTGAAAAATCAAAAGACGGCTGACATTTTGCTCCTCATTTTCTCACTTTCTCTCTCTAACAATTTGTTTCTATTATTTAGAGTGTGTGATCGTTTGTGAGAGTTAGATTGTTTGATACTCAGTTGTGTTCTTTTTTGGGGTTTGCTGTTCGTTTTTTTTTGTCTCCAGTGTTGCTGTTCGACTGTTGACGATTTTTGATATCTTTTCGAGCTCTGCTAAACCCATAAACAGCTTAAGCTGTAAGTCCATTTCTTTATATATATTTATACGCATATACTTATATATACATATATATAAGTATTGTTTTTTGGTTGGTTTATTAAACCTCGGATCTGTGTGCGTGTAAATTTTTTTTACCTATGTGTATGTGTGAATTTTCTAAACTACAAGTGTTGACCTTCTCTCAACTCATCTAAGACTAAACTCGGTCTAGACTCACTTTGGACTTTACTTGACTCAGCCTGTTTAAATCAGTAGTAACTCAGTTACTTTAACTCAAACCTTAACTCATTGAAACAACTCGGACTCAACTCAGTGTTAACTCAGACTTAACTCACTATGTCAACTCAGACTAAAACTCTGTTTATTTTTTCTTTTATTGGACTGAACTTTGACTAATATTTGGACTGAACTTGGACTGATATTTGGACTGAACTTGGACTAATATTTGGATTGAACTTGGACTAATATTTGGACTGAACTTGGATATATTTTTGTACTGAATTTAGACTTAACTAAAATTAGATTTGGTCTTATTTTCAATCTCTGTTGTGTGTTATATTTACCTTGGAAAACACCTAAAGTAATCTGGATTTGATTTTTCTATTTAAACCAGAATTTACTTTAGATATAAAATCAAATTAATTTTGGTGTGTGGTTTGGCTTGTGCAAAAACCATTTTTTTAGTGTGTGTTTGAATCTAAAACCTTAATTATTAGTTAGTCCCTGACTGGTAAATTTTCAGTGTTAATAAAAATAGACTTCAACTCTTGTGTGTTTGGTCTTCTTTTATAAACAAATTTTTTTATGATTTGACCAAATCAAACTTCATTATTTAAAATCTATGTATTTCACAACTTCACGGGATCTCGGACTAGAGTGTGTTGTTGTGCGTGTGTTGTAGTCACTATTACCGGGATGTTATTGGGTTGACTGGTTTTCAGTCAAATTGGGTTATCTTAGACTAGGCTGGGTGTACGGGTTTTTATTTGCTTAGTTTAATTCATTGTGGACTTGGAGGACTGTAATCTACATCTCTTATAATTGTAATAGTGGACTTGGGTGCGTGTGTTGTCCTGGGACTAGGGACACAGAGTTTACCACCACGGTGGGTTCCTCGAGAACAAATATTGTGTTACTATCTACCTTTCCTCATCCCATTCTGATTATATTTATTTCGGGAGCATGATTCCAAATCTGTTTTATTTGTGTGGGTGTGTACAAAGATTTCAATAAAGTTTTTTTAAAATATTAAAAGAGTTGTTGCTTTATTTATTAACTAAAACATGTAGGTTTTTTGGTTATTTCAAGTGGTATCAGAGCTTCAGGAGTCACTTTTCAAAAGTTTTATTCCGCAAAGATCCTGAATTCTTTTGTTTTTAATCAATCAATTTTTTATAATTATGGGTGACCACAATGGGTCTTCCGTAAGTCCTCCCGTGTTTGATGGTGACAACTTTGCTTATTGAAAAGTAAGAATGGTTGCACACCTCTAACATTTGGGAGATGAGGTATGGGAAACAGTTGAAAATGGTTTTTCTGCACCTACTAAACCTAGTGATGATGATACTGAAATATTTGTTAGAAAACCTTTTTCTGAATGGACCAAAGAAGAAAATCTTAGTTCACAGTATAACAACAAAGGCAAAAATGCCATTTTTCAAGCGATGGGTGCAACTGAACTTTTAAGAATTTATGTCTGCACTACATCTAAGGAGGCTTGGGACATTTTAATGACAACCCGTGAAGGAGATTCTAGAGTTAAAAGGGTTAAGTCCCAAATGTTAGTTAGGCTTTATGATTCTCTCTATATGAAAGATAATGAGAAGTTTGATTATTTTTATTTGAAATTGTAAGATGTCGTAAATCAGTCACATGCTAATGGTGTTATTTATGTTGATCCTGAAATTTGTGATAACATTCTAAGATCTATCCCTAAGAGTTTTGATTTAATTTCTAATACTATTGTTGATAATTTGGATAGTTACACACCTCATCTCTTGTGTAGTAAACTTAAGACTTTTGAATATCAAAATACTTTAAGGGATGAGCAAAGAGGTAAAGCACCTGCATGTGACACCTTGACTAATTAAATACCGGGTAGCTACTCCTTTATTAAATTAATACAAAATGCCAAGTTGGTTCAGTTAATAGCATCACTGTCGAAAACATTTATAATAATTACTAACCACCTAGTATTTAAAAAGTAAGATGTCAAATTTTAAAATAAGTCTGATTAAAATTCATTGAAAGAACAATGTAAGAGTAACATAACCAGACACCATAGAGTCTCAATAAGGTAACCAACAAATAATAGTAAGTCCGTAGGAAAACTCCTCACAACAATCCCACGACTGAAATAAATAAAACAGTGTATCTTGAATTAATTACATGCCAAAGATCTGAATAACTGAAATAAGAAATGTCTCTAATAGAAATGGGCGACATGCCCTACAAATGATGAAACTGAATATGGAGTCAAGACAAAAGAAGCGTCTACTAGCAAGGCCCTGTAACTTCCACAAATAGCTACAGCTCGTCACCTAAATGGAAATCCTATGCATGGTGTCCTTGTGTCTGGGCACCTAAAAGCTTTTTACAAAAATAGATTTGAAAGCAAATGGGTCAGAGCCCAAAACTGGAGAGTATTTTAAAAATAGCAAGTGTTTTAATGACATTAAAATAATGAATGCAAAATACATGTTAGGACGTGCACTCACATGAAATACTCACCTCTCGACTAATTGTGCACTCCTAACATACCGTACCCATCTAAGTGACATTCATATCTAACTAACCCGTCATAAGTTCTACCCCTTTCCACTCGATTTCCATTATAGATTCTAACGTTATCAATTAAATAGAGGCTTTACTTAAACTCGAATTCTCAATTATTAGCAATACAATTCACTACAGGTTATCCCTTTTTATTTTCTCAAAGCGTGACCATAATTATACTCACAATACCAACATGAAAGTTCTCATTATTTAAGCGTGTATTATTCACGTCATAAATATACAATACAAGCGCCCCGAGACTAAGCTGCGGTGCACACATACTCTGCTATCCATCCCGGTACATCACGTACATAAGGATCACGCATTCCGAATCTCTCAGGAATCGTTCTCAGATAACAACAATAAAAAATAATGGAGGCGAACACAGTCGCATCACATGGGTCACGCACATACCTACGCTCCCACGATCAGCAGTCTTATTAACTTCCCAATAAGTCCTCTGACCTATGTCCTCGAGGTACCAATCTAAATCCCCCCGTAGGCACACAAAGATTAGATGGCCCTAAGAGAACGCAAACCTCCCGTGATAGCAAGTATGGTAGGTATGCCATACACATAAAATCATATACATATACTAAGCATGCACACATCTTAGTAATTACCATAATTTATTAGTGGTCTACTTCTCATTCTTATACCAACTTATAATGTTACGCAATTCACATATCCCCGGTTAATACTAACATTTAAATCGTCAATTATTCTCACATCGTAATTAGTCACTCACGTCCTAATCCACAATTTTCATTTGGTTCAAATCACACTTCTATGTTTTACTCCTCAATATATCCCAAATATCTCAACTATATCAATTAGTCATCAAGGGAATGTTATCTCTACAATTAAACCAGGTTACGGGACATTAGAAATTAAATTAGGCCAAAAAGGTCAATCTATCAACTCGTTAGAAGTCTCGTTCGAACGAGGTCATTCGAATGAGAGTTCATTCGAACGAAGTGGGCATCTAACGAGGTCTCGTTCAAATGAAAGGCATCGAACGAACATCCAACTCGTTAGAAGTCAAACTGTCAACTCGTTAGAAGCTCGTTCGAACGACCTGGGCAGGCCTTCTAACGAGGTGACAGTTTCGACCCCAGAATTCTCCTATTTTGTTTTTCCCAATATTCTTCACCCCTAATCTCATTTAAACGTTCCTAAACATACTTAAATCATATTACAACATTTATATGGGGTCAAATCATCCTAAACCACATCTAATCATGAAATCCCACCAATTTTTCCCAAATCACATGAACATGAACCCTAGAAATTTACAGTCATCAATAGACATAATTAAATCCGTTTTTGTGATATAAAAGATGTATTTCTATCAGAATAATTACCCAAATAAAATTCTACATGCAGTCTCCTTATCAAAATGTAAATTTTTAATTCCAATTCAATGGGTTTTTTATCAATCTCCCAAAATAATGCAATTTTCATAAATGTCTAAGCATGGAAGAAACATTCGTTGCAAATAACGTAATTAAACCACTTGCCTCTGATCTTTCTCTGAATTTGGTGTTGAATCTTGGATGTAGTTTGCTCTCTCCTTTTCTCCCAAGGTTGAAGGTTGAAGATGGGGTTAGGGTTCTCTCTTTGGGAACTTCTCCTAACTTCTCATGAAACCCCCGTAGCCCTCTAATCAGTTAATTGATGGTAATGGGTTAGTGGGTCATTAAATTCCCTATTTTAAACTCCCAAAATTCGTTGGTCAAAATTCCTAAAATTCCAAAATTACCAAAATACCCTTGTAAGTTGCCGGTATGGCCTAAAAATGCCCTGGGACCCAAATTAAACCCCCGGTCAGTGTTTTATGACTATTTTGACCCTTTCGGACGCGTTGGCGCACTCAAAATGACCATAAGGTTGATAAAAATAAAATCCACTTTTTAATTAAAATAATTATATTCCTGACGCAACTGTCACACGCGTCCTAACAAAATTTTCAAATTGCCGTATTTCAATTTCACGACAAATTGAATATATTCAATATTCATTATAATCAAATAATACCCATTATAATTAAATACCAACTCACATCTCGGTAGTATTTTATCGGGATTAATTCTCAATTAATACCCATTTAATTCAATTAATCCCATAAATAAATATCACAAAAATACGGGGTATTACATACTTCCCCCCAAATAACAGAATTTCGTCCTGAAATTCGGAACTAGAAAGTACCTGGTAAAAACAACTCTGGATAGCATTCGCGCATCTCATCCTCGCACTCCCATGTGGACTCCTCGACATTATGATGCTGCCACTGAACACGTACTAACGGAACTATCTTTGACCGCAGTTTCCGTTCACTTCAGTCCAAAATGGAAATCAGCCCCTCCTCGTAGGAGCTATCAGGCTGGAGATCGATGTCCTCCAAAGCAATGTGTGAATGAGCCAAATCGTCTCTAAGAGATTTCCTTGGCGAGGAAGTATGAAACACATCTTGAATCCTGTGAAAATGCTCCGGTAACCCAAGTCTATATGCAACAGACCCAATCCGCTCGATGATAGGAAATGGCCCCACGTATCTCGGTGCCAACTTCCCCTTCTTCCCAAATCGCATAACCCCTTCATCGGAGATACTCTGAGTAAAACTTGGTCCCCCACTTGGAACTCCCTGAAGAACCTCTTCGCATCAACATAGCTCTTCTACCGATCCTGAGTTACCCGAATGCGACGCCGTATCAATTCTATCCTTGCCGAAGTATCCTGAATCACTTCCGGCCCAAGTAGTTTGTTGTCCCCCACCTCCAACCAACATGCTGGGGAACGATAAGGTCTACCGTACAATGCCTTAAATGGAGCTATGCCCCCAAAATCAATGATGCACATACGCAACATGTCCTCCAATATCTGATTTGTACGCTCGGTTTGCCCATAGGTCTACGGATGATAAGCCATACTCAACCGTAATTCCGTGCCCATGGCCTCCTGAAAACTCTTCCAAAACCGTGAAACGAATATCTTGTCTCTATCAGACACAATATTTAGGGGCACACCGTGAAGTCTCACAATTTCTGCAATAAAAACCTGGGCATACTGTCCCGTAGTGTAGTCTATCCTTATGGGTAGAAATTGAGCGACTTTGGTCAACCTGTCCATAATTACCCAAATGGAGTCGTGACCTCTCTGTGACGTAGGCAACCCCGTAATGAAATCCATGGAGATGCTCTCCCATATCCACATCGGGACCTCTAATGGCTGTAGAAGTCATGCCGGTCTCTGATGATCCACTTTTACCAGATGATAAGTGGCGCATTGAGAAACAAACACGGCAATATCTCTCTTCATCCCGCTCCACCAATACTGTCTTCTCATGTCTTGGTACATTTTGTCCCCACCGGGATGTACCGCGAACCGTGAGCCGTACGACTTCGCCATCACTTCGTGTCGCAATTCTTCCCCTTCTGGAACTACCAGTCTCCCATTGAAGCGTAATCCCCCGCATGAGCTAACGGTATAGGACTTAGCTCCCTCTGCTAATAATCTAACTATCTGCTCCTGACAGAACGAGTCATCTGCTTGTGCTTTTACCACTCTCGTGACAATCTGCGGTGTAACAGTCATCACCGATATGAATGATCGGGCCACTGCATCTTGGTGTCCCGACTCCTTCCACTTAGCCTTCCACACCTCGGCCACCTCATCTACTGGCCTACGGCTCAACGCGTCTACTACCACGTTAGCCTTCCCCGGGTGATATTGGATATCAAACCGATAGTCCTTCATAAACTCAAGCCACCTCCGTTGTTGCCTATTCAACTCCTTCTACGTGAATAGGTACTGTAGGAACTTGTGGTCCGTGAACAATCAAAACTTCTCCCCCAGAAGATAATGTCTCCAAATCCGAAGGGCAAATACCACTGCCACTAACTCCAAGTCATGGGTGGGGTAATTCTCCTCGTGAGGCTTAAGCTTACGGGAAGCATAAGCTATGGCCTGACTCTCCTGCTGCAATACACCTCCAAGTCCTTGTAAGGATGCGTCGGTGTAAACTAGATATTCAACTCCCGGTCTCGACAATGCTAACACAGGTGCTGAGGTCAAATTGTCCTTCAACTCATCAAATGCCAATTGACAGGCATCACTCCAAATGAACGGCACACCTTTACGAGTCAGATGTGTCAAAGGACCCGCTATCTTTGAGAAACCCTGAATAAACCTCCTGTAGTATCCTGCTAGGCCCAAGAAACTACGGATCTCAGTCGGTGTCGTGGGATGTCCCCACTCCCTCACCGCGGATACCTTTCCTGGATCAACAGATATCCCCCGGTCGAAAATAATATGCCCTAAAAATTGAACCTCCTTCAGCCAAAACTCGCACTTCTCATATTTTGCATACATCTCGTTCTGACGTAGCGTCTGCAAAACCTGCCTCAAATGCTCGGCGTGCTCCTCCTCTGTCTGGGAGTAAACCAGAATATCATCAATGAAGATAATGACGAACTAATCTAGGAACTCTCTGAACACCCTATTCATCAAGTCCATAAACACGGCTGGAGCATTGGTCAAACCAAAAGGCATAACCCAAAACTCGTAGGAACCATATCTCGTTAAGAAAGTAGTCTTTGAGACGTCCTCCTCCCTGATACGAAACTGATGGTATCCCGATCGCAAATCAATCTTTGAGAAGAAAGAAGCTCCTCTCAGTTGGTCGAATAAGTCATCGATTCGTGGTAACGGATACTTATTTCGTATCGTGACCTTATTCAACTCTCGGTAATCTACACACAACCTCCATGATCCATCCCTCTTCTTTACGAACAACACAGGGGAACCCCACGGCGAATTACTCCTCCGAATAAACCCCTGACCTAACAACTGCTCAATCTGATCTCGTAACTCTCTCATTTTAGTTGGAGCCATACGATAAGGTGCGCGGTCAATAGGCCGTGTGCCCGGCATCAAGTCGATCACAAAATCTATCTCTCTACTCGGAGGTAATCCAGGTATATCTTGAAATACATTGGCAAACTCTCGAACAATCAGAATCGAATCAAGCGGTATCACCACTTCCTTAGAGGTCTCCTCCTCTATATAGTAAAAATGAGTGGACGATCCTCCCTCAGGACGAGGCATCACCACTAAAAACATCTCCTGCCCGGGAATGGCAAAGATAATACTCCTACTAAAACAGTCAATCATGGCTCGATACGCAACTAGCCAAGCCATACCAATAATGGCATCATACTCGGTCATCTCTAACACTAACATATCCACGGGTAAAGTAAGCCTCCCGATCTCTATACCCATGCCCCTACATATAAGGGAAATCATAGAACCCCTACTCAACGGCGAATCTATACAAGTAACCGTACTCTGGGCGGTGTCTAACAACCCAATGGTGCGTGAAAATCTCATAGAAATGAAACAATGTGTATCCCCCGTGTTAAATAAAATACGCCCCAAAGTCCCCTGAATAGAGAACATACCCTCAATGGCTGGTGGATCCTGTGGGGCTGCGACCTGCTGGAGCTGATACACTCTCCCATACTGAAGCTGTCCCTGCTGAACTGGGACTGCTGGAATGGGTGGTAATGCTGCCATCTGTGGTGGAGCCGGGAGGGCAGCGGGAAACATAGGCCTCTGCGGCTCCTGTCGAGCACCCTGCTGCTGCTGCTGCGAGGCCCTGCCCCTATCAGGACAATCCTGGCATTTATGGACAGTCTTGTCACAAATGAAGCACCTCCCTCAAAACTGCTTCACTTCATTACGGTGTTGACTAGTCTCACTTTTTCCCTGGTCTTGCTGGCCTTGAGGGGAAATTTGCGGAAAAACTATGTCAGGGCGAGGATAATCCATCCACTTGTGACTCGGTTGTACACATTTATAGCAGAGTTTCGAAATTCTTCGCTGATCAGATTGTAGTTTATCCCCAGTCTGATTCGGATAAGATTTATGCTTGTGATCGTCCATTCCACAACCGAAACACCTCTTTGTGTTTTCATTCTGAACCTGACTTCGTTGGCCCTGACACTTTTTCCCCTGTATATAAATCTCGTGACTTCTGGAACTTACTCGATCTTGATTGTTTTGTTATCGCAGATTCGGTGCCTTTGCACAATTTTCAACGTTAGTCACATGCATTTGGTTAACCTCTCTAGGTCTTTTTCCTCCTTTAAGTTGTATGTTGCGTTCTTGGTATTGTAGAACTGCAGTGGTAACTGCTTGTGCCACGATACCTGCTAACTCGGCGGTTGACATTCTCTCTGGGGATACCTGAGGTGTGAGTCGATCTTGCTCGTTGACTCCCCTAACCGTTTTAGCTAGTTCTTCTTGACGATCCATCTAAAAATTTAAGTAAATTTGGATGAGTTCATCATTCAAATAAACAAATCGCAGAAGTACTAAATTTCCAATGTATAGAGATAAACACAACATTCCTATGATTAGGGCTCTATATCAAAGAAAGCAACGCTGAAAGCATAATAAGCCGCACAGATCCTAAAGGACACTAGAACCTAATGCTCTGATACCACCTATGACACCCCGACTAATTAAATACCGGTTAGCTACTCCTTTATTAAATTAATACAAAATGCCAAGTTGGTTCAGTTAATAGCATCACTGTCGAAAACATTTATAATAATTACTAACCACCTAGTATTTAAAAAGTAAGATGTCAAATTTTAAAATAAGTCTGATTAAAATGCATTGAAAGAACAATGGAAGAGTAACATAACCATACACCATAGAGTCTCAATAAGGTAACCAACAAATAATAGTAAGTCCAGAGGAAAACTCCTCACAACAATTCCACAACTGAAATAAATAAAACAGTGTATCCTGAATTAATTACATGCCAAAGATCGGAATAACTGAAATAAGAAATGTCTCTAATAGAAATGGGCGACATGCCCTACAAATGATGAAACTGAATATGGAGTCAAGACAAAAGAAGCGTCTACTAGAAAGGCCCTGTAACTTCCACAAACAGCTACATCTCGTCACCTGAATGGAAATCCTATCCATGGTGTCCTTGTGGCTGGGCACCTAAAAGTTTTTTACAAAAATAGATTTGAAAGCAAACGGGTCAGAGCCCGAAAATGGAGAGTATTTTAAAAATAGCAAGTGTTTTAATGACATTAAAATAATGAATGCAAAATACATGTTAGGACGTGCACTCACATGAAATACTCACCTCTCGACTAATTGTGCACTCCTAACATACCGTACCCATCTAAGTGACATTCATATCTAACTAACCCGTCATAAGTTCTACCCCTTTCCACTCGATTTCCATTATAGATTCTAACGTTATCAATTAAATAAAGGCTTTACTTAAACTCGGATTCTCAATTATTAGCAATACAATTCACTACAGGTTATCCCTTTTTATTTTCTAAAAGCGTGACCATAATTATACTCACAATACCAACATGAAAGTTCTCATTATTTAAGCGTGTATTATTCACGTCATAAATATACAATACAAGCGCCCCGAGACTAAGCTGCGGTGCACACATACTCTGCTATGCATCCCGGTACATCACGTACATAAGGATCACGCATTCCGAATCTCTCAGGAATCGTTCTCAGATAACAACAATAAAAAATAATGGAGGCGAACACAGTCACATAACATGGGTCACGCACATACCTACGCTCCCACGATCAGCAGTCTTATTAACTTCCCAATAAGTCCTTCTCTGACCTATGTCCTCTAGGTACCAATCTAAATCCCCCCGTAGGCACACGAAGATTTGATGGCCCTAAGAGAACGCAAACATCCCGTGATAGCATGTATGGTAGGTATGCCATACACATAAAATCATATACATATACTAAGCATGCACACATCTTAGTAATTACCATAATTTATTAGTGGTCTACTTCTCATTCTTATACCAACTTATAATGTTACGCAATTCACATATCCCTGGTTAATACTAACATTTAAATCGTCAATTATTCTCACATCGTAATTAGTCACTCACGTCCTAATCCACAATTTTCATTTGGTTCAAATCACACTTCTATGTTTTACTCCTCAATATATCCCAAATATCCCAACTATATCAATTAGTCATCAAGGGAATGTTATCTCTACAATTAAACCAGGTTACGGGACATTAGAAATTAAATTATGCAAAAAAGGCCAATCAGTCAACTCGTTAGAAGTCTCGTTCGAACGAGGTCGTTCGAACGAGAGTTCGTTCGAACGAAGTGGGCATCTAACGAGGTCTCATTCGAACAAAAGGCGTCGAACGAACATCCAACTCGTTAGAAGTCAAACTGTCATCTCGTTAGAAGCTCGTTCGAACGAGCTCGTTCAAACGACCTGGGCAGGCCTTCTAACGAGGTGACAGTTTCGAGCCTAGAATTCTCCTATTTCGTTTTTCCCAATATTCTTCACCTCTAATCTCATCTAAACGTCATTCCAACTGTATTTCAAGGTTTCTAAACGTTCCTAATCATACTTAAATCGTATTACAACATTTATATGGGGTCAAATCATCCTAAACCACATCTAATCATCAAATCCCCCCAATTTTTCCCAAATCTCATGAACATGAACCCTAGAAATTTACAGTCATCAATAGACATAATTAAATCCGTTTTTGTGATATAAAAGATGTATTTCTATCAGAATAATTACCCAAATACAATTCTACATGCAGTCTCCTTATCAAAATGTGAATTTCTAATTCCAATTCAATGGGTTTTTTATCAATCTCCCAAAACAATGCAATTTTCATAAATGTCTAAGCATGGAAGAAACATTCGTTGCAAATAACGTAATTAATCCACTTGCGTCTGATCTTTCTCTGAATTTGGTGTTGAATCTTGGATGTAGGTTGCTCTCTCCTTTTCTTCCAAGGTTAAAGGTTGAAGATGGGGTTAGGGTTCTCTCTTTGGGAACTTCTCCTAACTTCTCATGAAACCCCCGTAGCCCTCTAATCAGTTAATTGTTGGTAATGGGTTAGTGTGTCATTAAATTCCCTATTTTAAACTCCCAAAATTCGTTGGTCAAAATTCCTAAAATTCTAAAATTACCAAAATACCCTTTTAAGTTGTTGGTATGGCCTAAAAATGCCCCGGGACCCAAATTAAACCCCCGGCTAGTGTTTTCTGACTATTTCGACCCTTCCGGACGCGTTGGCGCACTCAAAATGACCATACGGTTGATAAAAATAAAATCCACTTTTTAATTAAAATAATTATATTCCTGACGCAACTGTCACACGCGTCCTAACAAAATTTCCAAATTGTCGTGTTTCAATTTCACGACAAATTCAATATATTCAATATTCATTATAATCAAATAATACCCATTATAATTAAATACCAACTCACATCTCGTTAGTATTTTATCCGGATTAATTCTCAATTAATACCCATTTAATTCAATTAATCCCATAAATAAATATCACAAAAATACGGGGTATTACACTCCACACACTGAAATTCAAAATGTACGTAATTTTAGAACTAGTAGTGAAAGTAGTATGGCTTTTGTATCCTCTTTGTCCAATTTAACCGAATCTAAAATTTCTTTGGAGTCTTTGGATAATGAACTTGCGCTCTTGTCTAAGCACTATAAGAAATTTGTGAAGTATAGGAATAAATATGCTTCAAAACAAGGTTAACCTAGTAATTTCGATAGACCCTATGAAAATATTTTGAGAAGAAAATTTTTGAAAAAATTTGACCTAAGAAAGATTTGGGCCACATTCAGTGCCGTAAGTGCAATGAATATGGTCATTATATCGATAGGTGTTTTTCTAAATCTAAATGGGGACCTTCAAATAGGGAACATTTGTTTAAAACTTGGTATGATATTTTTCGCTAGTGATGATGAAGAAACTTTTGATAACCTTATGGAATTTACTTCTGCTTGTACTTTGATATCGGAGGACATATTAGATAGCATATCTAGTTTGTCAAATATTTTTTATTTGTGTGATGATACTTGTGACTTAGACTTTGTGAATTTATCTCACACATTTCCTGCTCAAAATCACCCAACTGTCATGGCATCTCTTTTTGATATTGGGAATATTTATGCTGATATGGATGAATCTGTATTGTTGAAAATGTTGAAAAAGATGTGTGTGATGATGCTGAAAATGACACAATTGATGACAGCACACACTTAAGTGAAGAGAATGCTAGGTTATTAGCAAAAATTAATGCTTTAAATAGTCAAATCAGAATTATGTTTGAAGAATCCTCTTTTCACATTGAAGAATTGGAAAACGATGTTGTTTTACTTGAAAAGAGGACTGCTATGCTAACTGATTTGAATCACTCTCTTGAGACTAAAAATAAGGAAATTTTGTTCAAATATGATGAGTCTCAAATTGAACTTAAGGTTGTTTTGAATAAATCTGATGAATGTAAAAAGGAACTAAGTTAACCTCCAAAAAGTTAAATAGTTATTGGAATTGTGGGTTTGCTATTAGAACTATTAATAAAAATATGCGCTATGATCCCACAAATTCTTATTCTGAATTTGTTCCTATAAAAGGACTTGGTTTTGAAGGGGAAGAATTTGATGTCACTAATTTCGTAAATTCAAAAGAAAAAAATTTCGAGTCCAATGAAATTAGGATATCTTATAAACATTTGAAAAATGAAGGTTGTTCAGCATCTTCTAAGCCTGTCTTTAAATGCAGTTTTTTTCACAGAACGGGAGATTTGGGAAAATTCTGTTTCAAGAAGTTAGGACAGAATGGTACTAATTTGGGCATTTTTAGGCAAACTCATAATGGTAAGAAGTTTCAAACTACCAAGCCTACATTTCATTGTGGATATTGCTCTAAATTTGGGCATTTATAACACTTTTGTTTTAAAAAGGCAAACATGGCCAACTCTAGACCAGCCCCCAAATATGTTGTTCCGACTAGACCTGTCTATAGGAAATTTTTCCGTTGTGATTTTTGTCACAAAAATGGATAATTGATTGATTTCTACTAACAAAAACTGTAAGCTCAAAATGGGCCATCTCGTTTTAATGGTAAAACTGAATTTGTTAGGAAGCCTAATTTGTCCAACAAGTATCCTTATCTAACAAAAATTGGCTTTAAGAAAACTAAGGCTTATTGGGTTAAAAAATCTGAATCAAATGACTCATTGAGATGCAATGTTGTTTTGTCACCACTAAATGCTCGTAATAAAAATTCTCAATGGTATTTAGATTCTGGTTACTCTAGGCATATGACAGGGGGACGTATCCAAGTTTACCACCTTAAAATCTTTTGTTGGTGGTGTTGTATCTTTTGGTGATGGAAAGATGTCCCACATCATAGGTAAAGGGTTGATGGAGGCAGATGGGCTCCCTAACTTGGAGGACGTTTTGTCCGTTGATGGTTTAAAAGTAAATCTGTTGAGTAATAGTCAGTTTTGTGACAATGATCATGCTGTTAATTTCATAAAATCTGATTCTAAAATTTTAAATTCCAAAGGGAAACTTATTTTTTGTGGTACTAGGACTCCAGACAATTTCTATGCTGTTAAACATGAACATGATTCTGAAAACTATATATCTTCCATAATGAGTGATTTAGACTTATGGCATGAGTGTTTAGGCCATCTAAATTATGACAGTTTATCTAAATTAACTAGTCAAAATCTTGTTCGTGGTGTACCCAAAATAACAAAAGTTAAAAACACTCTATTTGTGCTCCGTGTCAGATTGGTAAAATTCATAAGGCACCTCATAAGAATGTAACTGAAATTTTGACTTCTCACCCTTTGGAGTTGTTACATATGGATTTAATGGGTCCTTCTAGGACAATTAGTTTATGTGGTAATTCCTATATTCTTGTTATTGTTGATAACTTTACTACATTTACTTGGGTTGCGTTTATGAAAGAAAAATCACACACTTTTAATCATTTTTTGAAAATTTTGCTAAAAATCAAAAATAAGAAAGATACTCAAGTCACTCGTATTCGTAGCAATAGGGGGGAAATTTAAAGACACGGGTATCATTGACTATTATATTGGGAATGGGTATCAATATTTGTTTAGTTCTCCTAAGACACCCCAACAAAATGTTATTGTTGAAAGAAAAAATCGAACTATTCAAGAAATGGCTCGTGTCTTGATTCACGCCAAAAACTTGCCAAATTATTTTTGGGTTGAAGCTACCCAAACAGCTTGTCACATAATTAATAGGGTTCATTTAAGGAAAAATTCTAGACAAACACCCTATGAATTATGGTATGGTGGACAACCCAATCTAAAATATTTTAGAGTTTTTGGTAGTGAATGCTATGTGTGCAAGGATCGGGAACATTTTTCCAAATTTGACACTAGAGGAGATAAGGTTATTTTTTTAGGATAATCCCAAAACAGTAGGGCTTATAGAGTTTATAATTTAAAGACTAAATCTATTATGGAATCCATTAATGTTGTGATAAATGATTGCGTTTCCCCTTTTGTAGAAGATAGCCTCGAATCCTTACCCGTTGAAAATGCTTCATCGAGTGATTTATCAAAACAATCAATGGATAATGACTTAGACTCCCTTCCATTGGAAGATCTTGATGTTCCAAATTGGGTTAGGGCAAATAGTCCTAAAAAGAACATTTTGGGTGATGTTAAAGAACCAAATAAAACTAGATCTCAAACTTTAAATGCTTTGATGTCTTCTTTTGTATCTCTAGTTGAACCAAAGAATATAAAAGACGCCCTTGTGGATGAATCTTGGCTTGTTTCTATACATGAAGAGTTGGGTCAATTTAAAATCCATGATGTATGGTTTTTAGTTCCTCGTCCTACTCATACTAATGTCATTGAAACTAAGTGGACTTTTAAAAATAAATGTGACGAAACTGGTAATGTCTTGCGTAACAAAGCTAGACTAGTAGCTCAAGAGTAATCCCAAATTGATGGGATTGATGTTGATGAGACATTTGCCTCGGTTGCTAGAATAGAGTCTATTCGAATTTTGCTTGCCATTTCTTGTCATTTGAAATTTAAATTATACCAAATGGACATAAAATCTGCTTTTTTGAATGGGTTCTTAAATGAAGAAGTGTATGTTGAACAACCTAAGGGTTTTGTTGATCCTTTTCTTCTGGATCATGTTTTTAGATTAAAGAAAGCCCTTTATGGTCTCAAACAAGCCCCCCATGCTTTGTATGAGTGTCTTACTTATTTTCTTTTAACCCATGGCTTCAATCGAGGTGGAATAGACCTAACAATATTTGTTAAAAGAAATACAAACTATTTGCTTATTGCTCAAATATATGTTGATGGCATTGTTTTAGGTCTAGATCTCCTCAAGAAGCTAAAATTTTTGCTGACATTATGAAATCTGAATTTCAAATGTCTATGATGGGTGAGTTGCAACTTTTCTTGGGTTTACAAGTTTCTCAAAAACCGGACTGCATTTTTATATCCCAAACTAAATATGCAACTGAATTTGTTAAGCATTTTGGGCTAACAAATGCAACGACTTCTAGGACACCTATGAGTTCTATCACCAAGCTTTCCAAAGATTTATCGGGTAAGAAGGTTAAAGTTACACTTTATCGTAGTATAATTGGTATCCTTCTATACTTAACTACTAGTAGACCTGATATAATGCATGTATGTGTGTGTGCGCGCTAGATATCAATGTGAACCGAAAGAATCTCACTTGCTTGCAGTTAAGCGCATACTGAAATATGTAAGTGGTACTCTAAGTTTGGTATTATGTATACTTTTGACACGAATTCTAAAATAATTGGGCATACGGATGCTGATTGGGTTGGGTGTGCCGATGATAGTAAAAGCTCTTTCGGTGGTTGCTTTTACTTAGGACCCAACCTAGTCTCTTGGTCGTCTAAAAAATAGAATTGTGTGTCTCTTTCCTCCGCCGAAGCTGAGTACATAGATGCCGATAGCTGTTGTACTCAGCTTTTTTGGGTCAAACAAATGCTAAACGATTATGGAATAAATGAACCAAGTGCCCTCATTTTATGCGATAATCAAAGTGCTATCAGTATTTTGAAAAATCCTGTTTTTCACTCACGAACAAAACATATTAAAATGCGTGAACATTTTATTAGGGAACTCGTTGAGAAAAAGGAAATCTGCATAGAGTATTTGAATACTAAAGACCAACTTGCTGATTTGTTTACTAAACCATTAGATAATCACATATTTGAAACTTTACGAATGTGTAATGGTGTGTGTGCGTTTCCTACATAATTTGATTTTGGTTTCCTCCCTTTGTCCCTTTGAGGCAAACAGGGGGAGAATTTGAGACTCTTTGTGCCTTTATTTTTTATGGCTTTTTAGGATATATGTTGTTAGTTGAGTTATGTATTTGAATAGGACTCAAAATATTGTTAGTTGAGTTATGCATTTGACTAGGACTCAAAATGTTGTTAGTTAAGTTATGTATTTTGTCTCAAAGTCATGTTTGTCTCAAAATTGGCCAAAGGGGGAGAATGAAATTGTCCCTTGTTATTTCTTGCCTCAATTTTGAGACTTTGTTGTTTACCCTATTTAGAGTCCTTAATTTTTTATAATTTAAAAAAAAATTGCATTAATTTTTTATTAATTTACTATTTTTGGTTAAAATTTTTTTTTACCTTTATATTAATTTCTAGTATTAAAATACTAGTTGTTGATTTATTGATTTTCTTTTGTTACTTTTTTTGTTTGATCATTAGATTTAATTAAACAAATTAAAATTTTTATTTAGTTTAATGATTAAACAAAAATTAAAAGGCCGATTTTTTTTAATGGTTACAATGAAACCATTGTGTGTTTGTTCTGTTGATCCATGTGAACATGGTTGGGCCAATGGGATTACTTTACTTTGGCCTCACAATTTGTAGTTGTTGCTAGCTATTTTTTTTACCATTTGGTTCTTTGAGATTTTACGGTAGTGCCCCTCCTTGTTGGTGTTCCCCTTTTATCCCTTGTCTATTATATGGTTTTCCTTTCCTACCCTTTAGTGTTGTGTTATTTTCGTGACTTCCCTGGCAGTCTCACCGATCTATAAATACAAAGAGGGGTCTCTTATTTTTTTTAGGGTTTTGAAAAATCAAAAGATGGCCGACATTTTGCTTCTCTTGTTATCACTTTCACTCTCTAACAATTTATATCTATTATTCAGAGTGTGTGATCATTTGTGAGAGTTAGATTGTGTGATACTCAGTTGTGTTCTTGTTTGGGGTTTGTTGTTCATTTTTTTTGTTCTCCGGTGTTACTGTTCGGCTGCTAGCGATTTTTGGTATCTTTTCGAGCTCTGCTAAACCCATATACGACTTGAGTTGTAAGTCCATTTCTTTATATATATTTATACGCATATACTTATATATATATATATATATATAATTTAGATTTTTTTTCAGATCTGCTATTTTTTTTATTTGTTTGTTTTTTGGTTGGTTTGTTGAACCTCAGATTTGTGTGAGTGTAAATTTTTTTTACCTGTGTTTATGTGTGAATTTGCTAAACTACAAGTGTTTACCTTTTCTCAACTCATCTAAGACTAAACTCGGTCTAGACTCACTTTGGACTTTACTTAACTCAGCCTGTTTAATTCAGTAGTAATTCTGCTGCTTTAACTCGGACCTTAACTTATTGAAACAACTCGGACTCAACTCAGTTTTAACTCACACTTAACTCACTGTGTCAACTCAGACTAAAACATAGTTTTTTTTTCTTTTATTGGACTGAACTTCGACTAATATTTGGACTGAACTTAGACCTATTTTGGACTGAATTTGGACTTAACTAAAATTGGATTTGGTCTAATTTTCAATCTCTTTTGTGTGTTATATTTACCTTGTAAGACACCTAAAGTAATCCGGATTTGATTTTTCAATTTAAATCAGAATTTACTTTAGATATAAAATCAAATCAATTTTGGTGTTTGGTTTGTCTTTTGCAAAAATCAATTTGTAAGTGTGCGTTTGAATCTAAAACCTTACCTATCAGTTAGTCCCTCACTATTAAATTTTTTGTAATAATAAAAATAGACTTAAACTCTTGTGTGTTTGGTCTTCTTTTACAAATAAATATTTTTTATGATTTGACCAAATCAAACTTCATTATTTAAAATCTGTGTATTGCACAACTTCACGGGATATGGGACTAGAGTGTGTTATTGTGCGCGTGTTGTAGTCACTATTACTGGGGTGTTATTGGGTTGATTGATTTTCAGCCAAGTTGGGTTGTCTTAGACTAGGATGGGTGTATGGGTGTGTATTTGCTTAGTTTAATTCATTGTGGACTTGGAGGACTATAATATGTAACTCTTATATTGGTAATAGTGGACTTGGGTGCGTGTGTTGTCCTAGGACCAGGGACAAGGGGATTACCACCACGGTGGGTTTCTCGAGAACAAATACTGTGTCACTATCTACCTTTTCTCATCCCATTCTAATTATATTTATTTCTGCAGCATCATTCCAAATCTATTTTTATTTGTGTGGGTGTCTACAACGATTTCAATAAAGTTTTTTTTTAAAATATTAAAAGAGCTGGAGCATTATTTATTAACTAAAACACGTTAGGTGTTTTGGTTATTTCAATTTCATAGTAAGATGGAGGAAGGTAGCAGCCACCATGACTAACCGACCTTCCGAAGAAGAGAAAGTTAGTGTTTTGAAGAAAAACTTCTTACCCCATGTCCTAGTGATAATGGGAGTACAATTACCCATATTTCCAAGCCCTACGGGAAGCAGGAATGGAGATTGAAGAAAGTGTTTCCAAGACGGAAGCTGAGCTAGAGAAAGTATCTGAACAGTACACTCCAAGAAAATATTAGAATCCTACTACAGTCTCGATCATCAACAACATCTTAAATCCTACTGCCTCTTAAGTGTCAGAAAGTCGTGCCAACCCAATCAGAAAATAATAGACCAAGCTTCATGCTCCCCTATCTAAAGTCTACCAATACCTATTGAGCCAAAATCTCATCAAGTCGTTGGACCTTCGTCCATTACCAAACCCACTTCCCAAAAATTTCAATTTCAACACCCATTGTGATGTCCATCAAAATTCCTTCCATACCATTGATCGGTGTTTCCATCTATGAAATGTAATCCAATGTCTGATTGATAGGGGTGTTACCGCCCCACTAGCCAATCCTAAACCAAACACCACTCAAAATCTACTCCCAAATCATGCAAATGCCATCTTCCTAGAAAATGATCCTGAATTTGACTCCTCTACCCAAATTGTACCCAGTAAATCACCCATTATACCCATATTTTCACCTAATCCCCTTAAATTTTTCCCGTATATTCTCCTACACCCTATCTTTTTTATCGACCAGGACCGATCTCTTCTTACAAGTGCGTGTATTATTGTTCGTACCCTTTTTGAGGGAAAAAGATATGGAATTACCACCAGTATTGATCCAGCTCCTAGAGTTCAGGCTGAAATTGCACTCATAAATGACCATTGACTACTAAAGGTTTAGCACACTGTTCATGGAAGCTCGAAACTGGGCTTATAAGTCAAATATTGGGTGATATCCGTTCACGAAGTCAGTTAGGATGATGCAGTCCAGATTATGGTAGGCTTGCTCTGATAGACCAATGAGATTTACTGTATGTTTGAGTTACTAGTTGCCTTAAATTGGTCCCTTCACTTCTGCATCTCCTCTTTGAGTGGGGGGATCTATATGAAGAAGTCATTGAGATTGTGGAATGCATTGACTTCTCATGGAAAGATGAAATCGTTGCCAGCAAAATGGGGGGATGAGTTTTATAGTTCAAATAAAGATACAAGCCAAGAAAATGTAAGTCTGATAATCAGTATATATGGGATGATATCGTCTGAAGATTTGCTAAGATAAATCAACAAAGTGGTCGTACAACACGAGATAGATGAAGAAATAGGGTTTCCGTTCTTCCCCTCTTTTTTGAACCATATGATAAGATCTGGGAGGCACTATTAGAATTCGAATCCTCAATCAGTAATAACAAATAAAGCAAGGGGTATTATCAGGGAACTCCCTATGCCGAAAATTACCATCGAGGAGAGCAAGATACTCGACCCATTAAAGAAAACTCAGGCCAACATCACCTTGTGGGGACTCTTCATGTCTTCCCAACTACACCAAAATGCCTTAATAAAATTTCATACCGGGCCCATAGTCCCTCCTTCCACCACTCCAGAAGAAGCCGTGAACTTGTTCGGGTCCTCAACCTCTACTAGAATACCTTCTCTGAAGAAGAAATCCTAAAATTTGGTCGTAATCGCAACTATACCCTTAACATATCTCTTGAAGTAATGGGGAAAATAGTCCCGCTCTCACTCGTCGATAATGAATCAGCACTCAATGTTTACCCATTGAGAACCTTCAATTCCTTAGGTTTGAAAGTAAGTGACCATGATCCAACTTCTGTCGCAATGCATGCTTATAATAACACTCACCGAGAGGTGATGGGATCCATAAAGCTTATAATAGTGGATATCCCTATCAATCCCGATACTGACTTCCAAGTAATCAACATACCTACTTAGTTCAACCTATTTCTTAGTCGACCTTGGCTTCATAGCATTAATGGGGTATCTTCCTCTCTCTATCAGAAACTAAAGTTCTTCACCAAGGGGTACGTCATCACCATATGGGGGATGATGATAATACCAAGAATGCAAGCACCAGTAACCCAGTACTAGAGATATAGTATGAGGAGAATGACATGCTTCAATCTGGCTTTTGATTTAAACCACTTCCACTCCCAGCAGAGGATAATTTCAAATATAAAGTTTGTCTAAAGCACGGACCTCATGGTAATGTCAACATGATACGGATGTTTAAGAATATTCACTTCATGCCTGGACTGGAGCTGGGATGATGACAACCGGGGATACTAGAACCCATAGTACTAAAGAAAGTCTTTCTTCATGTGTCATGGGTTATCAACCATCATCATAGGAACTCAGAAAGCTCCGCCAACCCCTATTGAAGAGAAATTTATAAAGTTCCAAGACTGTTTTGGGGGAATTCTTGAACAAAAGATTCGTCAAAGAGGGCGAAGATTTTCCATTTTGTGGTTTTCTCGAACCATGGTATGATCATGTGGACAAGAAGATGAAGCCAGGGATGGAGAACTTCTTCTAAGATAGCTACTCATGGGTCAAAAGTTCCCAGCATCATGTACAACCACTCATGTACAAATCTATAGATGTTACTAAGGATTCCGAGGGATGTGACTCCGAAGGCTCATTCAATTAGCAAACACTGGGGTAGACAATCTGCCTGATCCACTCAAGCTCTACATCATTGAACCCGTTCACTCTAATCAATACTGTTGATGTACCCCTCCTCAATTGGAAAGATATACCAGTTCCACCCGTAAAAATGCAACCCATTCCAAATATTTATTCTATTTCTTCCTCTTATGTTGTTACTCCTTATTCTGATAATAATGTAATCAAGACCTCCTTTGACGAGGTTCTCAACATTGTTTTTCCCGAGAATTAAATAAACAAAGATTTTGAGTATTATATCATGCCTTACATTAATTGTCTTGATTATAATCAAACTCTTGATGATAATTATTTTGCAAATGAATAATTCTTAGCTGATCCTAATAATGTTAATAACAAACAACACAACCACGTTCTAATTAATGAAGATGAAATTATTGTTATCAACATCGATTCTAAAAGCCAACTGTAAGATATTAGGATAGGGTCCACCCTTAACTAGCATGAACGCGCGCAACTCGAAGAACTGGTAAAGGAATTTATGGACTTATTTGCATGGTCACAGATTACATGCTCAGCATTGATCCTAAAATATCTTAACAAATGATTCCAATGTGACACCCCGCCTAATAAAATACCGAGTGATCAGTCCTATACCAAATTAAAACAGGAATCCCAGTTGGATCATCCTTAGCATCACTGTCGAAAACTTTTTAAAACTTACTAACCACCTAGTATTACACAAACTGGTGCCAATTTTAACTTTTTAATTAAACAAAACAATACACGCGGAAATAAAATATAAACCATTCACACAACTGAATGAAAGTAAATAGAATAATAATTACACACTTGACGAATAAATCACCGGCCACCAAATGAATAATCCAATACAAATATTCAACACCAGAATGAATTACACCTGAAAACTGTACCGAGAAGTCTGGTCTACAAGCCCTAAATAAAGCTGAGACTGATACAAGATTCCTACTCTAGGAATGAATGAATGAATGAATGAATGAATGATGCGTCTAATTCAAACTCCTGCTAGCATCCACATATGCCGCAGCTCCGTGTCCCTGGAATAGATTATCAATCCTGGCGTCCCTGTGGCTGGACACCTAAAAGGTTTTGAAAATAGTTTTATAGCAAGGGTTAGAACCCAAAACATTTTGAAAATATTTAGCAAGTGAATTAATTGTAGTAATTTAAAATGCATGAATGTGCTTCATATTTAAGTTAGTGTCGCACTCCCTTGTGGATATTCTCACCCCTCCACTATTGTGCACACCTACCGGTTACCTTAACCCCACCTAGTTGTACTACCTCGTCCAACTAGTCCTATTATAACCTTCCCTTGCCATACTACTCTAACACGAGTATAATGATTCTTGAGTTGTAAGTTATATCACAATTAACTTAATTAATTCCTCTTAAATAGCAGCATATAACCGTGTCACAAGTTATATAAAGTACATACATCACACACTGTATTATTCCCACAAATAATTAACTTAATTAATTTCCCATTAATTAACTGCATATAACTATAACCCGAGTTATATAAAGTAAATACATCACACACTGTATTATCACCTACATATAATATCTACTACCATATTATACATACCTTTACTAACAACTACACATATATCATACGTATATCCATCCTTCCGAGTTTACCCTCACCGGATGATTCCCTCTAAAATGCTATCTCACTAGGTGTGCTCACAAAACCTAGTTTCCCCAAATTAGAATCGCTCACTAACTTGGACCAAAATATAAACGAAATGGAGGCGGTCATATTCCTTCCCTGAAAGTGAGATAAATCCCTCACCCATGTATACCGAACGCTATGACCTGGGATATACTCGCCCTACTCATCAAGCTAGGGGATTCACCCACATCGCGCAACCTCCCTTGATAGCATTAGAGTATATAAATTTAATAAATATCTAATCACTGATATTTAGTATCACGCACAATAAATACACGTATATATATACTATCATGACACCGTATATATATAATATAAACCATGGCTTTACCGTGTACTCAAAATTCCGTACACTGCCTGTAATTTAATATCACACACAATATGCAAACGTATATATATATACTATCACTACACCGTATATATATAATATAACCCCCGGCTCTACCGTGTACTCTAAGTCCCGTACACTGCCTGAAATTTCCTGAATCTGTCACCCGACTCAATGTAGTTAATTTTCTCACTTAATAATTTATCGTCTTCCCGAGTCTATGGTCCGACTCTAATATATTTAACTCACTCTTTAATTTATATAATACTTTCCCCGAGACTATGGTTCGACTCCAATTAAATTAATTAACACACTTATTATTTTAATACCTTCCCAAGTCTATCGTTCGACTCTAATTAAATTAATTAACACACATATTAATTTATTACTTACCCGAGTCTACAATCCTACTCTTATTTAATTAATTTAAACATTAATTAATCAACACAAATCCTACCTGAGTCTACAATCTGACTCTAATTAAATTAATTATCACATTTATTAATTTAATCCTACCCGAGTCTATAATCCGACTCTAATTAAATTGGTTATCACATTTATTAATTTAATCCTACCCGAGTCTATAATCTGACTCTAATTAAATTAATTATCACACCCATTAATTTAATAACTTGGTGTCACCCAACCATTATCCCCGGACTCACTTACTTGGCCGGTAACTTAATATTTCCCGAGTCTATGTTCCGACTCCAAATTAATTACTCTCTCTCAATAATTAATTTAATACTTTGGTGTCACATAACCAACATACCCGGACTTACTCACTTGGTCCATTTTTACATCTCATAATTTCTTTTCCACATTTTTCGCCCACAATGTGTCACACATTTATTTCTATAATTTCCCAATTATATTTACCTATAATTACCAACATACCCAGACTCACCCACTTGGTCCATAATTAAATATATCACCTAAATTCCTTTAATAATGTAGTGTCACCCAACTACAATACCCGAATGTCATTCCTCGGCCTAATATCATTAATTGAATTATTTCTCCAAATTCATTCATCTCATGACATACCGTTCATACCCTCCTAAACTCAATTATATCACCCAATAATATTTAAGGAAATATGTGTCCCATATAAATTTATCACCAAATAAAAGTAAGGGAATTAAAACTTAATTAAAACCCTTATTGTAAACAAACTGGCCGAATTGCCAAATTCCTGAGACACTCGATCGATCGAGCCCCCGGGTCGATCGATCGATCGAACAGGTGGTTGTCTTCATCGGCTTGCTGTTTCATCCATGGCCGAATTGCCAAGGTTTTACCTCTCCATTTTCCAATCTTAAATGATGATTTTAACCAATTAATTACTCCCAAAACCAGTCACAATCATCTATAACTGTTTTAGCATTCTTTATTCATACAATATCTCACTATATTTAAAGATGGTTTTCCCATTAAAATCCATCAATCTTGTTCTACAACCAATTTCCAAATTCAGATTTTTCCCCAGTTTATATTCCGAATTCTTATTCCAATCAAATATCTATACTCAGATATGTTCAACACAACAATTTTTTTACTATGAATCTCATTCAATAGTTTCATGAACAAAAACCCCATTTGGTACCCATTTATCCCCAAAACGAATTTTGGTTTACACATCACTATGATATGAATTGATTATCATCAATTTAAAAATCACAACAGTTAACCACTTGCCTGTAAGTGTTCATAGTGTCTGATTCTGTTGGTGTAGTCCCTCGATTTGGCTCCAAAATCCTTAATTTGGCTTTTGCTAAGCTTTCCCCCAATTTCCCTCTCAAGCCCTAGGCTTAGATTTTTTATGGCTACTGATTTCCTAATCCCTCACTTAGGTTAAAACTCTCAATCCCGTCTTTCACCTAATGGGATTAATTAAAGTGGCCCAACTCACCCCTTGTGGGCCCGGCTATGCCCAAAAATACCCCGAGACCCAATTGCTACCCCCTGGTACTCTTTTCTGACTATCTCGACCCATCCGGACTCAATCGCGCACTCTAAATTGACATCCAAATTAATTTATAAAAATCCTGATCTCACACCCAAATTTAGTCTATACCGACTCCCGGCTGGAATAAGTGCATACGCCGTCATTAATACCCGAAATGACGTAATTAAATTATTACTATTCACTTAGTAAATAAATTTCCCTAAACATTAACCATTCACTTCCCGATTAATATTTAAATAAATATATTGTCATAATTAATTCAATTAAAATTACAACACACCAGTAATTTAAAATCCCGAATTAATTAAATATTAAATGCACAAAAATACGGGGTGTTACATACTTCCCCCCTTACAAAGGAATTTCGTCCTCGAAATTAAGATAAACATAGTGTTCCAGTATTCACATATTACTCACTAGTCAAGTGCCTCCAAGCCCGCTATATCAATCCCATCCGATTCTAACCATACGTTACACAAGTATGCATTTAACTTTACCAGGGCGCCCATACACCCTATACCCGTGCTTAAGCGCACAAAATTTTGCCTTAATTAACTCGGGTGTCCATACACCCTATCCCCGCGCTCTACCGCACAAAAGTTACCCGACTGTGCTAGTCGTAACCCGTAATATAACTTCGAACCCGTAGTCATATCACATATACATATATTTACTTATATAATTACTACCCGGGTACTCAATCCATGCTACGTCCAACTATCTCCCCATAAATACTTATCTCTCAACACAAAAGAATATACGCTTACCCTTATGCTACCAAAGACAACATAATACCTCGCCCTTACTACCACTAGTCCTTGCACAAAATAAACCCCGAGCTATCTCTCTTTGCTCGAAATCAATTCAACCACCCTGATTCACTTCATTAAACATCCCCACTTACCGGGATAAAATGTGAGAACACAAAACCTCACTATGTGCCATCGCACCACGCAATACAACATACATACATCCACATATATATAGGCTATACGCCCTCTCCGGTGATACCTAGTACCAACCCTACCCTGTTGTCGCGGACACCAAAATTTTAACTCCACTATCCACAATAGTTAAATTCCATCTCTATCCAGCCGACGTTTAAAAAGTATTATCAACCCTACTCCCATAATTCTTGAAAGTAGTAATTCCTCACATAATTCAACAAATCACTAAGTGTACGCCTCCACTCTCCCATGAAGAACACTAATGAACTCCGCTACCCTATGGAAGGTTTACCCACATGTTATGGCTGCTACCGCCAACGCACCCACTAAGTTCGACTCACCTGCGAACTCTAGTGAAAAATAAGTCTTATATTGTGACATCCTATTTGTCACTCAACAATATACCCCACGCCCTTAGGGTAAAATAATTACTTCTATACTCCAGTTGCATCGGCTGGTTCTTGATTTCCGGAGCAGCTTCTCCCTGCCCGAATGCACCCGTGATTTGCTTTAGTGGCTGTACATCCAGGACCTCGTCCTCTAGTTGACCCGTGCCTCGCTTAAGGCAATATATCTTCATGTGTCTCGCTTTTCCCACAAACGAAACACTTTCTAATATGTTCACCCCGCCACTGATCCCTTCCATGCCAACCTTGTTGGAATTCCTGGCCATCCCGCCAATAGCCTCCAGTTCTAAATCGTTTGGCATGATTTCCTTGCCGGAAATCCTGCCCCTGATCTCCCCCAGTCTGCTGCTGGGATACCCCACTGGTATTGTTCCCTTCTGCCTCATCCGACTGGTTAATCCCCACTCCCTTCCCGCTTCCTTTCGCGTGGAAGCGATATTCCCAACAGTGCCAGAGTGTTGCGTTAATGACATCAGTATAACTCATTAATGCGGAATTATCAATTAAATGTTGTCTGATTCTCCAGACCAACCCATCCATAAACTTTGCTTCCTTTCTCTTTTCCTCGCTTACCTCATCCGGTAAAAATTTTGCCAATGTGTGAAATCTTCCTCGTAATCGACCACTGAATGGTCTCCCTTTGAGTCTCCTCACAAAATTTTCTCCTCATTTCGATCTCGACCGTTGAAGGAAAAATACTTGCGGTCGAACCGCACCCAAAACTCTGCAGTAGCTAGTGTGTCCCTTTCCTCAACTGTGGTGATCGACTCCCACCACTCTAGCACCGCTCCCACTAACTAAAAGTGGTTAGCAATTACTTTCGTACCCCATCGCAATCTCCCATGCGTAGGTGACGCTGGATACCTCCCTTCCTTGACACGCTAATACTACACCTGAACCCCCTCGCAACTCTGGTGGGTTCCCGCTAAAATAACCTCTCTTTCTTGCTTCCACCTTGACGACTCCGCGTGAGTCTGAACATCCGGCGCCACTAACACTTGTGGCTGATCCCGTGGAAAGTACCCTACCGTTGTGACCACCATTGCTCCAACTTACTGTTCAACTACTTCAGTTACCTAAGCTGCCAAAATCATCCCTGACCGTTACTGCGGTAACTCTTGCTCCTGACGAGCCTCCCTCGCCTCATCTCCCCCTGTTGCCCTAGCTGCTCTCTCCTGGGCGTCATTTGGAATGAGAACCGAATTGGTATGAGTTCACTTTCAAATATAAATTTCTCAGAAGAACGTATATGTGCATACGTATAAGAATACAACAATCCTATGATAGGGCTCTATATCAAAGATTGCTAAGCCGAAACGTGAAAAACCGCACAGATCCTAAGGACACTAGAACCTGATGCACTGATACCATCTGTGACACCCCGCCTAATAAAATACCGGGTGATCAGTCCTATACCAAATTAAAATAGGAATCCCAGTTGGATCATCCTTAGCATCACTGTCAAAAACTTTTTAAAACTTACTAACCACCTAGTATTACACAAACTGGTGCCAATTTTAACTTTTTAATTAAACAAAACTATACACGCGGAAATAAAATATAAACCATTCACACAACTGAATGAAAGTAAATAGAATAATAATTACACACTTGCCGAATAAATCACCGGCCACCAAATGAATAATCCAATACAAATATTCAACACCGGAATGAATTACACCTGCAAACTGTACCGAGAAGTCTGGGCTACAAGCCCTAAATAAAGCTGAGACTGATACAAGATTCCTACTCTAGGAATGAATGAATGAATGATGCGTCTAATTCAAACTCCTGCTAGCATCCACATATGTCGCAGCTCCGTGTCCCTGGAATAGATTATCAATCCTGGCGTCCCTGTGGCTGGACACCTAAAAGGTTTTGAAAACAGTTTTATAACAAGGGTTAGAACCCAAAAAATTTTGAAAATATTTAGCAAGTGAATTAACTGTAGTAATTTAAAATGCATGAATGCGCTTCATATTTAAGTTAGTGTCGCACTCTCTTGTGGACATTCTCACCCCTCCACTATTGTGCACACCTACCGGTTACCTTAACCCCACCTAGTTGTACTACCCCGTCCAACTAGTCCTGGTATAACCTTCCCTTGCCATACTACTCTAACCCAAGTATAATGATTCTTGAATTATAAGTTATTTCACAATTAACTTAATTAATTCCTCTTAAATAGCAACATATAACCGTGTTACAAGTTATATAAAGTACATACATCACACACTGTATTATTCCCACAAATAATTAACTTAATTAATTAACTGCATATAACTATAACCCGAGTTATATAAAGTAAATACATCACACACTGTATTATCACCTACATATAATATTTACTACCATATTATACGTACCTTTACTAACAACTACACATATATCATACGTATATCCATCCTTCCGAGATTACCCTCACCGGATGATTCCCTCTAAAATGCTATCTCACTAGGTGTGCTCACAAAACCTAGTTTCCCCAAATTAGAATTGCTCACTAACTTGGACCAAAATATAAACGAAATGGAGGCGGTCATATTCCTTCCCTGAAAGTGAGATAAATCCCTCACCCATGTATACCGGACGCTATGACCTGGGGATATACTCGCCCTACTCCTCAAGCTAGGGGATTCACCCACATCGCGCAACCTCCCTTGATAGCATTAGAGTATATAAATTTAATAAATATCTAATCACTGATATTTAGTATCACGCACAATAAATACACGTATATATATACTATCACGACACCGTATATATATACTATAAACCCCGGCTTTACCGTGTAGTCAAAATTCCGTACACTGCCTGTAATTTAATATCACACACAATATGCACACGTATATGTATATACTATCACTACACCGTATATATATAATATAACCCTCGGCTCTACCGTGTACTCTAAGTCCCGTACACTGCCTGAAATTTCCTGAGCCTGTCACCCGACTCAATGTAGTTAATTTTCTCACTTAATAATTTATCGTCTTCCCGAGTCTATGGTCCGACTCTAATATATTTAACTCACTCTTTAATTTATATAATACTTTCCCCGAGTCTATGGTCCGACTCCAATTAAATTAATTAACACACTTATTATTTTAATACCTTCCCGAGTCTATCGTCCGACTCTAATTAAATTAATTAACACACATATTAATTTATTACTTACCCGAGTCTACAATCCGACTCTTATTTAATTAATTTACACATTAATTAATCAACACAAATCCTACCTGAGTCTACAATCTGACTCTAATTAAATTAATTATCACATTTATTAATTTAATCCTACCCGAGTCTATAATCCGACTCTAATTAAATTGATTATCCCATTTATTAATTTAATCCTACCCGAGTCTATAATCCGACTCTAATTAAATTAATTATCACACCCATTAATTTAATAACTTGGTGTCACCCAACCATTATCCCCAGACTCACTTACTTAGCCGGTAACTTAATATTTCCCGAGTCTATGTTCCGACTCCAAATTAATTACTCTCTCTCAATAATTAATTTAATACTTTGGTGTCACATAACCAACATACCCGGACTCACTCACTTGGTCCATTTTTACATCTCATAATTTCTTTTCCACATTTTTCGCCCACAATGTGTCACACATTTATTTCTATAATTTCCCAATTATATTTACCTATAATTACCAACATACCCGGACTCACCCACTTGGTCCATAATTAAATATATCACCTAAATTCCTTTAATAATGTAGTGTCACCCAACTACAATACCCGAATGTCATTCCTCGGCCTAATATCATTAATTGAATTATTTCTCCAAATTCATTCATCTCATGACATACCGTTCATACCCTCCTAAACTCAATTATATCACCCAATAATTTTTAAGGAAATATGTGTCCCATATAAATTTATCACCAAATAAAAGTAAGGGAATTAAAACTTAATTAAAACCCTTATTGTAAACAAACTGGCCGAATTGTCAAATTCCTGAGACCCTCGATCGATCGAGCCCCCGGGTCGATCGATCGATCGAACAGGTGGTTGTCTTCCTCGGCTTTCTGTTTCAACCATGGCCGAATTTCCAAGGTTTTACCTCTCCATTTTCCAGCCTTAAATGATGATTTTAACCAATTAATTACTCCCAAAATCAGTCTCAATCATCTATAACTGTTTTAGCATTCTTTATTCATACAATATCTCACTATATTTAAAGACGGGTTTTCCCATTAAAATCCATCAATCTTGTTCTACAACCAATTTCCAAATTCAGATTTTTCCCTAGTTCATATTCCGAATTCTTATTCCAATCAAATATCTATACTCAAATATGTTCAACACAACAATTTTTTTACTATGAATCTCATTCAATAGTTTCATGAACAAAAACCCCATTTGGTACCCATTTATCACCAAAATGAATTTTGGTTTACACATCACTATGATATGAATTGATTATCATCAATTTAAAAATCACAACAGTTAACCGCTTGCTTGTAAGTGTTCGTAGTGTCTGATTCCGTTGGCGTAGTCCCTCGATTTGGCTCCAAAATCCTCAATTTGGCTTTTGCTATGCTTTCCCCCAATTTCCCTCTCAAGCCCTAGGCTTAGATTTGTGGTGGCTTCTGATTTCCTAATCCCTCACTTTGGTTAAAACTCTCAATCCCTTTTTTCACCTAATGGGCTTAATTAAAGTGGCCCAACTCACCCCGTGTGAGCCTGGCTATGCCCAATAATACCCCGAGACCCAATTGCTACCCCCATGTACTCTTTTCTGACTATCTCGACCCATCCGGACTCAACTGCGCACTCAGAATTGACATCCGAATTAATTTATAAAATCCTTATCTCACACCCAAATTTAGTCTATACCGACTCCCGGCTGGAATAAGTGCATACCCCGTCATTAATACCCGAAATGACATAATTAAATTATTACTATTCACTTAGTAAATAAATTTCCCTAAACATTAACCATTCACTTACCGATTAATATTTAAATAAATATATTTTCATAATTAATTCAATTAAAATTACAACACACCAGTAATTTAAAATCCCGAATTAATTAAATATTAAATGCACAAAAATACGGGGTGTTACATCCAACTCCCCCAGAATTTAAACCGATCAAATGGAAAATGTAAAAGCTCTGTACCAAATAGCCACTCAAGGTTAAAAAAGAGATGGTCAAACAATCGAATGTAGGCTTCATCCAGGTGATCGAATATCCCAAATTATTATCAAATATTGTACCCATACTAAATTTAGAAGGAAAAGTCTGCATGTGTGTTAACTATCAGGATTTGAGCAAAGAATCTCCAAAAGATGATTACGCACTGCCCTATATTGACATGATCATTGACAACCCGGCCAGTCATACTCGTACGTCATTTGTTGACGGGTTTTTCGGATACAATCAGATCAAGATGCACCCTAATCATAAATAAAAAAAAACTGCATTCATCTCCCCTTAAGGAACATTCTGTTATACAACTATGCCATTTGTTCTTAAAAAGGCAGGGGCTACCAACCAAAGGGCTACCATAACCATCTTACATGATTTAATACACAAATAGGTCAAAGTCTACATGGATGATATGATCATCAAATCTAATACTCGGGAAGGTCATGTTCTTGCTCTTCGAACGACTGCAATGACATCAGATGAGACTTAACCCACAAAAATGTGTCTTCGGTGTCACTAAAGGAAAGTTTTTAGGATTCGTGGTTAGAGAGAAGGGGATTGAAGAAGATCCTATGAAACTGAAATCCATACTCAAAATTCCACCACCTCAAAATTATAGTATATCAGTCAGTTGACTTCTATTTGTGAACCCATCTTCAAACTCCTCCGAAAAGATTCAACCAAAGTCTGGAATGAAGCTTAGAAGGAAGCCATTGATCGAATCAAGAAATATCTAACCCTACCTATGGTACTTATGCCATCGCATCTTATTCTCCCTCTACTCCTATACTTGACGGTAACAGGCACCGTAGTTGGAGCTTTGCTAGCCCAATACCATGGAGAATCTTCCAAAGAAAGGGCCATCTACTATGCCAGTCATAAATTAGTCAACTACATTTCCTTAGAGAAAACATGTGTCTCCCTTTTCTAGGTCACTTAAAAATTATGACACTACGTGGTCGCCTTTCCTATCAGACATGTATCTCAAATGGATAATATCAAATACCTGGTCGAGAAACCTACCCTATTTAGCTGAATGGCCTGATAGTTGATGCTACTAGCCGAGTTTGATATTGTGTATGCCAAGAAGAAATCCTTGAAAGGGGGAGCCATCTCTGACTACCTTGCCGACTACCCTATAGAGGAGGTCGATGATTAGATCTCTTAGTTACCGAATTAAGATATCATTTGCACCTCTCAAGAAGACCTCCGATGGAAAATGATCTTTGACGGCACTTCCGATAAGAAAGGATACGGCGTTGGGATACTCCTGATCTCCCCTAATAACTATCACACTCCCATTGTCATCAAGCTAGATTTTCCCCGCACTAACAACATGATTGAATATGAGGCATGCACCGTAGGCCTCAAAGTATCTCTCAAGAAAGGAATCTAATACCTAAATGTCTACAGAACTCTACCCTCATCATTGGCCAGATCCTTAGAAGATGGAAAGTCAAAGATAAAAATCTCTTACCCTTCCAAGCCCACCTAAAAGAGGTGGCCTCCCAGTTCTAAGATGTCATATTCCACTACTTGCCCCAAGATGAGGAACAACTTGGACGACACCATTGCTACATTAGCCTCTATGGTTAGCATGCCCAGGGGAATAATGATGGCCCTTTTCCTAGTCCAAACAAGCTAACTGACCCATTACCACCAAACTGAGCTCATCACAAAAGAGGATCAATATGACCAGGTGCTGGTACTACAATATTTGGCACCTCCTCAAGCACGGTAGATAACCCTAATATGCCAATATGAAAGATTGAGCAGCCATTAGCAAACTGGTTGCCTAGTTCATTGTCTGCAATAAATCATTGTTCAAAAGAAACTTCGATGGAACCCAATAAAACTACGTCGCAAGTCCTGACATTTAAGAGATGATGCATAAAATCCATAGCAAGGAATACAACCCCCACATGAATGGACATATTCTTACCAAGAAGATTATTCGACAGGATCACCATTGGACTACCACTGTTCGAAATTGCACCGCCTATGTCCGAAGATGCCTTAAATGCCAACAATTTTCTAATTTTGAACACTTACCTCCATGGGAATTATATAACACGACCTCTCCCTAGTCGTTCTCCACATGGGGCATCGATATCATATGGAAAGTCATATCCAAATACTCCAATGGGAATGATTTCATGCTGGATGTCATTGATTAATTCACCAAATGGATCAAAGCCGAGTCATATGCAGTGCTGAATCCTAAAAAAGTAGCCAAATTCTTCCAAAATAACATCATCTGCCGATACGGAGTTCCGCATGAGATAGTGTCAAACCACGGGGTATATTTCAAGTAAAAAGTCATAGAATTAGTCGACAAGTATCAGATTCAAAGAGACAAATCCACTCCCTACCGACCATAAACTAACGATGCAATTGTAGCCACTAATAAAAAACTCAAAGTAATCATCATCAAGATAACCAAAATTTGTCGATATTGGGTCGATCGGATCCCTTCTGCCCTTTAAGGCTATTGCACTTTAGTTCGAGCATCTACTGGGGGTACCCCTTACTCTTTGGTATATGGCATGGAAGCAGTCTTACCTGTTGAACTAAAACTACCTACATTATGCATCATGCTTGAAAGAAAAGTCAACGAAGAAAATTGGCATCAGAGCTGTTTCGACAAGTTTTTGCTCTTAGATGAAAGAAAACTAAAGGCTCTATACCATATACAGGGATACTATCATTGGATAGCGTGATCATTCAATAGGAGAGTCAAGGATTGTGCTGTTTGAGAAGGGGACTTAGCCCTTAAAGAAATCATAAAAACCATCTGGGACCCCAGAGGGAAATTCAAGCTAAACTAGAGTGGCCCCTACATCGTAAAGAAGATCCTATACAATGGTGGCGCAATGCTCACTGACCTTGACAAAGAAGATATTGCGTCTCCGGTTATCCTGGACCATCTCAAGAAATTTTACCCCTAATTCGAAATATCGGTGCGCTACGGCTCCTCTCATCCCTCTTATATTTTAAAAAAATCTTCACTTATTTCTACTCAGAACTATGTGGGACTGATCCTGTAAAAAAACCTTTTGCTTTCAAATAAAAAACTCATAAATTTTTTCAACGCCCCTAGAGGTACGTAGCCATCTCATATGATTTACATGGGCATCGTCCCCTTCTTTTTAACAAAATGCAATTCTTTTCTTACCTCCAAGAATGATAGTTCATTTTATCACTTACATGCAAAAGGATTATGTATGCCTAAGTGATTGGTACAGATAAATTAAATGTAAAACTCATCAAGAAGCACAACAATATAATTAAAATCCTTTTTTATTCCATTAAGGGAAAATTCGATACAATTACACGAAATATCAGCATATGGAGTCAAACAACTACCCCCGTCAACCAAATTGTCCTAAAAACAAATCAAACTAAACTAATCTTAAAAATAAACTAACCAAACCTTCCCAAAATTATTCCAAAAAACCAAAAACAACTAGACACATAACCATTAAAAAATCTTCATAAACAAACATCTTCATAAAAGACCTTAACTGCAACTGCCGAAAGACCCAACCTCATCATCATCTACTCTTTGAGGCCCCCAAACTGTCCTTGATTAGATGGTATGATGGAGGTGCTCTATTGAACAATTGGCCCATACCAGCCTAGAGAAAACCACTACTACTCCTTACATATTATCAAACATGAAAAACTATCTTTGACCGGTCACCTCTCCTAAGATCAGGGCCACTACCCTCTTCCACAACCACTTCATATAGTCTTCAAAAACATGCCAAACCCTACCAACAAATTGAGAAGGACATGTTGATAGCCCACAATTCTTCCATAGAGAGACCAATCGCAAGCACAAGCCTTCAGTCAAATCTCCTACAGGAAAGAAATCCAGGATACGGGAAGGCACAATTTGCTCCCATCAAACTTGACGCAGCAGCTGCCAGGGGAAATAGAATGAGGTATGCCGAAGACCAACTAACTGAACATACCGATATTCCCTCAGTTCCCAGATGGTATGCAACTCCCCCCACCAGGGCACCAACCATCATAGACATCTAGCTCCATGGTCCACAAAATAGTTTACCTAATTTTCTATGGATGGGCCAAAGTTGATGAAATAATGAGTGAAGAAATTCAGTATATCTACAAAGGGATATTCAGGGGGACTGCAAATGAAATCTCTCAGCTAGCCACATGAATAGCACGGCCTTCCTTCCAAGCATCTATATTGTTCATGGTCACTACTAGTATCACCGCTACATGATTGCGATGATCTGACATCTACGCCGTCATAGCAGCCAATTGAGGGTCCACCATCAGGTCCCCTATCACCAGCAAGAGCCTCGAAGCTGTGACACATCGCCTAATTAAATCCCGAGTGATCAGTCCTAAATTAAATTAAAATAGGTTTCTCAATTGGTTTATTATTAGCATCACTGTCAAAAACTTTTTAATTACTAATCACCTAAGTAAAATTAGACCAGTGCCAAATTTAATCTTTCATTAACCCAAATAATTTCTTATGCAAAAATAATGATTAAACATTCATAATATGCTATAAATCTAACCACCACACAATATATAGAGAATAAAGTCTTGTCGAGTCAACATTCGGCTAAGATCCAAAACTGAATATCTGAAATAGTGATAATGGACAACATGTCACAATAGAGAGTTCTAAAATAAGATCATACACTAGATCTGAATAAGTGAATCGTCTATTGAAAGTCCTACCAGCCTCCACAATGTTGCAGCTACGAGTCCCTGGACTGAATCCTCAAGTCCGGCGTCCCTGTGGATGGACACCTAAAAGGGTTTTGAAATATTTTGTACTCAAAATATTTTGCAACTGATTATCACAGTAAAATGAGTTATTGATTACATATATTAAGATTTGCGTACACTCTCTTAAGTTACCTCACCCATCATCTATAGTGCACGCCTAACGTCCCGTACCTAGCCAACCTAGTTGTACTACTCAATCTAATTGGAATTTAGTATTAAACTGAACTTATCTACTCAAGTAAGTTCCCATACCTCTCATATAGTATATAATAATAACCATGTCTCATGATTTATATACTTAGATAACTGTTCACGCTTTTTTATGTTTAACCAAGTTATAATTAAGTTTCCCTAGTTAATTTTCTTTTATATGTATTCACGGCATCTCATTATTTACTAACTCGTATAAGTAGATTATTAATACAATATACACTTCACACACAGTACATACTTATAAATTTATTCATTAATAATATGTCCTCTTATCACACATCAAGGACTCTTGATTCGGAATGGTCCATCGACCCAAGTAAGAGTTTGGTTGGGAATGTCATCTCAACCCCAAGTTCATTTCAGGTAGTGGTTCGAAAAATCACCTCGACCCCACTAATGAAATTTTGTACATGGATTGGTTCGGATCTCTTTCGTTACGACCCCAACTCACTATTTCCATATATTAGTTCGGAATCCTAACTCGACCCAAATATAGGCAATTTTACTTTAGTTATTCTCTCCACCTAAGTCTCTATATATTTCAGTAGGTATACACACAACCTAATAATAGTGCTCGTACGTAATATTTCCTCTTTAATATTCACCGTACTTATTAATTTACGATTCATCTCACTATTGTATTTTAATTGAGTATTCACACAAATCTAAGGGCCTTAGTTACCCCTCTATTCATTTTAGTAGTTAAACTATCTCTAACCTACTAATATACTCCTTGTAATGAAGTTTACTCTCTCCTTAACTCATATCCCAAATTCTCGATGCACTACTCGATCGGTTTACCCTCGTCGGTCCATCACTTCACATGTTGCATTCAATGATTATAAAAGACCCCCACTATACACCTATTGGTACTCTCTAAGTCCCTACAAAGGTAAAATATCATCACTAAGGTTCCCTTAAAGCGTCCGCAATTGAATAGAACTCAACCAACAAAAGAACCCAAAATCAGCCAGGATCGATCGATCGACCTTGAGCATCGATCGATCGACATTCAAAGGTCGATCAATCGATCATGCAGTGACAGACACAGTTCTTCTTCTTCTTTTTCATCCCTTTTCCACCATATTCAATTATCTAACTCCCACGATAATCCACCAAACTTGTAACTAACGATACCTAACCATTCCTATATGTGTTGGGATGATTTCCAACGAAGTACACATTATAAATCCTTCCAATTTAGCCCAGAATAATTCAAATGCTATAATTATTCAAAACCCCTAGTATGAAATGTTCTTCCCATGTTTTCAATCATTAACCCGGATTTTAATTCGTGTTAACAATCAAAATTCCTTTGATTTTCAATCCTCTACAAGATATAAATCTAACTACATGTGATTCCTACCCAAACATGCAATTAATAAATTCTTTTTCTCCAAGAATATTCTTCAAAATAAATTATTCATAAATCCTATGCATGGATATTATAACTGTAATTAATTTGCAAATAACTACTTGCCTTATTCAAAGATTATCTGATTTCGTGATTGTTGTTGGTGATTGATTGTCTTTCTCCACCAATCTTTCTTCCTTAGGCTTTGAGAATAATCTCTCTTCTCTCTCTAATGTCTTTTGTGTGTTTTTTATCTCCTCTATACCTAGCCTCCAACTCTTATAATCTGATTTAGAGTTTGTAAATTCGTTGGTCTCCTCACCCCCATATTCCAAAAGACTAAGCGCCCCCGTACGGTCCCGGTTTAGCCTAAAAATGCCCCGGTACCCAACTAGTACCCCCGGGTATACTCTTTTGACTAATTCGACCCTTTCAAAATCATTTGTGACCTCTAAATTATCATTTGAGTCACTTAAAAATAATTTCCTATCTCATCCTCAATTTATTCTACACGCAACACACGATTTATATATAATCAAGTACATTCATATCACTCGCTATGTCGTAAAAATTAACTATCAACATTTACTATTCACACTTAGTAAGTTTGAATCATAATATTAATCAGTTTCTATCTCTTGATTAATATTTTATAATCATAATTATTATTTAATCCCTTAATAATCATAATTATTATTAAATCGCATTAAATTACTTCACTCGCATAATTTAAATATAAAATCACATTAAATTATTCCACTCACGTAATTTAAATTGGAATGTATTTTATATTTAATTACTCCATCAATTAAATTCTAAATATGCAGAAATACGGGGTATTACAGAAGCTAGGCCTAAAGCAGTAGCTCCAATAAATTCATCATTAGTACAACCTCTTCAACATAACAGATTTAGCATAATCTAATGAAGGCAGAAAACTCCACTTTACAACCAAACTTTTATCTCCTCATCCATATACCAACCAAGCCATCGAGGCCTTCCTCTATTAAAAAACACCAAAAAACTTATTTTTCCTACTTTTTCCCAAAATAAAACCCTTCAAAAGGGAAGCACTTTTTCAATCATGCCTCCAAGGCCATCTTCAAACATATTCATTTACAAAACAACACACTTTTCCTACTCTTTCTTAAAGCAAAAACTTATCAGCAAATTAAAATGCATATAGAGTAAGCGACTAGATCAAGAAAATTAAAATGTGCATCTCTTGTTGCTTTTTTTAAGTCTCTTTTTAGGTGTGATGCCGCTACATCAAGCATACAAAATGGCCAATGAAAAGCTCCCACAGTCAAAAATTAATCTTTAAAAAATTCTGAAGGGAAAGAACTGAAATTGAATGTAACCCCGTCCGCCCGACATCTCCCAGTGCAGTATCAATCGCCAACAGTGTCACCCTCAGACATTGGTCCACCTCTATTTGTGTACCATCGCAATCAAAACCTAGCAGTTGTTGAACCCTATACTGACTGGCACAGTCGTACTCCCCTTCCCAAAGCAGCCCAAGAGCGGTCTAAAATTTCGTACAAAAAAATTCAAGAAAATCGCAAAAAAAATCTCAAAAAATTCCTAAAATTTCCATATTAATATTGGAACGTTTCTTCACTAAGAAAACCATTTTTCATGCTCCCAACTACCCAGTCAAATTAATACAACATTTTATCCCCAACTTTAACCCTAAAATCAGTGCACTCGTATCCCAAAAACCCCCTACAACTCCCCAACGGAATCGCAAAACCTCATCCTCAGCAGAAATCAAATGCTTCCTCAGCAGAGCTACGTAATAGCCCACCCGTTTCCCCAACAAGAATTCTCGAATTAAATTTTTTCCCATGTAAAATCCAATTTCCCCAAGGAAAGCTAGAAGCCCTAACCGGACATCTCTCCTCAACGGCGTCTCCAAGAAACACTTTCCCCTATGGAATCCCAAACCTCAAGTCATCAACTGTTTCCCCAGCAGAATTTCCAGACTAAGAATTTTAGCTCCCCCAGCAAAGCTATCTCTTCTCAAAGAGAATCGCTCGACTCACATCATGGAAAATATGGAGTGAGGTCATCTGTAGGAATGTTCCCAAAATAATAATTATAAAATATGATGTATACGCTTACCGAGATATTGACCGTTGTAATGAAATGATAATGTGTTAGATAAGACGCAAGTATGAAACACAAGTATGATATATGAATAATATATAGATAAAATAGAACAAATATTTTAAATATGAAAATAGGACTCGAGTCTCGAGTTTTAGCCCGAGACGCCTACGTAGACTATAAAGGCATCAAAGTCCACATAGTTTGCAATGGGCACAAAGGTCGGGTTTATCCCATAAATTCGAACGGGAGTCTATTATGTGTGTGTGTGTGTGTGTGTGTGTGTGTGTGTGTGTATAAAAGATATTTTTAATTTTCAGAAAATGTGATGAAGAATCTCGTCATAATTTATAGGTGTAACCCTATTTTTCTTTTTCTTTTTTATAGAAAATAAATTATGTGCAATATAACAAATAAATGATGAGATACTAATGTGTATGATCTAAAGTAAAAGCTAAATTGAGAATGTATACAACTAATGCGAAAATAAAGAAATTTAAAGAGAGAGAAGGATTTTTGGACCTTCTTTGTAGACTTGAAGCTTAACCTTGATCCTTAAAGAGTTTCCTTGCAAACTGGGAAGAATGTAGGATGAGAGAGAAAGAAATTTTTGGAAAATTGGGTATGAAAGTTATGGGAATGCAAGGTGGAGAAGAATTTCACACAAGGAAACTTTATTGATTACAGAAGAATAATGCTGAGACCATTGAAATTGATGGTTCTGAGGTGCTTTGGAAGGTGAGATCATGCTCTCCTCATATAGGGTAGGGTCTGTCGATCGGCATTTTATTTGCCTTGTCGATCGGCAGGTAACCCTAGACACACTATTGATAGGTAAGGAAATGAACCTACCAATTGACAGTCTCGTGTAGATTTTCTGAAAAACGGTCGTAAAACATAATCCGTTAGTCCAAATCGCATAATAGGCATACCATTAGAAAGGTAATTTAGAGATCTTTGAGAATACCTGGTCTACTGCTAGATTTGGGATTTAACTTTGGGTCAAATAAGGCTCAAATGCACCCGTTCATCCTTTGGACCCGAGATCATCGGACGACGATGGATCATTTGTCCTAACCGTAAGTTCGAATCATGCATGGGGTGAACCGTTGGAAAGGTTGTGCAAGGTACTTAGACTTTCCAAAGAGATTCTCTCGGTTAGAAAGGTTGACTTTGGTTAAACAGGGCTCGAAAGAGCCCGGTGACCCTTTGGAGTAAAACGGGTCGTTCATCCGTACTATAAAGTTGATTAGCGCGTGGAATGGACCATTGGAAAGGGTATTCAGTGCCCTTCAACGATTCATTTAGTCTCATTCGAACTGAAGAGCTAACTTTGGTCAAATGGAGCCCAGGAGCTACCAGTGGCCTCCGAATCAGTTCTTGGTGGAAAATGGATCGTTTGTCCAAACCGCTATGCCATTTCATCCATGGGATGAACCATTATAAAGGGGTTTCAATTCCCTTTGAAGATCCATTGAGATTTTTCATGGACGATGAAGTTGATTAGGGTCAAATCGGGGCACGGGAGTGCTCGGTGGCCTGTAGATCGATTTTTATTAGTAAAATAGTCCATTCATCCCAACCGTTAAGACAATTCGTAGATGGAGATAATGTTGGGAAGGGGATTCAGAGCCATTCGAAGATTCATTGAGTTTTCCCACTAATGATGATGTTGACCAGATTGAAATGGGGCTCGAGAGCACCCAGTGGCCTCTAGATTGGTACTCGGAGTATGACTAAGGGTTTGTAGTTAATTGGGGAGGTGATAAGTACCTAAGAAGATACTTAGGGGGTCTTAAAATGTGGTGTCTATAGACATCCTCGATGGTTGAGATTAGAACAAGTGAAATCCGTCGAATAGAAACTACACGATGTTCATGGAAAATTGCCAATTCTAAGAACCTAACGGGACAAGGATGAATATTTCAGAGGGTCGAGGTCGATTATGGGGACCTGAGGAAATATTGGGGATGTCCGTGCAGGTTGAGGTTAATTCTGAGGACCTAAGGTTGCAGAAACCAATTTTGAGGGTTGAGGTCAATTATTTGGACCTTAAGTAGGAGCGACTGATTCTGAGGGTCAAAGCTAATTCTGCAATCCTGAAGTAGGAGATACCAATTCTGAGGGTTGAGGTCAATTATGAGGACCTTAAGTGGGAGCAACTAATTACGAGGGTCGATGCTAATTTCATGGGCCTTAAGTAGGAGCGATCAATTTTGAGGGTTGAGGTAAAATATGAGGAACATAAGTGAGAGCGACAAATTTTGAGGGTCGAGGTCGATTCTGAGGACCTTAAGTAGGAGCGACCAGTTCTGAAGGTCGAGGTAAATTCTGAGGACCTTAAGTAGGAGGGACCAATTTTGAGGGTCAAGGTCAATTCTGGGAAGCTTAAGTGAAGGCGACCAATTCTAAGGGTCGAGGTCAATTCTGAGGACCTTAAGTTGTAAGGTGGGGGTTTGCTTTCTAGGGAGTCTTTGTTTTACCTTTTTCAAGACTCTACAAGGGAAAAGACATATGTCTGGGGATTATGTCTCTGATATTAACTTATATATACGCGCTCACACACTTCATGGAGAAATTAAGGAAAATAGTAACATAATCCTATGAGAGACCAAAAGAGTGGGATGGGTTCCTAACACCTTCCCATAACTTAGCCCTCGAACTTCTGAACTATTGGTTTCGCAAGAATCAGTTTGTCTTTGATGTCTCTCTCTCGAGGTGATGACATGTTTTTGTTCTAATTTTGTGCTAAATAGGTTAGTGACTCTATCTATTAACACAACCCCAAAATCGACGACGGCTGAAGCACCCCACCCCCACCCCCGATGTAGCGAGGGGCAATGGACCTTTATCTCTACCTCCCCCCCCCCCGAAAGGACACGGGGAGAGGGGGAAAGATCTCAGGATGGCCACAGACTTTAAAGCCTTAACTTCTACCCATTTTGTTGTCTTCAATCCTTATGAACATCTATGTTTCAAATTTTAACAAAATGCCATCTGTTTTGGAATAATGGTAAGAGTCTAGGAATGGAACTTAATTTTAACTTGGCTTCAAAACTATCATCGGGCTTAAAACTTGAAGCCTTTTTAGCCATTTCATTGTCCTCTTTATTTAAAAATATAGGAACATAATTTAATGTGACTTTGTTAAATTTGGACAGTAAATCCAAAGTGACTTGGATATAAAATCTTAAACAATCATTAATGCATCTATATTCACCCGTTAATTATCTTATTACCAATTGATAGACCCCATAAATTTCAAATACAAAAGCATTATAGCTTCGAATGATCTCTATTCCCATTACGATGACTACATATTCCATTTGATAAATTAAACATGAACTTTCTTCTAATTTATATCAATTTTTAGTTTTGATATGCTCAGGGGATTCAATAATTACTCCTATTCCTGGCCTTATTTTTATCATTGAACCATCAAAGCATAATTTCCATGGACTCAGGGATATGAATCATACCTCATATTCGCCTTGTGGCTTATTTTCACATGGATCGTCTAGAAGAAAGTTAGCTAATGCTTAGCCTTTAATAGCCCGTTGAGGCACATAATGTAAGCAAAAATAAAACAGAGACAACACCTATATACAAATATTGTTTTGCGAAATAGGTCTTATTATCATGTACTTAATCGAATCAAACTTTGAAATTACATATACCTCTCTAGGAAACAAGTAATATCTTAATTTCACTGTTACGAAATATAGATTTGTAAATACATTTTGCATTATAGAGTGTTTACATTCACAGTCATTAAGAAATCTTCTTACATAATACACAGCCTACTCCTTATGCTTCTTACAGTCTTATGTTAGCGAAACTCCAATAGAGGTGTCAAAAGCATCAATGTAAAGATTTAAGGGCCCATCATCTCTTAGAGGTGCCAATACTGATTGCATAGCAAAATATCTATTTAGCATCTAGAAAGTTAACTTTTTCCCTTCCTTCCCATATATCTTTTCTTTATCTTTCAGCTTTAAGAAAGGAAAAAATAATTTAGCTTTTCCTGGATTATTATATATAAATCTATGAAGGACATTACCTTGTCCTAAAAACTTTTACAATTATTTTTTTTAGGGGGCTATTCTATTAATTATGGCCTTGGTTGTGTTCCTGTCAACCTCAATACCCTTTTGGTGTTCTAGATATCCCACGAAATTTCCTATAGAAACTCCAAAAGGCAAAGTTTAAAGGATTCATTTCAAGTTAGTAAAGCCTCATTCTTTCAAAAGATTTTTATAGGTGTGTTATGTGACATGTTACTGATTTTGATTTGACAATTATATCATCGATGTAACACTTCAAAAAGGTGCCAACCATATAATGAAAAATGGTATTCATTCCCCTTTGATAAGTGACTCCTACATTCATTAATCCAAATGGCATTTTAATCCGTTCAAAGGTCCCCAAACTACCAGGGCGCATAAAGGAAATCTTAAGCACACTTTCTTTAGATATGCATATTTGGTTATATCCTGAGTGATTATCCATCATGAATATGATAGCGTGGCTAGAAAATATATTCACCAATAAATCTACCACTGACATTGGATATTCATCCTTTGATGTGGTTGTATTTAAGTTTTTAAAGTTAATGCACACTCTTCGTTTGCCATTTTTTAAATAACTGGTACTATGTTAGAAAAAATATTCAACATACCTGGAGATTCTAATGAACCCAAGTTTTAACAGCCTCTCAAATTCTTATTTTATTTTTATTGTGACCTCTGGGGTCATTTAGCATCGCAGCTACTTCATAGACTTGTACCCTTATTTAATTAGCAAACTATGATCCACTAATTTTTTGTCTGAAACAGGAAGTTCATACTCCCAAGAAAAACATTCCGTCTACTTATTTATAAGGTCTATAATAAATTATTGGTTAAGGTTAGCACTAATGTATGTTACCTTTTATTTTGTTCATTTCCCAAGTTTACTTTCAATAACGGATATGGTTGGTTTACCTTGTAGGTCATCCCGTGGAATTTTCTCTCACGGTTGCTCAAATATCCCAGATGGGAAGATTGCTAATAAGTCTGCATATGCCTGGCTCTTGATCGCCTGAGAGGCCCCGCATTTTAAATCATACTCTGAGAGGACGAGGAACCACCTAGCTGACCTACCAATAAAGATAGTTCTTGCTAACAAAAACTTAATAGGATCACATTTTGTCAAAATATGAATCGTAAAAGATAGCATATTATGTCTAAGTTTTTGTGCTACAAAAACCAATCCTAGACAGTGCCTTTCTAAACTACTATACCTAACCTTTGTCCCATGTATGATTATACTTAAGTAGTAGACTAGTCATTCTCTCCCATCGGTCTCTTATGCTAACAAAGCTCCAATGGACCTCGCGGTGGATGTGAGGTACAACTGCAATGGTATACATGCTCTTAGAGCAACCACGGTTTGAGGTGAAACGAGCAGTTCCTTTAGTCTGGTGAGGGACTCTTGATGGACTTCTTCCCATTTGAACTTCATGTTCTTTCATAAAATCTCCATCAACGGGTGTGTTATTTTGGCCAATACCAACATAAATCTCCTTAGGTAGGAAAATTTGCCCAGGAAACTCTTGAGCTCTTTCCCCATCTTTGGGGATGGCATCTCTAAGATCGCTCGTTGTTTGTCATGGTCCATCTTCACCCCTGCCGATCCACCACAAAGCCTAGAAATTTCCCACTTGTTACCCCAAAAATGCATTTCAGCGGATTCATCTTCAGTTTGTACTTCTTACATCTTCTAAATACCCTCCTCAAATCCCCCAGATGGGACTCCTCCTTCTTTGATTTGATGACCAAATCATCCACATAAAACTCCAAGAATTTGTGAAAGAAATCATGAAAAATGGCCATCATTGTTATTTGATAGGTATCCCCAGTGTTCTTCAGTCCGAAAGGAATCACTTTGTACATAAAGTTTCCTAACGGAGTTCTAAATGCTAACTTTTCTGCATTTATAGGGTCCATCTTGATCTGGTTGTACCCCACATATCCATCCATGGAGCTATACATATCATGCCCAACCATTACGTCTATCAAGCTGTCTATGGAGGGTAGAGGGAACTCGTCTTTGGGACAAGCCCTATTCAAGTCTCTAAAATCCACACATATCCTTATCTGATTCTTATCCTTCTTACCCATTGGGATAATACTAGACAACCATAAGGGATGTTGGATCAACTTGATGAATCCTGCTGCTAGAAAATGTTGGACTTCCTCCTTGATCTTCAAATCTAGCTCAGGCTTGTCAGTTCTCGTTGCTTGTTTAATCGGAATGCCTGAAGGCATAACGTTCAACTTGTGACAACTCACCTCTTCATCCGGTCCCTCCATCTCTATATATTTCCATACAAAAACATATATAAACTCTCGAATTAACTCAATTAATGCCTCTCTCTTATCTATACTGGGATCCTTCGTAATGACGATGGGCCTCGTCTCTTCCCCTTCTTTTGCCAGGTTTAACTGATCCAACTTTTGTGCTTGTGTCTTTGGTCGATTTGCCATGTAGTTTGGTTCTTCAGAAATATCCTCTACAAATTCCTGTATATTAGAGTTGTCTATGACCATGCATTGTCCCGACTGGTCCACCAACAAACATTCGTATATCGGGTCAGCCTCTGCAATATCTCCTCCGGCTTATCATTCACACTATTAGAGATGAAAGACAACCTTTCCTTCCTCTTTAATGAACTTCTTGCATTTCCTAATATCCGTTGCAACTGCTTTTCTTTTATTCTCCCTAAAAGACTTGGCCGACCTTTCTTCTGAGAATCGACTCAACACACTTTGTCATTAAACCTCATGCTCCAACGGATCCACTCTGGTCCTCATACTGTCCCTCAGCTGCTTTGAGATCTTCTGAGGTTGAGTAATAACATGGTGAGCTTCCTCCGTTTTTCTTTTTCTACCTGTATTTTCATTGGTTTATCTATTCATAGGTCCCATCCTTTCCTTAATCGAGGGAATCCATGCTGCCTCTATTCTTCTCGTTAGGACTCTGACGTATTCTTCCAGCTATGTATAGAACGTTGCATCTACTAAGTGGTCTTCTTCAATGGCAAAGAGATTCTTCATAGCTCGTATAGTGATATCAGTCCAGTTGATGTTTGCCTTGGCACATTGGTGATATATCGAGGGGACTAGACCTTGATGGTGCATCCACACTCTTCCTATCAGCAGATGGTAGGAATTGGCACTTTCTATGACATGTAATTTGATGTGGGAACTAATATTTCCCATAACAATCCCCACATTTACATATCCAATAGATTTAGAAGACTAATTATCATAACCATAAATCACCAAAGTCATAGGGATCAACCTTTCCACTGGGAGGTTGGCAGTGTAAAAAGAGTTAATTGGCATGATGTTTATGGAGGCTCCTCCATCCATGAGAGCTCTTGCAAAACTTACTCTGTCACATACAATGTCCTATTGTGAGGAAGCCTCACATCCCTATCAGCATCACTGAAAGTTAACTCTGATAGGAATTTCCTTACTAATCTGGCCATAGGTCCCTTCCATCTCAGCGAGGGGACTACATTTTTCCTTACGATATCAAGGATTGCTTGGGTTATCTCCATCCTACTCTCATTTATCATTCATAACCTGGTCGAAGAACCAGGTAAATTTTTTAGACTACAAAATAGCACGGTACTACAGAGTTAGATCTATCTCCTCACTGTCAATGTTGTATATATCCTCCACATCTCTGGCACTTGCTTCATCATAATCTAACACCGCACTATCCATTCCCTTGGTACAGTCTTCCAGAGTTTCCTTAAACTTTTCATGCTCCGTCATCAGTTCCCTCGCTTCTCTCTCAACCTCATCATCATGGGCAAACACCATGTTATCTCCATGCACTGGGAGTGGGTAGTTGTTGACATTTTGTAGAGGAATTTGCAAAGTCCCTGCCTTCACATTTTTATCAAGGATTTTCCTCAGCGTAAAATATCTTTCCGTTGGGTGACCAATCTTACGATGAATCTAGAAATACTTGGGACTAACTCTTACTTCAGTGTCTGGCTCCGTTGGAGCTCTATCTTTGGTCTCATAGACTGTCCCCCCCCCCCCCCAACACCATAGGGTTGTAGCAGCTAACAGCTTCTTCGACGCTGCAAGGCTATGGCGGTGGATCTTCTATGTCTCTCCCAAACTTCCTCTTATTGTCCTTCTTTGGCCACTTACCCTCGTCTGCTCCCTCAGCGTATCCCACCTATGGGGGTTGAGACCTTCCTCTAATAGTTTGTATCGGCTGCCTAAACATCATGAGTACCACAATCGCGTTTGGTTGTACTACTAAGGAGAAATTTCTTGTCGGTTTTAGAAATGCTATGAAAGTTCCTTTGTGTGTTTCATTGATGTGGTGGCATATGTATTCTGGGTGCAAACTTTCAGCGCAAAGATGCAACAGTTTGGACTCTATTGCCTCCTCTCTCTCATCGAGGGACCTCTCCCTGTATCTTCTAACATAGGCCACCACTTCTTTCATCGATCGTTATTTCTGCCTGCCTAATTAAGTCAATATAAACTCATCTTCCGCCAGAAAGAACTTCTAGACAAATAACATGGCATCTCTTCCCAGATTGAGACACTTTTAGGGGCCAAGTGAGAATACCAAGTGTAAGCTTTATCGGTTAAGTATTTGGAAAATTCCCTTAAGTGAAGCTTCTTGTTGTTGCAGTGAGCCACTAAATATTCAACAAAGCGTTTGATATGCTCTTTCGATTTTCCAACCTTTCTCGTATACTTCTCAAAGATGGGAGGGATATAGTCCTTTGGGTAAGGATCATCGTTGTACTCCTGTGGGTAAGGAGTCCAAATATCATCGTAAATCGAAGCTACCTCATCAGTTGTTTGTGAGGAAACTTTCATGAACTTCAGCATTTCCTTATGTATCTCTTTCCTCATCTCTTCCAAAGCAGATGCGGTGGTTTTCTCACTCGTTGGGGGAATGGTCTAAGGGACCACTGGTGGGACATTAGCTGCATTTGAAATGCCCGCTATACATGGGACGCTCATTACACCTAGGGTTACCATAGTTGAAATAGGGGTCAGTACCCATGACCGTTGCAGCAACGGGAGTTTGTAAAAACTCAAAAAACTTACCCATGAGAAGGTCCATCTGCGCTTTCCCCATCCCAGCACTAGTGGAAGTTTGCGTTATCCCTAAGCCGCCCGTCGCCATTTGAACCGGATGCACCTCCACCTGAGGGCCTCATTCAAGGCATCTTGCACTTCTTGCCATTGAATAGCATCAAAATATATAGCACGGTTGATGTTATCTTGAGCCATACTCCTAGAAGAATACCTCCTCAACAGAGTCGCCAAATATAAGAGGGTAGTCCCCTATATATCTAGGGAGTATGATAATACTAAATGAGGTGTAACCCCTTATGGGTATAGTGATAAATGATAACCCAGATACTCTTTGATGAACAATAGTAAACACAAAATATTATATTCGATCAACACACAGATTGTACTCACAATGCACTCGTGTATAACACAAACAACAATAAAGAATTTAGAAGCAACTCAGTCAGAGGGAGAGAGTAGTAAGTTGACTAGATGCACCCTAGTAGGCAGATAAAACACACTAACAAACTTTGATGTAGCTATTGAAAGCATCTCAATAAATGACAATGGTGGTTTTGGTGAACTCTCTGGTGCGTAATAACTATATCTTCTCTCTCCAATAAAATATCTCCTGAATTTGATGACCCTCCTCCCAAAAGTGGTTGTGGTCGATAAATAGCCCCAAACCAGTCCCTAGGCAACTATGACCTCATCAATATGAAAGACATCCATTTAATACTTTAAGTCCCATGCATTAAATGCCTGCAGTGACAGAACAGTTTACATCATCAACATTAAATGCCAAGACATCCCTTTTGCCTAACTACGGTGTGTTAGAGGACTGTCGTGCCAAAAGTAGCTTACCAACTGTCTGACAGCCCCAAATACCATGGTGATTTACTCAAGTTGTATTGGACAGTGTTTAGTTGGCTAGTGACATCACCTAAAGTAGATGTGACATTTGGTAGAGGGTTGTTTGGTTCGAAACTCAATATCCGATGGAACTCAATATACAATGGGGCTCAATGCTCATGTTGCACAAGCTTCCACGAATCAAGATCTTTCGGTGTTTTAACAGGTGTATCTAAGATGGTCAGGACAATCCCTAACGGTGCCTTACTTCTCAATCCTCCAAACCAAGTCCCTCTGAGGTTCCCAGGGCGAGGCCATTCGATAGAGAATGAAAGCTCTCCCGGACCCTGCCAGGTCTAGTCCCTCGCGAGTACTATTTGACCTCACACTGAATAACAATATAGTCATTACATCATTACAACCATTATAGCTTGTAGCCAATATAAAAGGATACAACATGACTAACTAAAATAAATAAAGATAAAGGGTGAGCTCTCTCGGCTAGTTTCTTCGCTGGATGATCTCCTTGGGCTGCCACGCTTGGGTTGTCACACTGACATGCCTCGTTGAGCTACCTCTCTAGAGCTACCTTACTGAGCTATCTCGCTGAGCTACCTCTCTTGGTCTTCCATGTTCCCTTTAGTCTATTTCTATTAGTTGGGGAGGATTGTCTCTAATCCTGAGATTATCTTTAAGCCCCCTACAGATCTATAGGGAACAATTGACTATTTACGGTCGTATAATGGACCAATTGACTATTTAGGGTTCCATGGGAGACCGATTGACTATTCAAGATCGCATTGCGATTACTTTACTATTTAAGGTCCATGGGAACACTTGACCACTTCAGGTATTATTAATGACTGGTTGATTATTTAAGATTGCTCGGGGATCAGCTATCTCGCAATGGGGATAAGTAAAGGTCCCATAAGCAATCGATTGATGATTTAAGGGTGCATCGAGGACCGATTAACTATTTAAGATAAAAAAAAAAGATGGGTTGATTTTTTAAGGGTGCATAGGGGACCACTTGATTATTAAAGGTCCCGTGTCAAATCACTTCACTAAATAAGATCGCGTGGAGGATCAACTGACAATTACATAGGGAGCGTTTGACAATTAAAGGTCCTATGAGGGACTAGTTGACGATTTAAGGTCCCATAGGGGATCGGTGAGTATTCAGGGTCCTATAGGATATCGAGTGATGATTTATAAGTTCTATAGAGGACACATTAGTTATTTACGATAGCATATGGACCAGTGACTATTTAAAGTTACATACGATACCGATTGACTATTTAAGGTCCAATGGGATTACGGTTGACTATGTATGGTTGCATAAGGCAGCGATTGACTATCTAAGGTCCCATATTGACTATTTTACATAAGGGATCGATTAACTATTTAAGGTCGCATCAGGGACAAATTGACTATTTAAGGTCCCATTAAGGACCAATTTACTATTTGGTTGACTATTTAAGGTCTTATTGAAAATGAATTAACTATTCGAAGTTGCACAGGGGACGATTGAATATTTAAGATCGCATAGGACATAAGTTGACTGTTATAGGTCGCATTAGGGAATAGTTGACTATGTAAGATCGCATGGGGCACCGACTACCTTAAAAAGGTTTTATAAGGGATGAGTTAACTATTTCATATGACATTTGGAGTCAGTTAACTATTTAAGGTTGGATTTAATTATTTTTGGTCAAATGGGGGAGGAGTAGACTATTTAAGGTCGCATGGGGGAACGTTTAACTATTTAAGGTCGTTTGGGAGATTAGAGTATTTAAGGTTCCAAACGAAACCTCTTTATTATTTAGTATCCAATAGAGGACTTGTTGATTATTTAAGGTTGCATAAGCACCCGATTGACTATTCAAGGTCGCATAAGGGACTCATTAACTATTTATAATCGTGGAGCCGCTTTACCATATAAGGTCCATATTTATGGTCTCATAGAGTCCAGTTGACTATTAAAGGTCCTATAGAGGACCCGTGATTATTTATGGTCACTTGGGGAATCAATTGACTATTATTTAAGGTTGCATAAGGGATGGTTTAACTATTTAAGGTGTCATATTGACAACATAAGGTCAACTTAGAGGCCCAGTTGACTATTTAAGTTCTTAAAGGGAATTGTTTAACTATTTAAGCTCCCATATTGACTATTTAAAGTCACATTGGGTACGGATTAACAATTCAAGATCCTACAGGGACCGATTGACTATTTAAGGTTCCATTGGTGATCGATAACCTATTTACGGTAACATAGGGGACCGGTTGACTATTTAAGGGTTCATTTCAGTTGGGATCGATTAAATATTTATAGTGTCATAGGGGACGTGTTGAGTATTTAAAAATTATATAGGCGAAGAGTTGACTATTTAAAGTCCCATAGGAGAGCAGTTGTCTATTTAAGGTCGAATAGGGAACATGTTGATGATTTAAGGTCCCATTGGGAACGAAACGACTAAATAAGGTTCCATTAGGGACTGGTAGACTTTTAATGGTCGCATTGGGAACTGATTGACTATTTAGAGTTATATAGGGCACATGTTGACTATTTAGGGTCGCATAGTAGACCGGTTGACTATTTAAGGTCAAATAGGAAATCGATTGACAGTATTAATGGTAGTATTGGAGACCGCTTGACTATTTTAAGTCGCATACAAGACTAGTTGACAATTTAAACTCCTGTGAGAATGGTTGACTATTAAAGGTAGCATGGGGGGACGAATTGACTTTTTAAGGTCCCATATTTACTATTTAAGGTCACATAGGGACCAGTTGTCTATTTAACATTGCATGGGAACCAATTTAATACTACTTAACGTTGCATAGGGAACCAACTGACTACTACTTATGGTCACAGAGGGGACTGGTTGACTATTTAAGGACCAAAATGAATATTTAAGATTGAATAGGGGGCAGTTAACAGTTCAAGGTCTGATAGGTACTGTTTCACTATTTAATCTCCCAAAGGGACCAAATAATGATTTAATATCGCATAGTAGACCAATTAAGGTCCCATAGGGAACCGTTGGACTATTGTAACTCCCATAAGTGACTGTTTGAGTTTTTTAAGGTCGCATGGGGATCGGTTGATAATTTAATTCCCGTAGGGGACCAACTGGATTTTTAATGTCATATAATGGACCGGTTTACTATATCAGGTTGGATAGGGAACATTTAACTATTTAAGATCACAGAGGGGATCGATTGACTATTTAAGGTTACATAGGGGACCGATTGACTATCCCATGGGGAAATGATTGATTATTTAAGGTCGTACGGGGTATCGATGGAAGATTTAAGGTAGCTTGGGGGACCGGATGACTATTTAAGGTGACATTGGGGTCTAATTGACTATTTAAATTCCATTAGGGTCTGATCGCTATTTAAGGTTGCATGGGTCATAGTTGACTATTTAAGTTCCCACATTGACTACTTAAGGTCACATATGGAATTAAGGTTTTAGAGGGGATCGATTGACTATTTAAGGCCACATAGAGGATCAATTAATAACTTAAGGTCCTATTAGGGACATTGACTATTTAAGGCCATGTGGGGAACCAACTGAGTATTTAAAGGTTGGATAGGGGGTCGATGGAATATTAAATGGGAGCGGCTAACTATTTATGTTTGGACATCGATTGACTACTAAAAGTTCCAAATGAGACATGTTGACTATTTGTTATCCCGTAGGTTGACTATTTAAGGTATTCGTTAACTATTAAGGTAAAATAGAAGATCGGTTGATTATTTAAGGTCGCATAGGGGACCAGTTTACTATTTACGATCGCCTAGGGAAATGGTTGACTATTCAATGCCGCATAGGGGACCACTTGACAATTTAAGTGGACATAGGGACTACTAGTTAACTATTTAAGGTCCTATAGGAAATCGGTTGAAATATAAGGTCGCGTGATGAATCGATGAGGGCATGCAGGACCGACGAGGACACAGACACTTCCTATAAGTTAATTTTGTACCTCTTGTTGTGTTCATGCCTCTCTTCAAGGCCGCATAGGTGATTGATTGACTATCTAGAGTCCACATGGGACATGTTGACTAGTTAATGTGCTGCGGGACAAGTTGACTAGTTAAGGTCGCATAGGTACTAGTTGGATATTTAAGGTCGTATAGGATACCCGTTGACTATTTAAGGTCGTATAGCAAACCAATTGACTATTTAAGGTCGTATAGTAGACTTGTTGACTATTTAAGGTAGCGTGGGGAGCGACTAACTTTTTCGAGTCCCATATTCATAATTTAAGGACACTTAGGGGACGAATTGATTATTCAAGGTTTAGAGGAGATGTTAACTATTAAAGGTCAGATAGGGTCAAGATGACTATTTAAGTATCTACAGGGAATAATTAACTATTTACGATCGCAAAAGGGATCAACTGACTATTCAAGGTTTCCATGGGAGAACAATTGACTACTCAAGGTCGCATTATGACTACTTTACTATTTAAGGTCCATGGGGAAAAATTGACTACTTTAGGTCGCACTAGAGATCGGTTGACATTTTAAGATTGCCTGGGGAACAGCTGACTGACAATTTAAGATTACCTGGGGACCAGTTGACTATATAAAGTTAAATGGTGGACCAGTTAAGGTCCCAGAAAAGTGATCGATTGACGATTTAAGGTCGAACCGGGGATCGATTAACTATTTAAGATCAAATAAGGGACCAGTTGATTTTTAAGGTTGTGTTGGATCGATTTACTATTAAAGGTCCCATATCAAACTGGTTCACTAATTAAGGTCGCATGGGGATCGATTGACTATTGTATGAGGAGCGATTGACTATTAAGGTCGCATGTAGGAATGGTTGACTATTTAAGGTCGCATAGGTGAGTGATTAACTTTTTAAGGTGCCAACAGAACATGTTGACTATTTACTGTCTTGGAGGACATGTTAACTAGCTAAGGTCGCATAGGGCTCTAGTTGGCTATTTAAGGTCGTATATGGGACCCGTTGACTATTTAAGGTCATATAGGGGATCTGTTGACAATTTAAGGTAGCCTAGGGAGCGACTAACTTTTCAAGATCCCATATTCACTATTTAAGGACACTTTGGGGACTAATTTACTATTTAAGGTTCTAAAGAGGAGATGTTAACTATTTAAGTTCAGATAGGGTACCAGTTGACTATTTAAGGATCTATAGAGAATAATTTACTATTTAAGGTCGTATAAGGGACCAGTTGAATATTTAAGGTTCCATGGAAGACCGATTGACTATTCAAGATCGCATAGCGACTACTTTACTATTTAAGCTCCATAGGGAACACTTGACTACTTTAGGTCGCATTAGGGACCGATTGACTATTTAAGATTGCATGGGGACCTGCTGACTATTTAAACTCGGATTGGGGGCCAGTTAAGGTCCCATAAGTGATCGATTTACGATTTAAGGTCACATCAGGGATCGATTAACTGTTTAAGATCAAATAAGGGATCGGTTGACTTTTTACGGTCACAAAGGGTACCAGTTGATAATGAAAAGTCACATATCGAATCGCTTCACTAATTAAGGTCGCATTGGGGAACGATTAACTATTACAAGGGGAGAGATTAACTATTTAGGATCCCACGAGGGACCAATTGACTATTTAAGCTCCCATAGGGAATCAGTGACTCTTTGGGGTCCTATAGGCGAACGGGTGATTATTTAAGTTCCCATTGGGAACCGTTTGACTATATAGTATCCCACAAGGGAAAAACTAATTATTTACCCTGGCATTGGTAATTTTTCTGTGCCAATTCTCTCCCTTGTATGTGTGGTTCTATTTGTGTGAAATTAATAAGATTCAATTTCCCTAAGCATAAGTTTCGTGGATGTAAATGGAAGAGGCGAGCATTAAAAAACTTTGTGCATTAAAGAATGGACTAAAAGAATCTATGAAAGAAATAATATGCAACATAACAAATACATGCCCCTAAATATATTGCATCTACTAAGCCACATGATTATATAAAATTTGTGTTCACTCTATATTCTTGATGTTGACTATATTCTTGTTGTGGGGACTTCTACTTATCTAGGAGTCAGTATGGTAGTAGAGTAACAGTAGAGGCATTGCACCTGTACATGAACAATAATTGTAAATGAGTTGATGTTAGTCACATCCAATTGCTAATGGATAAGTAATAATGTGACGACACACATTTTGAGGGAATTTAATATTGAATAGTTGGGCTGATAGGTCACGCCCCATCAAAGTCAAAGAATCTGAGGGTTGCCTCCCCAAACATCACACGATTCCCCTTCGATCTTACTCATAATAAAATAAAAGTCCAAAGTTCCCCTCTTATCCAAAATTGTCATGCCTCAACTGATACGACGCAAATATAGCGTATTTCACCCATTAACCTACGCCTTATTAGCCCCCATGGGTATCTTAATCCTTATATTTATGGTCGTTAACCAGACAACCTCAAATTTCTATGTTAACATGTTTTGCAGGGGTTAATTGAGATTTTGTAGGTATTTGGATGCTCAATATGAAGTTCGGACGCTTTCCGAAAACGTTTCGTCGACTTTTGCAGCTTCGGGGGCATTTTAGTAATTTCAAAATTGGGGTTTGAATCCCGAGATCTTCATGTAAGTTGAATCCCTTCGATTTCTCTTCGCGTGGCCGCCAACGGTGCATGATTCCGATGTATAATGAGGGAGTTATGGCATTTTTAGGATGGTTTTGACTTAAAAAGTACACTCAAGGTCACATTCAAGGGAGTTTTACTCATTTCATATTTTGGTTTTTTAGCCTAATGTCTTCTTGGATGTTGTATGCCTCTGAGTTATCTTCTCTTAGCCTCCGACCGCGCCTAATTCCGAGCTATAATGAAGAAATGGCGGCATTTTTTGTAAAATAGAACAAAGCTGCAGAATGCAGACCCGTAGGTACCGAATCGATTCGGACACCCCAAATCGATTCGGTCCTGCAGATATTTTTTGTTTCTTATTTTTATTACAAGTTTGTCATGGGATATTTTTGGTATAAATACTCTCTTCTCTCATTTTTGAGAGGGATCTTCATTATTTCTAGTTTTAGGGTTTGTAAACTTGGGAGATTTACCCTACTCCTCTCTTGTACTCTTTGTTTTGTAAGTTGTACCTGAACTTTAATTTCACTAATTTAGTTGTTTGTACCTTAACTTTAATTTCATTAATTTAATTTCATTATTTCTAGTTTTAGGGTTTGTAAGTTGTACCTTAACTTTAATTTCATTAATTTAGTTAATTTCCATGCTTTGATTTACTTGATTTCTCTACTCTCTTGCCTAGATCAATTTATTTCTTGCTTAATTAGTTTAGTGATTTTCTAATTTGTTTCATTTATGTCTTTCCCTTAGATAAATAGGGTCAGGGTTGTGTTCCGCCCTTTACGGGCCTCGAGCTCCGAAAATTAGTTTTTGTGTAAATTTGTGTTTAATTGAAACCGCATGTATTAAAGTTGGATTGTTATGTGTTTAACATTATTTGTCACGCAACTTTAGTGTTTATAGCGATAATCCAAATTTAATCCGCGTGTGATCATTTTTGATTAAATGTTTAATCTCGCAACTTTGGGTTAAATTCCTTATTGTGTGATTTTTATGCTTAATTGAAAATTCTTGATTAAATTGCTTTCGAGCCTTAACTCTAACTAGTAGTTGTTTCGATCCATGTGGTAGAATGCGATCCCGATCCTTGTTTTACTTTTGTGTAGCATAACTTCTCTTTTTCTTTTTCCACCTTAACCTCACATCACCTTTTCTTTTATTTATTTTACACTTTTATTCCTGAAGTTTTAAAGAAATTAACATCTAAAATTCAATCACTCCCTATAGATTTCTTACGATACCCGACTTACCGCTATGCTTGCTTGTCAAGTGTAGTTGTAGATTAGGTTTTTCATGTAGAGCGGGAGCCGAAATCAACGACAGTGTCCCTACACGAACACTCGATTTCCCTTGCATAAAAAATGGAGTCGTTGCCGGGGAGTGCGTTTCAGATTGTAATTGTTTTATTATTACGTAGTATTTCTTTCATTCATATTTGTATTCTTTATTTTTTTCCTTTCCTTTTGACTTGTGCTAGATTGTTTCGAGAAATTGAAATCTCGGTGCTTGTCGCTTTTGTTGAATTGCTTATTTGGAAATGTCTCGCTATTACGCTTTAGATAACCTTAATTGTTATGAGAATTGTTTTCCATGTTATACTCCCAAAACAATGAGAGAATGCCTACAAATTCTTGAAGATGAGCGCATTGAGCGTGAAATTCAAGAGTATGTAACTGATCCCTCATCGCCTTGTGAGGATAATTTGGAATGCGGGGAATCCGTTAGCTATGAGCAACCCACACAAGAAGATGTAATGTCTTCTTGTTCGATTGATTATGAGTTAATGATTAAGGAAATGAATGACCAATCCGAAAGTTCTCAGGCTCGGTTTTTGGAAAATGATGCCAAGCCCGATGAGATTATTTCTTTACAAAATCGGGTCAAGGTTGAAACTTGCGTTTACCTCCACCCCTTTTTGTTGAAGAAATAATTGAGAGTGAGCCAAGCTTTAGCACTTTTGATTTTCAATATCTTATTAATTCTTCCGATTATATTGAGGTTGTTGGTCCTTCTTTTCCTTTACTCCCTACTATTCCCAAATAATTAAATTTAGCATAAGAATCGGTTGAAAGTCTTGAGGACTTTGACCCGATTCTTGAACGAGTATGTTATTTTGAGATGCTTTGTCTCATGGTCTTTTCATTTACACTTGCCCCACCTCCCCTTCCAATTAAAGAATCTTGGGGATGTGATTTTGATTTTTCTGTGACTAATGTAGTCTTGTCCCCCGTAGTATCCAAATCCCCCATCGTCCGCCAAAAATTTTAAATTGGCGATGCTTCACTTTTTTCACCACACACATGCCTTCCGTTGTTCAAACGGAATTCTTATTTTCCGGGAGGCATTTTCGCTTTGGAGGTTCCACCATTGATCTTTCAAAGTCAAATCCGTTTTTGGGTGGACCCTCAACTATTTAGACTTCTAGTGTATAGTTAGTGTGAAGCCTAAATAGTAGGTCGTAAATAGTTAGCTTTTTAATTTTCTTTCTTTCCTTTTTTTCCCTTTTTATTTAGTCTAGTGTAATTAGTTAACTTTTTGTTATTAGTTTTTGCTATGCTTGGTACTAACTTGTTTTGTAGATTTCATTGGACTCGTGCTTATGGAGATTGCTCCAATTTTGGGTAATATCGTTTTTTTCCTCTCTTTGTGTTGTGTTCTGAATGCGCATTGAGGACAATGCAACATTTAAGTTAGGGGGTGTAGGATATTCTATCCATTTCATGTGTAGTCCATTGATTTTCTTACTTGTTAGTTACTTAGTATGCCTTTTTGTTAAAAATTAAAAAAATTCAAAAATATTTTCTTTCTTTTTTCTCCTTTGTTGGGCATTTTTCCTGGTTTCTGATGATAAATTTTAATAATTGACCGATCCGATTGACAACTCAATGATGCATATTCTCGATTTTAGAAGTTATTAGAGTTTAGTCCTCAAATCATTGATATTGTGAATAACTTCATGAATTAAACTTTATCCCATGAGCATATGCACTTTCCTTGTCATATTGATTTGGTTTAAGATTTTTATAACTCGAAAATATTTTGTTGTATTGTATATACTTACACCGAGTAAGCTTTGTACCTTTCGTCGTTTGTGAGTGCTATACACTATTCTTTTCTCATTGAAAACACTGAATTCGTTGGTAATCTCACTATTCTTTAATTTGACCGTTCATTAATTGAGTTCATACTTGAAATGTGTTACTTGAGCATGATTTTCATATATTGTTTTGACTCGAGAATTGCGTAAAGTTTATGAAATGATCATAGGCCATCTTTGTTATATCACCCATATTATCCTTGACCTCACCTTATATGTTTACCCTCGTTAACCCCTTTGAACCTAAATATAGCCTTTCATTTCATAACCCAAATTCCCATAATCAACTCCCAGTTGGAGTTATAAGCCATACATACAACTTCCATACCTTTGTTTGGAATGTTACTTGGGATTGAATGTTGTTGTTATGATGTCAGTTGCAATTTAGGCATATGAGAGTTTGAAAAGTAAAGAAAAGAAAAGAGATGTAAAAAAAGTGAAGAAAAAGAGAAAGCAAAAGAAAACAAAAAAAATGATAAAAGAGGAAAAGAAAGAAAAGAGATAGTTGTATATTGTTTATAATTCAATAAGCTTTTATTACTCTCCCCAATGATATATCTAATGCCGTTTTGGAACTTGTTTTCCAATTTTGCTATTGCCCGCATTTTCCCATTATCCCAAGTTTTCATTCCGAACACTTTGAATCTGTACATGCATTCCTTTCATTTCGTACCCTAGCCTAGACTACATTATAACCCTATCAAGTCCTATGTGATCTTAGGGTGAATTTAATTAAAAAGTCATAATAGTTTCGATAATCTGTGAAAATGTGTTTCGCCTCCTTTAATGAGCGGTATCTTTCATTGAGATTACAAGTTTTTCATTTCCTATATAACGTTCTTCATTTGTGACATGTTTGCGGCCTAGTTTCAATTTACATTTACTCTTTATGTCCGCATGTTCCGTGTGTTACCTCCCTGTTTCGAGTGAATTCATTTGATGAGTGTAATGCCCGTGAGGATAGAATACATGCATGCTTTAATGTTAATTATCCGAATTATTTAAGTTTTTTCCAAATCATACTTTGCATTTTCTCCCCCCCCCCTCCCACTTTTAAATTTTCAATTCTATGACGTGCATTCAACCTATTAATAACAACGGACTTTAGCTTGAATTCATTCAATATGCTAATAACGCATTTGAAATCTTTTTCGTTGTTATTGAGTTTGTCACATGTTGAGTTGGGCATATTTTGAGGAAACTATATGATGTTTGTGGGTTTCATCCCTGAAAACCCTCACGAGACAACAGTCGTCCACTAGGGTAACTTAGGGGTTTAACGGCTTATTACATATGCTAAATGCAATCGTTCTCCCGCGAAAGTGGCCTTATCTTTTTATTACTTTTTCATCCCATTTTGTACTTGTACCTACTTTTGGTTTGCTTGTAGTTTTTTTTGTTTCCTATTTCATTGCTAGGGACTAGCAATGTGTAAGTTAGGGGGTGTGATACGACGCAAATATTGCGTATTTCACCCGTTAACCTATGCCTTATTAGCCCCCTTGGGTATCTTAATCCCTATATTTATGCTCGTTAACCAAACAACCTCGGATTTCTATGTTAACATGTTTTGAAGGGGTTAATTAAGATTTTGTAGGTATTTGGATGCTTAGTATGAAGTTCGGGACGCTTTCCAGAAAAGTTTCGTCGACTTTTGCAGCTTCGGGGGCATTTTAGTAATTTCAGCATTCGGGTTTGAATCCCGAGCTCTTCACAGAAGTTGAAGCCCTTTCATTTCTATTCATGTGGCCGCCGAAGGTGCATGATTCCAATGTATAATGAGGGAGTTATGGCATTTTTAGAATGGTTTTGACTTAAAAAGTACACTCAAGGTCACATTCAAGGGCATTTTACTGATTTCATATTTTGGTTTTTTAGCCTAATGTCTGCTTGGATGTTGTATCCCTCTGAGTTATCTTCACGTAGCCTCCGATTGTGCCTAATTCCGAACTATAACGAAGAAATGGTGGCATTTTTCGTAAAATAGGACAAAGCTGCAGATTTCAGACCCGTAGGTACCGAATCGATTCGGACACCCCAAATCGATTCGGTCCTGCAGATATTTTTTGTTTCTTATTTTTATTACAAGTTTGTCATGGGATATTTTTGGTATAAATACTCTCTTCTCTCATTTTTGAGAGGGATCTTCATTATTTCTAGTTTTAGGGTTTGTAAACTTGGGAGATTTGCCCTACTCCTCTCTTGTACTCTTTGTTTTGTAAGTTGTACCTGAACTTTAATTTCACTAATTTAGTTGTCTTCCTTAATTTCCATGCTTTGATTTACTTGATTTCTCTACTTTCTTGTCTAGATCAATTTATTTCTTGCTTAATTAATGTATTGCTTTGTTAATTAGTTTCATTTATGTCTTGCCCTTGGATAAATAGGGTCGGGGTTGTGTTCCGCCATTTACGGGCCTCGAGCTCCGAAAATTAGTTTTTGTGTAAAATTGTGTTTAATTGAAACCGCGTGTATTAAAGTTGGATTGTTATGCGTTTAAATTTATTTGTCACGTAACTTTAATGTTTATAGCGATAATCCGAATTTAATCCGCGTGTGATAATTTTTTATTAAATGTTTAATCTCGCAACTTTAGGTTAAATTCCTTATTGTGTGATGTTTATGCTTAATTGAAAATTATCGATTAAATTGCTTTCAAGCCTTAACTCTAACTAGTTGTTATTTCGATCCGTGTGGTAGAATGCGGTCCCGATCCTCGCTTTACTTTTGTGTAGCATAACTTCTCTTTTTCTTTTTCCACCATAACCTCACATCACCTTTTCTTTTATTTATTTTACACTTTTATTCCAGAAGTTTTAAAGCAATTAACTTCTCTTTGTATTTATTTTTTTAGTCGTTGGTCCTATTGTAATCATTATGAGTAGTTTTTGGTCATTATGGGACTTATTATATTTTTAAAAACACATGGTATGGGAGCCTAAAAAATCTTAGGAGATGGGACTAACGCCAAAAAAACTATTTTCTTACTTCATATTTTGAAGTTCCGGTGAGAGAGGAAAGAGAAGGATAGAGATTAGGGATGAGGATGAGGACAATAATTACAGAGAGTTTTAAAAGAAGAGATACCCTCCTAAGAAAATGGCGCTTATTCAATTTGAGATGCTTGGGTTATAAATGTGGATCGTCTTTAAAATGGAGAGTTATAAAATATCCCCATTCTTGTTCCGTCGCCAATTAGCTTATTTTCAAAATGTAGCAATATATCTATTTTAATTTTCACAATTATTATTGTAAATATGTACATTGGTCATGACACATTCACGTGGATATTTGTTTACATGAGTATATTAATGCATTTTTGTGAATCAATATTAGGGAGAAGTAGGTGAAATATAAAAGGAATCCAAAAGTAAATTTTAAAGTGCCTAGGCCTCAGAACTTTTGTCGAATTATTAGAAACGAGCATTTGTCTTTCTCCAATGCATCCATCATCGTCCTTTCTACATCCTTTAAATTTTCTCCAATGCATCATCATCCATAATAAAATGTATACATTGATTTTTTTTCTTATTGAATAAAAGAAGAAATTTGTTAATACTGAACATAAAACAAAGACATAGTAATAGGACAATGAGTCCTCTAATCACCGAAAACACAAATACCACCCTTTCCTAGAATTATAACTTTTATCGGTCCAAATATAATAAATAATAGAAAACTCACAACAGCACCAAATAGTTTTTCGTTTGCCGCTTTACCATACCCCATAAGCTAGTGAAAAGGTAACCGTTTTACGAAGAGAATTTCCCCCAAACAAAACCTACCAGAGGCACTAAGTGACACTACAGGGGAAGAATAAGCAAAGCACAAAATGCTATGGTGGGGTGGGGTGGGTGGGGAAGAAAAACATATCTGGTAGACATAGACATAGGGATACATAACAAGCAAAGCACAAAATGCTACCATAACAAAGTATAAGTTTCTATTCAATCGAAATCGTGGAGGGAGATGAAAATGTCAAGACTGCAATCAAAGTACACATTATAAACACAATATGGAATATGAGCATCTATGGGGGGGAGGGACATGGTAGTAATGGGACAAGTACACAATCCCAAATTTGAAAATTTTAATATGCATGTATTAATTTTTAACTTTTTTTAGAAGTGCCCCACCTCTTGGTAAAAAAAAAAAAGCTTTCCCATACGCCGCCCTTCTGTCCTGCCCTTTAATGGTTGTGTTGGTTCAAACGGAAACATATTTTTTAAGTGCCCACCCCTACAAATTCCTAGCTCTGACACTATGAGCATCTATAATAGGAAATTCAAGTGCCAAAGAAACGAAGTGTTACCATCTCAAGGGAGTTAGTTAATGTTCTAGAGATAGGGAAATGTGAGTTATTGTATTGATTGCATTACGCTTGGTGACAGAGAATGGTCCCAATAAATAATTCAAGTTGGGCTTAGAATTTTTTAATAAGTTAAATGCCTAGCAAGTTCACCACTTAAACTACGATGCATATGTGTAATTGGCCTTTTAAAGTGTATTTTATCCCTGTTGTATAAGAAATTAGATTGATAAAACTCTCTGAATGCAAATGCTTACGATGCGAAACTAATAAGTATTACGAACAAAATGATGCTAAAACATTAGCACGAGGTAATGAATGATCATAATGGAAGCAAACACAATTATATATGAAAAACAGTACTCATCAGATCATGCTTGAGCACATGCACTTGGAACAAATAAAAAACACTAATTTCTAGTAAATCATGGAATCTCCAATATGCAAAATAAGGACACCAGCAAACAAACATACCTTAAATTTCTAGACTGAAGGTTCATTCATATAAATAAATCAGTATCTACAAACAACTTTCGAAGCTCCAACTTTTCACAATTTTACCTCGGGATATGTTGTGTATAAAAACACGTACAACTTCAAAATGCCTATCCATTTCGTTAATAATGACAACAAAATGTTTTCGAGATTTATTGTTCTCTTAAGAATAAGAAAAATACATCAATGATGAAGATTTACAATGAACATTTAGAACTTATGTTTATGTTAGATATGTTGTTGTGAAGGTGAACTGTAAGAAGAATCAGTGGGACCTCAGAAATTTTAACTTCTGGTACTCCAGTTTTTTTCTTATGAATTAATTGTAACACCCCGTAATTTTAATGATTTTTATATTAGGATTAATTAAATTAATGGAAAATTAACCCGGCTTAAAATATATATTAATTAGCGAGACAAGGGAATACTTATTAATATTGAATATTACTTGGTGAATGAGTAATAAATTAATAAGAAAGTATTATGATTGTTGTGAGTGAGAAATACGACGGTTGTGGTAATCTAGTCGGGACACGCATGCCAGTCGTGTCGGGAGTTAAACTTATAAGATAAATATGTAATTTAATTATGGGTCATCCAAATGGTCATTTCGAGTGCGGTGTGCGTCCGGACGGGTCTTAATAGTTAGAAAAGTGTACTCGGGGGTTTGGATTGGGTCACGGGACAATTTTCTGCCAAACCAGCACCCCAGAGGGGTATTTTGGTCTTTTGAATTTTGGGGAAAAGAGACCTACGAAAATTCCAAGTGTATATATCATTTGGTAGGCTTATGCTATTTGGGTTAGAAGTTACAAAATACATAGAGGTCAGAGGAGGAAGAAGGAGAGGTGTCCCGAAAACTAGAGCCACCATTCATGTACCACTGCTACCACTATTGCGTAGATCGGGAGAAGAGGAATGTAACCAAATCGTTATTGTGCAGAGATTCAAACCTTCTAATTGAGGCAAGTATTTACCTTGCTAAATTCTAAATAGATATACCATCCATGTTAGTATAGGATGATCTATCTCATGATTATATGAAAATTGGTGTTAATTTGGAAGATTTAAATCAAGTTCTCTGGTAGGAATCATGAGATAAATTTTTAAAGATTTAATTGTCTTATGAATGTAGAATGAATCTGATGAATTTGTAGTATAAACATGTGAGGAAATCTGAGTTCTTATTGATGTTCTTGAACAAAAATGGAAATCTAGGGTTTTTCATAAATTATTATTCAATTAATTCGATTTAGAGGTGTTTCTTCGATGATTTAATGATTCTTATATGATAGAAATCATTCTTACATATTACTATACTGAATATATATATATATATATATATATATATATATATATATATATATATATATATATATAGGTCGTGTGAATACATATTTTGTATGGCTTTATTTATGTGTAATGAAAGCACCTACACTACTTGTTATCACGGGAGGTTCCCCGTCGTCGATAGTCTTATCTTGATGAACCATTTGGAGGATTTTAGGCTTGTACCTCAGGGCGTAGAACTTAGGGATTGAGCACTGTCTGTGAATATGTTAGTGTGACCGGTCGTTTGGGTGCGTTAGGTGTGTGCGTAACCAAAAGGCTTAGAACTATGTTCGCCTCCAATTTATGTGAATTATAACTTTATGGTTCGAGAGTGATTATGAACTGAAAGTCCTTTATTTAGGAGGTGATGTACCCGGACTCGATAGAAGAGTATACACGCATCGCAGGTCTCAGCCTAAGGATGTCATATTAGTATATATTTAGTAGGCTCACCATCGGCGTCTCGCCTCACTCAGGCAAGGCTCCTTCAATAAGGCGCGTGCCTTATGCGCCTAGGCTCTGGGATCGAGGCACGGCTCAAGCGCGCCTCATTAAATTTTTTTGGATAACAACCTTAATACAAGAATGGACCAATTGATATGAGGATTTTACATATTTTCCAACAGAATATGAAAGATTAAAACGATTCCCCAATCCAAAACTAACCAAATTAAGTCATTGATTCCTAGTGAAACTTTATCTTTCTCACTAGTCCATACTTAGTTAATAAATAAAAAAATTTAAAATTCAAGAGTGTTGCATCATAGAAAAATTTATATGCGAAATTTTGATTTTGATTTTCACACATTGGAGTATCTTTTTTTCATATATATCAATATATTTTCTTTTGTTGATTATTGGATGATTAAATTATTAAATAAGTCCGATATTTAAAAATATATTTTTTATATCTTGGTATAAGCTTTATCTTCTACTGACAGGTCTCTTCATAACCGTGTATAATAGTAATATATTCTCTATATTTCAAAGTTTAGATCATAAATGATCTTATTATTATAAATATATAACTTTTTATGATTTTATAAACTTTGTGTCTCACTTCGATCAGGCTCACGCCTCGGCTCCACGATGACCTTGGCACCTTGGTGTGTCTTTCGCCTCTGACAACTATGTGATCTTTAAGTGATGAGATGCAGTTGCATCTGTTTCTCCCATAACAATCTCTTTGTCAACAAAATCAATTATTAGAAAGAAGTTCATCGCTTTTATAGATGAAAAACTTTCATGATCAAGATCTCTTTATACCTTATGCTCCCGTCCCAAGATAAGAGTTTCTAATTTAAAATGATAGCTTTTAAGGATATACTTAATAAATGGCTAAGATTAAACTTGTTTATTGTGAACCGACCATTCCACAACTCAAGCCACAGATTTTTATTAACAGTACAATGAGGGCCCTAATTCAGGAAAACAAATTTAAATTCTATTATAGAATCTTTTATTCTTCCGTTGACCTTCAACTCTAATAGCTGGAATAAAATTTTAGAATACAAAGCCAGCTTTGGCATGCAGATCATTCCACAAGTGAAAAAAATAATTTAAAAAAAAAATATAGTGAGCACTATTTCATAATAAACGATGTTATTTATACAATAAATATTATTGACATTTTAAAGAACTCTAGCTTTGGCATGCTTGTGTCCAAAAAGAAAAAAATCTACTCCCCCCCAACATAAAAACAAAGCTAGTGTTGGCATGATTTCTCAAAATCTAACTGAAGCGTAAATTCCCAAAACAATTTTAGACGATAACACTATATATATATATACACACAAAAAAAGTAATGCTCATGTAAGGATCTTATATCAAAAGCAAGTGTAAATGTACGAATTTTTACACCAAATTTGGTGAAAACAACCGCCCTATCATGAAGATAATCTCCACCAAATTTGGTGAAAAAATTTCGTTTACGTCTCCAATTACAAAATCAATATATATAAATATATGTGTGCGTTGTTTTAGCCGTAAAAAATTCATTTTGCATTTGGAGGGGTAAATGAATGATTTTTTTCACGGAATTTGGTAGAGATGATCTTCAGGGAGATTATATTCACTATGTTTGGTGTAAAAATTCTTCCATTTAACTTTTCAAAAGTCACGTCCTTACTTTAAGGTCCTTATATATATAGGGAAAGGATCAAGTGAGATCCCAGTTTGAGGACCATGAATGAGGTCCATTTTTTTAACATAGTAAAAAAAATATTTTGGGGATGATTTTTTTTATGATTTTTAAACATTTCAGTGGGAACATAAAAAAATAATCAACTCAAAATGATTTATTTTTTCTATTTTAAAAAAATCGGTCAAACTGTGTCAGTTTTTAAGTTGGTTTTAAGCTATTAAAAACTAACAAAGTTTGACCCATTTTTTAAAACAGTTAAACAATTCATTTTGAGCTGATTATTTTTTTATGGTCCTACTGAAATGTTTAAAAATCAGGCCCAAAATATTTTTTTTACTATTTTAAAAAAATGGACCTCATTTAGGGACCTCAAACTGGGAGACCTCACTCTCTCTCTCTCTCTCTCTCTCTCTCTCTCTATATATATATATATATATATATATATATATATATATATATATATATATATATAAGTGTATCAAGAAATTTATACAAAGAATAAATAAAGAGATAAAGATGAAAAGGATAAACTAACCTCCATAAGTATATCATGGATCTCCATGGTCTCTCTATTTCTCAAAATCGAGTCTCTTGCCTCAACATCAATTGGAACTCTCTCAATCCCTCGGTGAATGATTGTAATTTGATCGGACTTATAAGCGGAGCGCGTATTCTCAGTGGCTTCCTTCATGGCTGTCGATTGAGGTAGAAAGAGGGGTGGTTGAAGATGGGTTTGAGAGAGAGAGAGAGAGCCCCTTCTTTTGTGTAATGTTAGAATAGTGTTAGGGTTTGTTAGTTTTTTTATATGCGTGGTTGAGAAGTGTAAATAATGTAATTAATAAGGGTTTTTAAGTGAATGTACGAAATAAACGCGACGGGCATGTATATATACATAACCCAAATCCGTCCCGTTTAATTAAATGATTTTTTTTTAAAATATACCCGTCCTAAATTTTCAAAATGGTTTCTAAAACCCACATTACTAGGGTCGTGTTAAAAATCCTGTGGGTCGAGTTAAATTATCATCCCTAGTCAATATCCCCTACATATATACATACATCATAAATGCATAAATAAACAATGTATTATATACATCATATATATATATATATATATATATATATATATAGAAGAAGAAGAAGAAGAAGAAGAAGAAGAAGAAGAAGAAGAAAAAGATGAGTGAGGAGTTAGTTGATTCGTGTGGTTCCAAGAAAAAGAAGAAGAGGAGGATAATTGAAGCGGAGGGGTTTGATTATTAGATTATTGTTGTTGCTATTATTTATAGGATTGTTTTTCAATTTTGGAACAAGGGTGATATTTGTAGAAAATATTGTGGTTGTGATTTTTCCCCATGTAATCCTCGTGGACTTTATTATTGATTTGTATATCAACCTATTCACCTTAATGATATATTTTTGTCGTTGTTGGATTAATATATATATATATATATATAGGAGAATTCTCACCTACATCATGCTCTATACATCATCCATAAATCACACCTAGTTGTAGGCCCTAAAAACTTTGATCCCCTATCCCTATGGGATTTTTTACCATTTATTGTTAGTTACCTCCGAATATTGAGGGACGGGTGGAGTTCCTTTATAGGTCGGGAAATTACACTATTTACACATGATATGGCAGATGAGGGTGAGTTTGTTACAGCCCGAACGGAGTGGGCAGGAGTACATATTTACTGTCTGCTCGGGTGTCACCAGTATGATTTGTGGATCTTTCTTACGTGTATAGGCAGGTACGAGAATGGCGTCGTCTAGGTCAATAAGGTGGGTTATTTAATTCCATGAAATAGTTATCAGGTTAACAGGTATCTTCTTTTTCACTCACTTCATTCAAATTCAATAAGTATTTTGCCCAGAGAGAGAAAGAAAACCCAATTGCATTAAGAATGATTATTCCTCCATAGCTCGAGAGATCCATCGTCTTCTCCATCTTGATCCTCCCTGGTGCAGTTCCAAGCTCTCATTTTTTTCCTTCCTTTTTCAATGTAGTAGGTACATGTCCCTTCGTTTTCTAAAGGTTTTCTCTTGTCGTTTCTTTCTTTCTTTTGAGGTTTTTCATGGGTTGTATCCATTAAAATCGTTATTGGGTTCAATATGTTGAGTATCGTGTTGGAGATTTGAGCTTTCAGATAGCCATTGAGTTGATTGGCTTAGGAGTTGAACGTTTCTAGGATTTCTTGTTGTTTTCGTCATTTTTTTTCCCCTTATCCAACCCTCAATTCCATTTTATGTGCTAAAAGGCTTGGTTCTTGCATTGATGAGCTTCCCACCTCATGTTCAACGTCTATTGCAACTTAGGCCCCACCGCCTCATAGAAACTCTGTCAAAAATGGGACAAGAAGATCTTATCTCAATCGGACACAATATTAATTGGTACCCTGTGTAATCGATACCCTGTGTAACCTCACTATCTCGGCTATAAAGAGATGGGCATACTATCCCGTCATATTTTTCGTCCGAACTGGTAAAAAGTGGGCCACCTTAGTCAGACGATCCATAATGACCCATATGGAATTGTGACCCCTCTGTGACGTCGGTAAGCCCATGATAAATTCCATCAATATACTCTCATACTTCTGCACCGAAATCTCCAGTGGTTGTAACATCTTGGTTGGCTTCTGGTGGTCTACCTTCACTAACTTGCAAGTGGCACACATAAAGAAAAACTCATCAATGTCTCGCTTCATTCCAGCCCACCAATATTATCTGCACATATCCTAGTACATCTTATCCCCATCGGGATGTATTGAGAATATCGACCCGTGGAACTATATCATAACAGCGTGTCTCAAATCCCCATCTGCTGGGACCCATTAAAGCATAAGCCTCCCTCGAAATTGATCGAGTATGACTTCACCCCTCTGTCAATAACTGTCATACCATGTCCTAAAAAAATTGATACTCGGATTGCACCTTCACAGCCCTCATAATAATCTCGGGTGTGATAGTCAACACTTCCATACAAGCCCTTGCAACTGCATTAGACTTCTGAACCTCACCCCACTTTACTTTCCAGTATGTCGTCGTCTCAATGCGTCTGCCACCACGTTAGCCTTCCCCAGGTGGTACTGAGAGTCCTCCACGAAGTCCAACCATCTTCTCTATCGCATATTTAGATTCTTTTGAGTGAACAGATATTACAGCGACTAATGATCCATGAAAAAACTAAATTTCTAACCTAAGAGATAGTGCCTCCAAACCCTCAAGGAAAAAACTATCGCAACTAGCTCTGAATAGTGTGTGGGATAGTTCCTCACGTGGGGCTTAAGATACTCCACTATAACATGCTGCCAAGTCCCTCTAGAGACGCATCGGTAAATACAAGATACTTCACTCCTGCCCTAGGCATTGCAAGTATGGGTCCTTAAGTCAACTTGTCCTTAAGCTCATCTAAAGCCGAGTGACAGTTATCATCCCACAAAAATGTCACTCCCTTGCAAGTCAATGGACCCACAATCTTCAAAATCCCTTTTATGAATTGGTGATAAAATCTAGCCAATCCTAAAAAAACTATGGACCTCTGTTGGTGTCATGGGTTGTCCCCACTCCCTCACCGCTATAACCTTACTCGGGTCCACTAAATGCCTCTATCAGACACAATATGACCCAAGGATTGAACCTCACACAGCCAGAACCCACACTTCACAAACTCGACGTATAACTAATAGTCTCTTAATGTCCGTACAACCATATGTAAATTCTCTGCGTGTTTATCCTCAGTCCAAGAATATACCAGAATGTCTATAAACACGATCACGAACTGGTCCAAAAAGTCTTTGAAAACTCTATTCACGAGATCCATGAATACTGCTAGAGCATTGGTTAGCCCAGACGGCATAACCCTAAACTCATATGACCCATATAGCGTTAGGAATACGATCTTAGGGACATCCTACTCCCTGATGCATAACAGGTGATAACCCGATATCAAGTCTATCTTTGAGAAGTAAGTTGTTCCCCTCAATTAGTCAAACAAGTCATCGATTTGAGGCAATGCATATTTATTCCAAATCGTGACCTTGTTCAACTCTCGGTAAACAATGCACACTCTGAGCGACCCGTCGTTTTTCTTCATAAATAACACTGGAGCACCCCGGGATGATGTATTCCGCCTAATAAATCCCTAACCCAAGAGATTTTAGATCCAATCTCTCAACTCCGGCATCTTTGATGGGGCCATGAAATATGGCGCACATGTAATCGACCAAGTCCCAGGTGCTAAATCGATAACAAACTCTATCTCCCGACTCGATGGTAAACTGGATTTCTCTTAAAACATGTTCATAAACTCCGTAACCGCTAGGATCGTGTCTAATGATATAACCTCCTCCTGCAAGGTCTCCTCCTCAATATAGTACAGGTGAGTTCTCGACCCTCCCTAGGGAATACGCATCACCACTAAGAACATCTCCTGCCCATAAATGGCAAACACAATGGTCCTACCAAAATAATCCGCCATCGCCCTATATTCTGCCAACCAGTCCATGCCCAAAATGACATCGTACCCAGTCATATCTAAAACAAGTAAATCGGCTTCTAAACACAATCTCCCAACATCTACCCCTACTTATCTACATTTGGAGTGAATAAGGCCCCCACTACCCAAAGGTGAATCGACACACATGATAATATTTTCGTCTGTCTCTAATAAACCAACAGTGTATGAAACTCTAGTAGATATGAAAGAATATGATGCTCCTGTTTTAAATAACACCCAATCCATATGCTCGTACATAGGAAACGCACCCTCAATTGCAGGTGGTGCTTGCGGTGCCTGTGGCATCGTCGCATTCTGGATTTTATAGACATGCACATACTGTATATGTCCCTGCTATTGTAGGATTGCTGGAGATGGTGCTGTTAGTTAGGCACCATGCTTCTATTGTAGGACTGCTGGAGCTGGAGCTGGTGCTGCAAGTTGAGCACCCTACCATTGTTGGGCACCCTTTTGCTACCCCTGCCTCATTGTAGGCGATTTCTCTTCTTGTAACCCGTCTCCATACATAGAAAATAATGACCTCTAAAATCCCCCTACCTCTGGCCCTGCTGGCCATGTCAGGGTTGTCCTAGTCGTTGGTCTGAGTGGCCTCGACCTTGCTACCAACACCATTGTTCCCTTAGCCATGTTGGCCTTGGGGAACACGCTATTGATATTGATGATGAGGAACTTACTGACGCTGCCTAAAGCCACTACCATGTGGTCTGAATCGCCCTGACCAGAATCTCTTAACCAGATCCCCCTACTGGGAATCCCGCTCATGTTGCCTACCAGTCTGCTAATGCGGTATCCCATTAGCACTGTTTCCTCCTATCTTGCATGGCTGGCTAGACTCCTCCACTCTCTTTATCCCCTTAATATGGAAGCAATGGTCCCGACAATGCAGTAATGCGGCACTGACGACCTATGTGTACGTCTTCAACGATGGGTTTATATGGTATTATATTGACTCGTCTCTCATTGGAGTATATTATGTGGCTATGGGACATCGTCAATGATGTCATCGCTCTCATGGAGTTAGGTCTTCTTTGGTAGTGGGTACAAACTTCCTCCATATTAGGGCAACTATGTTGTATCGCCCATAAAAAAAAATATGTCTTTTAACATTAAAAATTATAAGTTAGTTATAAATATACAATGTTAGGCTTATTTTGAACATCGTGGGTCATATTAGACGAACGATTAGGATGCCATCAAAAAAGCTATGAGCTAGTAATGAAAATGAGAACAGATGATTAATTGTAATAACCTTCAAATTTCAGGTACCCAACTGCATAGATGGAAGTAGATAGCTCTCTCTCACTTTAGTTCACTATAAGCATATCGACTCTCTTTTTATAGCGCACAGTACAAAATATGCAACACCGGTGTGTAGGGAAGAAGATTAGAAGTATTTACATAAATGAGAAATATTGAATGCATAGTACGCATAACGGTGAATAGTGGTGTGTAGTACGCCGAAGGCACGTGCGGATCACGTGAGGGTGTCATTTGTATTGAACCAATCAGATAAAAGTTAACAGTGAGACATTAACCCACACAAGGGGGGAGAGAGAGGGGGGGAAAGGTAATAATGAGACAACCATCCACACAAGGATAACTAAAGATGAAATATAGCTACAAGTAGTTGTTAATGTGAATAAGGACGTAGCTACATAGGCCATAGTGAGGGCTATATCCACCACAACTTAAAAAAATTACCTATATAGGTATTTACAAATGTGAAAAAATAATTTTAAAGTGTTTAGAGGCATATGTATAAATAATCGAAACTTTCATATAACTTGCACTAAACTAACTATATTAATGTTAAAATCGAAAGTTTATTTAGGATTATGTTGTTAGTTTTGTTAGAGTTTATTTTAATGTTGGTTTATATTTTAAGGTTAATTTATGGAATAATTAGGGATGTTGTTAGTTTAAATATTTTTTTTCAAGATTGAATTACATCATTTTTTAATAAATACTCAAAAAATTCGGCTTGGGAGCTTCTGCTCCAAACCACCGAAAATCGCTAAATATTGGCTTCCACTTTTGAGAATTCCTAGCTCCATCCCTGAGTGTGAGCATATAAAATGATTGCTTATTATCATCCTCCCATTTTGTTTTTTCTCAAGATAAGACCAAACTAGTGGTAATTTTGCTTTTACTGATGCTACGCTTTTACCAGTATATCCTAACCACAAGCTTTTACCAGTATATCCTAACCACAATAACAGTCAGTTGGTTTATTGTGAAATGTTAATATAGATAAAATCAAAGTGATTAATATGAATGGACAAATTCGCGACCACATTGATTCCTCCAAAGAACTTTGTTTCAAAAGCTTCCAAAAAAATATGGGAATTTTTTACAACTCATCTAAATTATTTAGAGATTGTTGCTATATTTTAATAAAATTTGATTGGGACCATATGTGGAGTTGGTGACCATACAAGATCTTTTTTCATCTTTCGTGAAGATGGGGACATAAGTAATTACCTATCAACCATTAACAATTCTTTCAAACATGATCAATAAAGAAACGTGCATTTCTACTATTTCATGAAAATAATATCTATCCTCAAGATTACATGATAATTATTTTATGTTTGTGTAGATTTCAACAACAATCCATTTACGGAAGAAATGTTCCTTCGTGGCAATATTGCCGGAGGAAAATATGAAAGCCATCACACTTATCTTGAATGATTAGGGAGTTATGGTTTCAATAAGCATACATGTAACGAGAAAATTACGATTCATATGAGTTGAGGGAAAGTACAAATATTTCTTTTAGTAGAAAAAAATGGATACTACTCTTTAGTTGATCAATTTCAATGTGTGCTCTCGTCATATTAGGAACTTCCGAGAAAAACTATGCAAAATTCTATAAATGAAAAATAAATATTAAAAAAAACGTTTCAAGAGTTGATTAAAGTGCACTATAAGAAGTCACTAAATTACAACACTAGTGTAATTTTTTTAATCACCCTTGTGACACTCTCAAATGTTTTCAAAACTAAGGTGCGCTTGGAATTTTTTTATTTATTTGACAAGGGTTTCATGTGCCAGCTTTCGCGCACCAAACTAATCCCTCGAGCCAATCTAGATCGGCATCCACGTCGGGCCTAGTGCTCTCACAAGGAGTTATTACCAAGTTTCAAATTTGAGGTACCTGAGTTTGCAACTACACCCGATAACCAACTTGCACAACCCTTGGGGTTGATGGGCTTGGATTCAAATTTCTATAAACAACACTTTACAAATTAATAGCCCCACTTCCCACAGGTAAATCCGCCCAAGCTGGCACCACAAGTCTCAAGGAGGCTATCAACTATGCGAATGTTACAGAGTAATGTAGAAGTCGGAGTATCAAACATCATGATTTGAAGTTCATTTCTTCCCTTCCAATGTCTTCTTTTTAATCAATTCCTTCGATGTTCCCGTTGACCTTTAAATAAAAATAATTTATATATTTACATAAAACAATGAGGTAATTTGAGGACGTTTAAATGTAAGTATTACAAATAAGTATTGATGACTATGCATCTCTAATTATATCAGTTGAACAGCATCATAACCTTTCTTGTAAACATCAACAACCTATGTAAAGCATTAGGCAATAATTTCTTTGCAAACAATAATCATATCCACTCTGCTAGTACAATAAGGTGCAACTATAATCTCTTAAAAGAAAATAATAACTTTTAATAAAGGCACAAGACAACAATATAGTTCATTAAAAAAAATAGGGAAATTTTTATACATTTTTTTTATGTCGATACCACCCAATGATTTAAAAAATACAATTTACCAAGAGACCATCAAGTTGGATTAAAACTCTGAAATTTTAAAGGTTGAACTGTGGACGAGTAAACATCTAATGTGACAATGTGAAAATAGGTTATATTATCATTTTGAAAATTTTGTTATATATATAGTGTTGATGCAATGGTGTTATGCAATCTTTGCTATTACATATCATAAATAACTTTATAGATTGTCACTCGGGTAACTAATAATATTACGAACATATACTTGTATATTACAATGGAGATGTGCAAAGCCATATATTTAATATTAAGAACACAACTAACAAGTGCCCATTCAGAGTATACATAAATAATTACCCAACAAGTTGGGTTGGGAACAATTTGATTTTTGTTTACTACTAGGAAATATGGTTGGTGTAGTGAAATGCACAAAGGGGCTCTTTTAAATGCTGTCCTAACTTATAAATCTGTTAGACCCGCATGACAAATGTTGTCCTAACTTATAAATCTATTAAAGACCCGCATGATCTGTTAACATACAGGCCATCCTTACTTCTTCATCATCTACACAAAGTTGGGGAAAGAATTTCTCATTTTTGTCAAAAACTTGGAAAATAATTTCGGATATGATGCAATTTTTAAAAGAATCCTCGTACTCCTTCCAAGGGGTGTGGAGTTTTTCAATCAAACGTGTCTCTAATTGATTGGGGCAGGTCACAACGTAAACATGCCACGGGGCGTACCGAAAGCACTATATATATTATTGGTGCTCTAGATATCGTCCATAGCATGAGGAAAAACCAAAATGAAGAACAAACAAAACAATGCAAATGATAACTGTCCATGATTACATCTTGATATTAATGGAGGCAATGAAAAACCATTAGTGTAACTCGAATAGAGTAATGAAAAGTCAGAACAAAAAAACACCGCATACAATACCACTTAAATGGTCCAAACACCACCTCTAATAGAACACAATAGATGAATATAACCATATCAAGTGCTTTGTGTGCATTTATCTTTTGTTGTCAAAAACCATTACGACATGCTGCCCAAAAAAAGTAAGAAAACGAGTTCGTTTTCTTCTTCAGTTTAACCCTCGGATCAAGTATTAATGACATACCAATTACCTATTATATTTGATCTTGAACAGCAAGATCCCAATATTGAGTAACACCATCATCTAGAAACACTTTGCGCGCAGCAGCTTCGGTCCCACACTCGTGAACAGAAAACCCATTGAAGCTTGATTTAGCAACACACCCCTTCCACAGCAATACACACTCATTCCGGGATTTATCCTCGTTATCATCATCTTCAGCTTTGATTTTTCCCTCACCCCATTTTATACGCCCCAGCATCATCCGATTGTATCTATTAATCGATTTGCGTTTACCACAAACAACCACAACACTAATACCATTTGTTATTACAGTGCATCCTGCCAACATGCAATTCTCTGCATTGACACGAACCATAGCACAGTTGCGTTGGTCTGAAAGGTCATTGATTTTGTACACCGCAACTTTGGCATTCTCCAGTAGTGTATTACGTGGATAACCAGGTTTCATGGGGTATTTTATTCTATTCATATTGTGAAATTCATTTTTCCTCGAGAGATGTCGCAACTTGCAGCTTCTTATCAGCAGTTGGCCTGAGGACAAGTGTTCCAAATAGATGGCGAACTCCATCATGTTCAACTCATGTCCATGTTCTGCAGCAAAAGATAAAGTCGATGCATTTGTTGCCCCAGCAGCAGGAATGACTGATGGTACAGGCACTGGAAGTATTCCAGAACTAGACGATGGGGTACTGAAGCTCTGCTTTGACCCGACTTGTAGACTAGGATCTGAACTCGAGCTGGCATGCTTTTTTAACTACACGATCAAATAAAAATATAATTATGTGGTGCTACCGTTGATTCATAATAAATAAAGCAAAAGGTAAAATGGTACTAAAGGATTCAGCAAATAATTAAGTAGCTATAACCACTCTCGATACATGAGACTACAAGGTCATAGAACCGTTGTACAATTATGAAATTCTCGAAAATTAATTGAGAATGGTGTACATTGCAGTAAATTAAGGAGTTATAACCAAAGAAGCATGGTGATCTTTCATAGTTGTTAAAGGCATGCCTAGGCGTGCTTCTAGGCTCCAAGCTCACCTAGGCTCACCATCGGCGCCTCGCCTCAAGGCTCCATCAATAAGGCGCGTGCCTTGTGCACCTAGGCTCCAGACTCGAGGCACGGCTCAGGCGCGCCTCATTAAAAAAATCTGGATAACACCCTTAATACAAGAATGGACCAATTGATATGCTGATTTTACATATTTTCCAATAGAATATGAAAGATTAAGACGATTCCCCAATCCAAAACTAACCAAAATAAGCCCTTGATTCTTAGTGAAACTTTATCTTTCTCACTAGTCCATACGTAGTTAATAAATAAACAAATTTAAAATCCAAGAGTGTCGCATCATAGAAAAATTTATATGTTGATTTTGATTTTGATTTTCACACATTGGAGTATCTTTTTTTCATATATATCAATATATTTTCTTTTGTTGATTATTGGATAATTAAATTGTTAACTAAGTCCGATATTAAAAAATATATTTTTTATATGTTGGTATAAGCTTTATCTTCTACTGACATGTCTCTTTATAACCGTGTATAATAGTAATATATGCTATATATTTCAAACTTTAGATCATAAATGATCTTATTATCATAAATATATAACTTTTTATGATTTGATAAGCTTTGTGCCTCACTTCGATCGGGCTCGCGCCTTGCGCCTAGGCTCCATGATGACCTTAGCGCCTTGGTGTGTCTTTCACCTCTGACAACTATGGCCACAGCTATGTAAGATTTTCCCTATAATGAAATAAGTTTCTAATTTTTCGCGAGAAAAAGTGACCCAATGTCCACGGCCAAATAGGGCAGGTTGCGGGAAGTTATAAAAGATAATCGTAGAACTAATGGTGCCGCAAACAATAACGTGTTCGCGGAACAAGGGCCGAAAGCGGTAATGGGGTTTGTGAAAGCCCTAGCTAGGGCCATGACTGCAAGGGAAGTCGAACAAAGGCATGTGGGTTGCACCATTGAAAATTTTAAGAAACTAGGATCAGAGCATTTTAAGGGAGAGGCCGACCCTTTGAAGGTCAACGCCTGGATTCGAAAGATGGAAAAGATTCTTGCAGTTTTGAAATTTACTGAGGAGCAAGTGGTCTATGGTCAAGAGGACTTGGCTAAGAGGAGATGCCGCGATTGATTGGGCTATATTCAAGGAACTTTTTCTCGAAAAGAATTTCCCCATCGCGCCAAAGGAAAATCTAGAAGTGGAATTTATGAAGTTGACTCAATGAACTATGTCCGTAGTCCAATATGAACCAAAGTTCATGGAGTTGTCTCACTTATCTGGTTGACACTGAAGAAAAGAGGGCTAAGAAATTGGAAGCGAGGACTCTGCAGCAAAGTGCTGGGATTAAATCTGCGAACATATGCAGAACTAGACGAGGTTGCTCAAATCATGGAGCAATACTTAGAGGATTTAGGGCTAAAGGGGAAAAAGGAAAGGGAGCAATGAAGGAAGAAAATCGACGGTATCGGACACAGAAGCCGTGGAAAAATCATGGGGCTACAGAAAGAAAGCAGCAAGAGAAGATTGACAGTACTTGCTTCAACTACAACATGAAGGGGCATTTTGCTAAGGCTAAGGACGCAGAGAAACCGCGAGCTCCAACCAGAGTTTTCGCCCTTAATGTCAGAGAAGCCGAGGACGTGATAGCAGGTACTATTACTATTAATGATAGAAATGTCTATGTCCTTTTTTATTCTGAGGAAACACACTCGTTTGTATCCACCACTTTTGTACAAAAAATGAAGGATAAGTTGCACACCTCGAACCCCCCTTTAGTAATTGATACCACAGTAAGAGTATCATGTGAGGCCAGGACTATCTATGGGGAATGTGCCGTGAAGGTCGGGGAGAAGTATTTTGAGGCCCTTAGAAATGGAAGACATTGATGTAATCTATGGAATGGATTGGTTGTCCACCCATTTTGCTAGGATAAATTGTGCTACAAAGGATATTACCTTATGTAAACCTGGGGAGACCGAAATTAGTTTTAAGGGAGCTAAACCCAAGACAAATGCATTATTAATATCATCCTTGAGAATGGTTGATTATTTAAGGTCCCATGAGGGACTAGTTGGCTATTTAAGGTCCAATAGGCGAACTATTCAGGGGCGATCGGGTGATGATTTAAGGAGCCATTGGGAACCATTTAACTATTTAAGATCCCACAAGGGACCTATTAATTATTTACGCCAACACAGGGCTCCAATGACAATTTAAAGTTGCATAGGATACCAGTTGACTATTTAAAGTCTCATGGGACCGGTTGACTATTTAAGGTCCAATGGGAGTGCGAATGACAATTTCAGGTTACATAAGGCACCGATTGACTATCTAAGGTCCCATATTGACTATTTAACATAAGGGATCAGTTGACTTTTAAGGTTATATACATGACTGGTTGACAATATAAGGTCACATCGGGGATAGGTTGATAAGGATGGCAATTTAACCTGACCCATTGGAGACCCCCCCCCTACCCTAATGGGGCGGGTTTTAAAACCCGATTAATGAATTAGGGGAGGGTACGAATTTTAGAAAAAAAATCCGTTCATTAAATAACACCGCCCCGCCCTGCCCTGCCCAATTTAACTTATGTCTACATAAATACCTATTATATGTATGTTAATTACAATTAAACCATATATATATATAGGGAGAGGATCACAAGTGGACCTAAAAAGAGGACTTTTTAATGGACCTTAACAAAAAAAAGCCTAACAACCCATTAATTTTAAATCCTTTGTTGTAATTGGTCCGCGCCAGCGGCAACGGACATGCGTGTGACCCGAGACCGCCTTGCCCCCTACCCCCCCCCCCCCCCCACCCAACACCCCCACCCCCACCATGGCAGACCACTAGTTAAAAAAAAATCCGCGGGCGCAGACCAATTACAACAAAGGAGTTAAAATTAATGGGTTGTTAGGCGTTTTTTGTTAAGGTCCATTAAAAAGTCCGCTTTTTAGGTCCACCTGTGATCCTCTCCCTATATATATATATAATGTAAAACTACAATGTAATATATTTAATGTCACCATTTTTAATATTAACCCGACCCGTAGAAGCCCTCCCCCCCTCCCCCCCCCCGATTTATTAAATGGGGTGGGTTAGGAGTTAATTTAAGGTGTCATATTGACTATATAAGGTCAACTTAGAGGCCCAATTGACTATTTAAGTTCGTAAAGGGAACTGGTTAACTATTTAAGATAGCATAGGGGACCGATTTACTATTCAAGATCCTACAAGGACCGGTGGACTATTTAAGGCCACATAAAGGACCAATTAATAATTTAAGGTCCTATTAGGGCCATTGACTATTTAAGGCTGCATGGTGAACCAACAGAGCATTTAAGGTTGCATAGGAGGGCGATGGACTATTATGGGGGAACAGATGACTAATTAAGTTCACATTGGAGACCGACGGACTATTAAAAGTTCCAAATGAGACATGTTGACTATTTACCATCCCGTAGGTTGACTATTTAAGGTAAAATAGAGGGCCAATTGACTATTAAAGGTCGCATAGAGGGCATTTTACTATTTACGATGGCCTAGGAAAATGGTTGACTATTCAATGTCGCATAGGGGACCGCTTGACAATTTAAAGGGGCATAGGGACTAGTTAACTATTTGAGGTCCCATAGGAAATCGGTTGAAAATTTAAGGTCGCGTGAGGAATCGATGAGGGAATGAAGGGCCGATGATGACACAGACACTTCCTACAAGTTAATTTTGTACCTCTTATGGTGTTCGTGCCTCTCTCCAATCCACTCGAATGTTTTTATGTTTTTGCCCCCTAAAGCCCATTATTAGGCCAAAACAAGCGTAAAGTAATCAATTTCGGCAACTCTATGTCCGTTGAGGAGACGACGACATCCCACATGTTACTTTTGTGCGTCTTTCCGTTATACAAGTTAAATTCGGCAACCATGTGCCCGATGGAGACACGCGGTCACTTCAGACAGGTTACCTTGGCACCTCGCATAGGGTACATGTTAACTATTTAAGATCATATAGGGGAACTCTTAAATATTTAAGGTCGCTCGCATGGCAAAGCGGTTGACTATTTAAGGTCGCATAGGTGACTGATGAACTATTTAAGGTCCAAACGGGACATGTTGACTAGTTAAGGTCGCATCGGGGCCTAGTTTGCTATTTAAGGTCGTATAGGGGACCCGTTGACTATTTAAGGTAGCCTGGGGAGCGACTAACTTTTCAAGATCCCATATTCACTATTTAAGGACACTTCGGGGACGAATTTATTATTCAAGGTTCTATAGAGATGTTAACTATTTAAGGTCAGATAGGGTACCAGTTGCCTATTTAAGGTCGTATAAGGGACTAATTAACTATTTAAGGTTCCATGGGAGATCGATTGGCTATTATCGCATTGCGACTACTTTACTATTTAACTATCATGGGGAACATCTGACTACTTCAGGTCACATTAAGGACCGATTGACTATTTAAGATTGCCTGGGGACCAGCTGACTATTTAAAGTCACATTGGGACAAGTTAAGACCCCATAAGTGATCGATTGACAATTTAAGGTCGCATCCGGGATCGATTAACTATTTAAGATCAAATAAGGGGTCGGTTGACTTTTTAAGGTCGCATAGGGAACCAGTTGACTATTAAAGGTCCCAGATCGAACCACTTCAGTAATTAGGCTCGCATGGGGGATCGATTGACTAGTTGACTATTTAAGGTCCCATAGGAGACCGATGAATATACAGGATCCCATAGGCGATCGAGTGATGATTTAAGGTCATATTGGGAACTGATTGACTATATAAGATCCCATAGGGGACAGATTAATTATTTACGGTAGCATAGGGGACCGGTGAACTACAAGCGACCAGTTAACTATTTCATATCACATTTGGGGTCAATCAACTATTTAAGGTTAAATTTAACTATTTAAGTTCGGATGGGGGAGTAGACTATTTAAGGTCGCATAGGGAAATGATTGACTATTTAAGGTTGTTTGGGAGATCAAAGTACGTAAGGTTCCAAACGGGACCTCTTTACTATTTACTATGCAATAGGGGACTTGTTAATTAGTTAAGGTTGCATAAGGACTCGATTGACTATTCAAGGTCGCATAAGGGACTCGTTGACTATTTATGATCGCACTGCGCGCACACAAGACAACGGTTGACTATTTAACTCGCATTGAGGACTGCTTTCTCATATAAGGTCCCATATTTAAGGTCTCATAGCGACAATTTGACTATTAAAGGTCGCATATGGGACCCGTGACTATTTGCGGTCGCTTGGGGAATCAATTGACTATTTAAAGTGCCATAGGAGACCGGTTAACTATTTAAGGTGTCATATTGACTATATAAGGTCAACTTTGGGTCCCAGTCGACTATTTAAGCTCTTAAAAGGAACTAGTTAACTATTTAAGCTCCCATATTGACTATTTAAGGTCGCATAGGGGACCGATTGACTATTTAAGTTTCCCTTGGGAATTGATTAACTATTTACAGTAACATAGGGGACTGATTGACTATTTAAGGGTTCATTTGGGGATCAGCTAACTTTTTACAGCGTCATATGGTACGGACTGAGTATTAAAAAATTGTACAGACGAATAATTGACTATTTAAGGTCCCATGGGAGAGCAGTTAACTATTTAAGGTCGAATAGGGGACATGTTGACGATTTAAGGTCACATTGAGAACCAATTGACTAATTAAGGTTCCATAAGGGACCGCTTGACTCTTAAAGGTCGCATTTGGAACTGGTTGATTATTTAGAGTCATATAGGGACTTGTTGACCATATAGGGTCGCATAACTGACCGATTGACTATTTAAGGTCAGATAGGAGACCGGTTGAAAATTAAAGGTCGAATTGGAGACCACTTGAGTGTTTAAGGTCGCGTACAGGACTAGTTGAAAATTTAAACTCCCATGAGAATGGTTGACTATTAAAGGTGGCATGTGGGAACAAGGTCACATAGGAACTAGTTAACTATTTAAGAATGCATAGGAACCAGTTTACTACTTATGGTCCCAGATGGGATTGGTTTACTATTTAAGGTCCAAATTGATTATTTAAGATTGAATAGGGGGACAGTTAACAGTTTAAGGTTGGATAGGTACTGTTTGACTATTTAATCTCCCATAAGGATTGAATAATAATTTAATATCGCATAGTGGACCGATCAAGAACTTATTGTCGCATTGGGGATCGACTGTCTATTAAGGTCCCCTAGGGATCCGTTTGACTATTGTAACTCCCATTAGTGACTTTTGACAATTTAAGGTCGCATGGGGGACCGGTTGACAATTTAATTCCCATAGGGGGGCGATTGGCTTTTTAAGATCATGTAGAGGAATGGTTGACTATATCAGGTAAGATAGGGAAAATTTAACTATTTAAGATCGCAGAGGGAATCGATTGACTGTTTAAGGTTACATAAGGGACCGAGTGACTATTCAAGGTCCAATGAAGGACTGATTGATTATTTAAGGTCATATAGGGGATCAGTTGAAGATTTAAGGTCGCTTAGGTAAGCGATTGATTATTTAAGGTGACATCGGGTCGGATTGACTATTTAAATTCCATTGGGGGTCCGATGACTATTTAAGGTTGTATTGGGGATGGGTGACTATTTAAGGTCCCACATTGACTACTAAAAATCACATATGGAATTAAGGTTTTATAGGGACCAATTGACTATTTAAGGCCACATAGAGGACCAATTAATAATTTAAGGTCCTATTAGGGACATTGACTATTTAAGTCCGTATGGGGAACTAACCAACAGAGTGTTTAAGGCTGCATAGGGGGGCAATGGACTACTATGGGGGAGAGGCTGACTATTTAAGTTCACATTGGAGACCGATTGACTATTAAAAGTTCCAAATGAGACTTGTTGACTATTTGTTATCCCGTAGGTTGATTATTTAAGGTATTCGTGAATATTTAAGGTAAAATAGAGAATCGGTTAACTATTTAAGGTCGCATAGGAGTGTAGTTTACTATTTACGATCCCCTAGGGAAATGGTTGACTATTCAATGTCGCATAGGGGACCGTTTGACTATTTAAGGTTACATAGGGACTAGTTAACTATTTAAGGTCCCATAGGGAATCGGGTGAAAATTTAAGGTGGCGTGAGGAATTGATGAGGGCATTTTAGGTCAGAAAGTGTACTAATTGGCTATTTAAGGATCTATAGGGAGCAATTAACTATTTAAGGTCGCAAAAGGGACCAATTGACTATCTAAGGTTCCATGGGAGACCGATTGACTATTTAAGGTCGCATTGCGACTACTTTACTATTTAAGGTCCATGGGGAACAATTGACTACTTCAGGTCGTATAGGGACTGGTTGACTATTTAAGATTGCCTGGGAGACCAATTGACAATTTAAATTCGCATTGGGTTCAGTTAAGGTCCCATAAGTGATCGATTGATAATTTAAAATCGCATCGGGTACCGATGATTAACTATTTAAGATCAAATAAGGGATCAGTCGACTTTTTAAGATCGCATAGGGGATCGGTTGACTATTAAAGGTCCCATATCGAACCACCTCACTAACTAAGGTCGCATGGGGGGTCGATTGACAATTGTATGGGGAGCAGTTGACTATTTAAGGTCCCATGAGGGACCAGTTGACTATTTAAGGTCCGATAGGGGACTGGTGAATACTCAGAGTCCTATAGGAAATCGAGTGATGATTTATGATCCCATTGGGAACTATATAACATCCCATAGGGGACAGATTAATTATTTTCGATAGCATACGGTACCGGTGAGTACTTAAAGTTGCAACCGGTTGACTATTTAAAATCCCATAGGACCAGTTGACTATTTAAGGTCCAATGGGAGTGCGGGTTAACTATTTAAGGTTGCATAAGGGAGGTCCAATGGGAGTGCGGGTTAACTATTTAAGGTTGCATAAGGGAGCGATCGACTATCTAAGGTCCCATATTGACTATTTAACATAAGGGATCAGTTAACTATTTATTTAAGGTTATATACAGGACAAGTTGACTATTTAAGGTCACGTCGGGGACAGGATGACTATTTAAGGTCCCATTGAGGACTAATTTACTATTTAAGGTGGTATGGGGTCGGTTATTTAAGGTCTAATTGGAAAAAAAAATATAACTATTCGAAGTCAGACGATTGAATATTTAAGATCGTATAGGGCAGAAGTTGACTATTTTGGGTTGCATTAGGTAATAGTTCACTATGTAAGATCGCATGGGGAACCAGCTACCTTATAAAGTTTGTAGAAGGGACCAGTTAACTATTTTATATCACATTTGGGGTCAACTATTTAAGGTCGGATTTACTATTTAAGGTCGGATGAGGGAGGAGCAGACAGTTTAAGGTTGCATGGGGGAACGGTTGACTATTTAAGGTCATTTGGGAGATTAGAGTATTTAAGGTTCCAAACGGGACCTCTTTGCTATTTACCATGCAATAGGGGGCTTGTTGATTATTTAAGGTTGAATAAGGACCCGATTAACTACTCAAGGTCGCAGGGACTCGTTGACTATTTATGATCGTATTGCACTCGCATAAGACGTCGGTTGACTATTTAAGTCGCCTTGGGGGCCCCTTTATCATATAAGGTCTCATAGAAACCAGTTTGACTATTAAAGGCCCAAAAGGGAACTCGTGACTATTTACGATCGCTTGGGGAATCAATTGACTATTTAAGGTCGCATAAGGGGTCGGTTAACTATTTAAGGTGTCATATTGACTATATAAGGTCAACTTAGGGGCCCAGTTGAATATTTAAGTTCTTAAAGGGAACTGGTTAACTATTTATGCTCCCATATTGACTATTTAAGGTCGCATAGTGACGGATTTACAATTCAAGATCCAACAGGGATTGACTGACTATTTAAGGTTCCATTGGGGATTGGTTACCTATTCACGGTAACATAAGGGACCGGTTTACTATTTAAGGGTTCAGTTGGGGATCGATTAACAATTTACAATGTCATAGTGACGGGTTGAGTATTTTACAACTGTACAAGAGAATAGTTGACAATTTAAGATCCCATAGGAGAGCAGTTGACTATTTAAGGTCGAATAAGAGGCATGTTTACGATTTAAGGTCCCATTGGGGGACTAATTGACTAATTAAGGTCCCATAAGGGACTGCTCGACTCTTAAGGGTCGCATTGGGAACTGATTGACAATTTAGAGTTATATAGGGGACATGTTGACTATTTAGGGTCACATAGTAGATCTGTTGACTATTTAAGGTCAGATAGGAGACCGGCGATTAACAATTAAAGGTCGCATACGGGACTAGTTGACAATTGAAACTCCCATGAGAACGGTTGACTATTAAAGGTAGCATGGGGGCCGATTGACTATTTAAGGTCATATAGGGAGAACCAGTTTACTACTTATGGTCCCAGAGGGGACTGGTTAATATTTAAGGTCCAAATTGATCATTTAAGATTTAATAGTGGACATTTAACTGTTTAAGGTCTGATAGGTACTGTTTCGCTATTTAATTTCCCATAAGGACTGAATACTGATTTAATATCGCATTGTGGACCAATCAAAAACTTGATCAACTGGTTATTAAGGTCCCAGAGGGATCCGTTTTACTATTGTAACTCGCATAAGTGACTGTTTGACTATTTAAGGACGCATGAGGGATCGGTTGACAATTTAATTCCCATAATGGGCTGATTGGTTTTTAAGGTCATGTAGTGGACCGGTTGACTATATCACGTTGGATAGGGAACATTTAACTATTTAAGATCGCAGAGGGGATCAATTGACTATTTAAGGTAACACAGGGGACCGACTATGATACCCTGCCCTGGTAAATTAAATAAATAATATGTATGGATTATATATGATAAGTTATAAATTATAGTGAAGAAAATTATCGAAATGTGGAGTGTAACGAGATTATATCCCTAATTAAATTAATGTGGGGACTTGATGCCAATTATTAGAAAAAAGTGGATAAAAGATTTAAAATATATTGAGGATAAAACACCCATTCTTCCATCTAAATCAACTGGGTGCCTCTCGTAGGATCTTAAGGATGAAGGGGGGCAAATGTGTAAAAACCAAGAAAGAAGGTTAAGGACAAAAACCCATTTCCCATTTATTCTACTGCTTGCGAATTAACAAAAGGATATAAAGTTTATACAGTTCGAAGGAACAAACTGCAAAAAGGGAGAAACCAACCCTATTCCCACTTTTGCTCAAATGACGCTTAAGGTTGTTCAAACAAATGGGAATTTTCATTTTAACGATGAGCCCCGCCGTTCAAATGAAGACCAGGTTGACGTCAGCTTCCAGATGCATTATCAAGCCTTCAGTGGATTGGTTTAAGCCTAGGTCAGACTTGATCGAAGCTTTGGGGTGTAGATATACGATATCAGAGAGAGAAAGAAGCTTGGGTCAGTGCACTGACAGTGCAATGTATTGCCATATTATCAACCCCTGATTACATGCGTTGTCGAGCTGAGATAAATTCTCAAGAGAGCAGGGGAAACCGTGTGTACGAGATGCACACTTCATTTAATTAAAAGACTTAAACTCTCTCTTCTCTCTAGATTTGGCTTCAAGGGGAATAATAACCCTTTTGCATCCAATATTTTCTCTACTGCCAAAACATATATCCTCTACTTATGTTAAAAGATAAACTACGAAATATTTATATTGTTGCTGGAGGGTTTGTCCGTGTGTTGTTGGAGACATTTTAGAAGATGATGAGTGTGTTGTTGGAGGTATTTGAAGAGGGCTTCAATGGATCTTTTCTTGGAGTATGTTGGCGCTTTTATGGAGGCCTATTTGGTGAAGCTTTTTGTGACTCCCTTTTAGGGCCACCTTTGGAGGTGTGGAAGTCACCCATCTTCATCACCACCACCATTTTTGGAGTCATTTAGGTGGGAAAAACTAAATTTGATTTAAGTTAATGAGTAGTATATATTTCAGCATGTTATTTACATATATTAGGTTAAATATATGTTTGTAGTTTATTGGCTTGCATCCTAGTGTTGATTACTGGTCATATTAACATTGCATGAAAATTATATCAAAAGGATGATATAAAATAAGGATTGAAAATAGAATAAATTTTAGAATATAATAATGTACATTTTTATGGAATAAAAATGTAAGAAATGTTATTTTGGTGTATATTCTAGAAAAATAAAATAATTGACGTTTTTTTGGAATAAAAATATAAGAAATAATGAACATTTTTATGGGATAAAAATGTGTGAAGATATTATTTTAGTGTAAAACTAATATTGGGCATTTTATGGAATAAAGATGTAAGGAACTATTATTCTTGTTTAGAATAAAAGAAAAATGCATGTTTGTGGCAAATGGTATAAATTCTAGAATGAATGTGTGTTTAAACCATGTAAAAAGGATTTTAGAAAATTAAAGTCCACTTTCCATTCGTATAAACTCGTAGTATTTTGATAATAAATATGTGAACAAGTTTAAAGAAAGTTTTTGTTCGGTCTAAACGTGAAATAAGACAAACGGAAATTTTGGTCTTTAAAAGAATGTGTGAAAATGGGAGTTTATTATGTAAAGGTGTTAGTTCATATATTCAATGTGTAAAGGTGTAAAGTACGATGATTGGGTAATAGTGTGGTATCAAACAAGTATTAAAATGGATAAAGGTGTTTTTAAATATTAAGTTGGAAACTTAATGACCATTTGAGAACTAATACTTGTTAAGGGACTAGATTGTAAGTGTGGGTAAATAAAGGGTAAATTGATAATTTACTTAAAGTGAAACATTTTTATGGAATAAAAATGTTATAGAATGTCATTACACTAATATGTGTGAGAATGAATCAAGTCCTAAAGCGGAGATGAGTTTAGTGTAAATCACGTGTGTATGGATAAGGGACATAAAGAAGAAAAGAAATAATGTCTCAAGTGTTAATGGAAAAACGGATTTTTAAGTTCGGGTTTTGGCTTCGATCGGATAAAGGTAAAGAAGTGGAATAATGTAATGTGGACATGTATAAAATGTTAAGAACATTAATAAAGACTCGAATGCAACAGGGAAGTAAGTAAGAAGGGTTCGGAGTCCTTGGATGAAAAGCCCTAAATCACTGGTCTGAGAATATGGTGCACATAGCCGGCGGTGTGGAGCCCGTTAAAGTATGTGGGTAATGTGAATGATTCCGAAAAAAGGTTAATGGAATGTGGAACATATCAAGAAATGGGTGCATGGTGAAACGTGTGCGTACAACCTAACTTGAATGAATTATTCAGTCTTCTGGTTGTGGGTTAAATGGACTAGTAATATGCAAATGTAATAATGTCCATAAGGCAAGTGAAAAGCGTAAGGCATAGTGGTTAAAGGGTGAGTTAAGCGACCTTAGAGGTTCAACCCTTAATTAAGACACGAGTGTGTTCGTGAAGGTTTTCCAAAAGTTAAATCAAGTATTTTCCAAAGTTGTGGTCATGTGTATTGAATGGGTGTTTCAATAAAAATACGTAGTGGGATTGTCGTGTAAAAAGGGCAATTTCGGTAAAGGCATGATTTCCGTTAAACAGGTGTAATTGTTTAAGTATTTAACCGCGTGAGTTAAATGAAGACATAAATGTTAAGCATTAACAAGAAGTTATTTTATGAGATTAAGGTGGATAAATACGGATAAGTAACGTTTTTGCTTAAAACGATTTCACGCATTATATATGTGTATATATATAAGAAAGTTGCATGTATACGTAGTTATAGAATGTCAAGTCTCTCTCCGCCATTCGTTTCAATATTGTTTGTATATTCCCAATGGGCATCGGCTCACACCTTCATTTTGTTACGGCTGGTTGGTAGCAGTTTCGTATTTCTAGAGCATTTTACAGGTAATGTACTTTATTTATTTTACGTTAGAAGCTCTGTTTACTGGGACTTCGGGGTGCTCCCCGTGGGTCCCACACATAGCTTATCTTGAAACGAGAATCGCATGCCAAACAAGTGAAACATTAATAAAAATAAAACTGAATTAGAAACATTATATAGGTTGTTCCATTGTACTTCACACCTAACGCTAGGTTCGGACCGAGTCGACTCGCAGGTAACCCATATATCCGGGTCGGGTCGCTACACCGCTGTTTATTCAAGGTCCTATGGGAGACTGATTGATTATTTAAAGGTCGTACGGAGGATCGATTGAAGATTGAAGGTCGCTTGGGGGACCGGTGACTATTTAAGGTTGCATAGGGGATAGTTAACTATTTAAGCTCCCACATTGACTACTTAAGGTCACATAGGGGATTAAGGTTTTATAGAGGACCGGTTGACTATTTAAGGTACTCGTTGACTATTTAAGGTAAAATAGAGGATTGGTTGACTATTAAAGGTCGCATAAGGGAAAGTTTACTATTTACGATGGCCTAGGGAAATGGTTGACTATTCAATATCGCATAAGGGACCGCTTGAGAATTTAAGGGGGCAGAGGGACTAGTTATCTTTTTAAGGTCCCATAGGAAATCGGTTGAAAATTTATGGTCGCTTGAGGAATCGATGATGACACGGACACTTGCTACATGTTAATTTTGTACCTCTTGTGGTTTACGAAGTTAATTACGAAGACACGCGGTCACTTCGGACATGCTACTTTGATACCACTTAAGGTTTATGTGCCTCTTTCAAAGCTTCTTGGTTTCTGTTTTCAACCCCATAAGCCATATTAACATAAAAAAAACTGTTTAGGGGTCATAGGGTAAATAATTATTTAACATCGCAAGGGGAACCGATTGACTATTTAAGATATGGGACATATTAACTATATAAGATCATATATGGGAACTTTTTACTATTTAAGGTCGCATTGCAGAGTTGTTGACTATTTAAGGTCGCATAGGTGACTAATTAACTATTTAAAGGTCCAAACAGGACATGTTGACTAGTTACAGTGATGGGAACATGTTGACTAGTTAAGGTCTCATAGGGGCCTAGTTGGCTATTTAAGGTCATATAGGAACTCGTTGACTATTTAAGGTCGTATATGGGATCCGTTTACTATTTAAGGTGGCCTAGGGAGCGACTAACTTTTCAAGGCCCCATATTCACTATTTAAGGACACTTGGGGGAGGAATTGATTATTCAAGGTTGTATAGAGATGTTAATATTAAAGGTTAGATAGGGTACCAGTTGACTATTTAAGGATCTATTGGGAACAATTGACTATTTACAGTCGCATATGGGACTAATTGACTATTTAAGGTTCCATGGGAGACCGATTGACTATTCAAGATCACATTGCGACTAATTTACTATTTAAGGTCCATGGGAACACTTCCACTTCAGGTCACATTAGAGACCGGTTGATTATTTAATATTGCCTGGGGACCAGCTAAGTCACATTGGGGGCAAGTAAAGGTCCCATAAGTGGTCGATTGACGATTTAAGGTCGCATTGGGACCGATTAACTATTTACGATCAAATAAGGGACCGGTTGATTTTTTAAGGTCGCAGAACAATTAAAGATCCCATGTCGAGCCGCTTCAATAATTAAGATCGCATGGGGGGATCGACTGACTATTACATAGGGAGCGGTTAACAATTAAAGGCCCCATGAGGGATCAGTTGACGATTTAAGGTCCCATAGGGGATCGGTGACTATTCAGGGTCCTATAGGAGATCGGGTGATGATTTATAAGTTCTACAGAGGACACATTAGTTATTTATGATAGCATACAGACCGATGACTATTTAAAGTTACAGAGGATACCGGTTGACTATTTAAGGTCCAATGGGAATGCGATTGACTATGTAAGGTTGCATAAGGCTGCGATTGACTATGTAAGGTTGCATAAGGCAGCGATTGACTATCTAAGGTCCCATATTAACTGTTTAACATAAGGGGTCGATTGACTATTTAAGGTCGCATCAGGGACAAATTGACTATTTAAGGTCCCATTGAGGACCAATTTACTATTTGGTTGACTATTTAAGGTCTTATTGAAAACGAATTAACTATTCAAAATCGCAAAGGGGATGATTGAATATTTAAGATCGTATAGGGCACAAGTTGACTATTTTAGGTCGCATTCGGGAATAGTTGACTATGTAAGATCGCATGGGGCACCAGCTGCCTTAAAAAGGTTTCATAAGGGACGAGTTAACTATTTCATATCACATTTGGGGTCGGTTAACTATTTAAGGTCAGATTTAACTATTTTTGGTCGGATGGGGCAGTATAGACTATTTAAGGTCGCATAGGAGAACGGTTGACTATTTAAGGTCGATTGGGAGATTAAAGTATTTAAGGTTCCAAACTGAACCTCTTTATTATTTACTATCTAATACGGAACTTGTTGATTATTTAAGGTTGCATAAGGACCCAATTGACAATTCAAGGTAGCATAAGGGACTCGTTGACTATTTATAATCGTGGGGACCGCTTTATCATATAAGGTCCATATTTAAGGTCTCATAGCGCCAGGTTGACTATTAAAGGTCCTATAGAGGACCCGTGACTATTTACGGTCGCTTAGGGGATCAATTGACTATTATTTAAGTTTGCACAAGGGACCAGTTAACTATTTAAGGTGTCATATTGACAATATAAGGTCAACTTAGGGGCCCAGTTGACTATTTAAGTTCTTAAAGGGAACCAATTAACTATTTAAGCTCCAATATTGACTATTTAAAGTCGCACAGGGGACGAATTAAAAATTCAAGATCCTACAAGGACTGATTGACTACTTAAGGTTCCATTGGGGATCGATTACCTATTTATGGTAATATAGGGGACTGGTTGACTATTTAAGGGTTCAGTTCAGTTGGGAATCGATTAACTATTTACAGTGTCATAGGGGACGAGTTGAGTATTTAAAAATTGTATAGGCGAATAGTTGACTATTTAAGGTCCCATAGGAGAGCAATTAACTATATACGGTTGAATAGGGAACATGTTGACGATTTAAGGTCCCGTTAGGAACGACTAAATAAGGTCCCATTAGGGACTGCTCGACTTTTAAAGGTCATATTGGGAACTAATTGACTATTTAGAGTTATATAGGGGACATGTTGACTATTTAGGGTCGCATAGGAGACCGGTTAGCTATTTAAGATCAGACAAGAAACCGATTGACAATATTAAACGTCGCATTGGAGACCGCTTGACTATTTTAAGTCGCGGGCGGGACTAATTAACAATTTAAACTCCCATGAGAACGGTTGACTATTAAAGGTAGCATGGGGGACCAATTGACTATTTAAGGTCCCATATTTATTATTTAAGGCCACATAGGGACCAGTTGACTATTTAACGTTGCATAGAGAACCAATTTACTACTACTTATGGTCCCAGAGGGGACTGGTTGACTATTTAAGGTCCAAATTGAATATTTAAGATTGAATAGGAACAGTTAACAGATTAAGGTCTGATAGGTACTGTTTCACTACTTAATCTCCTATAGGGACTAAATAATGATTTAATATCGCATAGTAGACCAATCAAGAACTTACTGTTACATTGGGGACCGACTGGCTATTAAGGCCCCATAGGGAACCGTTTGACTATTGAAACTCCCATAAGGGACTGTTTGAATTTTTTAAGGTCGCATGGGGATCGGTTGATAATTTAATTCCCATAGGGGACCAATTGGGTTTTTAAGGTCATGTAGTGGACCGGCTGACTATATCAGGTTTGACAGGGAACATTTAACTGTTTGAGATTGCAGAGGGGATCGATTGACTATTCAACGTTACATAAGGGATCGATTGACTATTCAAGGTCCCATTGGGAACTGGTTGATTATTTAAGGTCGTTCGGGGGATCGATTGAAGATTTAAGGTCGCCTGGGGGACCGGTTGACTATTTAAGGTGACATTGGGGTCCGATTGACTATTTAAATTCCATTGGGGTCTGATGGCTATTTAAGGTTGCATAGGTGATAGTTGACTATTTAAGTTCCCACATTGACTACTTAAGGTCACATAGGGAATTAAGGTTTTTACAGGGGATCGGTTGACTATTTAATGCCACATAGAGGACCAATTAATAATTTAAGGTCCTATTTAAGATCGCAAGGAGGACCGATTGACTATTTAAAAAGGTATAGGGGAGATGTTAACTATTTAAGATCATCTATGGAAACGTTTTACTATTTAAGGTCGCATTGCAGAGCGGTTGCCTATTTAAGGTCGCATAGGTGATTGATTGACTATTTAAGGTCCAAATGGGACACGTTGAGTAGTTAATGTGTTGGGGGACATGTTGACTAGTTATGGTCGCATAGGTACTAGTTGGCTATTTAAGGCCGTAGAGGAGACCAAATGACTATTTAAGGTCGTATAGTAGACCAGTTGACTATTTAAGGTAGCGTGGGGGAGCGACAAACTTTTCAAGGTCCCATATTCATTATTTAAGGACACTTAGGGGACGAATTGATTATTCAAGGTTTAGAGGAGATGTTAACTATTAAAAATCATATAGGGTACAATCTGACTATTTAAGTATCTATAGGGAACAATTGACTATTTACGGTCGCAAAATGGATCAACTGACTATTTAAGGTTTCCATGGGAGACCGATTGACTACTCAAGGTCGCATTGCGACTACTTTACTATTTAAGGTCCATGGGGAACAATTGACTACTTTAGGTCGCAAAAGGGACCGGTTAACATTTTAAGATTTCCCGGGGAATAGCTGACTGACATTTTAAGATTACCTGGGGACCAGTTGACAATATAAAGTCATATGGGAGACTAGTTAAGGTCCCATAAGTGATCGATTGACGATTTAAGATCGAACCGGGGATCGATTAACTATTTAAGATCAAATAAGGGATCGGTTGATTTTTTAAGGTCGCATAAGATCGGTTGACTATTAAAGGTCCCATATCAAACCGCTTCACTAATTAAGGTCGCATGGGGATCGATTGACTATTGTATGGGAAGCGATTGACTATTAAGGTCGCATGTCGGAGAGGTTGACTATTTAAGGTCGCATAGGTGAGTGATTGACTATTTAAGGTGCAAAAATGATATGATGACTATTTACTGTCTTGGAGGACATGTTAACTAGCTAAGGTCGCATAGGGGTCTAGTTGGCTATTTAAGGTCGTATATGGGACCCGTTGACTATTTAAGGTCGTATAGGGGATCCGTTGACTATTTAAGATAGCCTAGGGAGTGGCTAACTTTTCAAGATCCCATATTCACTATTTAAGGACACTTTGGGGACGAATTTATTATTCAAGGTTCTATAGAGGAGATGTTAACTATTTAAGGTCAGATAGGGTACCAGTTGACTATTTATGGATCTATAGGGAACAATTGACTATTTAAGGTCGTATAAGGACCAATTGACTATTTAAGGTTCCATGGGAGACCGATTGACTTTTCAAGATCGCATAGTGACTACTTTACTATTTAAGGTCCATGGGGAACACTTGACTACAGCAGGTCGCATTAGGGATCGATTGACTATTTAAGATTGCATGGGGACCAGCTAACTATTTAAAGTCGGATTGGGGACCAGTTAAGGTCCCATAAGTGATCGATTGACGATTTAAGGTCGCATCAGGGACCGATTAACTATTTAAGATCAAATAAGGGATCGGTTGACTTTTTAAGGTCGCAGAGGGGACCAGTTGACAATGAAAAGTCCCATATCGATCCGCTTCACTTATTAAGGTCGCATGAGGGATCGATTAACTATTACATGGGGAGCGATTGACTATTTAAGATCCCATGAGGACCAGTTGGCTATTTAAAGTCCCATAGGGGATCGGTGACTATTTGGGGTCCTATAGGCGAACGGGTGATTATTTAAGGTCCCATTGGGAACCGATTGACTATATAAGATCCCACAAGGGACAGATTAATTATTTACAGTAGCATAGGGTACTGGTGACTATTTAAAGTTGCATAGGATACCGGTGGACTATTTAAAGTCCCATGGGGCCAATAGACTATTTGAGGTCAAATGGGAGTGTGGTTGACTATTTAAGGTCGTATAATGGGCCGGTTGACTATTTAAGATTTCATATTGACTATTTAACATAAAGGATCGGTTGCCTATGCAAGGTTATATACAGGACCAGTTGGCTATTTAAGGTTACATCGGGGACATGTAGACTATTTAAGGTCACATTCTGAGATATCTCTGCGGTTTGCAAATGCAAGTCCAGCCATTTGCAACAGCTAAAAATCACATTATACCCCTTGAACCAAATGAATTCCCACTCCTAAATTGTGCAGAATCTGATTGTCTAACTGTAGTGGCTCTGCTACAGACTTGGCCTTTGAACTTACTTGATCAGTAGGGAAAAAGAAAACCGATGGATTAGGGAGGATAGGTCTTACATTTACGTCTTAAGAAGGGTAAAAGAAACATTTTTTAAGGGATTCTTAAGTCTATATATATATATATATATATATATATATATATATATATATATATATATAATTTCAATGTTATTCTGTGCCAATTCTCTCTGTTGTATGTTTGGTTCCATTTGTGTCAAATTGATAAGATTCAATTTCCGCAAGCACAGGTTTCGTGGTTGTAAATGGAAGAGGGAAGCATTTAAAAATCTTTGTGCATTGAAGAATGGCCTAAAAGAATCTATCAAAGACATTATATGCAACATAACAAATACATACCCATTAATTCATTGCATCTACTAAGCCACACGATTGTTCAAAATGTGTGTTCACTCTATATTCTTAATGTTGACTATATTCTTGTTGTGGGGACTTCTACTTCTCGAGGAGTCAGTATGGTAGTAAAGTAACAATAGAGGCGTTGCACCAGTAATGAACAGTAATTGTAAATGAGTTGATGTTAGTCACATTCAATTGTTAATGGATAAGTAATAATGTGACGACACACATTTTGAGGGAATTCAATATTGAATAGTTGGGCTGATAGGTCAGGCCCCATCAAAGTCAAAGAACCCGAGGGTTGCCTCCCCAAACATCACACGCTTCCCCTTCGATCTTACTCGTGAGAAAAATAAAAGTCAAAAGTTCCCCTCTTATCCAAAATTGTCATGCCTCAACCCTACCCGTTTTAGGTCGCGAAATGATGCTCGGTCTCATATGAACATTTAGGAGTATAAGGTCATGGCCTTCAACTAAGACCTCGACCAGTATGCGAGAGAGTCAAAAATTCCTTGAAAGAACTTTTCACAATGGAGTTTTTTAATGGGATCTTAAGTGTTTAGTCCCATTTTTTAAGATTTATTTGTAACCACTCTCGTGTCTTTATTTTTTTAGTTGTTGGTACTATTGTAATCATTATGAGCATTTTTTGGTGATTATGGGACTTATTATAATTTTAAAAACACATGGGATGGGAGCCTAAAAAATCTTAGGAGATGGGACTAAAGCCAAAAAAAATTATTTTTTTAATTCATATTTTGAAGTTCCAGTGAGAGAGGGAAGAGAAGGATAGAGATTAGGGCTGAGGATGAGGACGAGACTTACCGAGAGTTTTAAAAGAAGAGAGACCTCCTAAGAAAATGACTCTTATTCAATTTGAGATGCTTGGGTTATAAATATGGATCGTCTTTAAAAAGGAGAGTTAAAAAATATCCCCATTCTTGCTCCGTCGCAAGTTAGCTTATTTTCAAAATGTAAAAATATATCCATTTTAATTTTCATAATTATTATTGTAAATATGTACATTGGTCATGACACATTCACGTGGATATTTATTTACATGAGTATATTAATGAATTTTTGTGAATCAGTATTAGGGAGAAGTTGGTGAAATATAAAAGGAATCCAAAAATAAATTTCGAAGTGCCTAGGCCTAAGAACTATTGCCAGATTATTAGAAACAAACATTTATCTTTCTCCAATGCATCCATCATCGTCGTTTCTGCAACCTTTCAATTTTCTCCAATGCATCATCATCCATAATAAAATGTATACATTGATTTTTTTCCTTATTGAATAAAAGAAGAAATTTATTAAGACTGAACATAAAACAAAGACATAATAATAGGACAATGAGCCCTCTAATAACCGAAAACACAAATACCACCCTATCCTAGAATTAGAACTTCTATCCGTCCAAATATAATAAATGACAGAAAACACACAACACCACCAAACAGTTTTTCGTTTGCCGCTTTACCATACCCCAAAAGCTAGTGAAAAAGTAACCGTTCTACGAAGAGAATAGACCCCAAACAAAACCTACCAGAGGCACTAAGTGACACTATAAGGGCAGAACCTGTAAGGCTATAAGAGGTCCTACAGCCTACTAATCAACTGTTCCAATCACTAGTCCATACACACAGTTTCATGAACACCATACCTACTTAACCCACCCACCCACTCACCTAAGAAAAAAGGAACTGAAAATGCAAAAAGTTTCCCTTTAAGCCTCAAAAACTTTTTATAAAAAAAAAAAAGACTAAATCTGAGCAAACAGTTGATATCATCCCCCAACTCTTACATCTTCTCTATACCTATGTTAGCAATTATATGCTCAGCCTTTTCTGGCCATGAGGAGTATATGCTAAACAATTACTACAAGCATAGGTAAAGCAGTCATATTTTTAACAGTCTTTTTAAATGCAGAATAATAATTAGGATGATATTCAACTCGATGATGGTTTCTTCTTTTTTCTTTTCTTTTGTGTGTGGGATTACTATGGGGTGGGGTGGTGTGATGGGGTGGGGTGGGTGGGGAAGAAAAACATATATGGTAGACATAGACATAGGGATGCATAACAAGCAAAGCACAAAATGCTGCCATAACAAAGTATAAGTTTCTATTCAATCGAAATCATGGAGGGAGATGAAAATGTCAAGGCTGCAATCAAAGTACACATTATAAACACAATATGGAATATGAGCATCTATGGGCGGAGGGACATGGAAGTAATGGGACAAGTACACAATCCCAAATCTGAAAATTTTAATATGCATGTATTAATTTTTAAATTTAAGGAGCGTGCCTTGTGCGCCTAGGCTCCAGGATCGACGCACGACTCAGGCACGCCTCATTAAAAATTTGGATAACACCTTTAATACAAGAATGGACCAATTGATATGCTAATTTTACATATTTTCCAATAGAATATGAAAGATCAAGACAATTCCTCAATCAAAAACTAACCAAAGTAAGTCCTTAATTCCTAGTGAAACTTTATCTTTCTCATTAGTCCATACTTAGTTAATAAATAAACAAATTTAAAATCCAAGAGTGTCGCATCATCGAAAAATTTATATGTTGATTTAGATTTTCACACATTGGAGCATCTTTTTTTCATATATATCAATATATTTTCTTTTGTTGATTATTGGATAATTAAATTGTTAAATAAGTCCGATATTTAAAAATATATTTTTTATATGTTGGTATAAGCTTTATCTTCTACTCACATGTCTCGTCATAACCGTGTATAATAGTAATCATGGTTCAAAGTACCGGCCGAGTCAACTCGGAATCGGCCGAGTTAACTCGGAATCGGCAAGCCACGATACGATTCCGCATCATGAAACGAAAAAAACATAGAATCATTTGATATCAGTTAAACTCGCCGATATATTGGTCGATCCGAGTTAACTCGCCGAGATATCAGCCGGGAAAATGAAACTCGGGCGATACATGAATGATTAAACAGAAAAAGTGACGAATGGACAAAAAAGTGAAAAATAATTCAAAGAATCTTCAATTTACTAACCTTTTGCCGCTGATTGAGAGGAGGAGACAAGTCTGGGTCACGAGTTGCTCAAAAACAACAACTTTCGGCTATAAAGGAAGCCACATCTTCTTTACCATAGCCCATAGCCCATAGCCCATAAAACCCTTCTTTTTGCCGGAGAAGAAGCCCAATTTTCGCCGGAGAAAGAAGCAATGTAGCCCTTGTTTTTTCAGACAAGAATCTCTCTCTCTCTCCAGTGTTGTGAGTGTTGTGTTGGTAAGGGTTTAAACCTAAAAAAGTAGCGTGGGCTTTGTTTTTTGGTTTGAGAAGGGCTGTATGTTTTGTTCTTTTTGTTTATTTAGTGTGTATGTTTTGTTCTTTTGGTTTAATTAGCGTGTGTTTTTTTAAAAGGATATAAATGTTAGCCTTAGTTATTTAGGTTATTTAGGATATAAATGTTGTGCGTGTGTTTGTGTTAAGTGTTGTGAGTTACAAAAAACTGTTTAGGTGTTTGGGTATTTAGGTGTTTAGGTGTTTTTTAGGTGTTTAGATTTGTGTATTTAGGTATTTAAAAAAAAAATGGGGGGGCTATTTAGGTGTGGTGTTACAAAAAAATGTTGCTTATCCTAAATGTTACACAAAAAATGTTATTTTTTCAAAAAAAATGTCAACTCCTGCTCAAAAAACATTTTTTCAAAGAAATGTTATTTTTTAATACACATTTAATTCAAACATTTTTATTTTGTTTCAAAAAATCGCTCAAACACCCATTTGACCAATTTTTTAGTGTTTTTAAAAAATATAACTGTACTTCTTCAAAAAAAAGATGCAAATGTTAATTTTTTAGTAGAGTAAACGTTTTTTAAAAAAAGTTGTGTTGGTAAATAATACTTGAACATGTCATTTTTTAACTCTATTTTTTGGATGTTATTTTGTAGAATAGCTCCAAAACTATATATTGTTATTTTAAAATGTTATAAGAAATGTTATTTTTTTATAGAAAATTATTCAAATATTTTCTAAAAAAATATGGATCAATTATAAAAAAAATGTTGTTTGCTTTTTAATAAAAGTTGTGTTGGTAGATAATACTTGAACATGCCATTTTTAACTCTATTTTTTGGATGTTATTTTGTAGACTAGATATTTCTATTTTATAAAAACAAAGGTTACGAAAATGTTATAAGAAATGTTATAAAAAATGTTATTTTTTTATTAAAAAATTATTCAAATATTTTCAAAAAAAATAGTATGGATCAATAATAAAAAAATGTTGTTTTCTTTTTAAAAAAAGTTGTGTTGGTAGATAATACTTGAACATGCCATTTTTAACTCTATTTTTTGGATGTTATTTTGTAGACTAGATATTGCTATTTTATAAAAACAAAGGTTACAAAAATGTTATAAAAAATGTTATTTTTTTATTAAAAAATTATTCAAATATTTTCAAAAAAATAGTATGGATCAATAATAAAAAATGTTGTTTTCTTTTTAAAAAAAGTTGTGTTGGTAGATAATACTTGAAAATGTCATTTTTTAACTCTATTTTTTTAATGTTATTTTATAGAATGCTCCAAAATTAGATATTGAATGGGAAAATGGAAGTGCTATTGGTGGAGATAAGAGGAAGGTTGCTTGCAATTATTGTGGCAAGGTTTGTAGTGGTTGTGTTACAAGACTAAAAGAACACTTGGCAGGTGTACAAGGGAATGTCGAACCTTGTCGTCATGTACCTCGGGAGATAGCAACTAATATTAAAAAAATTCTTACAGATGGTATGAAGCAACGGGCCTTTGAGAAGAGGAAGAAGGAGAAACAAGTAGAGAATTTGCGAGAGCAAACAAAGTACTATGATGAAGATGATGCCAGTGAAGATAGTGATGACGGTAATGAAGATGATATCACCCGTTTAGAATTAACACATTTGAAAGTTGCTATGAAAGAAAGTCGGAGAATGGCAGGAGAACAACATAGACATTCAGTTTTCGGGGCAAGACCATCTACATCTGGGATTAAGCGATCGCACGTGTCACGATCGTAGTCATTGAAACCAGGGGTTGAATTGCCTGCTCGAGGGATGGACCCTTCCATGTTTCGGTTGAGGAAGTCTACTCAGAAAACTGTGAAATCCATGTTCTCTAAAGATGGAGTGAAGAATGTTGGGAGGGCTATTAGCAAGTTCTTTCATTTTAATGCCATCCCATTTCATGCTGCTGATAATGGACCTGCCTATCAACATATGATTGATACGATTGCTATGGAGGGTTCGGGGATTAAAGGTTCAAGTGGTTATCAGATTGGAGGTATTTACTTGGACGATGAGGTAGAAGAGGTGGATGCGTACATAGGAACTCTAAAGGTGAAATGGCCCGAGTATGGTTGCACAATCATGTGTGACGGGTGGAGTTCAAGGACGAAGAAGCCTACCATAAACTTCATGGTATACTGTGATCGTAATATGATATTTCACACTTTTGTTGACACGACTAACAAAATCAAGTCGGTGGATCATATTTTTTCCCTTATGGACAAAGTTGTGGAGGAAATTAGCGAGGCTCACGTCGTACATGTTGTCACTGATAACGAGCCAAATTTTAAAACGGCTGGCGCGTTATTAATGGCGAAAAGGAGACACTTATTTTGGTCACCTTGTGCAGCACATTGTCTTGATTTGATGGTAAAGGAAATTGGAAATATGAAGTCAATCAATTCGGTATTGAATGATGCCAAATCAATTACCTCGTTCATATATAACAGTCAAAAAGTTGTGAATTTAATGAAGGAGTATACCAGAGATAGGGAGTTGCTAAGGCCAGGCATTACGAGATTCGCTACCGAGTTTATTGCCCTTGAGAGTCTCATTCGCTATCAGTCTGAATTGAAGCGAATGTGTACCATGAATGAATGGCGTGAATACAACCGTGAGAGGACCCGAAGGAGTGTGGCCACTGAACAAAATTACCCCTATCCAAATCCGTATGATCGATACCGCAACTAGATAGGGAGATGAAAATGATGAAACATAATCATTCCTATTTATCTTCCATACAAATTTTTTATCTAATCTTATGTGACAATAGATTGTTTTTAATATTATTATTGGTTTACTATGCAATATTGAATCTGAAAACTCTGTCGCGCTTCAGTATAAGCAGTTCTACAATGCAATGCATACTGAATGATGGGTTTGAATGTACATCATTGGTCCACCTTGTTAATCTTATTTTTTTTAATTTTCTATATTTTTTTCAGAATTTTTTACGCTCTCTAAATAGTGTATCGCCTGATACCGCGACCGAGTTGAAAATCGGGTGCCCGATACCGAGACTTTGAACCATGATAGTAATATATTCTATATATTTCAAAGTTTAGATCATAAATGATCTTATTATTATAAATATACAACTTTTTATGATTTTATAAACTTTGTGCCTCACTTCGATCAGGCTCGCGCCTAGGCTCCACGATTACCTTGGCGCCTTGGTGTGTCTTTTGCCTCTGACAACTATGTGATCTTTAAGTGATGAGATGCAGCTGCATCTGTTTCTCCCATAACAATCTCTTTGTCAACAAAATCAATTATCAGAAAGAAGTTCATTGCTTTTATATATGCAAAACTTTCATGATCCAGATTTACTCTCTCTATACCTTATGCCCCCGTCCCAAGTTAAGAGTTCCTAATTTAAAATGACAGTTTTTAAGGATATACTTAATAAATTTCTAAGATTAAACTTGTTTATTGTGAACCAACCATTCCCCATCTCAAGACACAGATCCTTATGAACAGTATAATGAGTGCCCTAATTCAGGAGAACAAATGTAAATTCTATTATGGATTATTTTATTCTTTCGTTGACCTTCAACTCTAATAGCTGGAATAAAATTTTAGAATACAAAGCCAATTTTGGCATGCAGATCATTCCACAGGTGAAAAAAAGAATTAAAAAAAAATATAGAGATCACTATTTCATAAAAAACAATGTCATTTATACAATAAATATTATTGACATTTTAGAGAACTCCAGCTTTGGCGTGCCTTGTGTTTGAAAAGGAAAAAATCTAACTAAAGCATAAATTCCCAAAATAATTTTTAGAGGATAACAATATATATATATATATATATATATATATATATATATATATATATATATATATATATATATATATATATATATATATATATATATATACAAAAAAAATGTAATGCTCATGTAAGGACCTTATATCAAAATCAAGGGTAAATGTATGAATTTTTACACCAAATTTGGTGAAAACAACCGTCCTATCATGAAGATAATCTCCGCCAAATTTGGTGAAAAAAATTCATTTATGTCTCCAATTGCAAAATCAATATATATAAATATATGTGTGTGTAGTTTTAGCCGTAAAAAAATTCATTTTGCATTTGGAGGGGTAAATGAATTAATTTTTTCACGGAATTTGGTAGAGATGATCTTTAGGAGATTATATATATATATATATATATATATATATATATATATATATATATATATATATATATATAAGTGTATCAAGAAATTTATAGAAAGAATAAATAAAGAGATAAAGATTAAAAGCAGAAACTAACCTCCATCTGTAAATCGTGGATCTCCATGGTCTCTCTATTTCTCAGAATCGAGTCTTTTGCCTCAACATCATTTGTAACTCTCTCAATCCCTCGACGAATGATTGTAATCTAATCAGACTTATAAGCGGAACGCGTATTCTCAGTGGCTTCCTTCATGGCGGTCGGTTGACGGAGAAAGAGGGTGGTTGAAGATGGATTTGAGAGAGAGAGAGAGAGAGAGAGAGAGAGAGAGAGAGCCCCTCCTTTTGTGTAATCTTAGAATAGTGTTAGGCTTGGTTAGTTTTTTTTTTATATGAAAATGATGCGTGTACAAAAACGTTCCCCAAAATCTCTCCCAAATATGACGTGTATTCCGCGTCATATTATCACTTACCTATTGGTATTTCCATGTGGGATGGGTCCCAACCCCCTGATGGGAACTCTGCTCATGCTGACGGTACCCAAATTTATATCTTTTGGGGGAGATTTGGGGGACTTGCTTTGTACTCATAGCATTACTCTTTTTATATACGTAGTTGAGAAGTGTAAATAATGTAATTAATAATAAGCATTTTTAAGTAAATGTACGAAATAAACGCGGCAAGCACACGTATATATACATAACCCAAATTTGTCTCGTTTAATTAAAAGATTTTTTTTAAAACCTATACCCGTCCTTAATTTTCAAAACAGGTTCTAAAACCTCCATTCCTAGGGTCAAGTCGAAAATCCTGCGAGGCGAGTTAAATTGATCCCTAGTCAATATCCCCTACATATATATACATACATCATAAACGCATAAATATACCATGTATTATATATATCATATATATATATATATATATATATATATAAGAAGATGAGTGAGGACTTAGTTGATTCGAGTGGTTCCAAGAAAAAGAAGAAAAGGAGGATAATTGAAACGGAGGAGTTCGATTATTAGATTATTGTTGCTGCTGTTATTTATAGGACTTTTTTCGGTTTTGGAACAAGAGTGACCTTTTTAGAAAATATCGTGGTGGTGATTTTTCCCCTTGTAATCCTAGGGGACTTTATTATTGATTTGTATGTCAACTTATTAATCTTAATGATATATTTTTGTCGTTATTGGATTAATATATATATATATATATATATATATATATATATATATATATATATATATATATATATATATATATATGAGAATTCTCACCTATATCATGCTCTATACATCATCTATAAAACACACCTACTTGTAGGCCCTAAAAACTTCAGTCCCCTATCCCTATGGGATTTTGTGCCATTTATAGTTAGTTACCTCCCAATATTGAAGGACGGGTGGAGTTCCTTTATAGGTCAGACAATTACACTCTTTACACATGATATGACATATGAGGGTTACAGCCCAAACAGAGTGGGCGGGAGTACATATTTACCATGTGCTCGGATGTCACGAGCATGATTAGTGGGTCTTTCTTATGTGTATAGGCAAGTACGAGAATGGCATCGTCTAGGCCAACAAGGTGGGTCATTTAATTCCATGAAGCAGTTGTCAGGTTAACAGGTATCTTCGTTTTCACTCACCTCTTTCAAATTCAATAAGTGTTTTGTCCAGAGAGAGAAAGAAAACCCAATTGCATTAAGAATGATTATTCCTCCATAGATCGAGAGATCCATCGTCTTCTCCATCTTGATCCTCCCTGGTGCAGTTCCAAGCTCTCATTTTTCACCTTCATTTTTCAATGTAGTAGGTATGTGTCCCTTCATTTTCTAAAGTTTTTCTCTTCTCGTTTCTTTCTTTCTTTGGGAGGGTTCATGGGTTGTGTCCATTAAAATCGTTGTTGGGTTCAATATGTTGAGTATCATGTTGGAGATTTGAGCTTTCGGATAGCCATTGAGTTGGTTGGCTTAGGAGTTGAATGTTTTCTAGGGTTTCTTGTTGTTTTCGTCATTTTTTTCCCCCTTGTTCAGCCCTCAATTCCATTTTCTATGCTAAAAGGCTTGGTTATTGCATTGATGAGCTTCCCACCTCACGTTCAACATTTATTGCAACTTCGTCCCCACTGCCTCATAGAAACTCTGCCAAAAATGGGACACGAAGATCTTGTTTCGATCGGACACATTATTAATCGGTACCTCGTGTAACCTCACTATCTCAGTTATAAAGAGATGGGCATACTATCCCGTCATATTTTTCATCCGAACTGGCAAAAAGTGGGCCACCTTGGTCAGACGATTCACAATGACCCATATGGAATCGTGACTCCTCTGTGACGTCAGTAGGTCCATGATAAATTCCATCAATATACACTCCAACTTCTACACCAAAATCTTCATCGGTTGTAACATCCCGATTGGCCTCTGCTGATCTACCTTCACTAGCTTGTAAGTGTCACACTTCGAGAAAACTCACCAATGTCTCGTTTCATTCCAGCCCACCAATATTGTCTGCACATATCCTAGTACATTTTATCCCCATTGGAATGTATTGAGAATATCGACCCGTGGGACTCTATCATAATAGTGTGCCTCAAATCCCCATCCGCCGGGACTATAATCCTCCCATTAAAGCATAATCATCCCTCGAAATTGATCGAGTAAGACTTCACCCTCTGCCAATAAATGTCCTACTATGTCCTAAAAAAATTGATACTCAGACTGCGCCTTCACAACCGACATAATAATCTTGGGCGTTGTTGATACCAAAATTAGTCATCTGGCGTGAACCAATCATATGAAGACACGTGTCCATCTACGTGGCAAATACAAATACTTTCAATGAACAACATATAGCACCGAGCAAGGTGGTGTACCGAGCTACTCAAGTGATCCGAGAAACATGGTGTACCGAGCTACTTAGCATGCAGAGCAACCTAAACGCTCCGAGCTACTTAGCGTGTAGAGCACTTCATTCAGAAGATAACTACTCATTTAATGCACCTTATATTTAATGTGTATTCTTATTATACAACTGTATATGTCTATTAAGTGACAGCTTATTACCTTTTCATATGTATAGCATCAAGGCTATAAATACATGGTAACCCTGTCATAAAAGGGGACTTCAGAATCTCTTGAAATTCAGAGAGAGAAACAAACACTCAGGCAATACAATAACAATGGACGTAGGTCATTTTCTTAAGGCCGAACCACTTTAAAAATCTCGAATCTTATTTAATTATTTTCATTTATCTGTGATTGATTAATTTGATTGCATCTAGTTTTTTACATCAACAGATTGGCGTCGTCTGTGGGAACGATTATATTTATCATTTTTCCATCAAAAATTCATCATCTATGGCTGAGATCCCAGAATCCAGCAACCGGAACATCACTAGGGTCCCTCCAAACCCTTTTAATCCCTCAACTATTTAAAATTTGGCTGGCATTATGGTTAATTTGGCTCAAGGGCAAACTGCCATGCAAGAAACCATACGTCAGCTTATACAAATTGTTCGTGATGAAGTACCTGCCCAGTCTAGACAAAGAAGTGTTCAGAGAAACATCCATCTGCCATCTTCAAGGACCAGATGTACACTACTTGCAGAGGTCTCTCGATCTAGGCATACCGGTTCTTATCATACTGAGAGATCTGATGATCCTTCATATCAACCTGGCCGAACTTCTTCGGTACGAGTTACTGATTCTCATCGAAATGTTTCTTGAACTCCAGAGCGAGCTAACATTCTGGAAAAGTTGAGTAGAGTCTCTCATTTTGATCGTTTGGGCCCAAGAGAAATAAAAACCCTCCTAGAGTTGCGTCGAGGGACACTCAACAACCAATCGATCTAAGGGAAGGTTCTGCCCAATCACACCCAATAACTCAAGGAGAAAAATTGCAAGAAGGAAATTCAGCGCGATCAGTTACACGAATCAATCATTTTGAGACTGGAAATTGATAGGGGGAGAAATGGTATCTAATCCTATTATTATCGTATCTTCGTTTGGGGGAGATTTATCTTAGGGGGAGACGTCTTTCTAAGTATGTCATTTGTTTGATAAAGGGAAGAATTAATTTAGGGGGAGTAATTAATTAATTGCATTTAATATTTTGATATTCCCTATGCATTTGATAGTTTGCTTAAGTGTGCAGGAATTCTTCTAAAGCGGCATCTTTCTATGGCAAAGCTTTTGATCCTTGGGTTGAGTAATTTGAAAACGCATGAAGATGGATCCCCGGGTTCTTTAATTTCTTAAAATAAAAATATTCTAATTTCCTTTTAGATTAAATCGAGATGTAGAAGCGTTATCAAGATGGTTCAACTTAAACAGACGAATATCAAATTATAATTTTCTTAAATAAATTAAAATTAAATCGAGTGAAATTTAAATTAACGCTTTAAAATCATTTTCACTTAAACCAAGTTATTCCACTAAAGTCCTAGAGAATTTTCCTAAGTCATGATTATCAATATTTCGAAGTTAGGCCAAACCAATTTTAGCAAGACACTTGAATTAACTAAATTTACCCAATATTAAATTTAGCACCAAATTAAATTAAGTGTGATAATTTAAACCGAATTTTATCTTGAATTATCCTAGGCATGCGTTCTAAATTATTTATACAAGACAAAATAAATCAATCACACTACGTCGCGATGTACGAGGAAAAACCCAAGACGGGAAACAAACTCTGACGGCCCTAGCCACAAATCCACTAGATACAGAATTACAAGTACAAGACAGAAAGGCTTACAACGCACGACTCGATCCCTCTCAAGCCTCGACGCTTCTTCTTGTATACACCTCTTCCTAGCGAATAACCTTGGAACTCCACCGCGGTCTCGGAATCCACTGATAGGACTTTATATGGTCACCGTCACCCGTACATGGAGCCTTTCTCCAAGTGGGTAAATCAATGCAAACTTCTCTTCAAATTCGGTGTAGAGAAAACCAGTGCCAAACTCCACGCAATTAATATGTATATGAGAACTTGGAATAAACTCATTTGGGTGTAAACTAGAGTGGTGAATGATTTTCTCTTTGATAAAAACACACTCAAAACATGAACATTTTCCTAAAACAATTTTGCTCTCAAACTCTCTCTAATAGATAAACAAAGATGGAAAAAGTTAGATTGGAAAATGTTATTCCCGTACTTGATAAAGTATGAAAAAGTTGGTTAAAAACTAAGTGGGGAAGTGGGTGAAAAACTGCAAAAAAACTGCCAAAAACTGTTCCCGCCTGGCATCTCGTTCGAACGACATTTCGTTCGAACGAAATCTCGTTCGAACGAGACTTATAATGACGTTCCAGATTGAACTCGTTAGAATCTCGTTGGATATCTTGTTCGAACAGAAGGTTCGTTCGAACGACATATCGAACGACATTTCAAAGGCCTATACTGGAACCTCATTGGCAAACTTGTTCGAACGACATCTGGTTCGAACGAAAAACTCGTTCGAACGAACTTCCAGAAATTTTGGAAAATTCGATTTTAGCCCAGAAACTTTAAATACTTTATTTTAAAGTTTGATAAAATCATTCTGAAATTAAAACACAGTTTTTATTAAACCTAACACACAATAAAACTTGTTCCAAGCTCCTATATATATAATATTGCATTCATACCTTGGGAGCATGGAACTATGGTTGATGACGTAGAAACGAGGCACGCAAACCGGTATATTGATGAAGCTTTATACTCTTTGCCGCTACGTCTTCAAACAAACACTTCATAGGCTTGAGAGTATTACAATTAAATACTATCCTATGAATAAATGTTTTTGTCCGGATTTGATCCAACACTATACATGGACTCAATTGGAAATTTATGTCCTTACAAATCTCCCCCTTTGACTATTCCGGGACAAAAAAACAAACACAAATACTAAAGGGCCGTCAAGCTCTACTAGACTCAAAGCATAACCCACCCAAACTTGACTCAACCCAAGGATCAAAAGCTTTACCATAGAAAGATGCCGCTTTAGAAGAATTCCTGCACACTTAAGCAAACTATCAAACGCATAGGGAATATCAAAATATTTAATGAAATTAATTAATTACTCCCCCTAAATTAATTCTTCCCTTTATCAAACAAATGACATACTTAGAAAGACGTTTCCCCCGAAGATAAATCTCCCCCAAACGAAGATACGATAATAATAGGATTAGATACCATTTCTCCCCCTATCATTCTCCCCCTTTTTGTTCAGGAATAGACAAAGGTTAAAGAATCAAAACATAAAAGCATGTTGAAGCTTAAAGAGATAAGACATGAAAGCATATGGGTAACAAAAGCATAACTAATCCAAGATAGATACCAAAACTAAAGTATACGTAGATAAGGACTAGAAAGCAAGGCAAAGGCAAACCAAAATATCATATATATGTATTACAAATATATCAAGAATGCACACGCACATATATATAGATATAAACACACAAATGACACACACAAAATATAATAAGAGTCTTTCACACTCGTATGGCAAAAATGTGTCATATGGAAACGGAAGTGTTGGGGTGTGAACTAGTAACGATTAAATTTAGACCTAATCACTTAAAACATGTTCACGGAGTTCTCAATTGATTGCAAACTTCATCACATTTGAATATAACCTCATGTGACAATATAAATTGAACTCAATGAACAAACATGCACAATGCATACAAGCCTAGCATATTGATGATTCTACAAACCAATAGAGTCATGACATGAAATATGCAACTAGGATAAACGAACATTGTGCAAACTGTTGATATACCATCCAATCTCCCTCAATAAGCATTTATATTAATTTTGAATGAATATATCAATCAGACATAGGCCTTGGCAATTTATTTTCTTTTTAATGCCATATTTTCTGTTTTTGAATATGAGGCATGCACCGTAGGCCTCAAAGTATCTCTCAAGAAAGGAATCTAGTACCTAAATGTCTACAGAACTCTACCCTCATCATTGGCCAGATCCTTAGAAGATGGAAAGTCAAAGATAAAAATCTCTTACCCTTCCAAGCCCACCTAAAAGAGGTGGCCTCCCAGTTTTAAGATGTCATATTCCACTACTTGCCCCAAGATGAGGAACAACTTGGTCGACACCATTGATACATTAGCCTCTATGGTTAGCATGCCCAAGGGAATAATGATGGCCCTTTTACTAGTCCAAACAAGCTAACCGACCCATTACCACCAAACTGAGCTCATCACAAAAGAGGATCGGTATGACCAGGTGCTGTTACTACAATATTTGGCACCTCCTCAAGCACGGTAGATAACCCTAATATGCCAATAAGAAAGATCGAGCAGCCATTAGCAAACTGGTTGCCCAGTACATTGTCTACAATAAATCATTGTTCAAAAGAAACTTCGATGGAACCCAATAAAACTACGTCGCAAGTCCTGACATTTAATAGATGATGCATAAAATCCATAGCAGGGAATACAACCCCCTCATGAATGGCCATATGCTTACCAAGAAGATTATTCGACAGGATCACCATTGGACTACCACTGTTCAAAATTGCACCGCCTATGTCCAAAGATGCCTTAAATGCCAACAGTTTTCTAATTTCCAACACTTACCTCCATGGGAATTATATAACATGACCTCTCCCTAGTCGTTCTCCACATGGGTCATCGATATCATATGGAAAGTCATATCCAAATACTCCAATGGGAATGATTTCATGTTGGATGTCATTGATTAATTCACCAAATGGATCAAAGCCGAGTCATATGCAGTGCTGAATCCTAAAAAAGTAGCCAAATTCTTCCAAAAGAACATCATCTGCCGATACGGAGTTCCGCATGAGATAGTGTCAAACCACGGGGTATATTTCAAGGAAAAAGTCACAGAATTAGTCGACAAGTATCAGATTCAAATAGACAAATCCACTCCCTACTGACCACAAACTAACGATGCAATTGTAGCCACTAATAAAAAACTCAAAGTAATCATCATCAAGATGACCAAAAGTTGTCGATATTGGGTCGATCGGATCCCTTCTGCCTTTTAAGGCTATCGCACTTCAGTTCGAGCATCTACTGGGGGTACCCCTTACTCTTTGGTATATGGCATGGAAGAAGTCTTACCTGTTGAACTAAAAATACCTACATTATGCATCATGCTTGAAAGAAAAGTCAACGAAGAAAATTGGCATCAGAGCTGTTTCGACAAGTTTTTGCTCTTAGATGAAAGAAAACTAAAGGCTCTATACCATATACAGGGATACTATCCTTGGATAGCGCGATCATTCAATAGGAGAGTCAAGGATTGTGGTGTTTGAGAAGGGGACTTAGCCCTTAAAGAAATCATAAAAACCATCTGGGACCCCAGAGGGAAATTCAAGCCAAACTAGAGTGGCCCCTACATCGTAAAGAAGATCCTATACAATGGTGCCATAATGCTCACTGACCTTGACAGAGAAGAGATTGTGTCTCCAGTTATCTTGGACCGTCTCAAGAAATTCTACCCCTAATTTGAAATATTGGTGCGCTACGGCTCCTCTCATCCCTCTTATATTTTAAAAAAATCTTCACTTATCTCTACTCAGAACTATGTGGGACTGATCCTCTAAAAAAAACCTTTTGCTTTCAAATAAAAAACTCAGAAATTTTTTCAACGCCCCTAGAGGTACGTAGCCATCTCATATGATTTACATGGGCATCGTCCCCTTCTTTTTAACAAAATGCAATTCTTTTCTTACCTCCAAGAACGATAGCTCATTTTATCACTTACATGCAAAAAGATTATGTATGCCTAAGCGATTGGTACAGATAAATTAAATGTAAAAATCATTAAGAATCACAACAATATAATTAAAATCCTTTTTTATTCCATTAAGGGAAAATTCGATACAATTACACGAAATATCAGCATATGGAGTCAAAAAACTACCCCCGTCAACAAAATTGTCCTAAAAACAAATCAAACTAAACTAATCTTAAAAATAAACTAACCTAACCTTCCCAAAATTATTCCCAAAAACCAAAAACAACCAGACACATAACCATCAAAAAAGCTTCACAAACAAACAGCTTCATAAAAGATCTTAACTGCAACTGTCGAAAGACCCAACCCCATCATCATCTACTCTTTGAGGCCCCTAAACTGCCCCTGCTTAGATGGTATGATGGAGGTGCTCTATTGAACAATTGGCCCATACCAGCCTAGAGAAAACCACTACTACTCCTTCTATATTATCAAACATTGAAAACTATCTTTGACCGGTCTCCTCTGCTAAGATCAGGGCCACTACCCTCTTCCACAACCACTTTATATAGTCTTCAAAAACATGCCAAACCCTACCAACAAATTGAGAAGGACATGTTGACAGCCCACAATTCTCCCATAGAGAGACCAATCGCAAGCACAAGCCTTCAGTCAAATCTTCTACAGGAAAGAAATCCAGGATACGGGAAGGCACAATTTGCTCCCATCAAACTTGACGCAGCAGCTGCCATGGGAAATAAAATGAGGTATGCCGAAGACCAACTAACTGAACATACCGATATTCCCTCAGTTACCAGATGGTATGCAACTCCCCCCACCAGGGCACCAACCAGCACAGACATCGAGCTCCATGCTCCACAAAATAGTTTACCTAATTTTCTATGGATGGGCTAAAGTTGATGAAATAATGAGTGAAGAAATTTAGTATATCTACAAGGGGATATTCAGGGGGACTGCAAATGAAATCTCTCAGCTAGCCACATGAATAGCACGGCCTTCCTGCCAAGCATCTATATTATTCATGGTCACTACTAGTATCACCGCTAAATGATTGCGATAATCTGACATCCACGCCGTCATAGCAGCCAATTGAGGGTCCACCATCAGGTCCCCTATCACCAGCAAGAGCCTCGAAGCTGTGACACACCGCCTAATAAAATACCGAGTGATCAGTCCTAAATTAAATTAAAATAGGTTTCTCAGTTGGTTCATTATTAGCATCACTGTCAAAAACTTTTTAATTACTAATCACCTAAGTAAAATTAGACCAGTGCCAAATTTAATCTTTCATTAACCCAAATAATTTCTTATGCAAAAATAATGATTAAACATTCATAATAAGCTATAAATCGAACCACCACACAATATATAAAGAATAAAGTCTTGTCGAGTCAACATTCGGCTAAGATCCAAAACTGAATATCTGAAATAGTGGCAATTGACAACATGTCGCAATAGAGAGTTCTAAAATAAGATCATACACTAGATCTGAATAAGTGAATCGTCTATGCAAAGTCGTACCAGCCTCCGCAATGTTACAGCTACGAGTCCCTGGACTGAATCCTCAAGTCTGGCGTCCCTGTGGATGGACACCTAAAAGGGTTTTGAAATATTTTGTACTCAAAATATTGTGCAACTGATTATCACAGTAAAATGAGTTATTGATTACATATGTTAAGATTTGCGTACACTCTCTTAAGTTACCTCACCCATCATCTATAGTGCACGCCTAACGTCCCGTACCTAGCCCACCTAGTTGTACTACTCAATCTAATTGGAATTTAGTATTAAACTGAACTTATCTACGCAAGTAAGTTCCCATACCTCTCATATAGTATGTAATAATAACCATGTCTCATGATTTATATACTTAGATAACTGTTCATGCTTTTTTATCTTTAACCAAGTTATAATTAAGTTTCCCTAGTTAATTTTCTTTTATATGTATTCACGGCATCTCATTATCTACTAACTCGTATAAGTAGATTATTAATAAAATATACACTTCACACACAGTACATACTTATAAATTTATTCATTAATAATATGTCCTCTTATCACACATCAAGGACTCTTGATTCGGAATGGTCCATCGACCCAAGTAAGAGTTTGGTTAGGAATGTCATCTCAACCCCAAGTTCATTTCAGGTAGTCGTTCGAAAAATCACCTCGACCCCACTAATGAAATTTTGTACATGGATTGGTTCGGATCTCTTTCGTTACGACCCCAACTCACTATTTCCATATATTAGTTCGGACTCCTAACTCGACCCAAATATAGGCAATTTTACTTTAGGTATTCTCTCCACCTAAGTCTCTATATATTTCAGTAGGTATACACACAACCTAATAATAGTGCTCGTACGTAATATTTCCTCTTTAATATTCACCGTACTTATTAATTTACGATTCATCTCACTATCGTATTTTAATTGAGTATTCACACAAATCTAAGGGCCTTAGTTACCCCTCTATTCATTTTAGTAGTTAAACTATCTCTAACCTACTAATATACTCCTTGTAATGAAGTTTACTCTCTCCGTAACTCAAATCCCAAATTCTCGATGCACTACTCAATCGGTTTACCCTCGTCGATCCATCACTTCAAATGTTGCATTCAATGATTATAACAGACCCCCACTATACACCTATTGGTACTCTCTAAGTCCCTACAAAGGTAAAATATCATCACTAAGGTTCCCTTAAAGCGTCCGCAATTGAATAGAACTCAACCAACAAAAGAACCCAAAATCAGCCAGGATCGATCGATCGACCTTGAGCATCGATCGATCAACATTCAAAGGTCGATCAATCGATCATGCAGTGGAAGACGCAGTTCTTCTTCTTCTTTTTCATCCCTTTTCCACCATATTCAATTATCTAACTCCCACGATAATCCACCAAACTTGTAACTAACGATACCTAACCATTCCTATATGTGTTGGGATGATTTCCAACGAAGTAAACATTATAAATCCTTCCAATTTAGCCCAGAATAATTCAAATGTTATAATTATTCAAAACCCCTAGTATTAAATGTTCTTCCCATGTTTTCAATCATCAACCCGGATTTTAATTCGTGTTAACAATCAAAATTCCTTTGATTTTCAATCCTCTACAAGATATAAATCTAACTACATGTGATTCCTACCCAAACATGCAATTAATAAATTCTTTTTCTCCAAGAATATTCTTCAAAATAAATTATTCATAAATCCTACGCATGGATATTATAACTTTAATTAATTTGGAAATAACTACTTGCCTTATTCAGAGCTTATCTGATTTCGTGATTGTTGTTGGTGATTGATTGTCTTTCTCCACCAATCTTTCTACCTTAGGCTTTGAGAATAATCTCTCTCCTCTCTCTAATGTCTTTTGTGTGTTTTTTATCTCCTCTATACCTAGCCTCCAACTCTTATAATCTGATTTAGAGTTTGTAAATTCGTTGGTCTCCTCACCCCCATATTCCAAAAGACTAAGCGCCCCCGTACGGTCCCGGTTTAGCCTAAAAATGCCCCGGTACCCAACTAGTACCCCCGGGTATACTCTTTTGACTAATTCGACCCTTTAATCATTTGTGACCTCTAAATTATCATTTGAGTCACTTAAAAATAATTTCCTATCTCATCCTCAATTTATTCTACACGCAACACACGATTTATATATAATCAAGTACATTCATATCACTCGCTATGTCGTAAAAATAAACTATCAACATTTACTATTCACACTTAGTAAGTTTGAATCATAATATTAATCAGTTTCTATCTCTTGATTAATATTTTATAATCATAATTATTATTTAATCCCTTAATAATCATAATTATTATTAAATCGCATTTAATTACTTCACTCGCATAATTTAAATATAAAATCACATTAAATTATTCCACTCACGTAATTTAAATTGGAATGTATTTTATATTTAATTACTCCATCAATTAAATTCTAAATATGCATAAATACGGGGTATTACCGAAGCTAGGCCTAAAGCAGTAGCTCCAATAAATTCATCATTAGTACAACCTCTTCAACATAACAGATTTAGCATAATCTAACGAAGGCAGAAAACTCCACTTTACAACCAAACTTTTATCTCCTCATCCATATACGAACCAAGCCATCGAGGCCTTCCTCTATTCAAAAACACTAAAAAACTTATTTTTCCTACTTTTTCCCAAAATAAAACCCTTCAAAAGGGAAGCTCTTTTTCAACCATGCCTCCAAGGCCATCTTCAAACATATTCATTTCCAAAACAACACACTTTTCCTACTCTTTCTTAAAGCAAAAACTTATCAGCAAATTAAAATGCATATAGAGTAAGCGACTAGATCAAGATAATTAAAATGTGCATCTCTTGTTGCTTTTTTTAAGTCTCTTTTCAGGTGTGATGCCGCTACATCAAGCATACAAAATGGTCAATGACAAGCTCCCACAGTCAAAAATTAATCTTTAAAAAATTCTGAAGGGAAAGAACTGAAATTGAATGTAACCCCGTCAGCCCGACATCTCCCAATGCAGTATCAATCGCTACCAGTGTCACCCTCAGACATTGGTCCACCTCTATCTGTGTACCATCGCAATCAATCCCCAGCAGTTGTTGAACCCTATACTGACTGGCACAGTCGTACTCCCCTTCCCGAAGCAGCCCAAGAGAGGTCTGAAATTTCGTACAAAAAAATCCTAGAAAATTGCAAAAAAAATCTCAAAAAATTCCTAAAATTTCCATATTAATATTGGAACATTTCTTCACTAAGAAAACCATTTTTCATGCTCCCAACTACCCAGTCAAATTAATACCACATTTTATCCCCAACTTTAACCCTAAAATCAGTGCACTCGTATCCCAAAAACCCCCTACAACTCCCCAGCGGAATCGCAAAACCTCATCCTCAGTAGAAATTAAATGCTTCCTCAGCAGAGCTACGTAATATCCCACCCATTTCCCTAACAAGAATTCTCGAATTAATTTTTTTCCCATGTAAATTCCAATTTCCCCAAGGAAAGCTAGAAGCCCTAACCAGACATCTCTCCTCAACGGCGTCTCCAAAAAACACTTTCCCCGATGGAATCCCAAACCTCAAGTCATCAACTGTTTCCCCAGCAGAATTTCCAGACTAAGAATTTTAGCTCCCCCAGCAAAGCTATCTCTTCTCAAAGAGAATCGCTCGACTCGCATCATGGAAAATATGGAGTGAGGTCATCTGTAGGAATGTTCCCAAAATAATAATTATAAAATATGATGTATGCGCTTATCGAGATATTGACCGTTGTAATGAAACGATAATATGTGTTAGATAAGACGCAAGAATGATATATGAATAATATATAGATAAAATAAAAAAATTATTTTAAATATGAAAATAGGACTCGAGTCTCCAGTTTTAGCCCGAGACGCCTACGTAGCCTATAAAGGCATCAAAGTCCACATAGTTTGCAATGGGCACAAAGGTCGGGTTTATTCCATAAATTCGAATGGGAGTCTATTATGTGTGTGTGTGTGTGTGTGTAGAAAAGATATTTTTAATTTTTAGAAAATGTGATGAAGAATCTCGTTATAATTTATAGGTGTAACCCTATTTTTCTTTTTCTTTTTTATAGAAAATAAATTATGTGCAATATAACAAATAAATGATGAGATACTAATGTGTATGATCTAAAGTAAAAGCTAAATTGAGAATGTATACAACTAATGCGAAAATAAAGAAATTTAAAGAGAGAGAAGGATTTTTGGACCTTCTTTGTAGACTTGAAGCTTAACCTTGATCCTTAAAGAGTTTCCTTGCAAACTGGGAAGAATGTAGGATGAGAGAGAAAGAGATTTTTGGAAAATTAGGTATGAAAGTTATGGGAATGCAAGGTGGAGAAGAATTTCACACAAGAAAACTTTACTGATTACAGAAGAATATTGCTGAGACCATTGAAATTGATGGTTCTGAGGTGCTTTGGAAGGTGAGATCATGCTCTCCTCATATAGGGTAGGGTCTGTCGATTGGCATTTTATTTGCCTTGTCGATCGGCAGGTGACCCTAGACACACTATTGATAGGTAAGGAAATGAACCTACCAATTGACAGTCTCGTGTAGATTTTCTGAAAAACGATCGTAAAACATAATCCGTTAGTCCAAATCGCATAAGAGGCATACCGTTAGAAAGGTAATTCAGAGATCTTTGAGAATACCTGGTCTACTGCTAGATTTGGGATTTAACTTTGGGTCAAATAAGGATCAAATGCACCCGTTCATCCTTTGAACCCGAGATCATCGGACGACGATGGATCATTTGTCCTAACCGTAAGTTCGAATTATGCATGGGGTGAACCGTTGGAAAGGTTGTGCAAGGTACTTAGACTTTCCAAAGAGATTCTCTCGGTTAGAAAGGTTGACTTTGGTTAAACAGGGCTCGAAAGAGCCCGGTGACCCTTTGGAGTAAAACGGGCCGTTCATCCATACTATAAGGTTGATTAGCGCGTGGAATGGACGATTGGAAAAGGTATTCAGTGACCTTCAAAGATTCATTTAGTCTCATTCGAACTGAAGAGTTAACTTTGGTCAAATGGAGCCCAGGAGCTACCAGTGGCCTCAGAATCAGTTCTTGGTGGAAAATGGATCATTCGTCCAAACCGCTATGGCATTTCATCCATGGGATGAACCATTATAAAGGGGTTTCAATTCCCTTTAAAGATCCATTGAGATTTTTCATGGACGATGAAGTTGATTAGGGTCAAATCGGGGCACGGGAGTGCTCGGTGGCCTGTAGATCGATTTTTAGTAGTAAAACAGTCCATTCATCCCAACCGTTAAGACAATTCGTAGATGGAGATAATGTTGGGAAGGGGATTCAGAGCCATTCGAAGATTCGTTGAGTTTTTGCACTAATGATGAAGTTGACCAGATTCAAATGGGGCTCGAGAGCACCCAGTGGCCTCTAGATTGGTACTCGGATTATGACTAAGGGTTTGTAGTTAATTGGGGAGGTGATAAGTACCTAAAAAGATACTTAGGGGGTCTTAAAATGTGGTTTCTATGGAGATCCTCGATGGTTGAGATTAGAACAAGTGAAATCCGTCGAATAGAAACTACACGATGTTCATGGAAAGTGGCCAATTCTAAGAACCTAACGGGACAAGGATGAATATTTCAGAGGGTCGAGGTCGATTATAGGAAATATTGGGGATGTCCGTGTAGGTTGAGGTTAATTCTGAGGACCTAAGGTTGTAGAAACCAATTCTGAGGGTTGAGGTCAATTATTTGGACCTTAAGTAGGAGCGACTGATTCTGAGGGTCGAAGCTAATTCTGCAATCCTGAAGTAGGAGATACCAATTCTGAGGGTTGAGGTCAATTATGAGGACCTTAAGTGGGAGCAACTAATTACGAGGGTCGATGCTAATTTCATGGGCCTTAAGTAGGAGCGATCAATTTTGAGGGTTGAGGTAAAATATGAGGAACGTAAGTGGGAGCGACAAATTTTGAGGGTCGAGGTCAATTCTGAGGACCTTAAGTAGGAGCGACCAGTTCTGAAGGTCGAGGTCAATTTTGAGGACCTTAAGTAGGAGGGACCAATTTTGAGGGTCAAGGTTAATTCTGGGAAGCTTAAGTGAAGGCGACCAATTCTGAGTGTTGAGGCCAATTCTGAGGACCTTAAGTAGGAGTGACCAATTCTAAGGGTCGAGGTCAATTCTGAGGACCTTAAGTTGTAAGGTGGGGTTTTGATTTCTAGGGAGTCTTTGTTTTACCTTTTTCAAGACTCTACAAGGGAAAAGACATATGTCTGGGGATTATGTCTCTGATATTAACTTATATATACGCGCTCACACACTTCATGGAGAAATTAAGGAAAATAGTAACATAATCCTATGAGAGACCAAAATAGTGGGATGGGTTCCTAACACCTTCCCATAACTTAGCCCTCGAACTTCTGAACTATTGGTTTCGCAAGAATCAGTTTGTCTTTGATGTCTCTCTCTCGAGGTGATGACATGTTTTTTTGCTAATTTTGTGCTAAATAGGTTAGTGACTCTATCTATTAACATAACCCCAAAATCGACGACGGCTGAAGCACCCCACCCCCACCCCCGATGTAGCGAGGGGCAAGGGATCTTTATCTCTCCCTCCCCCCCCCCCCTCGAAAGCACACGGGGAGAGGGAGAAAGATCTCAGGATGGCCACAGACTTTAAAGCCTTAACTTCTACCCATTTTGTTGTCTTCAATCCTTATGAACATCTATGTTTCAAATTTTAACAAAATGCCATCTGTTTTGGAATAATGGTAAGAGTCTAGGAATGGAACTTAATTTTAACTTGGCTTCAAAACTATCATCGGGCTTAAAACTTGAAGCCTTTTTAGCCATTTCATTGGCCTCTTTATTTAAAAATCTAGGAACATAATTTAATATGACTTTGTCAAATTTGGACAGTAAATCCAAAGTGACTTGGATATAAAATCTTAAACAATCATTAACGCATCTATATTCACCCGTTAATTATCTTATTACCAATTGATAAGCCCCATAAATTTCAAATACAAAAGCATTATAGCTTCGAATGATCTCTATTCCCATTACGATGACTACATATTCCATTTGATAAATTAAACATGAACTTTCTTCTAATTTATATCAATTTTTAGTTTTGATATGCTCAGGGGATTCAATAATTACTCCTATTCCTGGCCTTATTTTTATCATTGAACCATCAAAGCATAATTTCCATGGACTCACAGATATGAATCATACCTCATATTCTCCTTGTGGCTTATTTTCACATGGATCGTCTAGAAGAAAGTTAGCTAATGCTTAGCCTTTAATAGCCCGTTGAGGCACATAATGTAAGCAAAAATAAAACAGAGACAACACCTATATACAAATATTGTTTTGCGAAATAGGTCTTATTAACATGTACTTAATCAAATCAAACTTTGAAATTACATATACCTCTCTAGGAAACAAGTAATATCTTAATTTCACTGTTACGAAATATAGATTTGTACATACATTTTGCATTATAGAGTGTTTACATTCACAGTCATTAAGAAACCTTCTTAAATAATACACAGCCTACTCCTTATGCTTCTTACAGTCTTATGTTAGCGAAACTCCAATAGAGGTGTCAAAAGCATTAATGTAAAGATTTAGGGGCCCATCATCTCTTAGAGGTGCCAATACTGATTGCATAGAAAAATATCTCTTTAGCATCTAGAAAGTTAACTTTTTCCCTTCCTTCCCATATATCTTTTCTTTATCTTTCAGCTTTAAGAAAGGAACAAATAATTTAGCTTTTCCTGGATTATTATATATAACTCTATGAAGGACATTACCTTGTCCTAAAAACTTTTACACTTCTTTTTTTTAGGGGGCTATTATATTAATTATGGCCTTGGTTGTGTTCCTGTCAACCTCAATACCCTTTTGGTGTTCTAGATATCCCACGAAATTTCCTACAGAAACTCCAAAAGGCAAAGCTTAAAGGATTCATTTCAAGTTAATAAAGCCTCATTCTTTCAAAAGATTTTTATAGGTGTGTTATGTGACATGTTACTGATTTTGATTTGACAATTATATCTTCGATGTAACACTTCAAAAAGGTGCCAACCATATAATGAAAAATGGTATTCATCCCCCTTTGATAAGTGACTCCTACATTCATTAATCCAAATGGCATTTTAATCCGTTCAAAGGTCCCCAAACTACCAGGGCGCATAAAGGAAATCTTAAGCACACTTTCTTTAGATATGCATATTTGGTTATATCCTGAGTGACTATCCATCATGAATATGATAGCGTGGCTAGAAAATATATTAATAAATAAATCTACCACTGACATTGGATATTCATCCTTTGATGTGGTTGTATTTAAGTTTTTAAAGTTAATGCACACTCTTCGTCTGCCATTTTTTAAATAACTGGTACTATGTTAGAAAAAATATTCAACATACCTGGAGATTTTAATGAACCCAAGATTTAACAGCCTCTCAAATTCTTATTTTATTTGTATTGTGACCTCTGGGGTCATTTAGCATCGCAGCTACTTCATAGACTTGTACCCTTCTTTAATTAGCAAACTATGATCCACTAATTTTTTGTCTAAAACAGGAAGTTCATCATACTCCCAAGAAAAACATTCCGTCTACTGATTTATAAGGTCTATAATAAATTATTGGTTAAGGTTAGAACTAATGTATGTTACCTTTTATTTTGTTCATTTCCCAAGTTTACTTTCAATGACGGATATGGTTGGTTTACCATGAATTCCTCGTACTCTATTGGAAAACTTGTTAGATCGTCGTTATCTTGAGTTTTTATTCCTCTTTGTCTTCTTTGAATACCTAGTCAGTCGTATTGATGGTCGAATCCTTGATCATTTTTTAATTTAAATCCAAGTATCTAAATTATGCAACACTATGGCTAAAGTTTTTTCAAACTTTTCTAGGCTAAAAGGTGTTCTACCCATCAATCAATGATTTTTTTATTGCAGTTTGTCCCAATAGACCAAAATTTCATTCCTCACAAGATACATCTAAAAATTCACCTTTGGATGCTTCAGGAATCAATACATCCACTTTGATAGGTGCCACATATTCCTAGCAGAGTTCAACTTGAACATAATTGGAATTGGTGTGGAATGGATAAGGATTTGCTTCCACCTATACATTCATATAATCCTTCATCAATAACACCTTTCGGTGCATTGAATAACGGATATATTTTTTAGAATGGATCCAGTTTTATTAAGTAAAGCTTGAATCGGTTTAATATCGATGATGAAGAAGGAAATTTTAAATTTTTGTGCTTACTTCAATGTCTATTGGTAGTAAACCTTGTCTTTAGCAAAACAAGAGATTATAATTTGAGTCTGAACCAATTTCACATTTTATTTATTTATATTTGAAAGAATGGATTATGGCATTATGTTAACGGCACCGTCGTTATATACTAATATTTTATTTATCAACACTCCATTCACTCAAACCTTTATAAATTATAGCTTAATGTGATTGGTGATATCCTTATTAGGCTCTTTGAACCCATGTATAAGATATAAAGAAATAATTAATAATTTAATGTAGTTTACCTCGAATCCATTATTTATATCCATCTCTATCTTTGGGATCTTTTGCTCATCTCTAGATTCGAACCTCTGTAGGAGGATTACAGCCATGTTGTTTGAAACTTACTTTGGTTGAGACCCAAATTGGATTAATTGATGTTGTATTGGTCCTTGAGAATATCCTAGTGCATCTACAACCACCATTTCTTCTTTTTCTTCTCTTTTGGATGAGTTATCTCCACACATGTTGTTTTTATCCACTCTCGTAGCTTTTTCCAATTCTTTAATCTTATCAACCAATATATCTGAAGAAGATTGGTTTTCTTACTTCTTTATATGGAACTTGGGGTTTGTTTTCAAAGACAAAGATTTTATATCCTTATAACCAAATGGACATAAAACCTTAGAGGCCTCTTGACAATCCTAATACTTCCTTTGAATTCTTATTTGTTAGGTGCAAGATATCATGATTTCTAGCTCTCTCTTCTTTGATTTGGGTAGTTACACTAGGTGCCAGATTCCTGTGGCTACTTTTTGAGGATTCACTTCCTTTGGACTCCTAGGCATATCATTAAATTATTAGGTGACCTTGGGGTCTTAAGCCAAGAACTAATCTATCACCCTTTCACCATAGGAACTGATTTGGTAATCTTCATGGCCCCTAGGTCACCCATGTAATGGAAGGATTGTACTTCATTGAAGCCTAGTCTGATAACAAAAATTCTTTGGTGTCCTTTTATCTATTTGATGATGATAAATGCCGATAAATGGCCTCATTTACCCTAAGAAAGTCCCTTGGAAATTCTCCTGACTTCGTAATCCCTAAGATTTGGAAGTATTTCCACTGTTTCCATCTTTCTTGAAATTTTTTTGTTGATTTCCTTATGAAGCAACGATTTAACATATTACAGTATATTTTTACCCACGCCTAATGCAAAAATTTCTTAAAATCTTCTGATATGGATTAGCAGTTACATTAGGCTTCGAATCCTTAGTATCTACCTTGGTTTTTATCTTGAATTCAATATGGCCCTTTTTTCTTAGTAATTAAATGGACTGCATATTGGCTACCATTTCTTTCACATTGGGAAATGGATCTTCATCAGCCCTAATATTTTTCCCACTTTTTCAAGATATTTGATCTTTCATTTTTTAATTAACTCTTAAACCCTATTAAAAAAAATATAATAGGCATTAGTTGAGTGAGAGAATGCATTATGCCATTTACAATCATTTTTCCCTTTCATTTCATTTTCACTTGGAATCTTCATATTGTTGGGCAGATTTATCATTTTTACTTTTAAAAGTTAATAAAAAATCTCTTTGGCCTTGGATATGTCAAATGATAATTTTTTTTAATCACTACTTTTGACTTTTGTTCATATGGCTTTGTTGATATATTCTTTCGAACCAAAGGTTCATATACTATGGATTTTGCTCCAATTTTTTCAGTAGCATATATTTCTAGATTTAGGTATTTGTAATATTTTTTTAAAAGAGGAAGTATTTATTTCATATTCCTCGTCTAACAGAGCTTCATATATATAAACTTTGGCAGTCATTTTCACCAAATCTCCAAATTCAATTGCATTAAACTCCTTTTGAAATTTGAATTCTAGATCATTTGGCAAATTTTAATTCAACAACACTATTTAGCACTTATATCTAGTCCACTTAAACCTATTCATTAAATTAGTGTCCTTTTCATGTAACCTTTGGATTAGACTGGCCAAGTTGTCTATTGGCACGTCTGGTTCAGTTTGGAAGAATTTGGCATGAAAATTTTCCTCTAACTACTTCCAAGTTTGAACAAAATTGGGTGGTGGGCTTATGAACTAAGGAAATGTTGCATCAGTGAGAGAACTAGAGAAAAATGTAGTTTGAGGTATTCATTGGTCCCTGCATAAGCACACTGACTTATAAATCTTGATATATATTCTATAGTGAACTTATTCCCATTCCCTGAGAAAAGAGAGAATGTTGGGGCTTAAAACTCTTAGGTAGTTCAATCCTATTTATCCACTCGATATATGACTTCTTAAGCATTAGAGTTTGTACCCCTTGATCCATTGGTCTATAGATTTCATGTATAAGATTCATGATCTCATTCCAACCAACTCCCATGGGTAGTTTCCCATTTTGTTAAGCAACTGCTTGGTTTGCCATTAGCACTAGGTGCACTGCTAGAGGTGGGACCTATGGAGGTATATTTTGTTGTGTTAGGAAAGGAATTGGTTGAGGCTCTTGAGGAACCTAGTAGTCACCCCTTTGGAAGGGTTCAATACCAAATCAATTATTATTTCCCAAGCCCCAAGTTCATATTAAAATATTGTATTGGTAATTACTCCATAGCCCAAAGCTCGAGTAAAACCTAAAGTAGGATCATTAAAGTATGGTCTAGCCATATTTTCTTTTGGGGAATGTATTCTTACCATTGGGTTATTATTTTTTGTGCTGGTAAGTGCCAGAATCCCCATTTCCTATAATGAATTGTTTATACCTAGGCCAATTATATTTGAATGGTTTCCCATTCTTAGGCTTTATCCAAATTTAGGTTTCACCCTTATTCGACCTCTAATACACCGGGTGAAAAGTACTGGGTTGTGTGTTCATGTTTACACCAGTTTGTCGTGTGAAACCTTGACCATTAGGTATCATACCGATAGGAGGAGACGACTTACTAGTTACTTTCATAATCCTTATACTAATATTTTATATGATATTACCAAGATGGTCAAACACCAGGTTTAACCAATACATTAATTTATCTTAGGTGTTTAAGGACACACCTACAGCTGGCGTTACACTTGGATTCCTAGGCCTTGAAGTCAATATTCCATCCAATTCTTAGTTTTGGGTATGTGGTCTCATTTCTTGATCAGTTTCCATAATTATTTGTTCCATGGTAGTGGTGGGTTGGCTTGTTGTACCAGGTTCATCGGTATTTTCAGTTCGAACAAGACTCCTACATAACATAGCCATGATGAACACTTATGCAGCACTATGGTCCCACCGGGAGTGCCAAAATAAATTTCTCTAGCTTATTTGGGGGGGTGTTTTAAGTGTATGCAAGCGTGTCAGGTAAGTTTATGGTCTTGCCAACCAGTTGGTTATCTCAGCCTACGATAATCAAGTGATTGTGTATTATTCGATGCTTCAATTAAGAAGATTTTCGAGTGAATACCAAATAAGTTTTATAAACTAAATAAACTAGGACTAATGAATATAATAGAAAATGGAGATTTGGAGGAAAGAAGGAGATTCAAAGTAATAAAAATAGTGAAATAAGATTATCTAACACTAAACTAATTTGGAATGAAAGCAAGTAAAGCAATTTACACTAAGGAATGTAAAAAAATTTAACTAAGAATGTAAATGTAAGGAAAAAATTTCAAATAGTGTCAATTTGTATGTATTGGCATTATTCTAGACAAAAACAACTTTGAGTGATAGGATAGATTTTACTTGTCATGATTCCCATAAAGCCTATGATGTTGTGTTGAAGCTAAGCTTCAAAAATAGATCATGTCATATCTTTGGTGCACATTTCATGTCTTCATTTGATTTTTCGATATTCTCTCAGATATGGATGCATATTGGTTTTTGGATACTCGGTAAATATTTTTCTAAGGATATTATGTTATTTAAATCTTAATTCAAAATGTTTTTAAAATATTTTTTTTGAGATAATTTGTGTTTAGAGTCGTATGAAACACTTCCTTGAGTTTATGTGGTTCAAATGACTTCACCAGTCATTCAAATGACATTGCATTCTCTTTCAAAGGATATATTGTGACCATTGAAATGACATGACGATTTCGTTGGAATGGCATGCCGACTCAAACTTTTTATTGAAGGAGTCTTTTTCTCAAAAAAATAAAAGTGCAGAAAATACAGAACTAAACAGAATCCATATGTTTACCAAAGGTTTCCAAGGCTAAAAACATTCTTTGTGTTTACAAGATTCGAGTTTTACATAACCATATGTTATGGATTTCCCATGTTTGCACCATTATTTCATTCTTCATCATTCTAAGAACCTGTTTTGTGCAATGGACTCCATTTTTGTTGATTAAAAATTGTTGAGGCTGTATCGTTGGTTATCGAGGCACACGTGGACACGTGTGTTGTGAACCTAGCACGGGTGGACTCCTACATTACATTGTGGAGGAGAGGTTAAAGATAAGAAGAGGGTTCTAGGCTTGTGGGTATCAAGTCGTTGAGTAGGACTCTAATCTTCCTTTGTAAAATCGTATCATAGTGATTGTATGGCCTGGGCCATCCGAGGTTTTTTTTCCCATTGTAGTTTACTCTTACATCAGTGTGTTTTATGAGCATTATTTACGTTATCTTGCTTAATCACACTAGATGCGTGCTTAGGGTTAAGAAGATAAATTAGCTTAATTTGTTTGGTTCACAAAATTGTTACTATATAAAATTGGAAAAAAAATCTGAATAGAAAAATTATTTTCACCTAAGGGACACACACATAGAGGGACCGTCGCATTTACAAATTGGTATCACAGCAAGAAAAACTATTTTATTGTGAAAGTGATCCCACGTGTCTTTAGGTATGAATTTCGGTATTTATGAAGTTTTTAGAACACCTATTTTTATGAGTCGAATTATGCTTATTGGAAAGATGCGAATGAAGAGCCAAATTAAGTCAATAAATGAGCGTGTTTGGTTAGTGGTAGAAAAAGGGTGGACACCACCAGTCATGAGAGAAGGTGAGACCACACGTTTAAAAACCATTGAGTCTCGGGCCAAAGCCAAACACAGACTTGCACAATACAATTACAAAGGTTTAAATGCTATCTCCTCTCTATCACCCCTGAAGAGTATAACCATATTATGACGTGTAATATGTAGAAACAGGCTTGGGATGTCCTTTCAAATACTCACAAGGGAACTAGCACTGTTAGGGCATCTAAACTTCAAAAACCAAAAGAGGGAGATGTTTGATGAGTTTTATGCTAAGTTGTACCATATTGTCAACTCGTTATATAACTTGGGAGAGAAAATACTCGGCAATCGAGTCATAAAGAAAATCTTAAAGTCATTGCCCGCTAGATTTGATCCAAAGGTGATCGTTTTAAACTCTTTAGGTTTGTTTGACTCAACAAAAATAGAAGAGCTTATAGGTGACCTATAAACTTATGAGCTTGACATGTTTACCTCCAAGCAAGTGACAAATAAAGAAAAGAGCATTGCTTTGAAAGCTCAGATGGTGGAAACTAAAGTTTCGGAGGATGATGAATTCGACACTGATTTCAAAGATGTAGCCTTGTCGGAAAAGAAGTTTGAAAAGTTTTTTAAGTTCCAAAAGCAATCAAAAGATGCCAAAAGACTTGAGAAATTCAAGAAAAATAAGGCCTATCATGTCCCTATAAATCAAAGTGAGAATGATAAGAGGGATGTGTCGGATAAGTGTTTTGGTTGTGAGGGTTATGGATATAGGAGTGCCCCACTATACTTAAGAAAGAGGGAAAGAAACTGATATCATATAATGCCACCCTTAGTGATAGTGAACCAAAAGAGGGAGAGAATACCCCCATTAATCGTAATTACACTATGTTCATGGTTCGTCATGTGAGCGATGACGATAAATCTTCTCACGAAGATACTCATGTTAATCACACTTATGAGGCCATAGTTTATGAGTCCCAAGTGAGTGAGGATGAAGTTGTGTAGGAAAGTGAGTTAAAAGTTTCCTTTCATGAATTTTATGAGGAAACGGTGAAGGTGAAGAAGTCAAACTTGAAGTTGCAAGCTAAGTTGAAAGAATATGCCATAAAAATAATGATGCGTTGATTGAGGATCTTAGGGCACGGTAGAGGACACTTCAGGAGAAACTAGAGTATGTTGAGGGTGAAAGAGATACCGTTAGTGGTTTGATGGAGTCTATGAGGAAGGATATTCTAGAGTTTTAGAGGAGTCTAGGCATTTGCTCAAGTCTAGGATTAGTGAGCTTGAGGAGAGATTAAGATATTCGAGTAAGGTCAACTTTGATTTGGAGGCTAAGTTAGAAAAGTTGGATTGGATGTTAGGCACCGTCCAAATCAAGGATGATAGGTGGGCTATAGGCTTTGATGATTGTATTTCTCCCATTCCCAAATCCGACACCAATTGTGTGTGAGAGCCAACTAGGAACGTTAGGAGAGGTCTATATTTAGGTAACAGTCTTCATCGTGTTTACACTTGCACTCATTACGGTAGGAAGATTCACCTTAGGCATTATTGTTACGACCTTAAAAATGCTCCTATGAAGTTTAAGAAAAGTCATTTCGGTTCCCAAAAGCCCCATGCGTCATTACACACCTATTTAGGTTAGGAAATCAGACTTAGAGGCTTTGGTAATTAAACTTCATGACTCTCGTTTGCTTCCACATGACAATTCTCAGGTTATTTCTTACGGATGATTGTGTTATCATGTTTGTCATACACTAATCTTGTTTCATGATATATTATTGCTAGTGTTATAACATGTGTTTATCTCTTTGTTTTATAGTTTTTCCTTTACTTGAGTCTTATTGGAAAAATACAAAAAAGATTATGTGTTTTATATATTTTTGAAGAATGCAAAAAGATTTTGTTTTTGGTCAAAAATATTTTTTTAAAAAAACATAAAAAGATTTCTGATTTTCTTTTGTGTCGTGAGTTTACACCTGATATAGCATATTGGTGTGCTTGGACCCCCATCAATCTATATTTCCATGTGGCTAGTACATTTGGTCATGATTTTGTATACAAATATTGATCTTAACCATTTGTTTAATGGGGATGTTTTGAAGTTGACTTAAAATTTTGATTCGACTATGTATAAGCCATCTCACACATGCACGAGCTTAAATGAATGTTTGACTTCTCATGCACATTTGAGTTAGGTGAGACGTTTTCCTCTCAATTTTGTCATCTACGCACATAATAGACTTAGGGGGAGTTGTGCATGTAAGAGCCGTTATCAGTGAGGATTTATATTGCAAATTGAAAAATGATTACTGTGCACGGGGAAGGGCTGGGAGAGGCATGTGAACTCGTTGTGAAACCCACCATTTAAAAGTGCCCAAGAAAAAAATCAAGGCAATAAAAAGAAAAATATGACAAAATTGGGGCCAATAGGAAATCTCTTAAAAAGAGAAAATAGATCTTCAAAAGAATGAATAGAAAGATTTTTCATTTATATATTAGGGAGTTTAGTTAAATATCAACGGGTCTGCACAAATAAGACCTAGGCTGAAAAATCGTGTCATGGCACTATTGTTTGTAGAATTGTTAAAATTCTAAAATCGTGTCATGACGCTATTGTTTGTAGAATTGTTAAAATTCTAAAATTGTGTGTGTGATGTTTGTTTTGTTCATTAAGTTCAAAGTTTAATTGTCACATATGTCTAAAACCTAGTTTGATGATATTTCATGATCAATTAGAGCTTCTTGAATGTATCTTTGTGTTTTGATTATGATTCATTTGTGATAGTCACACCCAGCATTTCATTCCATGTTTGAGCACATTAATACTATGTTAACTTTTAACTCACATGTTTTGTTTTGAGTATGTTTTGCTACTGTTTTCGTACTATCATATGGTTTTATCAAATAATTTTCCCTAGGCAAATGTTACATAGATTTTGAGTTGGAGCTGAGAAATTTTAAAGTCCATAGAATGACTTATGGATTTAGTTGGAATGACATATCCATGTCGTTAGATAGATGGATCAAATGACGTATCAAACTTGATTATGTCGATGTACAGGTATGGTCGTTAGATGGGTCATTAGAAATGTGTTTCAAACGAGGTGATACTATTTGGGTCGTTAGTAACGAGATCTTATATGGTTTGAACGACCTCTGATATCGTTCGAATGACCTGGTTTGATTTTTGTGATTTTAATTTGTTCCAGTACCTGATTGTTATATATTATGATATTATGATATGGTACTTCTGGGTTGTTTGGACAATTTATATGCAGCTGCCTTGATTATTGTTGCTTTTTCCACTGCATTGTTGGATGAGAGTTTGTTTAGTCATATCATTTGATATTGATGATTATTTCATGTGACTGTTTGCAAATTTTTATTATCTAGTTCACCATGTTTATCTAGATATGCTTCATGTTATACTCATGCTGGATATGTTTTTCGATAATTATTTTTTTCACTAATTATCTATTAGAGGCAAAAAAGGGGAAAGATAGATATGTGATGTAAAGGTAGATTTTTGCTAGTATTTTTAAATTATTATCATATTGTTTATATATCATGTGTTCCTCCATACTTCACTAGTGTTTTTTTTATTTTTGTGTGTAGTTATTCGTTAGTGATTTGAAATTTTGCAACTACATCACATTCAGACAGTTCATGCTCATCGGTAATCCTACATCTGATAGTCCATGTCCTGTATTTTTTTGGGCGGTGGATTATGGAATGGGATTTAATTTATATGGCTTGGCAGCCTAGCTTAGGATTTCACTTGTTTGGTTTTCTCTGTATAACCAAAGGGGGAGACTTGTAAGGACAAATTTTCAAATAGTGTCAATTTGTATGTATTGGCATTATTCCTAGCAAAAACCACTTTGAGTCATAGTATAGATTTTACTTGTCACAATTGCCATTAAGACTATGACGTTATGTTGAATACGTAGAGGCCATGTTTCAAAGATAGATCATGTCGTAGTTTTGGTGCACGTTTCACGTCATCATTTGGTTTTTTGAGATTCTTTCATGTATGGATGCATATTTTTTTTATAGATACTCGATAAATATTTTCTAAGGATGTTATTTTATTTAAATTTGATTTTAAAATATTTTTCTGAGATAATTTGGGTTTAGAGTCGTATGAAACACTTCCTTGAGTTTATGTGGTTCAAACAAGTTCACCGGTCATTCAAACAACATGGGACTATCATTCAAACGACATTACATTCTCGTTCAAATGAGATGTTGTGGTCGTTTAAACGACTTAACGATTTCATTAGAATGACGTGCCGACTCAAAGTTTTTATTTAAGGCGTCTTTTTCTCAGAAATACAAAGGTGCGGAACATACAAAACTAAATAGAACCCATACATTTTTGGTAATTGTTTACCGGAGGTTTTCAAATCTAAAAACATTCTTTGTGTTTACAAGATCCGAGTTTTACGTAACCATATGTTATAGAGACTTTGTGTTTGCACCATTGTTTCGTTCTTCATCATTCGAAGAACTTGTTTCGTGTTGTTAACTCCATACTTACTGATTAACGGTTGCTGAGGCTGTATAAGTGGATACCGAGGCACACATGGACTTGTGTGTTATGGACCTGGCGTAGGTGGACTCCTGCATTTCACTGTGGAGGAGCGGTTGAAGAAAAGAGGATACGTCGATACTTGTGGGGATCGAGTCGTTGAGTAAGACTATAATATTTCTTTGTAAAACCCTATCATAATGATTATCTGGCCTAGGTCATCCGAGGTTTTTTCCCGTTGTGATTTCCTCGTACATCGACGTGTTTTGTGAGCGATATTTACTTTATTTTTCTTAATCACACTAGATGCATGTTTAGGTTTAAGAAGATAAAATTGGCTTAATTTGTTTTGTTCACAAAATTGGTGCTAAATAAAATTGGAAAATGTTTTTTTGAAAAGAAAAATTATTTTCAAAGAAAGGACACACACATAGAGGGACCGTCACATTTATAATAAAGATAGTTTAAAATTAAGGCAAAGGAACTTTACATTAACCATAAAGAGAATTATAATAAATCTATCATACAAGTTATTTCGAAGAAGAAATGTTAAACTATGCTAGAAAAACTCTAAAGAAAATAAAGAAAAAAAGAAGATTTCAACAAGTAAAAGCGATTTTTGGGCTGGAGATTCCTCCTTTTGATCATCCTTGAGTTCTTTTATTTATAGAGTCATTTGTCATGCAACTGCTACTACAACTGTTGGGTGGTTATCCATTTGAATATTCCAAACTAGGTTAAAATATGCCCCCAAAGAAGTTATACATGTGGTCACCTTATGTATAAGGTCTTGACAAGTGCTAATCGCTTATTTAGCCATTTGTATTAATTTGGCCTGTTGCATTTCTCAGCTATAAAAACCGGTTTATATTTCCACATGGTATTACCCTATTGGCTGGTAATTATATGGTGTAAATAGGATTTTGAGTCCTTTTTAATGTCTATTTCCATGTGTTTACATTTTCTTATATTTCTTAATTGATTGTTGCATAAATTTGTATGATGATCAATTAATTACTCAAGGACACCTTATTTTTAAAATAACATGGTTTTTATTTTGAGACCAACCTAGATCATGCTTTTTCTTGGAAAATCTATTTTTATCTATTCTTTTCTAAATTGAATTCAATTGGTGAATATTTAAGGTATAAATTAAAATATGATCTCCAAGTTTTATTTTCATTTAAAAATGGTTTTATTTTTGGAAAATTGACATAGTGAACTTAGGAAATTGTCCAAGTAAATTGCGAATTAACACGGATTTAATTCAAGCATTTAGAATTAAATGAATAACTTTTTTAAAAAAAAAACTCAAGTTTAAAACATTAAGTGGGATAGGGGTTTAAACATAAACCCCGCGATCTCCATCGGTATTCTAATAATGAAATGTGATTAGTTCATCATATGAGCTTTGTCTGTCAACTCAATGGATGGAATTATTCATGGCATTCAACATTCTTAAAACTTTTAAGTGATAGTTCCTAGAATTAAAATGTGGGTGAGTTAAATCCCCCCCCCCTCCAATGTGGAAGTTCTACATGAGCAGATTCAAATTAGAGGAATGGAATGATGGTACACACGTAAACATAATTAATGATATCCTCTCTAACGGAGTCAATGTCAATAATTATGAGACCAAAAGTCCTCGACTATTCAATTATATAGAAAAATGGCTTCTTGAACTATTCGCAGAACATAATTGAAGGACGATAATATGTACAGTTCAATGTGGGGTGATGTAAGCTCCCAACGATAAATATCACTTCACAAGGGGAATAAAGATGATCGATGGGATTCGTTCTAATTCGGGATAGACGGAAGCCAAATTATAATTTTATCAAAGTTAATTATCACATATTTAATTTAAAATTAATTTATTTTCAAGTTATGATTCTCAAATCTCAAAATGGGCTCTGCATTTAACCCACTTGCTCCCATTTTAAAGTATAACAAACTGACTATCATGAACTTCATATATTGGAAAAGAAACTTAGACATTGTCTCAACCAATGAGGATTATAGTTTCATTTCAACTAAACCATACATTGTCAACCCTGATGGGGGGCATCCAAAGGGGATTTTGTTTTTGGTAAAATGTAAGTTTATATATAAATAAAAAAAGTTACCGATGTATATAAGGATTACAAATCCAACAAGACCCAAACCCATCTAAGTCCAAAAGAAATGTGTGTAGACAAAGCCCAAGCTAAAAAACACAATCCATATGATAGCCACAGAAACCACCCATGTGTAAGGGTTGATAAGCAAAAAGTACAACTACACTTCAAAACAAATCAAATATGCATCCCCCTAAGACATAAACACTCAAGGCTTTTTGCAAAAGCATAGATACACACATGTAATAAAAAAACTCTCCGGAACTCTCCATACAACCACGCATCACAACTTATCCAAACCCTCTCAGACACATAACAGAAATGAAACCAAAAACTAAACCACCCTTTACTATTGACTAGAATCTGGATTAGCACCACCATAGGAACCCATTACTCAAAGCTTGAGGTAAAAACCTAATAAAGCATGTTAAACTCCATAACAAGATTTGATCAAGGTAGGTATTACCACATGTTCATATAAGAAGAAAAATAAAAAAAAGGAAATGCAAATTCATCACCACAACATGAAGGATATCACAAAACCTAACTAATGATCCACCTCAAGACGGAAAGCCTTCAAATCAATAGGTGAACAAAAAAATATCTCATTTGAATAATTTAACAATAAAACTCTAGAACTGTAACTGCAAGAAGCCATAACAAATATTAGAAGTAAACTTAAAGCATCAAAATCCAAAATAACTTTGAAGGATTCCAATCGAGAAAATAAAACCAGATCAAGTAAGAAATAAACACAAAATCCATACAAAACTGATTTTTTCTTTGACATAGCCTAGATCTGAGTAAACTTCACATACAATAAGTCCTTAAAGCCGAAGAGGATGTTAAGGTTATCAAATATTGGTAGAAAGTTGATCATATGGCTCGTTGTGAAATATTGCCCTTTATAACTGATGTATTGTAATACCAGCATCTAAATATGACAAGTTCTTACGACATAATTAGGAGCCTTAAGGATATATTAGAGGATCATAATAGTTCCATAAACTTGATAATATGGCAAGGCTAGTCAACATAAATATGGTTGATGGTACTCCCATTCGGGACCATGTTTTAAAGATAATGTCCATTTGAAGGGAACGGGAGGTCCTTTGATATAAAATCGGCGAGGAGACACGTATTGTTTTATTTCTCCAATCACTCCAAAAGTCCTTTAAGCACTTTTACCTAAATTATTTGATAAAAAAAATTGATTACTTCTTAGTGTAACTAGAGAACTCTAAACTACAGTGAATATTATCAAATAAAAGGGTGTTACTCAGCTCACTGAGAGATGACCATTTTTTCCTATCCCAAAAGGTAAGAAGTAGAATGTTGGCCTGGAAATATACCCAAAAGGGGGGTGCATTGGGTATATGAGTTTAATGGAAAATTTCAAGATTTCTTAACTTTTTGTAAATATTAATTGCAATATGATGAATAAAATCAAGAGTGAACAAGTAATCAATAAAAAGCATATGTAGTTAAGAGAGAGAGAATTTTACAAATCGAGATTTTAATTTGGTTCAGCCACTGCCTACATCCACGCTCGAGATGATACACAAAAAACTTCGCTATATCCGATTCACTTAAGGTAGGACCAAAACACTTATAAGAAATAATGTCGTTCAAACCGAACCCAACATGGCGTTAAACTCATCCTTGCCTTAATGGTATCCAAGAAAGAGCACAAGGTCTTTAAATGCCTTGACTCCCCATAACAATGGAATCACTGATCGAAAAGATACAATGAAGTTTACCGTGAGCCATAATAATAAGATTAATAGTCAAAACGAAAAGAAAAATATCTTTACTAAAAATAATGTAATTGTGTTTACTTTCTCTCTCAAGAAAAGTAAACAAATATGTAATCACGAGTATAATGCTCAATTGGGTTTTGGGTCAAAGCTTTAGCTCAAGTGTGTATTGGGTTTGTAACTTTGCTAAAGACTAATTGATGATGTTAATTGAATCACAAACGGGTTTTGGGTAAAATCTTGGCTTCGATGGAGTTTCTTGGTTGAAATAGGATTAGGACTTGGTTTATCTATCTCAGAGACGTTAGGAAATTGATCCAATCTTGGATTGGAAATATACTCAATTGGATTATTATTGGATGCTTTTTTATTTGATAAAGTAACCCAAGGTATCCTTTTACAGGCTTCAAATGAGAAATCAGCAGTTAGAGGCTAGTAAAGTAATTAAGGGTTCACTTGGAATTCAGATTTGAAAATAGTCATTTTTATATTATGGGTTTTCAAATACTTTTAGTCGCCTAAACTAAATTTTATTCGACTAAAACCTTTAGTCTCAAAAATAAATTGACTTGGCTTGTTTTATTGGGGTCTGGGCAGAGATTTAGTCGACTAAAACTAGGTTTGGTCACTCAAAACCTCCTTGGTTGAGGCACTAGGAAGTTAGGTTTTGGGTCCATCATTTGGGTACATTTGGGATGGTTTAGGTAGGTCAAGGGATGTTGGTTTTGGGCATATATAGGGTCAACCAAGTTTCTTTACCTTTGTATAATAGTACCTAAAGTTCATCAAGAAATTGAACAATGATGTTTTGGTCCTTTTATCATTCTTAACAATTATTTAAGACATGTGATGTTTCTTTGTGATATATTTTGAGAGATGCTTATTTAAACTTGAACTTCATGGGTCATGTGAGGTTGAGATAATCATGAGCTAGCTTGGATGTTTTCTTTGTGTGATGTGATGATGAGTTTCCTTCTATAAATGGTAGATTTTAAACTTCTCTTAATGACTATGAGATAAACTTGATAGAGTTTATTGAATGCTTTGAAGCTTGATTGCATTGCTTGGGATCTTAATTATAATGCTTGGACATGGTTTCATGGATGGTATGTTTCTTTTAACATATCTCATAATGTATTGAATGAATGTTTTCATCTGAAGTACATTAGAGATAAAATAGTGAAGTGTGATCATATATTAATTGTGTTGTCATCATAAAGAACTATTTTACTTGAAATACATTTTGTATCACAATATCCCCTTTTTATGATGATAATATAATTGATTTAGTTTGAGAAGATGTTTAAAAGTCTTCCCTTTTTTTTAGACTAGGTTTTTGAAAACTATTTCTCTCCCAATTTGTTGTAGCATCTTTTTCTTATGTCATTATTTCTCCCCCTTTTTCATTATCGAAAAGAGTGGGGGATTTTTGAAAAGTGTACTTTTGTTCACATGATGTGGAAATAATTCAAGAAGTTTTTATATCCTTTATGATCTAGATATGGGTTATTAACGCATAATTACATTTTTTGATGTCGTAGGGATGCAAGGGTTTTGGAATATTTTGAGGCAATATAGTCTATAATGATAAGGAATGATCCACATTTTTTATGAAGAAGTATATAGATGGAACTATAATGTGGTGTCGTATATTTGTGACTTTGGAGACATATTAGTTGTGAAGTATGTGGTGTAAAGACGACATATTTTTTAGTTCTTTATTTTATGTGAAAGTTTTGGTTTGGCACGTGTTTTGACGATGTGAGAATGTATAGGTGTAATATTGTGTGACATGGGAGAAATGCAATTGTAAAGCATAGATTCATAGATTGTTCATTAAAGTACTCGAGAGATAATACACAACATTGGCTAACCACTCTGGGCAGATGACCTCTCTGATGAAGTCTTCCTTCTCTAAATTTTTCACCTCATTCTGTATGACATCATATTTCTCTCACGAGTGGACTCTTCTTTCTTTCGGATTGGCCTTGCATCGTCGACCACATTAAGCTTATGACAGAGAAATGTTGGGTCAATGTCGGGTATATCTTCGTGTCTTTAAGAAAAGATGCTCTGTCTCTGCCTTAAAAGTTTAATCAAATCTTCCTTAACCTCTTTCTTTAGGGCTTTGCCAACTTGGATAGTCTTTTATGGATCATCCTCATTGAGGGAGGTGGATTCTACCTCTTTGCGGATTCCCCTTTCTTTAATTTTATATCATCTCTGGGTTCCAATTTATTAATGTTGTATGTTGTAGTGGATTTCTTGTGAGCTTCCCTCTCATGGGCTGAGTTGAAGTAGCATTCTCGTGCCAACACTTGATCACCTTGGACTTCCCCTACACCATAAGGAGTCAGGAATTTTACCATTTGGTGTAAAGTGGAGGGCGTGGCCTAAAACTCTTTTAGGGCCACTCTTCCCATGATAATGTTATAAGCCGAGTATATACTTTCATCCATTACAAAGAAATTGACCTTTTTTGTTAGCCTCTTAGGCCAAACATCTCCCATCTTGACGTCCATCTCATACGTTACCAATTGATGGAATTTCTCACCGATGAATCCAATCAGGGCATGATGATAAGGCATGAGCCTCTTCTTGTTGAGTCCCAGGCATCTGAAGCATGGCCAGACCATAACATTACCCAACTTCCTCCTCGACCAGTATTCTCGGCACTTGATACCCATGAACTCTAGTTGTAATCACCACAGGGTCGTCTAGGGGAGCTAGGATACCTTTGAAGTCATGTCTTAAAAACCCACAATTAAAGTGTCCATATCCACCTTCTTCCTTTTTTTACTTATTGCTTACTGCGGCCATGTTAACTGCTTCAACTTAGGGAAGATATTTGACCTATGCAACGTGTGCCTTTGTATCAACCAACTCTAAGCCTCCCCCTTCTAGGCCCCCATAAATCATCTTTACATCGAACGAGATCATATAAAGGTGACCTTTGGGACCATCATCCTTCGATGGAAGGTCTGGATCGTCCCTATCATCGTCATCTGAGGCATCATCCTTTTTCCAAGTAGAATCCTCTATGCACTTATAGTCTCTTCTTTTTCTGGGGTTATCTCGGCCTCCCCTTCGACTACCATCACTTACATATTTCCTCAGCTTCCTAACCTTGAGAATCTTCTCAATTTCATCCTTCAGAGCAAAAAATTTATCGGTTAGGTTCCCGTGGTCCTAATGAAATTCTCACCATAGGTTTTTGTTCCTCTTGTTAAGGGGAGATTTTAACTTTTGGGGTCACCTCAGGGACCGATCATTCTTGATCTCATTCAAGATATGCTCGTAGATGATCGTGAGGGGAGTGTAGTCGGTAAACTTATCATCTATTGATATTTTTTTCCTTTTTTACCCTTCTTTTAGAACTTTCCCCCACTACTCGTCCCCTTTTCATCCTCATACTTTGCTGCCATAGCTTCCTCGGCATTCATGACCTTGTCGGCCATCGTCAATAGCTTGACCATAGACTTTGGTGGGTCCTCATCAAGCTTCCAAAGAAATTTCCCTTTCTGTCGGCCTCCTATCAGTGCTTTCATCATAATACTTTCTTCATAATCCTCAACTTCTAACTTTTTCTTATTGAATCTTGCTATTTACTCCATGAGACTCTCATTATTTCCTTCCTTGACATATAATAGATGGGTAGTCTTCTTTTGGGGTCTTACCTCGAAACAGAAATTGTATATAAATCTCTCTGCGATTTTCCTGAAGTTCTCAATTGAACTCTTTGGGAGTGAAGTGAACCATACGTGAGATGCTACGATTAAAGTGCTTAAAATTCATGGCACCTCATCTTATTTGAGACTGAGTATATGTCTACAGCCAACTGGTACATCTCCAAATAGTGAATCGGATTAGTGTTCCCATCGTACTTGGGAGTGATCATTGGTGGCTTGAACTTGGTCGGGGTTAGCAAGTTGATAATCCTATCCACGAAAGGAGAGCCTTCTGAATAGCCCCTCCATAAAGGATCTAGGCTTTTAAGGATCTCTACAATCTTATCCTCCAACTTTTGAATTGAGTCATCCCAGGGTTTCTAGACTACTACCATAACGTTGGTCTGAACGATATTCTCCCCTGCCACTTCAGTTGGTCAAACCAAAGGTTCTCTTTCCACTAATATCTATCAGTTATTAACTTCTCTCACCCCCTCGTCTCGACCGTATTGGGGCCGACACCCTATTTTTTCTCTTCTAAATCCAGCAATGCTCCTTGATCTGGATAGTCGATTACTAATATCCCCCACTAGACCGAGACTTTCAAAGGTCAACCATTTACTCAATCGATTAAAAGCTAAGCCTCTTGGTTGATCTTTATGACAAGGTCTCCTATTATGTTCTAGGCTAGCATGGATGGGGCATACAGTGTTTTTTAATACTTCGTATGCCTCTCAGCATTCAGCCTGAACGTCTTCAACCTCATAGTCATCATATTGGTCCTCTAGGAAGGGTTGTCCTTGCCTCCCCAAATATAAGCACATAGGGTCAGAATTGTTCCTCCACCGTTAAGGAGGTGGTAAATCCTTACGCGGCGCCTGGGGTGGTTCCTTGGCGTCTGGATGCTACTCTTGGGATGCAGAAGTTTTTATATCCAGTGTTATCCCCATAGGTCTCACTAATACATTTTGGCTTAAGGAAGCCAGTTGCTCCTGCATTGCCTATTGACTAGCCACCAATGACTTTAATGCTGATGCCAACTCTACCATATCTAACTGAGGAGGCGCGTGGCTGGAGCTAAGGCTGTCAACTGGTGGTGGAAATTCTGATGCTGTATTTCTCTCCTGATGAATGAGATGTAATCTGGAGAATAAAATCTTAGAAACTCAATAAGAGCTCTTTTAATGGTGAAACAGCTCCACAAGGAGGATTGGTTCACCACTAAAGACTGACGAGTATAAGCTATAGAAGATAAGAGATGATAATTCTCTTTCCCACAGACGATGCTAGACTGATGATACCAAAAATGTTACCACCATGTCACAGTGATAATGAGCTCAAACAGTTATGATAATGGCAGCAAGTAAATAATACAACAGTAAGAGAGAGTAAGATGAGGCAAAGAGGAATTGAGTACTAGAATTAAGTGGTTCAGCCAAATGATGGCCTACGTCCACTGAGCAGTGTGTGTGATCCACTAAAATAAGGCTCGAATGGCCTGAATATATAAACACTCAAGTTATCTATCTTGTAGTGAATTTGACAGAGTTTATGTAGTGTTACTCTTATGGGGTCCTTTTAAAAGAGGTAGAAGACAAGTATTTATAGTGCCTAAGGAATGTAAATTAGATGTGTGATGATGAAGACATCCACTACGATGAGGACAGCTATCCACAACATATGTAATTAATGATGATGTAACCTCCCCTCACGTGAGGGAATAATCAAGTTATAATAGAATTTCTCACGTGGGACAAGGCACCTTGGAATCTTTTACTCCTCGTACTGTATAGTGTCATCTGAAGATGTTTCAGCCTGGCTGAGTATGAGGTTGCTGATGCAATGCTTTACTTTGTCTTAGGAACTGGCAAGTCTGGTCTTGACTGAGGAGCTCAGGTCGAGATGACCAAACAGACCATTTTCAGATGTTGACTAAATAAAGGATGATAGATGTCCTTGTTATTGGAATGCTTCCCTGAGTCTCGGCCTGGTGATAGTCGAAGTTATGAATACGAGGCTGACCTTGGTTCTGGATGAGTCTTGGGAACAATCTGTGAGCTCCTTATTGAAGCTCAGTTGTTGGAGATTGGGGCCCTTATCTTGAAACGAGGTCATACTTGGTCATATCAGTGATATATAAAAATTGTGAGTTTATGGTGAGGAGGGATTTTGAAAGTGTATTTTGTCGACATCTTGGGTATTTAGACTGTACAAAAGCAAAATTCCTGAAAAGATGGTTAGTATGACAAAAATCATAATAGGTAGATCATATGCATGTAATATAGTAGTGATGCGGGGATTTCTAAACAATCTCATTTGGAATTTGGATGTTAAGGCTACATTCGGTAATTCATATCCTATCATTAGAAAGAGATTTGGTAAAGGTATTGGTGATATTGTTTCTTCTATAAGTAAATTGAAGTTTTACATCCCATTATTGTATATGATCGCATAATAAGTGATGTTTGATGTTATTAAGTCTGGTTCGATAATGGTGCACCGGATTTTTGTTATGGACATCGCACTTGAAGATCTTGGTCGGTTCATTTTTTCTACTAAAGTTTCTTCTTTGGGTGGGTTCTTATTTATCCTATATAAAGGGTTTCTATTTGTTATCATACTTAGTTATAATCATCGATTTTGAAGGCAATATTAGTTAATTTCATAAAATGTTACATGTATGGATTCTTAGATGGCATGGGTTCTTATGTAGATAGGATTGACTATTTATGACTACACCAAAAATATTCCTTCAATAAATATGGGATCAAGTTTGCGAAATTTTCCTGACCATTTTGAGTATAACTTTTCTGCAAAAAAAAATTTATAACTAACGCTCGTATACTTATCCAAATTTCATAAAGGGCATTGTTATTCATTTTTTAGATTGTCAAATCATAAGAATTAGTCCTATCTTGGGCCCAAAAGGTATTCCAAAAGTAATTTTGAGGTATTTGTCATATTCATATACTAGGTGAGGATGCCACCACTTGTAAGAGGGATAAATAACATATCAAGATATTTTATAAAACCATGGAAAAGTGTGATAATATAAAGTAAAAATCAAGAACTCAAGTATTTATGTGTGTAGTTGATATAGTTCATAGTGTATGATATAGTGAGCTAGTCCTTCAATGTAGTTAAACTAAGGTGAAAAGAGGGTCGATTAAGTTTCAGCATTGTCAATGGTTTTATTCCTAAAAACGTCATTTTTTTAAAGCTCTCATAAGTTATGACACAAGGTTTTGTGTTATGTGTCTTTTCATTTCTTGGGGGGTTCTTAAGTTTCTTCTCTTTCGTTTCATAGGATGCACAAAAAGTGTAGGTAAAATGTGAATCATGTAGATTTCATTTTGAGGAATTTATGTGGGATTAATTTGGTATATCAATATCTTCATTGTGTTTCCAATGTGTGTGAGGATAATAGCATAACTTGTCATAATCTCATTTGTTGTGATGGGATCAAGTGTGTGCATTTTACTCTTATTTAGGCAATTTTGAGAATTTTTGTAAAATAATATACTTTTAATGATAATCATCATAACTTTTGGATATATTTGAAGTTTACTTGAACCCAAGGTTATACATATTCATGGGAGTTGAACTGTGTTTATTGTGTTCGATGGTATAAGTGTAAGAGTTCCTCTTTTATTTTAAGTGCATGTTCCATTTTGAAGGATGTTTTCATGTTTTGTTCTAGAGAATAACTCATTTTCATTAATGTTATCTTCCCTTTTGATTCATAGAAGGCATACTATCAATCTTTTCAAAAGATGTGTAATCTAACTATTTCAATGTTTAAGTTATTACATATTCATCGTTTTTCACATTGTTGTATTTTCCAAACATATGGTTATAAGTTCAGATGTGGTGAATCTTTCAATGATCGATTTGATCAAACACGTTTACATTTAATATGTTCTATTGTGATTATTAGATTGAAATTGAAGCATAGTGGTTTCTTTGTGTGCACCACGTGTTTTAGTTTTAGTTACAAGGGAGAACAAATAAGGATTATGGATAAATGTTACCCATTTGAAGAATTCTTTTCATCCTTAACTTTATCAAGACTTTGATGTTTCATCATTATTTTCCTTATTTCCCATTCATCATGTATGTCTCTTATCCAAACTTTTCAACTTTTTCCATTTTTATATATTTCTTGCCTTTCTTGCATATCTCCAAAACAAGGTGTTTTTGTAATATTTGAGTACCTACAAAATACAAAGAATGAACATTCCTTTTCGGTACCCTCTGAGTTTTAGGTCCTAGTTTGTTAGTGAATGATTATGATGATCTCCTTTGTCCACACTCCTTATTTTTTCTTTCTTTATTTTGCAAACATCAAAATCATGATTATTTTTACCACAATATGTGCAATGAATATTAGATGAAAATGATTCATAATCAACATATGTATGATCTTTCTTTTTGCAAAGAATATAAAAAGATTCTTTTCTAACTTAAGTCGGGCATGGTATTTTTCAAAAGTGTGATTTTTCTTTTTGAATAAAGTGCTATGGATATTTTGCTTGTTGTTTCGGGTTTTTATGACATTTCATTTGGGTTCCTCTACTTTCTTTCCAAAAATAAATTCTTCCTTTTCTTTCACAAAATTTATCTTTGTTTTTGAGTTCTCTATTTCTTTAATGTATCCTAGCCCTTCCTTGTCGGTCCCAATTTTTTGTTGTTTAAGAAGTAGGTTTAAACTCCCACTACTTGATTCGAATTTCCCTAGAGTTTGTTTTAAACATTTAACTTCTTCTATTAGTTTAAGATTTTAAAGTTGTGTTACCTTATCATTTGATGTTAACTTCTCATTCTTTTATTTTAATATTTTTTTTTGGATAATGAGTTTTTCATTTTCTTTAGTTGATTCCTCATTTGAAATGTAAAGACATTTACTTTTCTTTTCTAAAATGATGTGTTCATTGATCAACCTTGTATATCCACTAATGACTTGATCATAAAAATCTTCTAATTTTATCAAATCAAGAACAACATCACTTTTAGTGAAACTTTTTATATCTAAATATTTATTATAGTAATATTCTAGCTCATAATTTCTTATTAGTTGTTGTGAGCATGATGGAGTTTCCATATCTTCTTTGGATGAGGAACTTGATGATTCATCCACTACTTACTCTTATTTTTTCATTTGTATGTTTTGTTCGTTTGAGGGTCTCAACATCACTTCTTTGGGTGGGACGTAATTCAAATACTCTTTTGAAAGAGTATCCCAAATATCATCGGTTTCCATGCAAATGTGCTACTTTTCCTGCAACAACATTATCTAGAGAAGATCTTAGAATTATCATGGCTTCATTATTTAATTCATGTCTTTTTTAAAGTGTTATTTTATCTAATAAAAGTTAACTTGTGACTTTTGGAATATAGTAATCTATGAATTGAATAATCCAAGAGGTTTTGGTTTTTCCATGTTTTAAAATGCTTGCCATTTGTTTTTTATCTTTATGATCAAAACACACTTTTCAAAATAAGTATCTATAAGCTAGGATCCGATACCAATTGTTGGCCGAAAAGTAATCCCAAGAGGAGGGTGAATTGGTTATATGGATTTAATGGAAAATTTCAAATTTTCTTAACTTCGTGTAAAGATTAATTGCAATATGATGCATCAAGTCAAGATTAAAAAATTTATCAACCATAAGCATATATAGTGAAGAGAGAGAGTTTAAAGAAACTTGGCAAATCGAGGTTTTAACGTGGTTCGGCCACTACCTACATTCACGCTCAAAATTGTACTCGAAAAACTTTACTATCTCCGATTCACTTAAGACGGAACAAAAATCCTTACAATACATAACAGCTTTCAAACTATGACTAATAAGACGATAAACTCATCCTTATCTAAGCGGTATCCATGCAAGAGCACAAGGTCTTTAAATGCCTTGACTCCCCGCAATAATGGCACTACTGATCGATAAGATATAATGAAGTTTACCATACGCCACAATAATGAGACTCCTAACCGATACGTAAAGATGAAATAATGATGAAAATAGCTTTATAAAAATAATGATGAAATAGGTTTACTTTCTCTCCCTAAAAAAAGTAATCAAACATGTAATCATAAATTTGATGCTCAAATGGGTTTTGGGTTAAAGCTTTATCACAAGGGGTATTGGGATTTTAACTTTGGTAAAGAGTGATTGATCATTTGAGTGAATCACAAATGGGTTTTGGGAAAAATCTTGGCTTCGACAGAGTTTATTGGTTGAAATGGGTTTGGGACTTGGTTTCTCTATCTAAGAGACATTGGGATATTAACACAAGCTTGGATTGGAACTTTACTCAATGGGATTATTATTGTAGGCTTTTTTATTTGATGAAAGAATCCAAGTAATACATTTATAGGTTTCAATTAAGCAACTAGTCGTTAGAGGGTAAAAAGATAATTAAGGATTCGCTTGGAATTCAAATTTGAAAACCAGTCGTTATTGTATTATGAGTTTATAAATACTTTTAGTCACCTAAACTAATAGTTTAGTTGACTAAAACCTTTTTTCTCCAAAATATATTGACTTGGCTTGTTTTATTGGAGTCTGGGAAAAGGTTTAGTCGATTAAAAGTGTTAGCCGACTAAAACTAGGTTTAGTCACCAAATACCTCCTTGGTTGATCACTAGGAAGTTAGGCTTTGATTCCATCATTTGGTAGGCTTGGGATGGTTTAAGTAGGTTTATGGAAGTTGTTTTTTATCATATACAGGGTCAACTAAGTTTTTTTACCTTTGTACATTAGTTTGTAAGGTTCATCAAGAAACTGAGTAAGATCTTCAGGTTCTTTGAGCATTCTTATAACTTATTCAAAAGACATGTTATGTTGCTTTGTGATATGTTTTGAGAGCATGCCTATTTTAACTTGAACTTTATAGGTCATGTGATGAGATGATCATGATCTTGCTTGGATGGTTGCTTTGTGTGATGTGATGATGATCTTATTTTTATGAATGGTTGATTTTGAAATTCTCTTTATGCCTATAAGATGAACCTATTAAAGTTTATTGAATGTTTTAAATCTTTATTGTATTGCTAAGGATCTTCATTGTAATGCTTGGTAATGTTTGCTTAGATGGTATGCTCCTTGTAATATAACTCATAATGTATTGAAAGATTGTTTTCTTATTAAGTAAATTAGAGAGAAGATAATGAAGTATGATCATATATTAATTGTGTTGTTATCATACAAAATCCCTTTACTTGAAATCCATTTTGTTTCATGAAGATGAACAAGGGAAAGTCTCAAGCACAACCTGTGGTAGTTAAAATTATTTTTAAGCCTCATGTAGCGGGTAAATAGCTGAAAGGCATGTGTCATATCTACAAGTCATATAACAATTAAAGAAGCAATGCTCGGCATACTTGGCAAAAAAATGGAAAAGATAATTTCTCCTCAGTCTTTGCACACATTTTGTGGTGCATTCTACTGGAACTTGGTGTGTATATTTGGAAGGTACTAATAATTTTTTTAATTCTTTACATGGGTTCTATGTAATGAGGGGTCACACTAATGGAAAAATATTTTTATTTATGGGAGATTATTACAAGGTAGTGGTTTTAGTATTCGGAAGTTTGGTTTTAATTTTTGGTGAAGATAAAAAGTTAATTTTAAAAGATTTATTTTTATGTTCTCACTATATAAAGAAACTTAATTTTAGTTTTTAATAAATGGATATTTAGTTTATTTAAATAAAGTTGTTTTATTAAAAAAATGATAAATATTTTATTTGTTTTGGCACCAAATAAATCTTTGGAAGTTATGCTTAGGTAATATTAATATAAAAGGAATTTAAAAATTGGTTTCAAATGGACAATTGAGTTAATTAGAAGTGGAGGCACTCTCAATTACTAAATCTTGTTCAGAAGTTTAACAGACAGACCAAGAGGTCGTTCAACCAAAGGCTATAAATCCAAAGGTGTGTTGTAATTGGTCCATTTTGATTTGTGTGGCCCTATGAATTTTGGAAAAATATGTGGTTTCAAGTACTTTAATTGATGATTAATCAAGATTTGTATATGTTTACCTTATACATCACAAGTCTTAAGATTTTGATAAGTTCAAAGTGTAAAAAGATGAAGTGGAGCGTAGGCATGGTAAACTAAACCAAACTCTATGATCAGATCATGGAGTTCCGTATCTCTTGGGATATTTTATGAATTACTTATTTCAGGTAGCGATTACATCCCAATTGTCTGCACCTGGCACTCCATAGCAAAATGGTGTAAAGAAATAAAGGAATGACTCTATTGGATGGTTATATCTATTATGAGTTATTCGGATCTGCCAGACTATTTATAGGGTTTTGGATTAGAGACATCCACATGCTTACTAAACTTATTTCCTTCTAAAATGTTCTTAAAAACTCCCACTAAACTATGGACTAGGTGCAAGCATAGTTTAGTACACGTCTGTACCTAGGGTTACCAAGCACATGTGAGGATGAAGGAGCCATGGCATTTATAATCAAGTTCAAATGTATATCTCTTTATAGGTTACCCAAAAACAACTAAGCGTGGTCAATTTTATAATTCTAAGGACCAGAGGGCATTTGTTAGCACAAATACTCGACTTTTATAGGGGGATTATATAATTGAACACAAATCCGATAGTAAGTTGATCTTACAAGATCTAAAAGGTTAAGACCAAGTAATTTTTTCTAAACCACCAGTACATGATGAAATAAAACTTGATATTGGTTGTACACTGCCTAGCGGTAGTGGAGTATTATCTATGATCATGATACAAGTGTCACTTATACTAGACCACAAGTGGATCCATGTCATAGTAGGAGAGTTAGGCATCAGCCTAATAGGTTAGTATATTTGGTTGAACACTTCGGTGAGATCCCACGAAGACAAGGACTCCAAGCTTTGGATAAAGGCAATGAATATCGAGATAGATTCGATGTATTCGAATCAAGTTTGGGAGCTTGTAAACTTACTAGAAAGGACAAAACCCATCAGATGCATGTGGATCTACAAGAAGAAAAATAAGGGTAGATGGGAAGGTGGAAACCTTCAAGGCAAGCCTTGTAGCAAAAGGGCTTACTCATAAATAAGGGATTAAATATGAGGAAACTTTCTCGATGGTAGCCATGCTAATGTCTATCTGGATTCTTTTATACCTTGCCACTTATCTTGATCTCAAGATTTTGCTAGATTTTAAGACTGGGTTATTGAACGATAGTCTCGACAAGTGCATCTATATATAGCAACCTGAGGGATTCATATAAATGGTCAAAACACAAAATTTGCAAGCTTAATATATCCATTTATGGATTTAATCAAGCATATAGGGCTTAGAACATCTAGTTTGATCAAAAAATCAAATCGTATTATTTATTTATCAATGCCTCGTTGAAACTAGGTGTATAATAAGGATGACAGAATTATGGTGGTATTTTTAGTATTATAATTGGATGATATTATCCTAATCGGGAATAATGTAGGCGTGTTATCTAGTATAAGAGTGTGGTTTTCTAGTCAATTTTATATGAAGAACTTAGGAGAAGCCAGACATATCCATGGATGAAAGAAAGTAGAAAGAAACATTAGAAAATAATAGAAGTTCCTAAGAAATACTGAACTGGTAGAGTCTTCTCCTTGGGATCTTCTAAGTCAGTCGTATAATATTTCTCTTTTTCTCTTTCCTCCAAGTTAGGAGGAGTACCAGGATTGTACTCAGCGAACAATTGGGAGTCCCCAGTAACTCCATCCTTTACCAAGGCCTCGTCCTAACTCACTGTGATAAAGGCCTCTAAACAAAGATTAATTTTTTTATCATTATCAAAAGCTTTCTCCAAGCCTTTGTCAAAAGTAACTTTTTTTTCTACTGCATGGTTCAGGGTGAACTCTTGGTTCATCTTCTCCAAGGTCACCACCTTGGACTTCGATTTGAGGATCTTTTCATTTTGGGCTTTGATTGGCCTTCTCCTTAGTAGCCTTGATCCTGGAAGCATCAACTCCCTTTTAGGCCTCATTCAGGCCAACCCCCAGTTGACAAACCTATTTTTTCTGATTGGCACTTTTGTTGAGCAGATTAGCGAAGTCCATAATGAACTGTCAAGTAAGCATCAATAATAATAAAATTAGCATCAGTTAATAAATCAAATTTATTACAACTAAGACAAAAAGGATTCAGCACCTATAAGAAATAATTCTTGAGACGCTTGAATGACTAACCTCTCAGAGTTTTGTCTAAAGACCAAAGACTTGCCGCTAGGGAGGTAGGCTCCCTTCAGAAGACCAAGATCCAAATCTAGCTTCTTGAAAACTGATCCCTCAGCGTGAACCTTCCTTTCTCAGTCCAAGGACAAAATCCACCAACTTGGAAGTTGGGGAATGGATAACAACGTTGTGGTCGAATTGCTCTTCTTCGCAGGGTTATCATGCATCATGTCTAGGGAATCTTCCATGACAACTGGGTCATAATACCCACCATCCTCCTTTATCTTAGTTGCACTAGCAATGGGGGAGGTTGGGAAGATAGCATCACCCATTAGGTTAAGGGTCCTCCTTCTGGGGATCATGTCATCTTTGAAGGAGGTGAGGATGATAAAAGTAATGGAGGAAATATCTACAGGCTCAAAATAACTTGAGGTGCTATAACTAGAAGGACTGTGGTCAAAAAATCCTGCTTGGATCTCTGGGTCCCTATCAATTGGTCTGGTAACTAAGGATGTGGTTAATGAAGTGTAAAAAAATAACAAAGCAACCGACCTGAGTTGATCGGGGCTTCCAAGACTTTGTCTAACAACCCAAATCTTTTTTAGAGTAGAAAAATTAATTTACTCTAGTTTCGGCTCTTCTTATTTCGAGGAACTACACAATAAAAACTAAAGTGTCACAATAATAAAATAAGAATAGTAATATCATAAGGCATTTTAAAACAAAATTATTTGAACCCAAGGAGTGGACCTAAACCTATTCCGTGCCCCTATTGGGGCATCTGGGGACGTTATAGGGTTCACCACCCTCTAGAATGGCCAAGTTCTCCCTAATCTAAACTTTGAAACCATGAGACCAATATTCATTTTTAGAACCCAGTAGATTGATGATGAGGGCCCTTTTTACCCCTCACGCCTTCAGGTAGTAAACCTTCTTAGAGATCAATACCCACATGTAACAATAATGGCATTTTAGGATCCCTAAATGGGTCACATAAATCTCGTTCAAACAATTGACAGCATAATAGTTCTTTAAGTATTGGGAGATCAGTGTGTAGGGACAACATTCAATTATTCATGAAACTTTAAGAAGAGGCGATTTGGGGAAAAAGTAGCCCCGGCCTCAACCATGAGTTGAGAAAATATCCATTGGCCTCCATCAAGATATAGAAATCCATAGGGTCAGATTTCGTATCAACGGTCACCTAACTGGGGTTGTAACATTATTTGAATAACTCAATGGTGTTTTCTTTGAATGCATACACCTTTTTTATAGTCATTTTAAGTTCAAAGATGCAGAAGAAGATTCACATAAAATAAAATAAGTTTAATAAGTAAAATTCTAAGGAAAACTACAAAAAATGACTTTAAAATAATGAGAGGGAAAACACATGATATAAGGTCTTAATGGTAAGGTAAATTTTGAAAATGGAGTCCAACTAATGGTGGAAGTATGGTTTAGTGGACTAGAATGCGTTCTAATGCATAAATCCATCATTAGACGCACGAGCCCCCAAATAACGGTTGGCAAATAATTATCCTTTCAGCTCAAACTGTCCAAGACCAGCGTGTCCCTAGAACGTAACAGGAAAAAGGATTTTCATTATTAAATAAAATTACGTTTGTTCCCACCAACCACAACATCATTGGAAAATCAAGACCTTTCGTAACCACAATACAGACTCTTTTAAAAGATATAACAAATCTCCGTGACCTTGATCACCTGTAGAGGATTGGAGGCAACCACGAGGGAAATAGTATTCCACACATGGGAAGAATGCATGTGCCTTACTGACCCGTTCAATCAATCCTATCTGCAAATATAAAGACTGACGAAGAAATGACCAATCTACTGGGGATAATATTCATAGTGATTAAGATCCCAAGGACTCGATCACCTCCTCTTATAAATATAAACCTAGCCCCTAACGAAATTGGTAATGTAATAACAAGTATCCCAACTCTGTGAATATAAAAGTACAACCTCCCATGGACTTAGTTACATTATCTAGTTGTTCTTGTTTGTGTGTTTGATTTCTTTACTTTGTTCAATTGTTCCATGTCAAATCTAGTTTAATTCTAAATTCCCTTTTTATAACTCAAAGATCAGGGAATCTCTTCTAGTGAAATTCAAAAGATGAAACAATATAATTCACCATAAAGTAATTAATTTCTTAATTAAATGAGAAAATCACTATTCCCTTAAAAAGATTCAACTTCTAATCATTTTATGGAAAGTCTAATAATAAACTATAAAATTACTTAACTTACATATAACTAATGAAATTTAAGAACATGAAATCAAAGAATTTAAATATTCAATTAAGACCATAATGTTAAAATCACATTCACATTTCAATTTTAATGAATAGCAGATTATTATAGAAACTAAAGCATATTTAGGGAATTTGTATGAATTAAACTAATTTTAATCAATAGTAATAAAACATTGGTAAATTTTTCATAATCTTAGCAAACTATTTACGCTTTAAACATAATTAAGATAAGTAAATTGAAAACAGAAAAATTAATTCTCATTAATAAATGTAAACATACAAGGCACGGTGCCTCGATCCTTGAAAAATTACATACACGAGTTTCCCATAATTTTGACTCACTTTGCCTCAAAAAACACTAAAAATGAAAATGACAAAAATCTGGTGCTTCCAAAATTTATTTCCAAATTGTACCTAAGACCCTCAATTTATATAAGTAGGAGTAAGAGTTATATTTGATGTGGACTTGTCATTTGATAAGTTTTCTTAAAATATCTACCTTAAAAAGTCATATATTTCAGATAAAAGTAAGAATCATATGTTTCAGATGATAATCAAAACTAAAACATTCGGTCAAAACAAACACCTTAATTTGGGGTACGACTCACCTTAATTATCTTGGTCGGGGGGCAACCCTTAACCTGTAAGTCGTTTAAATTCCTTACTACCCTAGGTTAAATACCTATGTTGTTATATAATACGCTTGTAATAAATATATTGACTTCCTACAAACTTATTTTTTGTAAAAATATGCTTCCAGTGAAGCTTGAACCCATGACCACTAGCTCATAAAATATATAGTCGAATTTTGACTTCCCATATGCCAAACTTCCATTTGATATTCATTTTGCATGTTTTTATTATAAACCTTACTATTCAACTCTTTTTCTTTTCTTTCTTTATACTTCGATCCCCCAGATTCATAAAATTCATACGTTCTTCATTTAGCCTCCAAGCTTCACCATATTTTCAATACACACGTAAAATTCAAACATAAGTATAATTAATTAAAATTTAGTGTCATAAAAATAAAATAATTACGGTCTTACCCTTACTTGTAATTTAGTCCCCACACCTCATATCTTATTCGTTTCAACTCAGAATTAAACAAAAATTCATATAGATCTTTATTTTTCAAAATAATTACTTTAAAATTAATCTGAGGTGATAAAGTTTATGAAATTAAGGTTTTACCCCCAAGGTTTATAAAATTTCACTATTAATTCAAATGTCTTTCACACTTTTATTTTCTTTCTTAAGTACTAAAATAACTATAAAACTTATTAATTATGATAAATGGATCCTAATAGTGTCTAGATTTGGATATAAATTATACAAAATTATGTGACTATCATTCTGAGGGGCTTGTAGTCCAAGGCTTGGATAAAAAATGTGTAAACTTAAAAAATCATTACATTTACTAAAAAAGATCATTTATATTGGCACAAAAAATTGATTAACTAATTATCATTAATGGTTTTAACATTAATGAAGCGGATAAATGCATTTATAAACAAATTAATGATCGGTTTGGTGCGATTATTTGGTTATATGCTTATCTTTTGTATTGATATGGAAGCAGTTAATAAAAATAAAAGTTTCTTTAAATTAGTTTAACATGAAATATTTGGGCGATTTAGAATTAAAATTATAAAAAATTCCAAAATAATTGTTTTAACCTAATCTCAATACGTAAATAAAGTCGTTAGAAAATTTGATCAATTTAATTATATTCCTGCTGAGACACTTTATGATCCTAGTTGTTACTTGAGAAAACGTTATGGTCCTAGTATATCATCAGCAGAATATTTCTTGAGTTATTGGTAGTCTAAAGTATCTTACGAACTACATTATACTTGATATTGCATATGTTATTAGTAGACATAATAGATATACTTGTAATCCTAATAATACACATTGATATACTTTCATTCGAGTTTTGAGATATCTAAAATACATAATAAATTATGTTATTCATTATATCCTACTATAATTAATGGTTTTTGTGATGATAATCGGATTTTTTATAGTAATGAATATAAGTCTACCAATGGATATGTTTTTATCTTAATCGGAGGCGTGGTATCCTAAAAATCTACTTAATAATTTGCAGAGTGAGATCCACTATGGAATCAGTGTTTATTGCATTGGATAAAGTAAGCGAAGAAGATGAATGGTTAAGGATTTTCCATTTGATGTTCCGTTATAGCCTAAATCGATTTCTGCCTTTTTTACTCATTATGATAGTTAAGCATCGATCATAAGAGCAAAAAATAACTCCTATAATGGAAAGTCTAAATATAGAAATCGATTATAAGGCGTGTTTTAAAAATATGGAGTTATAGAAATCGATTATGTCAAGTCAAAGGATACTCTGGTATATCCACTAACTAAAAGGCTAGTTAGAGAGCTAGTTTATAAAACATCGAGAAGAATAGGTCTAAAGCCTATTAATTTCTAAATGCCCTATGATGGAAACCCACTATATATGACTAAAGATCCTAAAATATGGGTTCAATGGGATAATAAAGTTATATGAGTTATTTGTGGGGTACTTTAAGAAGATTCACTTAAACCCCTTTTCATACGATTTAAGAGCACCACTGTATCGATGGGAGGTTAATTAATAATATCTTAATGATTTATATAAATATTATTCAGTGATGTGTACGATATAATACTCACTACACCAAAATGGCCAAAATGTCACCTTTCAGTTGGTCACCTGTGACACCCCGCCTAATTAATCCCGGGTGATCAGTCCTAAATTAAGATAGAGAAGGTTTCTCAGTTGGTCCATTCTTAGCATCACTGTCGTCTTTTTATTTACTAACCACCTAAGTGAGAAAAGTAGACTGGTGCCAACTTTTATATCTTTAAATTAATTAAATCTCATGCGGAACATAAAATAATACACAATCACAATTAATTAAAATAACCATCCACACTTAAAATACTTAACCGAATAAACCATCGATCCAAAACCAGTACAAGTAAAGATAAGAAGAAAAATCTTAACAAGTCTATTACATGAACTGTGAGCGACATGCTTAGATAACTGCAAGAAAATTCCTACACGAACGAAAGAAGGAGGCGTCTATCAAAACCCCGCAACATCCACATGTGCTGCAGCAAAGGATACCTGGAATAGAGTCAAGCTTGGCGCCCTTGTGGTTGGACACCTAAAAGGTTTTTAAAAAATTTTATAGCAAGGGTTAGTACCCAAAAACAGTTGAAAACATTTAACAAATGATTAACTTGCAGTAATAAATAAATATGCATGCGCTTCATATTTTAGTTAGTGCCGCACTCTCTTGAGGACTTCCTCACCCCTCCTCTAATGTGCACTACTAACGCTTCCATTAAATTTACTAGGTCCTACGCTCCTGACCCAATGCTTATTTTAACCCTTGAATTTTACCTACTGTAACCGAGTATGCCTTAATTCATGATTTTTAAGTTATTATAAACGTCAAACTTAATTAAATCATTACTCCTTTTAATTTCATATAATATTCACACCTGTTATGCACATAATACATTTTTCACTATGTATTAATTATCCCATATATAATTATTTACCTAATTATATATTTAATCATATTACAGTATTCACAAACATACTGAAATAACATTTAATACAAACTTTCGACCGAGTAAAAATACTCACAAAATATAAATTTTCCCAAGTGCTATCCCACTAGGTGTATTCACGTAATCTAGTTATCCAAGTTAGATTCGCTCACTAACTTAGTTTAACATACGATTTGGAGGCGATCATATTCCTTCCCTGAAAGTGAGATGCCCCTCACCCATATAATGGACGCTATGACCTGGAATTAGACTCGCCCTACTCCTCAAGCTAGGGGATTCATCCAATAAGCGCAACCTCCCCCTATAGCACTAGAGTATACACTAATAATATTCAATCACTGATATTAATGCCCACACTATATATATATATACTATCACACTCCGTATATATATATGTATAAAAATATAAAATGTCCCGGCTACACCATGTACTAAATTCGTGACACAAGCCTATTTAAAATTAAGAGTTTATGGTCCAACCCTAATTATTAATTAATGTTAAATCACCTTTGTTGTCGCCCCCACCATAAAATTTGACTTACTCTCGTACTCCGAAATAACCTCACCCGAGTCTAAATTCCCGACTCCCGAATTTTTTTAATCATGACGTGACACCCAAAAATCCATCAAATCCTAATTAACTTTACTCATGATTAATTAGGTTTAAACTCATGTATTAATTCCTCAATAATTAATTACATAAAGATTTTTATATAAATTCCCTTTTATATACATAACTGGGCAAAGCTTCCAAAATCTGCCGACCTTCGATCGATCGACCCCAGACCTTCGATCGATCGATCGAGGAGGTCTTCGTCTTCTTCGCGAAGACAGAATTAGCCATGGACGAAATTTCTCAAACCCTAGTTTTCTCTACCAGCAACCTTGAGCCCTCTTAACATTAATACATGTTAGAAACCTTATTAGGGACCTCCAGAATGTCCACCAACACCATTAATTCGTCCATTAACTACAATTTCTGAATTTGGGGAAATATTCATCTTTAATTCCTTACCCATTTACATCCCAAATCCCTTCACCAAATTCGTTTCTAATTATCTAGATATCATCCTACTAGATACGTATCAATTTATAATATCAGATTTCTACAAGAATCCTCATTCAAATTCGTAAATCAGATTATTATTTTCAAAACCTCATGTTTATGCCATGAACACCCAAAATGAATTTTGATAAAACACATCACATGAATATGAATTACAAAACAGATTCAATACTATTGCAAGTTATCCACTTGCCTTAGGTTTCGTAGTGTCTGATTCGGAGATGAATTTCCAAGGTTGAAGACGATCCTTATTGGCTCTCTAGTGATCCCAAAGCTGCCCTTAACTGCTATTAGGGTTCCTTAATACACTTAGCCTTTTCTAAAACTCTATCAGTTGTTTTATTATTCCTCCCAATTCCTTAATTTACCTAATCCCGCTTTTTGCCTAATGGGCCAAGCCCAAGTGACCCAAATGCCCCCGGGTGGGCCCGGCTATGTCTAAAAATGCCCCGTGACCCGTTTACTACCCCGGGTACACTTTTTCGACTATCTCGGCCCATCCGGACTCAACCGTACACTCAGAATTGGCATCTGAATTAATTTATAAAAATATTTATCCCCTCACCCCTTTAGTCTATACCGACTCCCGGTTGAGATAAGTGCATACCCTGTCATTAATACTCGAAATGACTTAAATAAATAATTACTATTCACTTAGTAAATAACTTCCCATAAATATTAACCATTTACTCCTCGATTAATATTTAATGAAATTTCCCTAATTAATTCAATTAAATTACGACTCACAAGTAATTTTAAATTTCTGAATTAATTAAATATTTAATGCATGAAAAATGCGGGGTGTTACATCACCCTTGTCACGGTCATTGACCGTGACAAGAATCTCGCTTTTTGTGTCACGATCATTGACCGTGACAAGACCGTGACAAATTGTTGTCACGATCAATGACCGTGACAATTATTAAAATAATTTTCACGATCAAGGGCCTTGACACGACCGTAACAATATCTTCAGTAAAAAAAAGCCCTAGACTCTTTTTTTCCCACCGTTTTTGGTTTCCCTCTTTCTCTCTCTCTCTACAAGCGATTTCAGCGCTCTCTCTCTCTCTCTCTAAGGTATATTTTTTCCTCTCTTTCTCTTTCATTTCTATATGTGTGTATGTGTGTATATATATGTGTGTATATGTATGTGTGTATATATATATGTGTGTATATGTATGTGTATATGTGTGTGTATATATATGTGTATATATATGTGTGTCTATGTGTGTGTGCGCGTAGTGTCCCTTGTAAAAAATTGATTGATTATTAATTTTTTTAGTAAATTAATATATGATTGCCCCTTATTGTAAATTAGTAAATTAATATATACTATATATAATTATTATTAATTGAATTTGAATATAAATAAGACATAATTAAATAAAACATACTACATATAATTATTAATAATTGAATTTGAATATACACATTTGTTGTAGACATTGATGTTGGATTATTTTGTTTAGTAAATGTTGGGTTGGTTAGTTTTAAAAGTGGCATGACCACTGGATTATTGTCCATATGGGGGTGGAATTTTTCAACTTTTGAATTTGAATATAAATAAGACATAATTAAATGAAACATACTATATATAACTATTAATAATTGAATTTGAATATAAATAAGACATAATTAAATGAAACATAGTATATATAATTATTAATCATTATTGGATTATTGTGTGTGTGGTGGGGGGCAGGGGGTGGTGTATGTACGTGTACGTGTGCGTGTGTGTGGTGGGGGTGGGGTGGGGGGAGGGGGGAGGGGTGGGGGTGGTGGCAGGGAGGGGGGTGGGTGGTGGGGGAGGGGTGGGGGGCTGCGTGTGTGTCTATGTGTACTAATAACATTTTGTTTATCTGTACTAATAACATTTTTTTACAGCAAATGTCTCCTTCAGGTATTATTAAGGCGAGGATGATGATGTTGGTTATGATGACGTCGTCTGGGCTCGGTGTTAGCGGAGGCGACGAGGGCTCCTCGGCCCCTAGGCTCCCCAAATATGGCAAATTTGGGTTTACCATCGAGAACAAGTCGGAGCTATTAGCGAGATCCCTTGAGCTGCTAAAGACGGTCATCGGCCCAGGGTTTATGAGTTGGAAGGAGGTGCCATACGAGCTCAAGTTAGCTGTTTAGGTGGCACTACATGTAATATATTTATATTTATATGAATATTTCAATTTCAATTTCAATTTCAATTTCATTTTATATTTATATTTATATTTATTCGCAAATAATATTGTATTTGTTGGACAGTAACAATTCAATTTGGATCCAAAGCAACGCGATTTTGTCTTGGCGCAGTTGAGGGAGCAACACAAGACGTGGAACAAAAATATGCGGACACGGTACTTTGGGAAAGCACGAGATTCCATTATCCAATGGCATGGATCCGTCCCGCCCAAGGTTCCGATCTCATTGGCACAATGGTAAAAGTTCATTGACAATGAGATCGAGGATTGACAATTGGCATCTCGCCAATCGGGGAGGGAAAATCGGGCAAAAAAGACGGACGTTCACTACTCCGTCCGGACGTCTTACGCCGAGGTGGAGCATAGGATGAAGGTAAGATTTAATTTTTCTATAACTACAGAAATATATTATTCTTCATTATTTTACTTTGTGGGGTCGATACTAATTTTACTTTATTTTATTTCAGGGGGTAGGGAGTGGCCCAGTGGGTAAGCCACATAGGCTCGATACTTATGTGGATCTTCGGACGAAGAAGGGGAAGGACAAGGAGGTGTCCCCGAGCATTGCAGCCACGATTGTAAGTAATCCAACAGTTTAATTTTTGTTAATTACGTTATAATTTTTTAGTTTACTTATTTTACTAATCATGTGCTTTTTGTCGTTTCAAGCAAAGCTTAAGAAAGTGCATGAGTCGCAGTCTGATGTCGACAAGGCGTCTTTGTCCACAGACACACTCAGCCAAGTGCTTGGCTCTGATCGCAAAGGGAGGACAAGGGGTGAGCTCGCGGGTGGCCAAATCTAGGATCATCGGATTGGAGACGAGCGACACCGGGTTGGCTCGAACGGTGGATTCACATGACGCGAAGCTGTCCCATTTGGAGGCGACGATCCAAGATATGTACTCATTCATGAAGCATACGTTGGGCGGAGACCGTAAGGGTAAAGGGAATGAGAAGGCGGTGGAGGAGGAGGAGGTGCGGGGGAACGAGGCGCAGGATGACGAGGATGTGGACCTCGCTGCTTCATCACCGAAACGTGCGTACTTCGATGATCCACTTCCTTATTTGGCTCCCTTCCCCAGACCGATATCGACAATTGGTTGGTCGAGCGTGTTCATATTGGACGTATTTGATGGCCAGCGGATAGGGCGGGGGTTAAGGGACCCTAATATCGTCCAGGGTGGAATAATTTATGGACGTGCGCTTCAAGAGATCGAGTCCAAAGTTCTCGTCACGCATGTGATACTCGGGAAGGAGAACTCCCTATTGTGGTTACGCGAATAATGCGGCACGATGTATATTAGTGGGTGTGTCAATTCGTATATCGTGTGGCCTACTCACCTCCTCACATTTACCCCAGACATGTAGTGACATTATTTTTAAGTTGGTACATTTGAATTATATTTGGATTATATCGTCATGTATATTGTTTATATTTTGAATATATATTTGCATTATCTTTAGTTTATTTGGATATACGATGTTTGAACAGGTACAACGTTATTATAACAGGTACAAATATACTGCTGGGCAGTGGCAGTGGCCATACTGCCCAGTAGATTCTTTTTAAATTCTGCCCAGAATTATCACGGTCATTGACCGTGACAAGTCCTTGACAAATAAGGTTGTCACGGACTTGTCACGATCAATTACCGTGATAATTTTTTTAAAAAGGGTCAAGGCTTTGTCACAGATATTAATCATGACTAAACTTGTCACGGTCATCGCCCGTGACACGATCGTGACAATTCTAACGAACTTGTCACGGTCAATGACCGTGACACGTTCGTGACAAAAAAAGTTGTCTTGCCCCGAATTGTCAAGGTCAATGACCGTGACAATTAGGCAGATTTAGTGTAGTGACTCTCTTGATAAAAGCACCATTATTAGTGTGGAAGTGAGTGTTATTCCTATGATAATTAAAGGTTGAATCTCTATAGCACTCAAGAATACTTAGGAATGCTCAAGGCCGGAATGAGCACAACTGTGAGAACTCGATGATGAATTTTTGGAGTCACGTATGTGTTCTATTGTTTTAAGTTTACAACAATAATGAAATAATTCAAGACATTAGTTCACTATCAACTGGCAAAGTCAGTCGATCATCACAAAGAAAAGGTTCAAGGAGAATGCCACCTCAGACTTCCTCTCACTTCTTATGGTTCTCCAAAGCAGCTTTTATTTATTTCATTAACATTGGGGATTGTTGGGTGTATATAGTATATATAGTAGTTAATTGATCATCACAAAGAAAAGGTTCAAGTCGAAAGCCACTTTAGACTTCCTCTGACTTCTTATGGTGCTCCAGAGCATCTTTTATTTATTTCATTCACATTGGGGATTATTGGGTGTATATATATATATATATATATATATATATATATATATATATATATATATATATATATATATATATATATATATATATATATATATATTGGTTTTGAATTAAATAAATGATTTTGGTTAAGTGTCCTGGTAGTCAGGGGTTTAAACCCCACTGAGCTCACTAAACATCAAGTGTCTTTAATTGGGCATCTAGGCTCCTCTAAATTGACTAATTTATAATACCCTTTAACTGTGTTTTTAACTAACTATTATAAAAAACTTTGTTGTAATTGATTGATTCTTTCAACTACCTATTAGTGGAGATAATGGGGGGATCGTGGGTTAAAATGGTTTCTGGTGTTTTAATTACTTTCTATAAATTCGAGTATCTAGATTTTGTTAAAAACTAAAAAAACAACCTTATCAAATACCATATTCTTCATAAAAAATAACTAATTTATCAAAAATATATCCTCCAATTTTCATGTATCAGGATTATCCTCGGAGTTTTAAGATGTTCCATTGTTGTTGGTGAAGTAATCGGGTCATTTAATCCTGGGACGTGTTTGTTCAAGAGGCTGTCAACAATGTCAATAGGAAATTTCACCTTTAGGACTTTATTTTCAACACCATTCTTGACCAATAAGTTCCTCAAATTTTATTCATTTATGAATTTGGGTTTTCATATATTCTGCAATAGTTATTTTCAACAACTAGAAGAAAGTGAGGAAATTTACTCATATGACTTTTATGTGTGTAAGTATGTTGTTATTTGTGCAATTATGTGTGTATGACATTACGTGTGTGTATGCTTCTATATGTGTGAATATTTACGTGTTTGTGTGTGAGAATGATATTTTGTGTGTGTGTGTTTATGTATGTAAGTATTCTATTGTATATGTGTGTGAGTATTTATGGTTTTTTGTTTCGTGGTGAGTTTTGTTGTTGGAAGTGGTTTAGTGGTGGAATATTTATTGGTTTCATGGTGAGTGTTGGTAGTGGTGGTGTTTCTTTATTTTAGTGGAGTGTTGTTATTAGTGGTAATGGCGATTTAGTGGTAGCGATGTTTGTGGGTTTGGGGGAGAGTGTTAATGGTGGTGTTGATTTTTGGTTTATGGAGTGATGATTTTTTTGGGCAATAGTGGGGTTAGGGTAGTGCTAGATTATGGTGGTGGTGGTGTGGTGTAGTGTTATGTTATTCATGGTGGTGGCGGTATGGTTTTTTGGTGGCCATAGATTAGTGGATGTGGTGGTGGTTTGTTAGGAGAGTTATGTGACACCCTAAAAAAATCAAGGAGCTACTGTAAATAAAATATAAAAAAAAGCTAGTTTTAAACTTTAACAACAATTTTCCAAAACCCAACGACTAACTAAAACACTCGCAGGAGATAAACAATAGAAACAGAATAAATAAAATACGCATTATTCTTAATCTCATAATATCCTCTCTTTCTTTTAAAATTAAATACATTTGTTTTACAATAACATAAACCAATACATTTGTTTCTATAGAAGTACTAAAAGTATAGAGTTTCTAATCATCCTCGCATTTCACTAATTGGATCATGTTACATCGGTGATAATATATAGCATGTATTCGCACAAAACCTACATATATATATATATATATATATATATATATATATATATATATAACATGAAGGGGGTTGTGTGATTTCGGGCCTAAAATCATCACGTCCAAGTATTTGAGATAACTCATCTTCTGTGCAGTTTCATTTCATTCCCTTGGGTCTTCATCTACCCTGTCCAGTGTACGTGCAAACCTAAGAAGTCATGCATTAGAGTCGCCAATTTATTTTATATAAAAATAAACAAAAGAGGTTGAATGAATCCTTATATGCTCATCCCAAGGCTTTGTCGGGTTGCGTTAAACCAAAGATTGAGAATATGTGAATTCAGGGAATAGGTTCGAATAGGGAAAGTGTTAGGCACCCTAATCATTATTTATATACTTTATATATATGTTTGTTTTATACTGGCTAGTTACTAGTTATATGGAGGATAGGTAATTTTTAATAAACTTTAATATTAAACTCTCTAAATGCGTATAGATGCTTAGTTAGACCCGAAAGAATAATGGGCTGACATGTGAATTCCATTTTATTTATATCTTGAGAGTCATGAGGTTATGTGTCGCATGAAGACTTCTAATCATAAGAGAGATCTCTATTTCATCTACGAACTTGTGTGGTCACAAAATCATAGTCAATGTAGTTCGATATGTGTGTTAATGGTCGAACTTATGTCTGTTGTGTGGAGGTTTGGGCTCATAAGCAAAAACTCAGTATTGTGCCTATGTACTCATAAGGTAATGAGTTAAAATTCAATATAGTTCGAGATTAGAATAGTCGTTTTAAATATATTGTGATATCTCTTGGTGTGAATGCGTGGATCTGCGGGTAGGGATGTTATGTATCTTGGTGTGTAAAAAATGGGGCCGCTTGGGAGATAGTTGGATATTTCGGGCGTAACTTTGTCATGGCGTATCACGGGATGATATATCATAAGGCTTGTGATCATGATTAATGCTTGGTATAGCTCTTATGTACTCATTTTGTCAATGATATCAAAGCCTATATAGTTCAGGATTGCTCGGGTAGCCACAACTGGATCATATCCGTATATAGAAAAGTATGTGTCTATGTTACTCGAGATATATAACTTACATAACATTCCGTTTCTAATCATAATATTACAATTTCCTTAAAACCAGTTATATGTGTAGTACTAATAGAGATTTTTGATAAAAATTACTTTTGCGATACTAGTATTTTTAAGAATGAAATGTTCCGACAAAGAAGATGGGCATAAACGGACCAACTTTAGGCTTTAACCATATCAAAGGTTTTCATGATGTCCCATCATGGTGACCATTAAGGAACATGTTTTGCAAAAGATCAAGTATATTCAGTTGAATTTTTTCTATCAATACGATGGTAATTATTGTTTAGGAGCGGCGGTGCAATGATGTGTTTAGGTAAGGATTACTAATGTAAGAATTAGATTCAGAGGTTCCTGGAATTTCAAGTAGTATATATCCAATCTTTGGATGGAACCAAGGTGATGGTTTAAAACTGACTAAGAAGTTTCTTAGTCCAATTCAACTACACACGTTGTTGCTTTCGTGTTAGTGTTATTTTGGTGGATTTTATTAAGAGGAGTATATGTAGTAAAAAAAGATGAGTGTTGAGCTTTATTGAGTCCAATCATGACTTTAATAGAATCTGTGTTAGGCTTTGAGGGACCTAGGAACATTTTTATTAATAGAATTCGTATGAGGTTTTAATCAACCCATACATATTTATGGTTAAAAAAGTTTGTGTCAGAATTGATTGGACCCAAAAACATTTTTTGTTAAAGAATTTATGTTTCCAAGGCTTTAATGAGCATAAAAGAATATTTGTTAAATTTATATGCACATTTCACTTATATATAGTGCATGCAAGGACTCGTCCTTGCATGAAAGGTGCTGAAATGGAACATGATTTTATTTGGATAAGGTGAGTAAATTTAGTTTATACACTAAGTATTTACATATAGTTTATGTAAACGGTGCATCCTTTCATACAAGGTTCTAAAACTGGATCGTTCCTTTATTTAACTGTGTTTATTGTGTTTTACATAGTGATGTTTGAATTAAATTGGCCTAGATGTTTATTGTGTTCAACATAGGGATATATATATATATATATATATATATATATATATATATATATATATATATATATATATATATATATATGTAGTTGTCAAAAGTGTGATTGTGCCTCGACTAATATATAAAGTGTAAATAATATATTTAAATATGTATAAGTCTGAGGCCCAAATAGACCTCGACTAGTACACAAAGTGTAATTATTATATTTAAATATATTATCGACCTCCTGGTGGAGCCAAATCACAAAGTTGAAACACCCTAAATATTTGACTTACTTGAGTCTACATTATTTAGGCGTTTCAACTAATTTGGATATTGTGTCAAGACATATTTTTTAGTTTGAGCCGTCTCCTTGGTACACCTTATGACGTTACTCGACGACTCAACATGCCTCGACTCTACTCAACGACATATCCGAGTAAAGGTATTCACTTGTATTGCACATTTTCACTTGACACATTAGGCACACATGCATAATTCTTGATCTATGATTTTAATTGTTTCTTATTAATTGTGAGACTAAACCTTTTTTTAAAAGAAAAATTATATTTTTGTTGAAAATAATTATTAAATAAAATTTGCATAAGTTTTGTTTAAAATAAATTTTTTATTGAAAAAAAAATCATTTTCGGAATTTATTAATAAAAATAATTTTTCATTTTAAAAAATTATTTTTCGAAACTCAAAATCACATGTTAAATAATTTTTTAACATATGTGTTTGTTAAGATATATGGTGCTTAACTTTCGGCTATGATCTGCTAGAATTTGTCCTTGTGTGACCTACTAGACTTGACCACTACCTTACCTGCTTTGTTAAACCTTAAAGTTGGTTTCATACTTGAGTGCACCTGTTAGCTTAGGACGCTACCTTCTGATTTTCGTTCTCAGTAGCTTCATTGGATATTTGGTTTTGTAACCTTAGGTATCTGCCTTGGTTTCGTACATGACCATACTTTTACACTAGCTCCTAGGTGTACCGATTCTACCTTCTAGGTTCGGCCATACTCTTGGCCTTGTCGATTTGACATTGTGTCAATTTTGTATCATCAGCGGTGCTAGCTGTTAGAAGTTAATATGTTAGTGTTTTAATAACCTTTGGTTATTTACCCAAGCTGCATACTCGAAACCGTTTTCACCATCTATACCTGCTTGTGTATATTCTTATCTGTCCGATTGTACCGCTAGTGACCTTTGCAGTACCTGTAGCCTTAGGATGCTACCAGTTGTACCGAGATTTAAGGAAATCATGGTTATAACCATTAGTTTTATGCCTTAGATTTTTTACCATGGGACTATTTTCCGTCCTAGTGAGTTAAGCCGAGACATGCCAACTTAATTGTTTTGACCAATTGATTTATTACGACTAAGATGTATGCTAACTATTCGTTTTTTATTGTCAGATTAAGTTAGTCCCTTTAACAGTTGATAGGATCGTTTTTGTATCTACTTGCACAGTTATTTCTTTTAACAGTCAGTTACACATTAGATCCCATTGGTATATTAAGAAAGTTTGTTTGGAGACTGTGCCACCTGTCCAGATTATATCCGTTGGAGAGCGTTTGTTATAACTAAAACCCTATACCATTCTTGTTGTATCTTAAGTGGTTTTAGGTTCTTGAATCTTTTATAACCGACTGAGTTAGTGTCATCAGTTTATGTTGTTAAAATCTGTTAATTAGTTTTAACTCGAATTAATCTGAACCTTTGATTAATAACTTTTAATCTGAACCCTTGTTTTAAAAGTTTCTAGAATATTGTTTTCTCACCTATATAAACCTCTTTGAAGAGTTTATTGGAGTTAGATTTTCAAAGAAACTTTTCAGTCATATTTTATAGAGTGAGAAACACAAGAGGGTGTAATATTTTTAGAGAGAAAAATATTGAGAATTAGAGAGAGATATCTAAGAGAGAAAAAATATTATTTTACACACATTGTGTTCATTCTACTTCATCTTTATTCTGTTTTTGTTTTTAAATTCTCAATGATCTTGCGCATCATCTCATATGTTAGAGATTGAAATATTGTGTTATTGTAGAGAGAATTTAAGTGCTTTCATGCTGAAATATTTTTTACAAAAACAAGATTTCCTTAGATTTTTAGATCCGAATTTTATTGAATATTTTTATGATCTAAATATTCTGATTTTGTGTTAGATGCTATATGATGTTTAAATCAGAATTTCTCCGGATCTTGCATGTTTATTGAAAATCTTTTTAAAGATCTGTTTTCTCATATTTGTGGAATAATTTGAAAAACACTTTCCTCATAAAATTGAATGTTATATTTTTTAGAGATTGAGAACACATTTTAAATGATTGAATAATATTGTTGTGTGTTCATGATAAGTGTTGTATGTATTTCTTATAAAGAATGTTTATAAGGTTTTTGATTGAAAATTTATTTGGTAAGTTTTTGTAGAAAACTTAATTGGTCTTAATTGAAAATGAATTTTTCTTAAGTTTTTATAGAAAACTTAATTGCTTGATTACAAATATATTTTTGTTAAGTTTTTGAAGAAAACTTATATGCTTGTGTTAAGAATTAAGTTCTTGCATTGTTGCATTTAGAACATATTCACTTACACATTTTGCACAACTAGTATGTTGTTGAGAGATCAGTTTTGACTGAGTTGGAATTTGCTAAATAAGAATGACAGAGTTACGAAGTTGAGAGAACAACTACAACAATCAGAACTGCAGAGAAGTTAGAAGGATACCAGAGGGTACATTCCTAAACTTGTATAGGTCTGTTTGTGTGTTTAGTTTGTTATATAGCTTGTAACCGATAATTCTTTTTAGTGAAATACTCCGTAGAGGGAGTCGTGGATGTTTTCCCGAGTTTGGGTTTTTACCACGTTAAAAAAATCATACTTGTTGTCTTCTTATCCTCATCTTATTCTTTGTATGATTTAGAATTAAAATTGTTACATGATTTAATTACTTGAATTGGAATAATTCTTCATATGAGATATATTGTATTGTAACGTAATAAATCAGATTGTTATTAATTTAACTTTTAATTGATTTTAATTTCCGCATGTATTAAAATCTTATTAGTTAGATAATAAAGCTTTTCTTGATTTGATAATATACATGTTATTAGAAAAACTTGCATGAAATCAGAGTATGTTTATGTGTGCGTATGGAGATTGTTTCATGGGCGCATCTCAAGAAATGTTTCCCTCATCCGGGAGAGGAGAAATTTTCAAAAGTTTGCACCAGTCTATAAAAGTTGTTTTTAGACCAATTTAAATTGAGTTATAAAGGTGAATAGTCATGAATATTATCTTTCTCGGGTTTTCGAGGGGAAAGCTTTGACTCGGACCTTCTTAACAAGAAAGGGTATTTTTTGGGAACCAAAAGTAACTTTCAATGGAACATATTAATATTAATGGCGGAAGTAATCCAAAAAGGCTTTAGGAAATTTGAGTATAAATGAACTTGGTGCCTTGATCTTGTGGATGATGCCCCCTTTTATAGATTTTAGGAATCCCATACGTCGTACATCAAATGGGTCCTTCCATAGAATAAAAAGGGGTTTTGTAAAAGATATTTGCTAAAACAGATTTATACCAGAGCATTAAATTTTTTTGCCAGCCTTAGCATATCTATCATATGGAAAAAAGCCTTCTATCGTACGACAAAAAAATCCAAATTTCAGTTTTCTCACTCTAGGGTTGCTTGGCAGGGTTGGGTGGGTGGTTCAAATGGAGTTGGATTTTGAGTATTTAGGATTTTTAGGCAAGGTTTCACAGATTTAGGGTTGGGTAAGGCTACTGGGTTGGCTCCTTAGGCTGTGGTAAGACTTTAGGATGTCTACAGAACCCCTCAATAGAATACACGCATGTCTGGATGCTCGATGTGGAAATGTTGCACTAAATTATGTGTCACATGTTGGGGGGTTTAGGTAGGGTTTCAAGGGTCGGTCTTAGGTTAACTGAGGTCTAGTAAGGTTATAACGTTATTTGGGGAAAATGTGTAACTAGGAGTAGTGTTTCGATGTTGAGTAGAGGTGAGGATTCTCTCGATGGTTTCTTCACTTAGGGACTTGTGATGAGATGGAACCATATTCCGTAGATCATAACCAGTCGTGGTGATCTCAATGCCAAGTTTAGGCTGGATTCTCTTGGTGGTCAAGATGCTCGAGACCTATGATGAGAGAAAATCATGTTTCACGGCTCATAGTTGATTAGGAGAATCTCGATATAGAGTCAATGTGAAGATTATCTTAGTGGTAAGGCCGATTGGGGTCATATGATGATAGATAACCATATTGTACGGCTCATAGCTAATTGGAGGAATCTTAACACAGAATCAAGCAGAGGATTTTCTTGGTAGTCAAGTCGCTCACCTGTGATGAGAGAAACCATATTAAAAGGCTCATAGATGGATCGGGTAATCTCAATGCAAAGTCACATTGAGGATTATCTTATGTTTCATACACTCGATGACTTATTATGAAAAATCGTAGTAGGCTTTGGATAGTCTCGATGCAGAGTCTAGGTGAGGATTCTCTATGTGGCCCGGCTTCTCTGGAACCTATGATGAGAGAGATCCATATCACATGTATCGTAGCTGATTTAAGGGAATCTCAATGTAGATTCAAGGCAAGGACAGTTGCTCAGAAAACTCCTAGAATTTTATAGTATTTGTAATACCCCGTATTATTATGCTTTATTAATTTGGGGATTTATTAAATTTAATGTGAGTTATTAATTTAATATAAATCTGAAAATTAATTACTTTATAATTATTAATGTGATGTGAGTTAGTAATTATGGGAAACTTATTGAATATTACTAATGAGTAGAGTAATATATAATATTGGTTCTATTAAATGTCAAGAGTGAATAAAATGATAATTTTGGAAATTTGAGTCGGGACGCGCCCGTGTCGCGTTGGGACTAAATATTGATTTATAAAAGTGAATAATTTATAAGTTGCTTGTATGGTCGTTTTGAGTGCGCCAAAGTGTTCGGAAGGGTCGAGATAGTCAGAAAAGTGTACCCGGGGGTTTAGTTTGGGTCTCGGGGAGTTTTTAGGCTTATTTAGCGCCCCGGGAGGGCATTTTGGACATTTTGTAATTTTGGGCAATTAAACCCACGAATTTTCAAGGGTTATATCAGATGTCTAAGGTTACCTTCTAGGGTTACCACAACCAAAGACAAGTGACGGCCATAGGAGAGGGAAGGAGAGAGTTTGCCAAGGTGTTCTAGGCCAAAAAATTCATACGGTTGCACCGCCACCACCACCAACACGTAGATCGCGCGACGGGGAACGCAACCACACCAAATTCGTCCACAAATCAGAACTCTAAAATTTCTAGGAAAGTGTTTATCTTGCTTATTTTCGTTAATGCATCACTCATGTTAGTCTAGGGTTGATTAGGATGAGTTTTATGGAAGAAAACCCATGTTGTAGATAGGAAATTGCATGTAGTAATGATATGAATGGAAATATGGAAATCCCCCTTCATATCTAGAGGTTGAACCACGGATTTATGATGTTTTAGAAGAAGAAATTCTGTAAAAAGATTGATTAGAACAAAGTTAAATAAATTTCTAGGGTTCATAAGGTTTATATAAGTTTTACCCCTTTTAATCCATGGTTATTGCTGAAAATTCACATGCTTTACGTAGAAGATGTTCAATTTGGATTTATAATGATTGTAGTACGAATTTTTGGGATTTTGGGTGTGAAAAATCTGGTTTTGATTGAGCATGGATTATGAAACCCGTAACTGTTAATCTGCAGAATTCGCTATACCTGTTTGATCGATCGATCGATCAAGCTCCTGCCATCGATCGATCGACAGACTCATATTTCCCCTTTTTAAAAAAGTTAAATTCAAATTAAATGAGTAAAAATATTTGGACATCCTTATTAAAATATTTTGGGAGATAAAGAAGACCAGTAGGACTTATTCATAATTATGAGACCTTTAATGTAAGACGAGATTTGCATTTTTGGGATGTTTACATATAAGTGACGATAGAATTATGTATTAAAGGGAAAGACGCGTAAGATAGTTATGATGGAAAATAGATGAGTACCTACTGAATTTTACACTTGGGAGGATAGAGTCCACGAGTGTTACGTAGTAAGTTGGTATAATCCCTCAAACTAAAAGTAAGAGACGAACCGTTATAAGTGATGACTAAATAATGAGAAATAAGGATAAATGTTGTAATTATGGGTTATGAGATGAACCTAAATTTGATATAGAAAGAGTAGTATATTTACATGACTGTGTTTATGCATATACTATATACATGTGAAAATCATGCCCGCGCTACTTGCTATCCATGAGGTTACCACGCTGGAACAGTCTTATCTCGATGGGACCTTTACGGGGGATATTGACTTGTACCCAAGAAGATAGGAATCCTAGGTACATGCTATCGTATTGATAGTCACGGTCCTAAGAGACGCGAGGGTATGTGCTGACCTCTTGGACTTGGAAACTATGCTTCGCCTCAATATTGTTTGTGTATGTATTAATACAGTTCGAGCGTGATTCCGAACTTGTATTTCCCTTAGTACGAGTGATACGGGGATTGGATAGCAGAGTATGCCCGCACAATAATTTTTATGGGGGGTGCTGTTAGAATATATATATTATACGATTGTTTAATATATATATATATGAATTTTTGAAATTTGGAACTTCCTATTGTGTTTATGGTAAGTAAGAAATGAATAAGTACTTCAATTTGGAAATGCTTGTATTGAAATGTATAATAGGACACTGGGAAACTTTATTAGCAAATAAGGTTTAAATGAGAACTTTGTGATCGAATGAAATTATCCTCTTAAACAATTAAATTGTTCAGTTTTAAATCTTACGAGTAACCTAAGATAAGTTAAACCGTTGGAAAGGTTAGTGCGATAGGCGTGCACATTAGAAGAGAGGTGAGAATTTCTCAAGGGAGTGCCGCACTAATATGTTGTTGCATTGGCCTGTAAACATTTTAAATACTTGCTAAACAAATTTTAAATCATTTACACTATCGGGCTCTGACTCGTTTCTATTTTTCCTTTCTCTCTTGTATATATATGTATATATTACAGGTGCCCAGCCACAGGGGTATCTTGCATAGGATCCTTTGGAAGGAACGTGCTGCAGCTTAGGTGGGAGATGCAGGCCTCTTGCTTAGACGACCTCATTTCTTGATTCTACTTCTAGCACTATTTATTCAGTTGGGCATGTGTCACCCTTTCCATTATTCAGTTGTTTTATTGGATATTGTAATCCATTTATTTCCAGTACCTGCACTTTGGGATTTATTATTGCCAGGATGTTTTTATTTAAGGTATCAAATGTTGGATTCAACTAGTTGAATGTTTGATTATTTGGATTGTATGTTCCAGGATAGTTGTGGTGTGACTATTAAATTGTGAATTATGCAAAGTTTTAAATGTTGGTTTATATAAAATAAAATTTGGAAGGTAATGTCTAAAAATGGTTTTGACACTTAGCTTAATTATTTCGGGTGTTTAAATTGGAAAAGTATTTTCGATAGTGATGCTAAGAATGAACCAACTGTTCACCTTGATTTTAATTTAATAAAGGAGTGATCGCCCGGTATTTAATTAGGCGGGGTGTCACAGGTGGTATCAGAGCATCAGGTTCTAGTGTCCTTAGGATCTGTACGGCTTATTTCGCTTTCAGCTTTGCATTTTGTTATAGAGCCCTATTTTAGGATTGTTGTATTTTTTCTTCTACGTTTACGTCTTCAGCTACTTGAGATTTGATGATAACTATAGACTAATAAATTTCCTTCACGTTTCAGATGCCTCCGAGACGTGCACCAAAGGATAGGCGTGCCCAAGCCGAGCAGCCAGCAGCTCCGGCTCAAGGTACGATGAATGCTAATGAGGTAGCCGCTATTATTGCTCAGGCGATGAATGCAGCACTAGCGGTGGTACAGCAGGCTCCACCCCAGATTCAGGCAGTAGCGCTAGTACCTGCACAGCTTCCATCTGCATGGGAGCGGGTTAGGGATGCCTTTCAGAAGGCGCATCCCCCTGAGTTCTCGGGTAGTTCATATATCATCATCGTCAGCCAATGGAAGAAAGATATTCAGCGGTATCTGCGTATGTATGAGTGTACAGACGTGCAAAAACAGTTTTTGGCTTCCTTCAAGTTAGTGGGGGCCGCTTTGCAATGGTGGGAAGCCACCACCACCTTGAAGGGGAGGGATACGATCCCGATTCAGTCGTTCTGGGAGCGATTTGACCGCAAGTACTTTCCACCCGCCGTGCAACCTGAGATGAGGCGGAAGTTACTGAACTTGAAGCAGGAAAATTCTACTGTTGCTGAGTATGAGGCGGAGTTCACGAAACTTCTCACCATAGTGCCAGATGAGGCACCTACTGAGGGTAAGAAGATAATGTTGTTTGTGGACGGGTTAGCTTGGAGGATTCGTCAGCATCTTATAGGGAATCTGTCTCTGAGTACTTTCACAGATGTACTCAATGCTGCTTTACTACACTGCCAGGATCACCGCTTCCATCTGTAGGGAAGCAAGCGAGCAGAAGAGTCCGGCCAGCAGGGCAGGACAGGGGGTAATGGCGTTAGTGGAGCACCGACATCCCAAGGACAGACTCGTCAGCATGAGCAGAGTTCCCATCAGGGGGCCCTGCCAAGCGCTTCCGATCAGGTGATTCCAGGCAGGGATTTGGGGGTTATAGGCAGGGTCAGCAGGGCCAGCAAGGCCAACACCGACAGCAGCAGGGTCAGCAGCAGGGCTAACAGGGCCAACAGCTTTTTCATCAGGGCCAATAGGGCTAGTGGCGAGGTGGTAATGGCCAGCAGGGCCGTGGTCAACAGGGTCAGAGGGGAGGTAACTTCAGAGGTCGATGTTTTGTGTGCGTCAAGCATGTCCATAAGCACCAGGATTACCTAAAGGGTGATAGGGCCCCACAACAGCAGGGTGCCCGTAATGAGCCACAGAGGCCACTTTTTCCAGCCTCCCTCCCAGCACCAGCCCAGGTACCAGCCCTACCAGCCATTCCAGCAGCTTCAGTGCAGCAGGGGCAGTTACAGTATGGACGTGTTTATAATGTCCACCAGGCAGCAGCTCCACAGGTACAACCCGCGATTGAGGGTTTGTTTTCTATCCATGGTACTATGGGTCGAGTTTTATTTAATACTGGGGCGACGCATTATTTTATAGATACTCATTTTGTGAAGGCCTTAGGGTTATTAGCCACAGCAGAGAGCACTGTGACGTGTGTAGACTCACCACTGGGGAGTGGATCGCTTATTTTCTTTATATGCCGGGGTGTGGGGTAGAGATTGGTAGCTTGGTATTACCTGCAGACATGTTAGTCTTAGATATGCATGAGCATGACGTTATTATCGGTAAGGATTGGCTCGCTGCTTACAGGGCCATGATAGATTGTTTTGGTGGTAGTATTATTTTTGCCATTCCGGGGCAAGAGATGTTTGTAGTGGCGATGCCTCTCCCAGAGGGAGGATCGACCGCTCATTTATATTACATAGAGGAGGATACTTCTAATGAGGTTATGATTCCCTTAGACTAAATCCCAGTTGTTCGTGAGTATTCCGATGTATTTCAGGAGATACCTGGCCTACCCCCCAGTCGAGAGATAGACTTTGTCATAGATTTATTACCGGATACTAGACCTATAGCACGCACTCCATACCGTATGACTCCGGCGGGGATGCAAGAGTTACGAGATCAGATAGAGCAGCTGTTAGGTCAGGGCTTCATTCGTAGGAGTACCTCACCTTGGGGCGCTCCAGTCTTGTTTGTGAAGAAGAGAGATGGTTCACTGAGGCTATGTGTGGACTACCGGGAGTTGAACAAGGTCACGATACAGAATAAGTATTCATTGCCTCGAATTGATGATCTATTCGACCAGCTGAGGGGAGCAACTTTCTTTTCGAAGATAGATCTGAGGTCGGAGTACCATCAGCTACGTATTAGGGAGCAGGATGTTTCAAAGACTGCTTTCTTGACGAGATATGGGTCCTATGAGTTCAGAGTGATGCCATTTGGCCTCACAAATGCTCCAGTCGTGTTCATGGACTTAATGAATCGAGTGTTCAGAGAGTTCTTGGATCAGTTTGTCATCGTCTTCATAGATGACATTATGATATATTCACACTCCGAGGAGGAGCATGCCGAGCACTTGAGGCAGGTTCTTCAGACTCTACGAGAGCATCAGTTGTATGCTAAGTACGAGAAGTGAGGATTCTGGTTGCGTGAAGTGCATTTCTTGGGACATGTTGTTTCTGAACAGGGGATAGCAGTTGACCCGAGTAAAGTGTCAGCGGTGAGGGAGTGGGGACAGCCCACGACATCGACGGAAGTGCATAGTTTCTAGGGGTTAGCCGAATACTACAGGAGATTCATTCGTGGATTCTCCAAAATAGCGGGTCCATTGACGAACCTGACTCGCAAAGGGGTACCATATGTTTGGGATGATGCTTGTCAATTGGCTTTTGATGAGCTGAAAGACAAGCTTACTTCAGCACCAGTCCTTGCTTTACCGAAGCCAGGTGTGGAGTACCTAGTTTACACCGATGCCTCTTTATGGGGACTTGGGGGAGTACTTCAGCAGGAGGAGAAGGCTATAGCTTTTGCCTTCCGCAAGCTTAAGCCGTATGAGAAGAATTACCCCACCCACGACCTGGAATTAGCAGCGGTCATTTTTGCATTGAGGATATGGAGGCACTATTTATTGGGGGAGAAATTCCTATTATTCACAGACCACAAGTCACTGCAGTACTTGTTCACTCAGCGAGAGCTAAATATGTGTCAGCGCAGATGGTTAGAATTTGTGAAACACTATCGACATACAATACCATCTGGGGAAGGCCAACGTAGTTGCTGATGCGTTGAGCCGTAGACCGGTAGACAATGTAGCGGATGTCTAGAAAGAAAAGTGGAAGGAATTGGGTCACCAGGACGTAGTAGCCCGTTCCTTCATATCTATTATGACAGTGACACCCGAGATTGTTACGAGGGTGATACAGGCACAGACCGCAGACCCGTTTTGCCAGGAGCAGATCGTACGACTTTTAGTTGAGGGTGCTGAGTCCTATTCTGTTAGTTCTGATGGGGGTTTAAGGTTTAATGGGAGATTGATGGTTCTAGAAGGAGCAGAATTATGTCATGCAGTGATGACCCAGTCTCACGGGTCCCGATTTTCAGTACATCCTGGGGGAGATCAGATATACCAGGATATGAGACGGCAGTACTGGTGGAGTGGGATGAAAAAGGACATTACTGAGTTCGTGTCCAAGTGTTCTACCTACCAGCTGGTAAAAGTGGACCATAAGAAATCATCAGGGTTGCTTTAGCCATTGGAAATACCCGCTTGGAATTGGGAGAGTATTTCCATGGATTTTATTACAGGGTTGCCTACCTCACAGCGGGGCCATGACTCCATCTGGGTGATTGTGGACCGTTTGACCAAGGTGGCTCATTTTCTGCCGGTGCGGACAGACTATACCACGGGTCAGTATGCTCAGTTGTTCATTGCTGAGATTGTCAGATTACATGGGGTACCCCTGAATATTGTGTCAGATAGAGACAAGATTTCGTTTCACGTTTCTGGGAGAGCTTTCAGGAGGCTATGGGTACAGAGTTGAGGTTGAGTTCAGCTTATCACCCACAGACAGATGGACAGACAGAGCGTACTAATCAGATGTTGGAGGATATGCTACGCACGTGTGTCCTTAATTTTGGAAGAGGTTGGGAGCCACATCTCCCACTGGTAGAGTTCGCTTATAATAACTCTTATCAGTTCACGATTGGCATGGCTCCGTTCGAGGCTTTGTATGGAAGGCCTTGCCGTTCCCCAACTTGTTGGCTAGAGGTGGGGATAGCAAGTTGCTAGGACCAGAGGTGATTCAGGAAACCTCCGCTAGGATTGAGATGATCAGGAGTCGCATTCGAGTAGCCCAGGACAGACAGAAAAGCTACGCCGATGCGAAATGGTACTTTCGGGAGTTTAATGTGGGGGACCAAGTATTACTACGTGTATCTCCTATGAAAGGAGTGATGAGGTTTGGAAAGAAAGGGAAATTGACCCCGAGGTACGTGGGACCATTTCCCATTATCGAGAGGATTGGGCCGGTAGCATACAGATTGGGACTGCCAGAGCATCTGCATCGCATTCATGATGTATTCCACATCTCGTCATTGAGACGATTCCTTCGGGATGATATGGCCCATACCCACATTGCGATAGAGGAGATAGACTTATATCCTGACAGCTCTTACGAGGAGAGACCGGTGGCTATCCAAGACCATAGCGAGAGGAGATTGAGGTCGAAGGTAGTTCCACTTGAGCCCGTCTAGTGGGAGCATCATAATGTGGAGGAATCCACTTGGGAGCGCGAGGCAGATATGCGCGAGAGTTATCCAGATTTATTCTTACCAGGTATGCCTTGTTTTCCAAATTTCGGGACGAAATTTAGTTATTAGGGGGGAATTATGTAATACCCCGTATTTTTATGCTTTATTAATTTGGGGATGTATTAAATTTAATGTGAGTTATTAATTTAATATAAATCCCAAAAATTAATTACTTTAGAATTATTAACGTGATGTGAGTTAGTAATTATGGGAAACTTGTTGAATATTACTAATGAGTATAGTAATATATAATATTGGTTCTATTAAATGTCAATAGTGAATAAAATGACAATTTTGAAAATTTGAGTCGGGACGCGCCCGTGTCGCATCGGGACTAAATATTGATTTATAAAAGTGAATAAATTATAAGATGCTCGTATGGTAATTTTGAGTGCGCCAAAGTGTCCGAAAGGGTCGAGATAGTCAGAAAAGTGTACCCGGGGGTTTAGTTTGGGTCTCGGGGCGTTTTTAGGCTTATTTAGCGCCCCGGGAGGGCATTTTGGACATTTTGTAATTTTGAGCAATTAAACCCACGAATTTTCAAGGGTTATATCATATGTCTAAGGTTAGCTTCTAGGGTTAACACAACCAAAGACAAGTGACGGCCATAGGAGAGGGAAGGAGAGAGTTTGCCAAGGTGTTCTAGGCCAAAAATTTCATTCGGTTGCACCGCCACCACCACCAACGCGTAGATCACGCGACGGGGAACGCAACCACACCAAATTTGTCCATAAATTAGAACTCTGAAATTTCTAGGCAAGTGTTTATCTTGCTTATTTTCGTTAATGCATCACTCATAGTAGTCTAGGGTTGATTAGGATGAGTTTTATGGAAGAAAACCCATGTTGGAGATAGGGAATTGCATGTAGTAATGATATGAATGGAAATATGGAAATCCCCCTTCATATCTAGAGGTTAAACCACGGATTTCTGATGTTTTAGAAGAAGAAATTCTGGAAAAAGATTGATTAGAACAAAGTTAAATAAATTTCTAGGGTTATTAAGGTTTATATAAGTTTTGCCCCTTTTAATCCATGGTTATTGATGAAAATTCACATGCTTTACGTAGAAGATGTTCAATTTTGATTTATAATGATTGTAGTACAAATTTTTGGGATTTTGGGTGTGAAAAATATGGTTTTGATTGAGGTTGGATTATGAAACCCGTAATTGTTAATCTGCAGAATTCACTATACCTGTTTGATCGATCGATCGAACCAAGAGTGTCGATCGATCGACGCATCGATCGATCGGGCTCCTGCCATCGATCAATCGACGCATCAATCGATCGAGCTCCTGCCATCGATCGATCGACCCCTTCTGGCAGGCTCATATTTTCCCTTTTTAAAATAGTTTAATTCAAATTAAATGAGTAAAAATATTTGGGCATCGTTATTAAAATATTTTTGGAGATAAAGAAGACCAGTAGGACTTATTAATAATTATGAGACCTTTAATGTAAGACGAGATTTGCATTTTTGGGATGTTTACATATAAGGGACGATAGAATTATGTATTAAAGGGAAAGACGCGTAAGATAGTTACAATGGAAAATAGATGAGTACCTACTGAATTCTACACTTGGGAGGATAGAGTCCATGAGTGTTACGTAGTAAGTTGGTATAATCCCTCAAACTAAATGCAAGAGACGAACCGTTATAAGTGATGACTAAATAATGAGAAATAAGGATAAATGTTATAATTATGGGTTATGAGATGAACCTAAATTGGATATAGAAAGAGTAGTATATTTACATGACTGTGTTTATGCATATACTATATACATGTGAAAATCATGCCCGCGCTACTTGCTATCCCTGAGGTTACCGTGCTGGAACAGTCTTATCTCGATGGGACCTTTACGGGGGATATTGACTTGTACCCAAGAAGATAGGAATCCTAGGTATAGGCTATCGTATCTATAGTCACGGTCCTAAGAGACGCGAGGGTATGTGCTGACCTCTTGGACTTGGAAACTATGCTTCACCTCAATATTGTTTATGTATGTATTAATACAGTTTGAGAGTGATTCCGAACTTGTATTTCCCTTAGTACGAGTGATACGGGGATTGGATAGCAGAGTATGCCCGCACCATAATTTTTATGTGGGGTGCTGTTAGAATATATATATTATACGAGTATTTAATATATATATATATATATATATATATATATATATATATATATATATATATAAATTTCTGAAAGTTGGAACTTCCTATTGTGTTTATGGTAAGTAAGAAATGAATAAGGACTTCAATTTGGAAATGCTTGTTTTGAAAAGTATAATAGGACACTGGGAAACTTTATTAGGAAATAAGGTTTAAATGAGAACTTTGTGATCGAATGACATTATCCTCTTAAATAATTAAATTGTTCCGTTTTAAATCTTACGAGTAACCTAAGATAAGTTAAATCGTTGGGAAGGTTAGTGCGATAGGCGTGCACATTATAAGAGATGTGAGAAGTTCTCAATGGAGTGCCGCACTAATATGTTATTGCATTGGCATGTAAACATTTTAAATACTTGCTAAATGAATTTTAAATCATTTACACTATCGGGCTCTGACCCGTTTCTATTTTTCCTTTCTCTCTTGTATATATATGTATATATTACAGGTGCCCAACCACAGGGGCGTCTTGCATAGGATCCTTTGGAAGGAACGTGCTGTAGCTTAGGTGGGAGATGCAGGCCTCTTGCTTAGACGACCTCATTTCTTGATTCTACTTCTAGCACTATTTATTCAGTTGGGCATGTGTCGCCCTTTCCATTATTCAGTTGTTTTATTGGATATTGTAATCCATTTATTTCCAGTGCTTGCACTTTGGGATTTATTATTGCCAGGATGTTTTCATTTAAAGTATCAAATGTTGGATTCAACTAGTTGAATGTTTGATTATTTGGATTGTATGTTCCAGGATAGTTGTGGTGTGACTATTAAATTGTGAATTATGCAAAGTTTTAAATGTTGGTTTATATAAAATAAAATTTGGAAGGTAATGTCTAAAAATGGTTTTGACACTTAGCTTAATTATTTAAGGTGTTTAAATTGGAAAAGTATTTTCGACAGTGATGCTAAGAATGAACCAACTGTTCACCTTTTTTTAATTTAATAAAGTAGTGAACGCCGGGTATTTAATTAGGCGGGAGGTCACATTATTTTACATGATAATTCATGTTTTTTTATACCTAGTGGGAGACTTTTTAAAGTCACGTATGGGACTAAGTGGCTTAGAATATTGAGAGGGTCCCTGATTTTGAATTATGGGTGGGAAATGGTCCATATGGGATAATGTTGTTGATAGGTTCTTCATATGACATAAGGATGTATGTGTCTATTTTTTGTACGAAAGATAATATGATACACCTTTTTGGAAATGGGTCGTGTACTTTCTTAGAGTTCAATGTCCAGATCTAGGGCTAAACGGGGGTGTAACCTAAATTAAATTGTGCTCCCACTGCTTCCATATTTCTTCATTTTCTCTTAAAATGAGTGTAAATGTTTCTTATCATCCCCCATAGAGATGATGCATTCGGGTGTGTGTTCCACCATGGGATTCGTTTATCAACAAGAGTGAGGTAAAACAAAGTTACATTGGTTTTGGATATATTTTGCATTTTATTATTCGAGTATACATATGTGTTTCGGTGGTTCATTTTACAACTCGTGGTGGATGAATCTCATCTTCGGAACATACTCATGAGGTGGTCTTTGTGCCACGTCATTTTATGTCAAGTGGTCAATTACCAAGTAGTGAGAGTTGAGGTTAGTGTTTGTCCCTATGTGGGCCTACATTTGTTCAATCTCTAGACATTTCAAGTGCCACTGGATCCTGTCAACGGGATGCCTACTCTCCTAGGGGATGTTCTTATTGCATAGGTCATTCCGTCATCCCTAGGGGATGATGCATTGGTGGTGTATAACTCGAAGCCTTAAAGGAAGCAAGTGTGTAAGCAAAGCTTTTGTTTTGTGGGAAGAATATTTTGAGCATAGTTTTTTGGTGAGTGATTTGTTCTCATCGTACTACATGTATTTTATTTAATGTTCTTATGCTATCATGTCATTGTTTTGATGGGGTGTGGAGGGATGTTCTGTCCTTGACTCCCTTTGTGGGTCTTTTTCTTACCCATGTATATAAAATCTAAACACATATATTTTATAGACATTATTTGTTCCACTTGTAGAAGACACGTTTTTCTTCGCTCTTATTGAACGTGAAACTTTTACATGTGGATGGTATTTATAATATGACCACAATTTTATACATAAACACAAAACATGTTGGAGGTATGGTGACTTTGAAAACTTGTTACCTTAATAAGTGGGAATTTTACATATTTGTCCTTCTTCGTGCATCGATATGGGAATGGACATAACATCTTCATACGAACTCAAAATGATCAATGGTTTGATATATTAATATTTATTCACTAACTCTTGTCTTATCAAGGTAAATATACAACACTTATAAATGTATAGTTGTGTTTCATTGATTATTTGTGTCAATGTGTTTTATTTCTCGCTCGGGAACATATCCTTGATAATCCTAGTGTGCCTAAAGAATTGATTTCCTTATGCTCTTTTATATGTGTTCAAGTCAATTTTCTTTACATCTATTCATCAAATTCAGAGAATCTGGTTGACTTTTGTACCTTTATTAATGTTGTATATGACCTTGACATATTTCCCATGTTTTATGCACTTGTTTTTATCCTGTGTAAGGAAACATTTCCAATAGAATCAATTTGTAGTATTGGCTATTTCTATTGGACAAAACATTTAGGGTCATTTGGTGTCATTCTATTCTACTCGATGAAGAATTTGAGCTTCCCAGAGTTTAACATTCAATAAGTCTTCATCTCATCATCTGATTTCTTATTTTCCCAAAAGGTATATGACCTGGATTATTTTTACTTTGTCGGAGATAAATTTTTAAGTGTTACATTCTTATTAGTGAAAGATTGTCAAACTCTTTTGGCTCTTTAAATTTAAATTTAATTTTCTAAAATTAAAGAGGTTGTTCAAATGAGTTCGTTTGAACATGTGTGTTCGAACGAAATCAGATGAATTCCTTCTTGGAATTCCCTGCAATGTCTTTTGATATCTCGTTTAAACGACCTATCTCTCATAGTCGTCCAAACGACTTCCTTTATTGATTTTTCCTGAAATGCCGTTTGAAGGAGCGTTTTAATGACATCATGTTATGTCATTTGAAAGAGCCATTTTAGTCGTTCGAACAAGCAGTTTATTTTTTTGAAAAATATAGTTTTTCCCTCTAACTTCCCTTGCCCACAAACTCCATCTTTTAAACTACTTTGGAGCTCGTAAAAAACATAACTTTTGGTCCTTGCACTTTAGAAGAAAATACATTTTTCTCTTTAACAAAATTCTCTAACTTTTGATGTGATCTTTAGGATCATTTTTCTAAGAATAAAAAATAATGAATTCAACCACTCATACATTCATCCCGGTTTGGGTGTGGTAGACCTACACACGAGTTGTTTTTAGAGACAGTGTTTGGCTTTTGATGGATACCGAGACACAGATTATTGTTCAGCATGTTGGATCTACACGTGCTATGAACAGAGGTATGGAAAACGGCATCAGTGGACCTTGTGGAGTCAAGTCTGTAAGTCTTGCGTGTCCTCTTGTAAAAATGGTATTCGCAGTGGATTTTGTCTAGGCCTGCCCGTCGAAGTTTTTTCACATTTGGCGTTTCCTTATACATAGACGCGCTGTGTGGTTGTGTTTTCTTTTTATCTACTTGATATCTCGTATGCTGGTGTAGGAACTTAGTAATCAAGACAAAAATTTGGAAAAGGTCAACCTGCTGGTCTAATTTTTATTTGTATCCCGTGTTGTTAACTAATTTGTTTAGATGAGAGTATTTCACGAATTAAACCAAATCCATATAACCCAGTAACTTTAAATTAGTATCAGATCTTGTTTCTAAAGTTACTTAGATGAATCGTGGAGGTTATGTGTATATTTATTCCTCAAATAGACCCCATATGTTTGATGGAACTATTTATGCCTACTGGAAATCAAGTATGCAATCAGCGTTAAAATCAATTAATGAACGTGTTTGGCTTGTTGTTGAAAAAGGGTGGTCCCCTTCTACAGTTGTTTTTAAAGAAGAAACTGTTTTCAACCCTGTAGAACAATGGAGTGAGGATGAGTTAAAATTATGCAAATTTAATTCTAATGGTTTAAATGTTTTATTTAGTTTCGTTACTCCCGAGGAGTTTCGTCGTATCATGACTTGTGAAACTTCAAGGGATGCATGGGACATTCTTCAAGTTAATCATAAAGGAACGACTACGGTTAAGGTATCTAAACTTCAAAATTTAACCACTCAATTTGAAACTATCACCATTAAAGTGGGTGAAACATTTGATGAGTTTTATTCCCATATTTTCGATATTGTCAACTCATGTTTCAACCTAGGTGATAAGATCCCTGAAACTCATGTAGTCAATAAGATTATTAGATTTCTCCCTAGTCCTTTCATCCCAAAAGTCATAGTTCTTAATTCTTTAGGAGTGTTAGATTCACTACAACTATAAGAGATTGTAGGTGATCTCCAAACATATGAATTAGACATGTTTCCTAAAGTTAACAAAAAGAAAGATAAGGGAGTTGCTCTAAAAGTGAAAAATGAAGAAGTGTCTGAATTCAAAGAGTGTGATATAGATCCTGATGTTATGTCCTTATTTGCTAAAAAAAATTAAAAATTTCCAAAGTTTAAAAAGCAAAACTAAAAATTTGAAAAACCTAAATTTAAGAAAAAATAAAATCAAGGCAAGTAGAAGTTTTAATAATCAGGATCAAAAGAAGTTTAAAAAGGAAAACTCTAAAAGAAATAACTTTAAAAAGGATGTTTCAGAGAGATATTTGAGTCTGAAGGATGAGGTCATAGAGCGTATGAGTGTCCCACTAAGCTTAAAAGATGAGGTAAGGATAAAGTCGTCTATAATGCGACTCTTAGCAATAGTGAGAATGAGTATGAGGACTCCGATGATTTCGTTTCTGGAAATAACTTCATCGCTTTTATAGAGAGTCATGCTAGCACTTCAAGTGAGTCACATCCTAGTGTTGACACTACCGAGCATGATCTTGAGGTTGTATCCACTCACTCACAAGGTAGTGGTGAAAAAAATAAGAGTGGTGTTGATGAAAGTGAATTACAGTCCGCCTATTCAGAGTTGTAAATAGAGTCTATGTATATTCAAAAGATAAATAAAAGGTTAGATTTTAATGTCTTGACGTTAGAAAAGGAGTTAAAAAGCCTTAAGGAGAAGAAGGCTTTAGTTAGTCAACTCGAGGTGATAATATTTCTCTCTCTAAGAAGATTATTTAAGTGGGTAAAGAAAACTGTGATTTGACTGACTCTCTAGCTCATGTTAACAAAGATCTTCACGAATCCTTAGAGATTAAAAAAACACTTGAAGAAAAAATTGCCAAAATTGAGATTAAAAAAACACTTGAAGAAAAAATTGCCAAAATTGAGAAAGATCTTGAGGCCTCTCAAAAGTCAGAGTCACACTTAAGGATAATTCTAGAAAAATGGTAAAGTTATTTCCCGGTCTAGTTTTAGGTTATAAGGAGAGGATATCAAGGGGAAAGGATATAAGATGTGAAGATGGTGAGTAATCCAATAATAATTCTGAACCTTTAGCTATGTTTTTTACCAGAACAAACCTTCCTAAACCTAACCCACCTAAGAGAAATCTACCTAAGTAACCTATGAAAGTGACTCTAAATTAACCCTATGCATGTAGTTTTTTTCACGAAAGGGGTCATATTAGAGATTTCTATTACAATCTTAGGAAGAAGTGTTATCCTAATACTCCTAGGCCACACTATATCTCCTTATCTAGCCTTAAAAACCAATTTTAGTATCTAGTCAATACATCCAAAGGATTTATGGAAGATTTTCTAAGGTTTTCTATGGTCGAAGAAAATGTTTTCATCTAAAATACTAGAATCAACAAAGGGAAGAATGCAACTCGAGCCTGGGTTACAAAAGAAAAGGCCAAGAAGGCTTTTGTTGTTCATGTTGCTCTTAAGGCTCATAATACTTCCCAATAGTATTTTGATTATGGATGCTCCATATATATGATAGGTGATAAATTCGTTTTACTACTTTTAAAGATCACAGCAATGGTAAAGTCACCTTTGGTGATGGGAGTAAGTCTAGAGTTATGGGTAGAGGCACCATTAAAGTTTTTTGTTTTCAAAAACTACAAAATGTTCTTTAGGATGATGGACTCAAAAGTAATTTTAATCATTTGCCAGTTGTGTGATGAAAACCTAGTAGTTAAGTTTATCCAGACGAAGTGCACGATTCATAATAAATATGGTGAGACTATTCTACTAGGTGTGAGGACTAGTGACAATTTTTGTTGAATCATTCCAAAGTCTTCATTCGTTGCAAATAGTTCCAAGGTCTACCCTATCGATCTTTGGCATCAACGTCTAGGTCATGTAAACTTTAGAGTTCTTGATCATCTAGAGGCTTGTCATCCTTGGGAAAACCAACCTCCTCAATTTGTGATCCTTATCATCTTGGAAAGCAAACTAAGAGTCCTCATAAGAAGTTGAACTCTATAACCACCTATTGTGTCTTAGAATTGATTCATATGGAGATTATGGGTCCTACTCATATCGAGATTATATGGGGGAAGAGATATATCCTAGTAATGGTAGATGACTTTTCAAGATATTCAATAGTTGGATATCTTAAGGAAAAGTCTGATGCAGTTGAGTTCCTAACAGTTAAATGTCGAGTTCGTCAAAGTCAACATAGTGTCATAATTAATCAGTTTAGAAGTGATAATGGAACCAAATTTAAGGAATCCGGAGTGAATACTTTTTGTGATGAAGTTGGAATTAAACATGAGTTTTCGATCGTTTGAGTGCCTCAATAAAATGGTATAGTAAAGAGGAATAATTAAACAACTTAATAAATATAAAGGCCGATGCTTTTAGGTAGGAAAGTTCTCCGTAAGTTTTGGGCAAAAACACCTCATGTCATGCGGTTAATAAGGTATACTTGAGTCCCTATACTAATAAAACTCCTTATGAATTTTGGACAGGTAAGAAACCTAACCTAGCCTATTTTCGCGTCTTTGGGAGTCCTTGTTACATCCTTAGGGATATAGATCTCTTAGGAAAATTCGACTCGAGGAGTGATGAAGGAATATTTCTATAGTATTCACCAAATAGTAGAGCTTATTGGGCTTATAACTTTTCTAGCTCTAAAACTATGGAATAAATAAATGTTACAATGAAAGATGATCCTCCATCCACATTTGTTAATATTGAGGATGATTCCTCAATTGGGAGTGATGCAACCCGTGACATTGATCATAGTGAGTATCAAACTTATTTAGTATACCTCTCACTTGAAAAAATGGATCCATCCCCTTCGGTAGTCATGACCCTTCTAAAATTATTAGGAATCACGAATTAGGTATCAAGACTAGGGTGCAACTTGAAAATTAGGTTACATATTTGTGTTATACCTCTAAAATCGAACCTCAAAATTTTAAAGAAACTCTAAAACATGAACATTGGATAAATGCCATGCAAGAAAAGTTGCTTTAATTTTAAAAGATTGATGTTTGGGAGTTAGTTTCCTGGCCTGATGATACTAACGTCATTGGTACCAAATCGATTTTCAAAAATAGAACGGATGAAAATGGTGTCATTATTCATAATAAAGCTAGGTTAGTTGCCCAAGGATGTACCCAAATAAACGGTGCTGACTTTAATGAGACGTTTTTTCAAGTTGATAGGTTAGAATTCGTTCTCCTTTTACTAGAAATAGCATGTCATCTTAAGTTCAAACTTTATCAAATGGATGTCAAAAGTACCTTCGTAAATGGAATTATTCAAGAAAAAGTCTATATGGAACAACCAAAAGGGTTTGAAGACTCTAAGTACCTGAATCACGTCCTTTACTTGTAGAAAGCCCTATAAGGTTTGAAGCAAGTACCTCATGCTTAGTATGAGAGGCTTACTTCCTATATCCTTACTCACGGATTTTTGGGTGGGTAGATATGATGTTATTTGTTCGTCGAGATGATAGTGTTATCTTAGTTGCCCAAGTGTATGTCGACAACATAGTTTTCAGATCCTTGTGTGATAAACATACTCAACTCTTCACAAAAGAAACGCAAAGGAAGTTTAAGATGAGTATCGTCGGTGAGCTCACATACTTCCTATGTCTTCAAGTGCATTAACTAGATAGCGGGATATGTTTGCCCTAATCTAAGTATGCGAAAGATCTTGTGAAGAAATTTAATCTAAACTCCACTAAGCATGCACGTACTCCCATGAGTTTATCCGTTAAGCTTAGTAAGGACGTCGAAGGATAGGATGTAGAGCACCCTCTTTTTAGGAGTATGATAGGTAATTTACTCTACTTAACCGCTAGTCGTCCATATATTTCTTTTAGTGTATGAGTTTGTTCCCGTTATCAAGCCACTCCAAAAGAGTCCCATTTACTTTCCATCAAGTGTATTATCAAATGCGTTAGTGGGAACCTATCATTTGGAATTTGGTACTCTTTTGACACTAATGATTGTCTATCGGTGTATTCAGATGTCGATTGGGCAGAAGACGTTGATGGTTGTAAGAGAACCTCAGATGGTTGTTTCTATTTTGGCAGTGCACTTGTCTCATGGATGAGTAAGAAATAAAATTCCATTTCTTTATCCACGGCAGAGGCAAAATACATAGTCACTGGGAGTTGTTGCACTCAACTCATTTGGATGAAGCAAATATTGGAGGATTATGATATTTTACAAGGCACGATGACTATTTATTATGATAATACGAGTGCAATCCATATTTTCCAAAATCTTTTCCAACATTCTAGAACAAAGCACATTAGGATTCTAGAGCACTTTATTCGAGAGTTAGTTGAAGAGAAAGTTATCGCCTTAAGCTTTATAGGCACCGATCATTAATTGGACAACATCTTTACCAACCCTCTAGTTGCCCTTATATTCGAGAATCTTAGTAAATTCATTGGTGTTTGCTCCATTGATTGAGTTCGGAGTCGTATATCTAGTTTAGATTGTGCCTCATGTCTATCTCTTTACCTATGAACTGGATTATATTTTTGTACATATATTTTTTAAAAATTCCAAAAATATTTTCATTTTTTGTGTATAAAGGCTTTCATAAAACTTTTATCCGTATGGGTTATGTGTGTGAGATTTTCGAATCACTATTTCATTCCATGTTCACATGGCTTTCGGTAAGTAGCTAGTCCGATTCCATCTCATATGTGAACTTTGATGATTGTTCATGATATATTCTTCTATTATAGCCTCATATCATTGCCTATTATGCACACACCTATCACATAATCATGAGGATGTCTACGTCAATTTACATACGTTGGGTGAATTACGGTGTTGTCTTAACAATTTTATCATACAAACTTATAACAATAGACATTATAATTGTGTTTGTAAGAACCATTACCCGGATTGAGAAAAAAAAAAGAAAAACATATATCCAGTAAAGTTTTATGTAACAGTGGAATCGGTTTGTGAAAGACAGGTTTTCTTTGTGTGAATAGCCACCATTTACAAAAAGAAAAAGAGCCTGAAATAATTCATGGCATAAAAATTGGCAAATTGCCAAGGCCATTGTATAGCGTGTAAAATATTGTGCATAATTCAAAAGAATATTTTCTTTTACGGGAGACATAGGTTGAAGATCAATGGGAATGCACAATAAATCACAATATTGCTTTCTTTAGGTGACACTATTGGCCAGAGAATCATCAATCTTCTAGGATTTTTGTTTTTGTGGCTAGTGTCCAATTGTATTCCCCTTAGTTGTCACAAAGTCGATGTGAGTGTAAATTATGTACATATATTTATTGGCATTTTGCACTTGCGCATTGTATTAGGCGATGCACTCACTCACTTTGTTTGCACCCATTCATTTCGTTCCCATTGTTCGAGTATTTCTACACTACATAGGAAAATTGAAAATCAAAATTTTCTAGGTTTTTAACCTTGTTGTGCCTTTATACACTTTATTTTCATAAATTTTTTCGTTTTATTTCCTTTGAAAATGTCATAAATATCGTTCGAATACTCATTCAAACAAGATTCCAACGACCCTCTCCTCAATAAATCCCTGAAATGTCATTCAATTTATCACAATGATCTTTGTTTCTTTGATGTACTTGTGAGAGAGATCTTTATATTTCATTTATTTGTACTCTCATATGTACCAGATATCGGTTTTCCATTTCCCTTTTTTTTAGATTTGGATAATGTTTCATCTCTTTTGATATTATTTTGGATCAATGTTAATCATCGGTTGCTTCATTTTATCATAAATAATTGTTATGGATGATTTTCATTTCATTGTTATGGATATTTTTATGGTTGTTGTTCTATCATGTTAGTGTTATTATGTTTTCTATACTGGATTATTTTATATGCACTAACATTGCAGGTTTGTTCTATCCCTTTGTCTTTTTTGGGCAAAAAGGGGGAGAACATGTTTAGGGGGAGCTCGTAATTTGATTTATTTTCATCTTATTTCCCCATGCGTTTTATGGCTTTGTTGTTTCATGTGTGTAGGCTATTTTTTCATATTCCAGATTCATTCCTACAAGAGCTTAACATTGCAGCTTCGTGGTCAGTCAGGCCAAGTTTGTCTTTTTTTTGGTTTTGTTGATAGGCATTAGGATCGACTTGATGACCGGATATGCGAATTCTGAGTCCTTTTTATTTTAATATTTTTTCTCGAAATAGCCAAATAGGGAGATTTGTAAGGACAAATTTTCAATAGAGTCAATTTGTAGTACTGTCTATTTACGTTGGACAAAACATTTAGGGTCATTTAATGTCATTCTATTCTACTCGATGAAGAATTTGAGCATTCTAGAGTTCAATATTCAACAAGTCTTCACGTCATCATTCGATTGCTCATTTTCCCGAAAGGTATATGATCCGAATTATTTTTAAATTTGTTGGAGACAAATTTTTAAGTGTTACATGCTTCTTGGTGAAAGATTTTCAAGCTTTTTTCCTCTTTAAAGTTAAATTTAATTTTCTAAAATCAAAAAGGCCTTTCAAACGAGTTTGTTTGAACATGTGTGTTCGAACAACATCAGATGAATTCCTTCTTAGAATTCCCTGCAATGTCGTTTGACATCTCGTTCAAATAACCTATCTTTGATAGTCGTTCAAACTACTTCCTTCATTAATTTTTCCTGAAATGTCATTTGAAGGACTCGTTCCAACAACGGTTTATTTTTTTTGAAAAAAATAAGGTTTTCCCTCTAACTTCCCTTGCCCACTACTTCCATCTTTTGAACTACTTTGGAGCTCGGGAAAAACAAAACTTTTAACCCTTGTACTTTAGAAGAAAACACATTTTGTCTTTACAAAAAGTCTCCAACTTTTGATGTGATCTTTAGGATCATTTTTCAAAGAACCAAAAACCAAAAGCTCAACCTCTCATATTCATCCCGATTTGGGTGCAGTGGACCTCCGCAGAAGTTATTTATGGATACGGTGCTTGGCTTTCGATGGATACCGAGACACAGGAGTGTTGTGCAGCATGTTGGATCTACATGTGCTACGGATGGAGGTATTGAAAATAGCATCAGCGAGTCTTGTGGAGTCAAGTCTGTAAGTATTGTGTGTCTTCTTGTAAAAATCGTATTCGTAGTGGATTTTTTTTAGGCCTGGACATCCGAGGTTTTTCCCATTTGACTCTTCCTCGTACATCATCACGTTATGTGGTTGTGCTTTCTTTTTACGTACTTGATATCTCGCATGCTCACGTAGGAACTTCATAATCAAGACTAAAATTTGGAAAGTATTAACCTGCTGGCCTAATTTCTATTTGTATCATGTGTTGTTAATTAATTTGTGTAAAGTAATGTCTTCCACGAATTGAACTGAATCGATATAACCCTGCAACTTCATCCTCAAAATTTCATATTCTCGTATATGTGAAAAGGATCATTTTAGAATCATTCACCTTGAAATTTATGTCATAATGTGTTTTGGTGATTTTTGAATCTGTTAGGTCCAGACGGGGATGATTTTGGCGATGTGCATATGACACAAGTTTGTCCAAAGGCCAAATTTATCATTTTGAGCCCAATTTAATACGCGCACATGGTGATGGATTGACCATATGCACACGGTGATGGATTGACCCTACCTGGTGTAGGAAATCTAAAATTTCACTATAGAAACCTATATTAAATCCATTTGTAAATTAGAATTATCCTTTTATTTTTTGCATGAATTTTCAGATCTAAAAGCTTAATTTTCTCTTTATAAAAACTTTAGAGGAGACTTTATTTTTCCTCACTTTAAATAAAAAAATTTATGAGAGATTTTTAGTGATTCATCAAATTAACCTGACAAAACTTATCCTTTATCATTTGACATTAAAGATCTTTACTGTCAAAAAGGAAGAAAATTTGAAAAATTAAAGTTGTGTTCTTCAAATTAGATGTGTATATGCTATTTAGAGGGAATTATTCTCTCTCTCTCTCTCTCTCTACGAAGGATCTTTGGTTGAGAATTGAAAAGTCCTGTAGGCCCCCAATTTTAAACAAAATTCTTTTTACTTCACAAAGTAATAAGTTCCTTTTATATGCGAAAGCGTGAAGATGATGGTTTAATACAATAAACAAATTTTAATTTCTTTTTCAAATTAAAATTAAACACAAGTGAAATATGATTAATACACACACATTATTTGATTTCACTTAAACCAATTTAATTAAGCCAAGTCCTAGAAATTTGCCTAAGTCATATTATGCAATTTTATCAAGTTAGGCCAAACCAAGTTTATTAATTAAATTAAATGACTTGAATTAATTAACTAAAAATTACCCAAATATTAATTCACACTAAATTAAACAAGTAGTGATTAAATTAAATCAATTTTATCTTTTTACCTAAGCATGCGTTCTAGGTGATTTTGCAAAATATAAAATAAACAAATAATCCACTACGCCGCGATGTACGAGGAAAAACCCACAATGGGAAAAAACCTCGGACGGCCCTAGCCTCAAATCCACTAAGTACGGAATTTACAAATACAAGCAAGATGACTTACAACACTCGACTCGATCCCTCTCAAGCCCCGACACGTCTTCTTGTATCAAACTCTTCCTAGCGAATAACCACGGAGCTCCATCGCGGTCTCGGAATCCATCGATCGGACTTTATATGGTAACTGTCACCCGAACAAGGAGCCTTTCTCCTAGTGGGTAACTCAACGCAAAAATCTTCTTCTTTGTGGGATTTAGAAGCAAACCCAAACGTCTCTTCAAAACGGTAGAGATGAAAAACTAGTGCCTAAACTTCAAGCAATGAATATATATATATATGGAACTTGGATTAAATAAAGAATTGGGTGTAAACTAGAGTGTCAAATGAATTTTTCTTAGAAAGATGAACACTCAAAAAACATGAACTTTTCTTGGGAAAATTTTCTCTCAAAAAATCTCTCTAGAAGTTAGAATGGAATGAAAAGTTAAGTTAGAAAAGTTCATTTCCGCACTTAAGAAATCTGCTAAAAAGTTAGTGGGAAAAACATGTGGGAAAGTGGGTCAAAACTGCCATTTAACTGTTCCCGCCAAAACGCGTTCCAACGACATTTTCGTTCGAACGAAATCTCATTCGGACGAGACTTCTAACGAAGTTCCAGTGTGAACTCGTTAAAAATCTCGTTGGAAATCTCGTTCGAATAGCCATCTCATTCGAACGACATTTCGAACGAAGTTCCAGTGGCCAATATGGGAACTCATTGGCAAACTCGTTCGAACGACAATCTCGTTCGAACGGCACTTCGAACGAACTTCCAAAAAGTTTGAAAAATTCAATTTTTAGCCCAGAAACTTTATAAACTTTATTTAAAGTTTTTATTAAATCTTTCTGTAAATAAACAACAGTTTTAATTAAACCTACACCCATTATTAAATGTTCTAAGCTCCTATATATATTCGAATGCATTAATACCTTAGGAGCAAACGGAACATTGTTGATGACGTAGAAATGAGGCACTTTAAACTCGGCATTTTAATGAAGCTTTAAACTTGGATGCTATGTCTTCAACTTTAAAACGTCATAGGCTTGAAAGGTGATCAATATACTCTATCGTATGACTCAAACGTTTTTATCCGGAATTGAGCCAAAACTACAAAGGACTCAATTGGAAATTTGTGTCCTTACAAATCTACCCCTTTGGATATTTCGGGACAAAAACCAAACAAAATCCTAAAGGGCCGCCAAGCTCTACTAGACTAATAAGGGGTCCCACCCAAAATAAAAATACAATGCCTGACTCAAACAACCCAAGGATCAAAATCTTTGCCGGTGAAAGTTGTCACGTAGAATAATTCCTGCACACTTAAGTAAACACATTAAACGCATAGGGAATATCAAAATATTAAATGCAAATAAATAAAGACTCCCCCTTAATTAATTCTCCCATTTATCAACTATGATCAACCTAAGAAGATAGCGACTTCCCCTAAGTTAAATCTCCCCCAAACTAAGATACGAATACAATAGGTTTAGATACCATTTCTCCCCCTATCAAGAATGACTAGAATAAGTGGTATGAACAGGGTTGGAGCATAGTTAGAGCTTGTAAGGTAACTCAAGCTAGGTATATGTCGGATCTCTCATAATATCTTCATTTATCAAGTGAATTAGTTGTACCGTCCCCATTTTTTACACTTATGTGGGGGGTTTTCCTCGTGTGTCTTGGTATTATGATCAACTATGAATTTAGTTTTATTCACAACCCATAACCTTACATAATCTAAGATCTACCAATGATATAGGTTTGTAGATTCTTAAATCTCACAGACATGCAATTTAATTGAACTAATTGACTAAATCTCACATATTCTTAAATTAACTTGAAATTTGATATGATTGGAGATAGGTGTAGAATTTTCATCATCATGCATTGCAATTAAACAAGGCATGTGAATTATAATTTGATTGATATTATAGCACTTTTCCTACACTTGTGTTGGATTGCATCATTTAAATATTAAGTGTTTGATATTTGGCCTAAGCGAGTGTGAGTTTGAATTTCATTGTGTAAATGGAAATCAGTGTTGAAATTCATTTTGAGATTTGTTTTATTTTAGAAATTTGATATAATATCATTCAAATATGTTTTTAGAATTTTGATTAAGAGTTTGAATCTTTTGAAACATGTTGTCTTTTAACTCAGTCGGATTTTGACTAGAAAATTTTTAATTGATCATTATTTTCATGTATGTTTTATTCACCATCTCTATTACATTAGGAAATAATATTCCACATTTTCGTATAATGTATTTGTATTTTGTAGAAAAAATTGAAGAACACTCTAGGGAGTGAATGTAACAAGTAATATTACTTCTAGGGATTTGTAATGGAACTGTCAATGATGTATTTAATTGGAATAAATGTATTAAATTATTTGAAATTAATACCTATATGAGGTAGCTTTCGATGTATGGAACTTTGAACGCTTTGTGTAATGTTTAAGAAAATTACAAATAATGGACTATTTTACGTTTGTAGCATTGTGAAATGTTTGTAACTTTGGTAATTTTTTGTGGTTAGAAAGTCGAGTGTTTGAGAGTATATATAAACTCCATTTGAAAATAATATCATTGAATACAAATGGTTACTTTGGAAGATGCATAGTCATAATATATGTTTACATTATCAACTATTGAACCAATAATTGCTTATGTCAACTTGGATATTCGACTATCATGTTTTATAATTTTAGGGACGTTTTTTCTATTTTATATAGGTGCATGTGTAATATTTGAATAGTCAGCTATCCACTTTGGAGTAAATGAGATTAATTACACTCGAGTGGATATGCGCTTATGCAAGATATACATAGTCGGATAAAGGGTCTGTGAATTTTAATTAAGTCTTCTTCCGAAATAACCTTGCATTTCGTTGAAGAAAATTGCATAACCAACTTTTTATTTATTTATAAAACCTATTCAAATGGTTTTATGACTTTTCCATAGAGTTTTATAATGGATCGCATTCAAGAAATTTTCTTAAGAAGGGTAATTTTAGGAAATATGTAAATTGTGATAAAAGTATCTTTTGCATTTTAGTTAAAAATTAAGTTTTATTCACATCTGTTGAGATAAATAAATTGCATAAGTAACAATACACAAATTCACAATATATACCTATCACTCACAACTTCAATTTTTTAATGATTGTTGTATGTTCGTAGAACATATTTGTGGGGGATTATTTGGCCATGCTCAGGAAATAGCCACGTGTCCATTAATCTCATCAAACACTCTCATTTCAAAAGGATAAAGATGGATTGGTACTGATTAACAAAAATCTTGGAATCAAATACAACCAATCAAGTCGTAATAGCTATCTAAGGTCATGAAGTCCCACATGGCTCAACCTCTTTTTTTTATAAATGTAACCCTCACCCCTAGTAAAAGGGGAATGTAATATTTGTAACTAGGAGATGATTAATAATGATAAGAGCAACACTCGTGGGAGTAGGTAAATTGTCAAGCCACGTACATCCTAGTCTTCTGCTATTGTGATTGATTCTATTTTGCGTGGCTTTGATTGTGTTAACTAAATACCAATAGGATGTTTACCACCTATAATTGGCCCCGTTTATGGAAATTATTTATTTCTCTCGGTTAAGAAAAACTAATGAGCAACCATGTCTCACCCACACAACCAATGCTTTCCATCTCTTAACAACCCGTAAAACAATTAGAATAACATTGAGTACCCCAAAGTTAGGTCTCATGTCCACCCATATAGGAGTCTCCACACCTCTAGATCATGTTATTATCCATGAGAAGACCAAACTGTGGAAAGAAATGAGCCAACACGATCGAATAAGATCTCACCGCTTGTAGATTCATATAAACGATGACTCTATCAATATGAGGATGCCACACGCTTTCAATAAGAGGAGAAAGCTTGCCTTCGGCGTATCCTGAAAAGAATAGAGAAGGAGATCCAAGTGAGCAAAAGAAAACACCAGATAAAGAAATGAAATAATTAATCATAATAAAAAAGAGCTACGTAATCTCATCTGACCAGAGATGGATAACTCTCCTTCTCATTGAAGAGATATATCCATAAGTAATTAACTAGGAGTGACCTAATTTATCAGATAAAGTCTCTTTTATCCAAATCAATCCAAGATCCCAAACCTCCCATCGCCTTTATCGTACCTTAGTTCAAGATCTGCGATGGAAAGACTGATCCCATTAATCATGTTCACCAGTATCGGCAAGCCATAACCCTCTAGATCAACAACAAGTCCCTCATGTGTAGCATATTCCCTTCAAGTTTAGAGGTTATTGTGCATAAGTGGTTTAAAAATTACTAGACCGATCAATCGCCATTTTCAATAAACTCATAGAGGATTTTACCTCCAAATTCATTATAAAAATCTCCCATCTAAAAAGGATAGACTTGCTCTTGACAATAATGAAGAATCCCTATGAGACCTTGTGTGAGTACGCTCGATGATATTAACAAACCTACAGTGAAGTGGTGGATTTTCCTGTACAAGTGGTTATGGACTCATTCAAGATTGTCCTATCGAGTAGCTCCATATTGCATCAATCCCTTACTAAGAAAGTGGCCAACACTATAGACGATCTCATGTCTAGAATTGAAAAGTATGCCTAAGTGGAAGACGTGGTAGCTGGCACTCAGCAGGATAATAGTCGATTGAAGATGAGCAAGAACAACGACCAAGAAAGTGATCCTAAGAAGGAAGATAATAAGCAAAATGGAGGATTTAAGGTCGACGACAAGGTGGATCCCAACAAGGCCCACTACACAATAAACATCATTTACAAGGAGTTGATCTATAAAATCTTAAACAAGATTAATGTAAGGACACAAATTTCCAATTGAGTCCATATATAGTTTTGGCTCAATTCCGGACAAAACCATTTATTCATAGGATAATATTTATATTGTAATATTCTCAAGCCTATGAAGTGTTTGTTGAAGACGTAGCGGCAAAGAGTATAAAGCTTCATCAAAATGCCGGTTTGTGTGCCTCGTTTCTACGTCATCAATCATAGTTCCATGCTCCCAAGGTATGAATGCAATTATATTTATATAGGAGCTTGGAACAAAGTTTATTGGGTGTTAAGTTTTATAAAAACTGCGTTTTGTTTTAAGAAAGAAATTATATAAAACTTTAAATCAAGTTCATAAAGTTTTCTGGGCCAAAATAGAATTTTTTAATCTTTCTGGTCGTTCGTTAGATATGTCGTTCGAACGAGTTTTTTCGTTCGAACCAGATGTCGTTCGAACGAACTTGCCAACGAGTTCCCACTAAGGCATACTGGTCTGTCGTTAGAAATGTCGTTCGAACGATATTCTCGTTCTAACGAGATTTCCAACGAGCTTCTAACAAGTCCATACTGGATCCTCGTTAGAAGTCTCGTTCGAACGAGACTTCGTTCGAACGAAATGTCGTTCGAACGAGCTGTCAGGCGGGAACAATTTTTGGCAGTTTTTGGCAGTTTTTCACCCACTTCCCCACTTGGTTTTTAACCAACTTTTTCAGACTTAATAATGTGCGGGAATGACATTTTCCAAATAATCTTTTTCATATCATACAAACTCTTAGAGAGTGTTTTGAGAGAAAAACTAAAAAGAGAAAAAGATCATGTTTTGAGTGAGATTTTCAAAGATGAATTTACTTATCACTCTAGTTTTACACCCATACTGTATATCCAAGTTCATCTATATACATATCATTTGCTTGGAGTTTGGCACCGGTTTATCTCTTCCGTTTCAAGAGAAGTTTTGGTTTGCTTCTACATCCATCAAAGAAGAAGATGTTTTGTTGTGATTCTACCCACTTGGAGAAAGGCTCCTTGCTCGGGTGACGGTGACCATAGAAAGCCCCATCGGTGGATTCTGAGACCGCGGTGGTGTTCCGAGGTTGTCCGCTGGGAAGAGGTGTCTACGAGAAGAAGCGTCGAGGCTTGAGAGGGATCGAGTCAGTCGTTGTAAGTCTATCTGTCTTGTAATTGTAATTCCGTATCTAGTGGACTTGTGTCTAGGGCCGTCCGAGGTTGTTTCCCGTCTTGGGTTTTTCCTCGTACATCGCGGCGTAGTGTGATATTGTTTATTTTATCTTGCATCATAATGTAGAACGTATGCTTAGAATAATTCAAGATAAAATTCGGTTTAATTTATCACACTCATTTTAATTTGGACTTATATTAAATGTTGGGTAATGTTTAATTAATTCAAGTCATTTGCTAAAATTTGGTTTCGCCTAATTTGCTAATTTTGATAAATATGATTTAGGCAAATTCTAGGACTTGGATTAACTTATTTTAATTCGTATTGAAGAAATTAAAATTTGGCTTTATTTATTTGTGAACCATCATTCAACGCTTCCGCATCATTCATTGAATTATATACAAAAGGAAATTAACTTTGATTTTAATTGAGAAAATCGCCATCCGGGAATTTCAGCGTTTTCAATTAAAAATCAATAATATTTCAAGTAGTCGAAGAATATGGAGGGGACCCATCAAAGAATAACATTACACTGAGATTTTACTATCACAAGGAATACGGGCACAAAACGGAAAATTATACGGCACTAAAGTCTCACCTAGAAGACATTACCCAGTCAGGTCATCTGGACTACAATGCAGAGAAGAAGAAGAAGAAGAAGAAGAAGAAGAAGAAGAAGAAGAAGAAGAAGAAGAAGAAGAAGAAGAAGAAGAAGAAGAAGAAGAAGAAGGTCACTGAGTTAAGTCCGAATCAGATTCGGTTAATGTTGTTCGGATGCAACTGAAGAAGGTCACTGCAATCATGGAAGCCTTCAAAATTGACTCTTATAAAACCTCAGCGGGCAAATATCACTGACCAGAAGATGTTGACTATGACAAGTATATCATTTTCAATGAGGAAGACTTGGTTGGAGTCACAACTCCACATTATGATGCACTATTAACCACTCTCGTAATAGCAAATTGGGATATAGACAAGCTACTAGTGGACCGGGGGAGTTCCTCAAAGTTTACGTATCTAAAATTTTTCAACAAGATCATCCTCAAGATGGTGGATTTGAAGGAAGCGACCATACCCATGGTTAAATTCATAGTAGGGATGGCGATTCCCCTAGGAATATGGTCCTCCGAGTGCAAAATGGGAACATATCCAAGGTGACAGAGTTTATAGTGGTAGACATTAAGTTTATTTACAATGCAATCTTAGGACAAGGATAGCTCCATGCCATGAAAGTTATTCATTACACCTATCACCATAAAATAAAATGCTCAACTAACAGGGGATAATAGAGATACAGGGAAATCAATTTATTGCTCAAAAATGCTTCATCGCTGCCATTAGAACCGAACAAGAAAAAAATAATGAAAAGTTGGTCACAGAAGAAGTGATCACAAAGGGAGTCACCCCCTCTAAATAAAACCTAAAGTAAGCAAGATCAAGGTAGAAAAAATAAGGATGGAACCCATAGATAGAGTCCTAGACCCACTGCACAAAGTTGTTTTTGACGACTCACAACTAGAGAGGAAATTTCGTATCGAAATCCCACTAACCAATTTGGAGAAAGAAGAACTAATCTCTTTTATTAAGAAAAAAATAAGATGTTTTTTCCTGGCAACTACATAACATGTCTGATATCGATCCTTAAGTAATGCGACACCGACTTCGTATAGACCCAAAATTTCTTTTGATCAAATGTAAAGCACACCGAACAGCTAATGAAAAAGACAAAGGCATTGGAAGAAAAAATAGAAAAATTTCTGAAGGCAAGTTCTATTAAAGAAGTTAAATTACCTAAATGGCTCTATAAACTGATAATAGTAAAGAAGAACAATGAAAAGTGGAGATTTTGCATTAACTTCACTGACTTGTACATAGTCTGCCTCAAGGACAGCTTCCTACACCAAAGATCGATTAGTTAGTTGATGCCACAACTAGCCATGGGAGAATGATATTCTTAGATGCTTATTCAAGGTATCATTAGATCCCTCCCTTCAGGCCTGATCAAAAGAATACCTCCTTTATCACAACCCTTGGCTTGTATTGTTACTCGGTCATACCATTCAGACTAAGAAATGTAGGAGTAACCTATTAACGATTGGTCACCAAGATATTTAAGCATAAGTTGGATGATACCATGGGGTCTATATATATGACATTCTCGTGAAGAGTAGATAAAATGAAGGCCATTTGGAGGACCCGAAAAAGACGTTCAAGGTCTTTGGATATTAAATAATGAAGCTTAATGCAACAAAATGCTCTTTTGGAGTCCAATCAGGCAAGTTTGGGGGCTACCTTGTCAGTGAAATAGGAATTAAAGCAAATACTGACCCGATTGAGGTGATAAATAATATCCAGTCACCTAAGACATTTAGGGACATTTAAAAGCTAACTCTGATGTTAGAAACACTCAATTGTTTCATTTCTAGATCCTTTGAAAAGTGTTTACCATTCTTTTATCTCTTGGAGAATGAAGGGGAACAAACCTGGAATAAAGAATGTTCAAAGGCACTTTAAGAGATCAAGCTCTACCTAAGACGACCTCATCTACTTATGGTCCTAAATCTGGGTGATCCAAACTACCTATAAATCACGGTGTCCGACCATACAATAAGCTCGACCTTGGTATGCAAGAATTAAAAACATCAGCCTTTGATCTATTATGTTAGCAAGATATTGTTAGATGTCGAGAAATGATACCTTCCTCTTGAAAAATTATCTTACGCATTAGTAACTGCCTCCCAAAAATTAAAGCACTACTTTGAGTCCCACTTCGTTATTATTATCACTTATTTTCCACTAAAGGCAATCCTAAAAAATGCCGACCTCTCTGGACGGATGCCCAAATGGTCGGTGGAACTAGGATGTTCGATATTTATTATCAATATAGAACTTATATAAAAGGAAAATTACTGGCAGACTATGATTCCAAATTCACTGGGGGGAACGATCCCACTGAAAGGGAACTCATGGGTTATCAGGAGACCACTAAGGTGCCTGATGAAATTAATAAATGGATGTTATATATTAACAAAGCATCGAATTTAAAAGTACTAGGAGTAAGGATCTTCTTCGTAATACTATATCATACTGTGCTCGAACAAGTAATCATACTTGGTTTTAAGACATACAACAACGAGGCTGAATACGAGGTCCTCAACGGGGGGTTGAAGAAGGCTTTATCCCTTGGCTCCAGTTAACTTGAAGTATATTGCGATTCAAGGTTGGACTTGGTTTCCAAATTCAAGTACATCCAAGCCCAATGATTTCCTCAAGGAAATAATAGTCATGCGAACGATTTAACCACTTTAGCCTTATTTATAACTCCGAACTCAAAATGATGATCGAATGGAATATCTGGCTCAATCGAGCATCATGAAAAAGGATATTATCAAATACACTCTCGCCATCTAAAGATCTCCCAGTTGGATCGATTAAATCATTACATTCTTACGAGAAGACGCGTTGCCTGTTGACAAGAAGCAAGCTCGTTAGATTAGAGTTAAGGCCAATCGATATTACCTCTCCCCAAAGGGAAGTTCTATAGATGATCTTTCACTAGTCCATACCTGCAATGCGTGCAACCTAACGATGTCGACCAAGTCCTATATGAGTTACAAGAGAGTATATAGGGAAGTCACATGGGAGTAAGATTTTTGGCTTTTAGGGCAATAAAGGAGGGGTATTGGTGGCCTTACATGTAGAAGGATGCGGTCACATGCAAAAGGAAGTGAAAGAAATGCTAAGTATTCTTGCCCATTAATCATCAATCGGCCAGTGACTTCAAGTCTTTTACTATCCCCTGGCTTTTCGCATAGTGCGGGTTAACTACTATCGTCCCCCCTACTACGCTCGAAAATCAGAAGTATCTTTTGGTCGGTAAAAATTACTTCACTAAGTGGATAAAAGTTGAACCTCTGGTGAACATTTTGAAGGAACCTCGTGACCTATTTTAGTGTGCCGAGGACACTTACGACCGATAATGGAACACAATTTGAGAGCGGACCATTCCAATACTTCTGCAAAAGTCATGACATCAAGCACTACTTCAGCTCGATGGCATATGCCCAAAGTAATGGACTGACTGATGCCTCCAATAAGACAATGCTCGATGGAATGAAGAAAATATTAGAAAAGGTAAAAGGCTCCTGGGTGGATTACCTTCCCTATGTCCTCTAGGCGTATTAAAAAAATGCCCAAGAGATCAACTAGGGAAATGTCCTTCGCCTTGGCTTACGAGATGGAAGCCATAATTCCACTAGAATAGGGCTTTCCAACTATGAAGATGACCATTGTTGATAAAAGCATGAACGAATAAATCATAAGGACTGAGCTCAACCTGGTCGAGGATATAAGAGAACAAGCCTTGATTAAGATAGAGTCCTACTAACAATAGTTGGCCAATCAGTACAATAAAATCGTTAATCTAAGGAAGTTCTATGTCAAAAGTTAGGTGTTAAGGAAGGCCATTGGCAATGCCATAAATCAGTCAAATGGAAAATTTGACCCTAACTGGGAGGAACCATTCAAAGTCATTAGGGAAGACCCCTAAGAAGCCTACCATCTGCAAAACAATGGAGGTCGGGGATAAATCTAGGGCTTGGAATTCAGCTAACCTTAGTAAATTTAATTTTCAAAGTTTTTATTAACTGTTTAAATTTCTGCAAGTTTTAGTTTTCTCATTCCAACTTCTTAGTTATTTAAAGATTCAATTAACAATTAGCTTTCTTATTGTTCCAAATGGCATACCAACATCATTATAAATTTATCCAATCAAATTGTGATCATTATTATGGTAAAGACATCATCATTGAAAATTTGTGCAAGTCTGCTTAATCAAATTATGTTCATTATTTTGATGGCTTCGTAAGTTGCATTTAATCATATTTTAAGGTTATATATTTTTGTCACTAAACAACATCAAAGCATCAAGAATTTCCAAATCAATAAAAAGACCAACGAGGCATCCCTAGGCATTAAGTGTTCCAACTTTGGTCGTTTAAATTCCTAAATAGGTAGATAGCCCAGGGAACAGGTGCACTTTTACCATAGCTTAGTTCTAGGCCTTAGGAGGTGTGATGAGACTATCCTAAAAGGTAAGGCTAGAAATAAAGTATAAGGTTACAAATAGATAAAAGTGGTTGTCATCTTCAATAAGTTACGATCCTGGCAACTATCTTCAAGGTTGGACTAGAACTCATCATCATTGTCATGTCTAAAAGATAGTTCTTCACTAATTTTATTGGGATTACATCTGGTGGTTGACTTCATATAGGTGTAGTGGGGCTTCCATCCAAGTTTCATTATAGCTACCATCCTAGACTACTCTAGAACCATTTCGAAAGATATAACTTAATTTAATTAAATGCAATGCAAACCATAGTTGATCGCTTCATTTTTCTCAAAATTCCACTCTGCCTTAACAATCTCCTCCCTTAAAGAAATATTTTTAGTCTATAGCAGAACAACTATTTTTCTGACTTTCCCAAACTCAGTTTGAAGAGTGACGACTACGTTTATCTGGTCATCATATGCACTTGTAATTTTTAAAATGATTGTTGAATTACACAAAGGCCAACTCGAAATCAATCAAAAGCATCTCCTCTAAAGATGAAATCTAAATCTTCACTCTCTTGGGCGATTGTCACTAAGGCCAAGTTATTGAAAATAAAAAGTAAAAGAAAAGTGTTCAGAAATTAAATGCAAGAAAACAAACACATGCAAGCAAGTGAAGATAAATGGATGAGGAAAGCAAGATAAAGCTAAAAAAATATATCATTTCAATCACTCAAAATAAGGACAAGTCCTTGCAAGAAGATAAAAAGAAGAAATAAGGATTTCGAAATGCAAGGCTCCTAAACTAATCTAGTTTAACATGAGTCTCCTTTTTTTATTCCACCTTGTCCCGATCAATGATAATCTTGTAATGATAAGGGACCTATTTCTATTACTCGATGGCCTCTCATTCATCTTCTTCGCTCAATCTATGAGGAGTACCAATAACATACTGAGTGAACAACTCTAACTCGACAGGAACTTCATCCATTTCTTATGTTTTATATTTTAAGAAGGACTTGTGAACAAAGTCTAGCTTCTTCTGGGAAAGATCAAAGGACTTATCCCAACCTTCATCGAAAGCACGATCCTTCACCTTTATAGATTTTGCCAAGGATTGGGCAGACACTTTACCAACTTTATCGAGTTGCTCGATGTTTAACCTTAGAGTGACGATCTCTATGTCCTTATCCCTCATGGTAGCATCGTGCTTATTTTCCATCCTTTGGGTGGAACTAGAGGATTTGTGTGCCTCCTTTAATGCCTTACTTAGGTTGGCATTCTCCTTTGTCTGGTTAAGTCTCCTATCAAGGAGGTGAATAAAATTTACCACAAATTGCAAAAATAAAAGATGAGGAAAAATAGTTAGTACAAGGAAAAATTCAAAGTTATCAATATTCGACCATATTAAATCAATATATACCATGGAACGAGTTTAGTTAGCATGGAAAAGTAGCCTATTAGTAAGCAAGTACCCAACCAAGGCCTAGTCGTCAGGGAGATAAGCTCCCCTGAACAACCTAGGAGCCAAGTCAGGTTGCATCTCCACAGACCTTTCAGCAGTGCCTTCCTCTTTTGGGGGCCATTCACTATATTTTGGGTTGGGAGATTAATCTCAAGACGAGAATTGGCCTTGCCCTTCTTTGTAGGTTAAAACTGCGTCTTATTGGGGTAATCCCCTAAGTTAATTGGTGAAATGGTCCCCCGACCTCCTTCTTCTTGGACGGTTGTGCAATTGGTGAACTAAGGGCCAGGTACCCCTCCATTATGTTTAGGATCCTCATTATCGATATCATTACCTCTTCATAAGTGGAAGGGGTGAACATAGGGATGGAAGATATATCAAAAAATTGAAACAAGTCGGATGTGCTCGTAGACTCAGAACCATGATCGCCAAGTCCTTTATGTATTCTTGGTTCCCTATCCATTAGTCGAGCAATGAAGGACGTGGTGAATGATGTATATGAAAAGAACAAAGAAGCCGACCTTAGGTGTTCGACAGTATTCAGAGGTTACCTTAGCGAACAAGCTTTCTTTAACTCAGTAAAATCAATGTGTCTCTAATCAAACTCTTTATTTTTCTCACTTTTTTCACAAATAAAAACCACAATATCAGATTAGTCATATACATCAGAATTAAATGTTAAACCTATCTCATATCCCCTAGGGGCATGTAGGACCCCTATAGGGTTCACCTCCCTTTGTTATGGAAAAGTGTTACAAGTCCTTCACGAACAATAGTCTTTGTTGGAATCAGGCAGGTTTACCATAAGGACTCTTTCATACTTCCTCACTTTCATATTGTAAATGCCTTCATTGGATTTCACCCACATATAGCAATAGAAGATTTCTAGGATTCCAAGTTTGGCCTTATATAGTTCATTTACCTTATGGACCCTATTTATAAGTCTCCAAGTGTTCGTAAAGAACATTGGGCAGGGACCACATCAAGAAACTCACAAAACTCAAGAAAAGTCAATTTTGTGAAAAAGTGATACCAACCTCCACAAAACATTGAGTAAAAATCCAATTACCTCCTTGAATATTTTAGTAATGAAGTTTACCCTCCTATATTTCAATAGTTACCCACTCAGGGATGTAATGATGCCAAAACTCTTCAGTAGAGTTCTAATTAATGGGGTAAATCATCTTTATAGGAAGATATATGAAGAAAGAAAATAATGCTTGAAAGAGAAACATGCAGAGAATAAAGACTAAGATATAAATTAACTTATAATGAGTATAGGAACAAACAGATCTCTGATATGACTTGAAGATGAAATGGGAAGCCAATGAGCCAAACTGGCGATTTGAAAGGAGATAGCGGGGTAAAGAAATTCTTGAGGCGCATCTCATTCTTATAGGCACACCCCCAAATGACGGTTGACACATAGTGCTACCCTTTGGGCTAATTATCGCACATTTACCAATATGGCTTTAAAAATGCTAAGAAAATTACACACTTGTCCTCTCTAAGGTTTAACAGGTAGAATAAAAGGTTCCTTCAAAATCCAACACAAGTGTCAACATATCTTAACCATAGCCCCTATGCATGACCAATCCTCATCCAAGATCACATGTAGGGTCTAATTTCAAAACCAATAAGACCTTTACACCCATGACTAGTTATAAAGATTTGGGGGGAACCACGGAGGATTATTCTACCAGAAAAGATCCACGTGTCCATTAATATCATCAAATTATCTCACTTAAAGAGAATAATGATGGATTGATGATGATTAATAGAAATCTAGGAATTATATTTTTTATATGAGTAAACAAAGTATAATAATGATGTCGTCCAAGGGAGTTGAACCCCATATACGGGAGATATATAAAAAGGTCTGAAAGAAGATCATGCACAAAAAATGGAGATAGGGATTCAAAAACTATCCCAACCTCCCCTTAACACCAAAGTACGGCATGAAATAATAATTAATTTATCATCCCCAACTCCTCAAAAAAAATTAACAAGCACTAAAGAGTAGATTATTACTCCTCCTTGAACCATACATAAAGAGAGCTCAAATGAGTGTAACAAAGTCTTGTTTGTTCAATTTCTTCTCCCTCCAAATCATCCAAAAATACATAAAGGAGACACTTTCCACATAGAACATACCTCCACGCCCCCCGGCCTATTACCCCAGGCTACTATCTCCTCTCTCTCAATGATGTAGCGCACACTCATTTCACCCTGAAAATGGAATAAATGATCTCCTATAGACCCCATACTACCCAACAATGCAATAATAATTCGTTGACCATTTCCTCGGCATGCTTACACAACTAAAACCTATTAGCCATGCATTAAACTCTCTTCCTTAGTCGGTCTATCATCATAATTGCCCATCTCACTACAGTCCAGGCGAAGAAGGCAACTTTTGGTGTAGTGCTCGTATGCCAAATTCTCCCCCAAGGAAAGTAAATCTCTCTGATGCTGACCAACTTCCCATAATAAGATAGCATTTAGAAAATCCCTTTTCTCGCTAACCCTCCACCACACATAATCCTCCACCTAACCAATAAAACATCTCCTCCGCATACTTTAACTCCCAATCCATGAGAATCCATCTAAACCTAGGATCCCATCTTGCTTATACCCATCCCTCCAGATATGCCTTGCCAATGATCCTTACCTCTCACTCGTAATGCGAAATAACCCGGGAAATATGTCCTCAAAAGATCAATCTCCCTTCCAAATGTCTCTCCAAAACCTAACCCTCTCCCCTTTTCCTGTGTGCAAGGAAGTTTACTTAAGTAACTTTCTCCATCACCTCTCAATGTGCTTCCATAACCCCACCCTTGAGAAAAGATGCATGTAATCTTGGTAATTAGGATACCGATAAACTCATGATAGCTATCTAAGGTCATGGAGTCCCACACGACTCGACCTCTTTCCGTTCTCTATAAATTTAACCCTCTCCCCCGAGAAAAGTGACATGTAATACTCGTAATTATGATACGATTAATAAATAGAAGAGCAACATCCGTGGACATAGGCACATTATCGAGGAACACATTTCTTCTTCTTGTGTGATTGTGCATGTTTTTATTTTTCTCCATTGTGATTATGCTGACTAAATACCAATAGGATTTTTACCACTTACAAGCTTGATGAGTGCAATTAAACATTTCACCGTTATTAATTTCACCGCAGTTAAAATCATTTCACCCTGAACCAAACGAAACCTAAAGAGAGAAAGAGGGTTATGAGTGAAAATGATTTGTTTTAAGAGTTTTCAAGGGTTTTAAGGTTAATTTTGTAACATAATAGAGAATTCACGGTCAGAATTTGGTCAAGATATCTATGAAAAATTGAGATCCACCCCTTACATTATTTTAAGGGGTCAAATCCCCAAAAGGTAAAACTAATAATACCAAAAATTATTGTGTGTAACATAAATGTTAAATACTTATAGAGGGTTTGGGGAAGTAAATAAGAAGCATTGCAACTAGGGTTTTTGAATGTTAGGAAGCGCATTAGAGATAAGTGTGGCAATCTAGATCGGATTCCTCTGGTACAGGTCGGCCCCAAAATCGAGACGGGGAAGGAAATGTCCCCCTTTAGAGGAGTCTCCCTCTCTTCCCCATCATGTGTGTGCGGGTGATACGAGGACATGGGTGTCTTCTTTTTTTAACTCGCACAGAAATATTTGCAGGCTACCTCGGATATAAAACTGGTCATCATCAAATGGGGATAACAAGAAGAAAGCAAAAGAATGTAGTCGTCTCGAGAGAACATCATCAAGATCATACTGATACATACGAAACCAAGTGACTCAAAGTTTTGGGGACAAAGTTACAGAATGGGAAGGTGTTAGGAACCCATTTCGCCCTTTCGATCTCTCATGGGCTATGTTGATTTTCTCCTTTTTCTCCAAAGCGTGATGTGTGCGTACACATGTGTAATATAAATAACGAGATAAGGGAATCATCAGAGTCACGTGATGGAAAAGATGGATTGGAATCATCCATAGGAGTGTACCCAAAAATAATCATAAACATATGATGTGAGTATTGACCGAATCACGAGTCGCTATGGAAAAGCGTATATGCATATCGGAGGAGATACAAATATGTAGGAGTTCAAGACATACAAAAATATATAAAGTAGAATATAAAAGGCATAAAAATGGAAAGGGAGGACTCGAATCCCAAAATTGGGCCAGGACACCTGGATAGCCAAAGGGGCATCAAACTCCACAAAGTTCGAATATATCGTAGGGGTGGGTTTCATCTCTTAAATCCAAACATTAAGACTCGTTTTTTAGTTCTTTTGAGTAAAATGTGTCAAAGTGTGAAAGTGTGAGAAAATAAGGAAGACTTACTTTTAGAATTTACAAGTTAAACCTTTTTTTGTCTTTTGGGGGTTTTTTATGAAAATAAGTCGTGAGAAATAATATTAATAAAAGTGAATGTAGTTTCATGTGAGATAATGAGACAAGAGTAAATGATATCACAAAATGAGAATAAAGTAAATAATAACACTAAATGAGTAAACTAGGAAAGAGATAAGGGTGGACCTTCTAGAAGGTTTTGTTGCTGAATTGGGGAGATATATAGGCTAATTTTTAGAGTGGTGTAAGGATGGTATAGTAGGATGAGGTAAGTTACCAAATGTAGTAGGAAAGTGAGATGGGATAATGTAAAGAAATAGGGTTTTTTCATAATGACAGCGCTTTGATTTCGAGAGAATGTCCCTTTAGAGTGAGATCATGGGCTCTTTATATAGTACATTTTAGGGTTAGAGGGTGTTGATTGACATGGACCATGGCCTTCCTATCGACATAGCACTTGCCTTTCTGGGTAAGGAAAGTACAGCATGCTGATACGCAGGGGATCTGGGGTGTATACAGACAGTCGAAATTGGACTTTTTCAAAAAAATGAGAATATAATGCAAACTAAAAGTCCAAATTGTAGATAGCCAGGACTATCATAAAGGGAATTAAGAGACCTGAAGAATACAATGAGCCACTCTCAGGTTTGAAAGTCGACCAAAGTCAAACAGGGATCAAAAGTGATAGATGATGTTTAGACAAGCGGTTTTCTGAGCAAAACGGTTCGTTCGTGCAAATCGCGATGCTGATTTGTACACGGCATGGAATGTTGGAAAAGGAATTCAGATACCTTTAGGTTTTATAGAGCTTTGCTCAGTTTGGTGAGATAATCGAGGTCGAACAGGGCCTCGAGGTGCTCGGTGGCCTTTTGGAGTATAACGGTCCATTCGTGCGAACTGTGAGGCCGATTCACGCACAGCACGGACCCTTGTAAAAGGAATCAATATATATTTAAGGTTTCAATAAGCTTACCATGTTGGAGAGTTGACCATAGTCAAATAGGGCCCGAGAGCGCCCAGTGGCCTCCAAATCAGTACTCAAAGTGCAAACGATCGATCGTGCAAACCATGAGGTCAATTCGCGGGTGGAACGAAATGTTGGAAAGTGGATTCAGAGCCCTTTAAGATTTAATTGAGTTTAGTTTAGGATGGAGAGTTTAAAAAAGTAAAATGGGGCCGATAGCATGCAGTGGCCTCCATATTAGTAGTAGGAGTATAAACGATCATTCATGAAAATTATGAGGCTGATTTGCGCACGAAATGGATCGTTTGAAAGGTTATTTAGTGCCCTTAATGATTTCATTGAGCTTTGCTCAGGTTAGAGAGTTGATCCGATTCAAATGAGTCCTAGGAGCTCCCGATGGCTTCCAAATCAGTACTCAGAGTATGACCTAGGGTTTACGGAGGGAAGAAGAGTATTAGGGAGGAGAGAAGGTATTTAAGGGGTACAAGGAAGGGGTGTCTATAGAGAACCTTTACGGGGGATTTTAGAACAAGTGAAGGTCATCGAAAGATGACACATCATTAATGTTTGAGAAGAGGATTGAGATCGATTCGCGGACCTATGGGACAGAGATGATTGATTAAGAGGGTCGAGGTCGATTCTACGGACCTAAGGAATGATATAACCAATTCAATGGATCGAGTTTAATTCTATTGACCTAAGGATTGAGATAACCAATTCAGTGGGTTGAGGTCAATTATAAGAACCCAAAGAGTGATATGACCAATTCAGCGGGTCGTGGTCGATTCTATGAACCTAAGGAGTGAGACGATCAATTTAGTGGATCGAGGTTTATTTTAAGAACCTAAAGAATGGGATGACAAATTCAAGGGGTCCAAGTCGATTATAAGAACCTAAAGATTGGGATGACCAATTATGTAGGTTAAGAATGATTTTACGGACATAAGGAGTGAGATGACCAATTTAGTGGGTCGAGGTTGATTCTTTGGACCTAAGGATTTAGATGACCAATTCTCCGAGTTAAGGTCGATTCTGAGGACCTAAAGAGTAAGATGACCAATTCATCAGGTCGAGGTTAGTTCTGAGGATCTAAGGATTTAGATGACTAATTCTGCAGGTCGAGGTGAATTCTATTAACCTAGGGAGTGAGATGACTAATTCACTGGGTCGAGGTCAATTATGAGGCCCTAAAAATGTAGTTTATGGGAACTATGTTGACTTGTGGCTCCACCGGGGGGAAGCGTAGAGTAAATTGCCACAGGCATATTTTAGATTCTTGGTTTCGTCGAGGAGTAGTGAGTGTCGATGATATTATTGGAGACCAGTGTGGGCATCTAACTAGTTTTGGCGTTCCAAAAATTGTTTTTTCTCTGAAAAATTATGTTCTTGACTTTGCGATAATTTTTTGGGTCATTTTTGAATTTTTCTGGCATTTTTAAAATAAAATTTTGAGGGGACTGCCGATAAGAAGGTCTAGGGAGGTGCCTATTTACATAGAGCATTGACTCCTGGGCTTCTTGGATAAGGGGAAAGGTCACTACTGATAGGCAGGACCGATTGGCTATTGGCATACCCCTTAGCCTCCTATAAAAAGGGAGCGTCCCTCTTCATTTTTCCACAATTCAAGTGATTGAATCTATTGTTTTCTCACTCTAAAAGTCATTTTTGAGTCATTTCTTCGCAATATCTCAAATTATGGGAACTTATGGGAATAATAATGATGCATAGGTGTCTATCAATGATTGGTCATGTTTTGAATGACGGGTTACGATGTCGCTGGCTTTGGGTAATAAAAATGCCTATGACTCCTTTGAGTTGGTGACGAATGAGAGAATTTTTCTGCGTGAGCCTGTGCAACATCTTTTGGCAAGGGTGAAGAAACCTAATGGCCATGAGAGTATTTATCTTTTAATTCTCTGCCTTTTATTTTCCTTCTCATTTTTGGGATAGTTAAAGGTTTTCTTGATTTTTACATAAGTTGACATACATTCGTCGAGTATCTGGTTCTGGGGTATGACTGGAATGAAGTACATTTAGTATAGCCTTTCTGGGGTGGTATGGTGAATGGTGACATCTATTGAGTTTGGTACGTTGGTGAGTGCATTGGATTAGACTTCGGGCTCTAAGTGGTGTTATGCTCGCTGGGCGATAGATGATGGAATATGACCCACACATTTCTCCTGGGTATTGGTGAGATGAGACAGTTACTCCCTTGGATGTCCAGCGGTTGACAGGGATGGATTATTTTGGTTAGCAGATCATAATGGATTGTACTCTATGGGTTATGAAGGCGGTGGTACGAACTACCTTGGGAGACATCGTAAAAATTATAACGGAGGATTATGTTCGCATATTTGTACTGAAAGAGACTCTGATCTCTAGGAAGAATGATGAGATGGATGAGCAGCAAGGGAGATAGGCAGCCCGCTTATTTATTTTCTATAGTTATGGGGATTTGTGGTGGAAAAGAGTGGAGGCATCATTCATCTTTAGGGGAAGCTTTACCTTAGCATCCCTTTATGATTCTTTAAATTCCTTTAGTCAATGTTATCGACAGATGTTTATAGGACCCACGTATCTTTTGGAGGTAATTTTTAAGTTTAATTTCCTTTTTATTTTCTTATTTTCCTTTGCTTTTTGTTCTGATTCTTGGTGTTTCCTTTTACAAACATGGTTTTACGAGGTGATTGGGCATAACTTGGGATTTATGTTTTTTAAGGCAAGGGAGCTGGGTATCTTTTTTAGGATGTACAAGTGGAAGAAGCTCCTCTTTCTGAAGGATGTGCGAGTGGTGCTGAACGCCCAAACAAGCAATCGAGTTAGGCTTTTGATCATTATCTCTTTCTCAATTTTTAGAATCTTTTTCTTTCGGGTATATTACTGACTCTTTGCTGGGGAAACAGGTTACCTTCTACTCTTTAAATTTACCTTCGAGGGCCGCAAGGGCTATGGGAATACACGGGAAGATGAAGCGATTATTGGAACACGAGTTGGGGTATATTTATCACCTCAGGGAGAGAATGGTGAGACAAATCATGGAGGGAGAGGTGAAGGTCCCACCATCGGCACCCCCTAAGTACATGAGGTGGGTTAGGGATGTGAAAGATGAGGCAAGGACGATGGTGATATAAGGCGAGCCTTATACGTATTACACGGATACGGCGATGGCTATAATTATCTGAAGTTTGATACTAGTTGGATCATGTCGTCGTTCATATATGACATGGAGAATATGCCACCACCTACGACTGTATCGGTTAGAGGTACTAGCGTACCAACGGCATCAGCCCATAGTTTCGAAGGAGGAGCGACTGAGGCAAAGGGGGAGGTTTTGATTTTTTATATCTCCACTCCCTCTTATCTCATTCGACTAAGTGGTGGGAATGTGTTATTGGTGCCTTATCGTCCTCATACGATGATGGAAAGGCTGGCGGGTCTTTCCTAAGATGATATCCAATAGGAGGTATAATCCTTTTTTTACCATTTCCTGTTCCTTGACTTATTTTTCTCTTTACTGACTTGCTCAATTTTGGTACTTTCTTCGCTTTTCTTGCAGATTGTCCGTGTGTCGACCACTTGGCTAAGGGATATCAAGGATTGGATGGCACCGATATCAGCATATATGAGGAAGTCATCCAGGGCCTACTTAGTGTCACCGACCACTTATGACGAGAATTCTGTCTCGGGAAGTTGAGGGTCTATTGCTCATTTTAGGGGAAAGAATATCCGTCGCGGGGATTGAAGGTTGGGTTTGAGAGGTTTTGGGGGATTCGGGTTGCGTCCTGATGTATTTTTTTCTTTTTTCCTTCTTTTTTCTGTACCTGCAAGGAAATGTAATGATTCCAAAGAGATATATATATAAGAAATATATATAAGAAATTCATTTTCTTTTTGATGTTATCTTGATTTAAGGAATATATATATAAGAAATCAAGATTTCTATACCTGCAAGGAGATATATATAAGAAATGCATTTTCTTTTTGATGTTATCTTGATTTAAGGACTTATTCTATATGCTCCTTAATTTGTCGCGGATGGTTTTTTATTATTTTCAAAGACAGAGATAAAATGAAAAATGGACTTGAAGAAAAGGAAAATATTTATTTAACAAATTATGTACAAAGGAGATAATAAGGACTTTTCAAAAAGGATCAACCCGGGGGTTGATTTTTTCAAAGAAAATGTTTTATTTTGGAAATTGATATGGTTAAAAGGGGAAATAAAGAATTTCCTAAAAGTGGGGGTTGTGGATCGACATACCTCTTAGTCGGCCTATCAGCATAAGGGTTAAGTCCAAATCACTCCCTTAGCTTTGATTACACTTTCTATGTACTTTGAGTACTTTAGGTGCAAGGAAATCGGTGGTGCTTAGAATGACTTGTTTTCTTACGAAATTTTTTTAGTATAAAAAAGGGGTTCTGGAAGTGTTGTCATCACTACATTCCACTTTATCTTCTTTGTAGTTTTCTTCTCTATTCAAATGGATCTTTCAATCTCTGAGGCCTTTTCTACCTACCTCGAAGGGTTAGAGGCAATGTGCCTCCACAACATCGACTACGAAACCTTTAATTTGCACCAGGTCTCTTTATGGAGAAATCGTCCCACAGACCTGAACTTCTAGAAGCAGTGGTACAGTTATGGTACCCTGAAGACAATGTTTTTTGGTTCGGCTTAGACGAGGTGTGTCCCCCCTACGTGGAGTTCTCTGTGATGTTGGGTTTCAGCCCTAGTCTTGTGGAATCTACGTCGAATTTATCCCGCTCTCCCCGGGTGTCTTTGGCAGAGTTGCTTCACATCTCCCGCTCAGTTGCTGGTTCATGGAGGAAATATCATTCTCCCGATTGTCATGAATTCGGTGTGCCAAAGGGACTTCACTAAAAATGGCTTTGTCAGAGATGTAGCTCTGGGTTTGTCTTTCCGACTTTTGTTGGTGATGGGCGACTAAACAGCTGACCTTCAGGTAGACAAGATAGTGGTATGGTTATCTGACCACTATAGTCTTACAGCGGTGGTGTTAGCGGTGACTTTTAATGGCTTGGATGCCTGAGAGGAAGGTCGAACTGACTTTCTATGGTGGATACCTATCATGTTGTTCATGTGGAATTTTGAGAGACGGCACTATGCGGCCCCTCCTGAGTATACTCTGTCAGGCATTCCTAATTTCTTTACTAGGCCCTTCTTCAGTTTTGGGCATTCAATAAAGAATAGGGTTAAGTAGCTTGTGAAGCATGGGGCCCGATACCTTTGCTAGTCTGTACTGTGGGGAGAGGATTTGCAACCCATTTTATAATTGGGAGAATACCGGTATCTGCGATCGGTTGGCCTTTATCAGACTTCTTTCTACTTTCCTTGGTGGCCTCTTCTCCAAGTAGGGTGGGATCAGATTGTGCCTCCCCACATAACCAATTTCTTTCTAGTAGAAGATTTGACCGAGTCCTTGAGGATAATACTTGGGCCCTTTTGGTAGTGCCATCGGATGTCTACTCATCCATTATAATCCATGGGAGACTCTAGGTTTATATTCGGGGATTATTTGAAGTGGTTATGGAAATGAGTGGTTAAGAAGATTTTGGCAGAGGAAACTGGGCAAATATGGTTTGTCATTTTTGACACCTTGGAAGACGGTGTTGTGGTTTCATCAAAGCTTATTAAGTCCTACCATCGCATGGAGCTCATTCGGAGTAATAATCAAGAGTGGGATACCTGGGGGCCTCTAAAGGCATGTAATAATGATGAGACGGGACCATCTGGTAGCTGAGGACAAGGTTTTAAGAAATGAGTTTTGTATTTGTGGGGAGTTTATGTTTTGGGTTTAATGTAGGTGTTTGGTATGTTTTTGGATTTTTTGTGGAGCCAATTTAATCATAAGGATTTTGTATATTGTATGAGGGTTAGGAAGGGGGTGGTTACTTCATGCAATTATCATATTCCTGATAATAAAGGAAAAGTGATTTTGACATATTTTTTTGTGTCTTTCGATCAATTTCGTATTTGAACTGTCTATACCAATCACTAAGGCATACATAATCCTTCTATTTGTTTAAATGATGAGAGAGATTATCATTATCGGGAGAAAAAAGAATAGCATTTGGTGAGAAGGAAAGGATTGTGCCCATGTGTGGGTTATGATCTGCCTACGTACCTTTGTGGGTTTTGAAAATTCATGAGTTTTATTAAAAAGGGGGTGTTTTGAGAGGATCAGGTCCCACATAGTTCTGGGTAGGGAAAATGGAGACATTTCTTTTTTATATTATAAGGGGGATGAGAAGAGTCGTAGCGCGATGAAAATTCGAATTAAGGGTAGAAATTTTTACACTGTCCAAGTTTACTGGGAGTGCCATTTCTTCTCTATCGAGGTTTGTGAGCATAGCGGAGCCTCCTGGCCTGATTTTTTTTTATAATGTAGGCGCCACTTTAATTAGGCTTGAACTTTCCTCTTGGCTCCCAAATGGCTTTTATAATTTCTTTACGAGTAAGATATCCTTCTTGGACACCGCGATACTAGAGTTTCTAATTGAATGATTGCACGATGAGGCGATGGTGCCCTTATATCTGGTACAGAGCTTCCAGTCTCTTTTCATATAGGAGTGAGAGTTCGTCGTAGCATCTTTGATGCTGGTCTTCCTCACTGACCTTGCTTTTGATCATGATACATAGAGAAGGCACTTCTTGTTCGATGGGGAAAACTGCCTCCATATCTTATACCAGAGAATAGGGAGTAACCCTAGTGGCAATCCTGATAGAGGTGTAGTAGCCTCAGAGGTCATATAGGATCCCATCGACCCAGCCTCTTCATCTTTTAGTCATCTTGTTGATGATGGTTTTGAGGCTCTTGGTGGAAGCTTCAATAGTAACATTGGTCTTGGGTCGATAAGTAGAATACTTGTGCCTCTAAATTACATGCTCATTGACTAATTTTGTGACCTCAGCCTCGAAATGGAGTCAATTATCCGATGCTAACTCATGGGGAACTCCATAGAGAAAAATAATGTTCTTTTTTATAAACTTGGCCACTTTATTCACATTCAATATTGCATATGATTTGGCTTTGACCTATTTTATGAAGTAATCAATAGCGACCAGAATGAATTCGTGCCCATTTAAAGCTTTGGGAGTGACCTTCCTTATGATGTCTATGCTCCAGGTAGAGAAGGGTCAGGGAAAGGTCATATTGTATAATTCTCAAGGAGGTAGATGTTGAAGGCTGGAAAACTTTTGGCATTTGAGGCATCTCCGAATATATGCAGTGCAGTCTTAGACTATGCTGCTCCAGTAGTATCTTTGACGGATGATTTTCTTGGCAAGAATGTGACCGTTTATGTGGGTCTCACATTCCCCACTGTGGATTTTTTGTATCAATTCTTCAATTATAATCCATGTTATGGAGTGTAAATGGGTTCCATCGAAGTTCCTCTTGTAAAGAACTTTATTGCAGATGATGTACTGGCCCGCTAGGCAATGAAGGGCCGAACGATCTTTCTTATCCGCATCTCAGGGATATAATATATTTGAGGTGGCGCAAAATATCATAATACGTAACCCTGCAATTTATGAATCTTCTTCTATGGCGAGCTCGATGTTATAACAATGGTTGGGTATAGCTTGTTTCTGAACCAGGAAAGAGGCCATTACTATTCCTTTAGGCATATCGAATGTTGATACCAAATTTAGTCTGCTGACATGGCTCAATTGAATGATGACATGTGGCAATCTACATCGCAACAATAAATACTTCCGAGGAACTAACACGCTCCGAGGAACCATACTACAACGAGGAACACTACTTCCCTGAGGAACTCACACGCTCCGAGGAACGAGAACTCTCCGAGGAACTCCTAAACATCGAGAAGCTTAGGCGGTCCAAGCAACTCAGGCGGTCCGAGCTGCACCTCGAACAAAGCTTTAATAGCAGGATAACCAACAGTTTGACTATTCATTAAATGCTTATCATTCAGACGCACACGCTTAAGGGGCATTGAATGTATCACCCTTTCATATGTATATCATTTAATGTATTACCCTTTCACATTACAGCCTCAGGGCTATAAATACATTATACAATCCTCATTGGAAGGGGACCGGAATTTCTTGATAGAACTTGTAATCGAGAATTCCTAAACACTCAGCAATAACATAATAGTGGACGTAGGCCATTCTTATAAGGCTGAATCACTTTAAAAATTCTTTGTCTCATTTATTTATCTGTGATTGAATAATTAGATATGATCTAATTTTTTACATCAACATCGACCATAGAGATTAGGGTTACTAGTGCATCAGCTAGGCTATTCTTCGAGTGAGGAATGTAATGGAAGGTAACATCCTTGAATTGGGAGGCAAGTTTTTCTGTATGGGCATGAAAGGGTAGGATATTCTTATCTTCGATTTTCCATTTCCTGAGGATTTATCTGATAATGAGGGCAGAGTCCCTATAGACGTCTATATGCTTGATTCCTTTCTTTAGGAGATCTTGAGTCCTACGGTGCATGCCTCGTATTCTGGCATGTTATTGGCACAGGGGAAGTTCATCTTGATGGCAGTAGGGGTGTGAGAGTCATTGGGAGTGATTAGGAGTATCCTAATGTGATATCATTTCTTATCGGTCTCACCCTAGAAGACATCCACCACCTGAGGTCCTCCTGAGATGTGCAGAGGATGTCTTCATTTAGAAATTTAGAGACCCAAAATTTGGTTCCTTCCATGGGATGGTCGCAAGATAATCGAAGATGGCCTTCCCCTTTCTGTGACGTATACAATGTCAAACTCCTCTAGCAACATTAGCCAGTGGGCCATTCGAGTTGACAGAGCGGATTTTTCTAGCAAGTATTTCATGGGATCCATTCGGGATACTAGTATAATGAGGAATGCAATCATATAGTGCCATAGCTTCTGCATTACCCAGACCAGGGCGACATATGCCTTCTCCAAGGAAATGTAGTTGATTTCATACCCGACTATCTTTTGACTAGCATAGTAGATATTTCTCTCCTTACGATATTCCTTAATGTATTGGGCCAATAAATCCCCTGTTGTAGTATCGATGATAGTCAAGTACAAGAGGAGGGAAGACCTGACTATGGAGGCATAAGCATCTGATGCCGGGTGAGTTATCATTTGATTTGGTGAAAGGCTTCTTGGCATGACTCATTCCAAAATTTGGTTGAATTTTTCTGAAGAAGTTTAAAAATTGGTTCACAGATAAAGGTCAATTAGATGATGAACCGACTAATGTCTTGCAGCTTACCCAGGAATCCACATACTTCTTTCTCTGTTCAGGGTGGTGGCATCTCGAGTATGGCTTTTAGTTTGACTGGGTTTGCTTCAATCCCTTTCTCACTGACCATGAATCCAAGGAGTTTTCCTTTAGTGACGCCGAAGATACATTTCTGTGGGTTGAGCTGCATCTGGTACTCTTTTAGTCGCTCAAAGAATTTCCTCACGGCGTGGATGTGAATTTCTTGAGTCTTGTACTTGATGATTATGTTGTCAATATAGACCTTGACTTCTTTGCAAATGAGGTCTTGCAGAATGGTCGTAGCGGCCCTTTAGTAGTCAGGCCCGACATTCTTGAGTTCTAAGGGCATGATTGTGTAGCATAGGGTTCCCCATGGAGTGGTGAAGGCAATTTTCTCTTGGTGGTTAGGGTGTATTTCAATCTGGTTATATTCAAAAAAATCCATCGATAAATAACTTAAGAGCGTGTCCGGTCATATTGTCTATGATCATGTTGATATTAGGCAGAAGGTAATCACCCTTTGGGGATGCCTTATTTAGATCTCGATAGTCGATGCACATGCGAACTTTTTCCTCCCGATTTCAGTATGGGAACGGTGTTTATAAGCCATGTAGTGTATTCAACTATATGAATGAATCCCACTATCAATTGTTTCACCACTTATTCTTTGACCTTGAGGGACCATTCTATTCGGAGCTTCCTCAGTTTATTCTTTATGGGTTTGCTTTTCGAGAATGTGGGGATTTTGTGTTGAGCTATCGATGGGTCAATGTCAGGCATATAATTGTAGACCATACAAATATGTCCACAAACTCTTTTAGAAGCTCTTCAAATTTCCCGTTCATGCTCATTGAGGGTGTACTCTATTCTAATCTTGTGTAGATGGATACTAGAATCAAAATTAATAACAAAAGTTTCATCATCATTAGTTTAGATGCAGTTATGTTGTTTATTATTTTCCTTATTGACATCAGTTAAGAATTGCTCATTTACTAAATCATCATCATCAAAAGTTTGATTAGAATTAATGCAATTAATATAAGGCATAAAAAGATACTCAAAATCCTCATTTATTTCATTCTCAAAAAATACAACATTGAGAAACTCGTCAAAAGAGACCTTATTTACAATCATATCAAAAAAAGGAGAAACGGTAACGAGTTTGAGAGCTTCTTGAAGATGGAGGATAGCAGGGTTTTGATTGGATTGAGCAGGCTGGACTAGAATGGCATGATAGTTAAGGAAAGGTACTTCAGCAGTGATAATCTTCACAGATGGGTTCGATGGCGTAGCCTATTGACTAATCATCAAAGACTCAACCCCAGTGTATGCGGCCTGAATGACTCCTCGGTGTCACTATCCTCAGGGTTTTTAGTGTTTTCCATGGTATCACCAGTCAGAGGTTCCACCTCATGCTTCCATTCCTCATCCCAGGTCTTATCATACTGAATAAAGAATTCCATATCTGGATTCATCTTTTTATCAATGGGGTTATGCCATGGTTCAGAGAATTCGTAAAAGGGGAAGTTCTCACCCTCTGATTCACTGTTTGAGCTTTCGAAATCATCACCATCCTGTGGCGATAATATCCTCATACCAAGAGAAGTGAATCCATTCAATAATCTCTGTATCTTCATCATACAGATCTTCCCACTCAGTAGGGATGATAAGGAATGAAGGGACCAGATGCCCCTGGAGTTTCAAGGTTATGAGAAACTCGAGGACGCTGCATATCCCCCTTTTATGGCGAAACATGTTTGACATTGTTTTTAAGACATCATCCAAGTTGATTTCTTCTATGGCTACCACCCATGCATCTGATTCCCGAGCCCACTTTCGGACATCCATAAATACGCCACTAAACCTTTCATAGTCGATGGTCATCTCTGTGGGTAATTTCAGCCTAAACCTTAGGAGTTGGTCCAGAACAACGGGTAATTCCATGCCTTCCCCCTCTGATCAGGTGCAGATGGTAGTATAAGCTCGTGTGAGGAGCGACAAAGCTTGATCAACGAAGCTCATGGGATGTAGGATAAAAGTATGGGTAGACTTTAAGGGGTTTGGGTGAGATTTTGGATGTGACGAGTATTTCAACGGGCATGATTTGGGTAGAGGGGTCAAATTCTGAATTATTTTCTAGAAAGATAGTGTTCACCCCGATTTCATGTGCTGGGAGAGGGTTTTGAGTGATGTTATGTTTAGGGTTAGGTGGTGGAACGATCATGCCCCTATCTATGAGGCCTCGGATTAAATTTTTTGGGTGAAAACACTGGTTGATGGTGTGGCATGCGATTTGTGAAAGTCGTAGTGAGCATCATAAGTTCTTGGGAAGGGGATTTGGTAATGGTCGAATAGCTTGATGGGGTTTAGGGATAGTAGGGCTTGGTAGACTTTTGATAGGGGAGCATAGAGTTCAATATATTCTTTTTTGGCGGGATTAGGGTGACTTTTAGGTGTCCATGAAGTGGTAAGTTGGGATATGTTGTTGATTGTCGAGACTGAGGTGTTGGTTGGCTTGTCATACTTCTTTGGTGAAAATTTCCTAGTCAACCTTTTCGGTTCATACTCCACCTTATTATTGCAAAACCCTTCTTCAATCTCGACACTGACCTCTCGGAAGACTCTGAAGTGCGAGTGGTATTGCCCTCCCATCGATGTTCGGATATGGGGTAAGAAATTCTTCTTCACTATACTCACTTGCTCTTCTTCTGATGGCTTGTTGGTCATGTTGGCAGCTTTTTCTCTCCATTTTTCACTAAAACTACTAACTGACTCCCTCGAGTTCCATTTAAGTAGCTCTAGGCCTCTACATGTAACTTTTGATTCCTTATTGTATATGTATTAAGACATGAATTCCTTGGCTACATTCTCCCAACTGTGGATTCTGTATTCCTCAAGAGACATGAACCCCCTGAAAGCACTCTCTTTCAGGGTCTACTAAAATATTTAGGCCATTATCTCTTTTTAATCCCCAAGGAGGGTCATGGCTCGGTGGTAGCTTCGTAGATACATAATTGGGGGGCCGCTGCCCCTGAATTTTTGGATGTCTGCCATCTTGAACTTCTCTCATAGTTTAGATTTAGGATAGGGAGATATGTGGGAATACTCCATGTAATTTTTGAAGATTTTGACTTGGTCAACTTTCTTTGACAGCAGCTTGAGGTCTACTCTGACCGTATTCAGTTCTTCTTCCTTGGTATCCATAGTCACTGGAAAATTAGCCCCTAGTTGGGATAGGTTTGAAATCGATAGCCGAGTGGGTGGTAGCCCATTTGCATGCGAGGCATGTTGATACTTTTTTAGGACACAAACTAGTTCAGGCGTAGGTGGACCCATCGCACGGGAAAAAGTACTTGGGGTTTATGGTTCTCTGAAGTTTAAGGTCGGTGTCTTTGCATCTCTTGGACATCGGCCTAAAGTTTTTCAATCTCGGCACTGAGCTGAGCTGGGATGTCCATCAAATTTGGTTAGGCATTCAGAGCCTGGTCTATGTTCTTAGGTCTTAAATTCGGTGGAAGTAGTAGAAGAAGCGATAGAGCTGTGGGGTGGTTTGACGGAAGACCAAAGTCAATAGGGATCCATGCCAAAACCTAGGTATACGATCAACCTGAGAAGAAAAAATTATTTTGGTTTATTTTTAGAGGAAAAAGGGAGTATTTTTGGTATTTTCTTTTAAACGGGGGAAGATATGTTTTTGGTATTTTCGTTTTTGAAAAGAAGGGAAAAGGGAAATCCTCAGCATGGTTATTTATTATCAGGTTCCACTTATATTATGTTTGCCTAAATGCAAGAAAAATTTCGAATAGGACCCGAGCCTAGGAAAAACATATGGTATAAGATGTAAGACATAGTTTGACATGTTTCCAGACTCACAAACAGGGTCCTTCTATAAAAATAAAATTTGGGCGGTATGGCGACCCAAAATTTTTGGCAGAGTCTTGTATAGTAACCGTCAAACTAGATATGAGTGTCCTAAGGCAGACGCCTATATGAGGTTTATACATTTTATGGTTTAATGGAAGGATTCCACCATTTAGCATGACTTCCACGATATACCTCTTGCTATAAGGGCAATCATTCATCGCTCAAGAGATTTATTTTTAACAGGGGGCAAACACCCCGTGAAATGTATTTAAATGCTTTCAACTCTTAGATGGTGTTGTAACCAATTATTTATTTCTCTTTACTTTACTTTATCTTGAGATAAAATACAAAGCAAAGTAAAGAGGGGGAAAATTATTATATAGTGTACCACTTGTAGTCAGGCATAAACACAGGTGACAAGCATGCTCGGATTTGGTCCCAAAATGACCATCATTGATGAAGCATCCCTAAAAGAAACATCATAGTTGTTCAGCATAGCCACCGGATGTCTCATATATAGCACTGTCTACATTACATTATTTCCAACAAAGCGACAGGGGTAAACAAAATTGCCCGCAAAACTTGGAGCATAGATACAGAGTTTTCATACAAAACCTTACCAGTTTCGAGGTAAGTCACCCACAGAGGTGCATTATATTTCTCACAAAACCTTACCATTACCAAAATTGTGGTAAGTCTCCCACAGAGGTGCATTACATTTCTCACAAAACCTCACCAGTTTCGTGGTAAGTCGCCCACAGAGGTGTATTATAGTTTTCACAAAACCTTACCAGTTTCGAGGTAATTCTCCCACAGAGGTGCATTATAGTTTTCACAAAAATCTTACCAGTTTTAAGGTAAGTCGTCCACAGAGGTGCATCATATTTCTCACAAACCTTACCAATTTCGAGGTAAGTCGCCCACAGAGGTGCATCATGTTTCTCACAGACCTTACCAATTTCAAGGTAAGTCGCCCACAGAGGTGCATTATATTTCTCACAAACCTTACCAGTTTCGGCATAAGTCACCCACAGAGGTGCATTATAGTTCATATAAACCTTGCCAGTATTGTGGTAAGTCACCCAAAGAGGTGCATTACAGTTCTCATAAAGTCCTACATTACTAAGCCCGCCTGACCCTCGGATATGGGAGATTTTATGCCAATAAGACTTGGCATGCCTGACCCTCTGTTATGGGAGATTTTATGCTAATAAGACTTGGCCTGCTTGATCCTCGGTTTTCGGAGATTTTATGCCAGTAAGACTTGGCCCGCCTGACCCTCGGTTATATGAGATTTTATGCTAATAAGACTTGGCCCGCCTCCACCCTCGGTTCTGGGAGATTCAAGTCCAATATAACTTTGCGTGCCTGACCCTCGCTCATGGGAGATTCAAAGTCCTATATTACTAGGAACCAAAGCCCAATATTACTTGGCACACATGAACCTCTTAAGGGAGATTTAAAAGCCCTACATTACTAGGCATAAGTTTGATTTACGGGAGACTAAAGTCATACATTACTAAGAGTGCTTAAAGACCCTGACTTTAGGCACACTGACAAAATATGTTGGTTTAAAAAACCCCAGTTCACTCGAGGCACCAATGGTTACTCGATTGAGTACGCTAAAATAGGTTATTGATCTTATGATCGCAAAAGATCCACTATAATTATATAAGCACCAATTGGTTACTCGGGCCAGTACACCTAGAAAGATTGTTGTTTAAAATATCTGAAGCCACAATAAACTTATGGAGACATGCTGATTCAAGAGGAATAGGGGAAACCCTCCGAAATACTCCTCCAAAATGAAAAGTAGAGGAAGCAAAGATAGCCCTCAAAACTACATACAAATGAAATATGCATATGCATGCATGATAAACAGACCAAATATGGTTATGTGATGATTTTCTAGTCAAACAGGATAAATGATTTATATCGTACACATAGTTGATATGTCTCAGCCGAGGCCTCAACACACCAACTATGTCTACAAGGGGGCAAATGTAGAGTGGTGTTAAATGAATTAACCGCCAACACTCTAATAAATTACCCCACATATTTAATCAAATATTGATTTATGATTTATCGAGTTTTACTACAAACAAGACCCTACACGGGCTGAGATATTATTATGCGCAATTTAATATATTGCGCATACTCCTTATTTGATGAAATATACTAGACAATGCTCTAGTAATGATTTAATTAATTATTTGATATGCCACCACATATATTGTGACAAGTAGCACCATAAATATTGGAGACTTGGTTCCATAGAGAACACGACATGTATCAAGCCCACTTGGGGCACTTTTTCTATAAAAGAGGGTTTTCACCCTCATTTAATGGGTGATGGTCTTGGGGGCAAAGTAAGGAGAGGAAATATAGCTCTCCTCCCCCATGCACCTTTGGAGATCCGTCACGGGTTTGATAGTGATGAGCGGATTTTTATAGTTTCATTATACGGTATATGGGCGTTTGAGAGGCGGATAGCCGGATTTGACACCCCACACGCACCGAAACTACCAAGACTGGGCGTTCAAGAGGTGGCTCGCCGGATTAGGCACCCCCCACGCACCAAAACCACCAAAATCGAGCTCTCTTCAGTGTATTGTACGGACCCACGAACTATGCAGACTTTCATTTCGTAAAGACAGATACGTAGGTGAAACCATGTTTCTCAAGTCTAAAACAAGCTCGATGTGGTGCCTCCTCAAATCTGCACTCATATATTACAACACCCATGCGAAAATAGAGTCTAGTCCTCTAAAAACTCCATAGTAGAGTTGCCACTGTGACCATACGGGTTGAATTCCTCTAGCGTGGGTTGCCTCAAAATCGGGATAGGGAGGGAAATGTCCCTATTTGGAAGTCTCTCTACCTTCCTCACCATGCGCATGTAAGTGATTCGAGGATATGGGGTTCCTCTTTTTGCCAATTGCGTTACGTCTTCGCGAGTTGCCTCGGATATAAAATTGGCATTTGTCAAAAGGGGATAACAAGAAGAAATGGAGTCTCCAGCCTATTTTGTTCAAAACAGGCAAAAGAATGCAGCCGTCTCAAGAGAACAGCATCAAGGTCATACTTATTCAAATGAACCCATGTGATTAAAAGGTTCAAATATTAAGTTAAGAAATGGAAGGTGTTAGGCACCCATTCTTCCCTTTCGGTCTCTCATGGGCTATATTGATTTTCTCCTTCCTATCCAAAGCGTGATGTGTGTGTACACATGTGTAATATAAATAACGGTAGAATTGAATCATCCGACTCACATCATGGAAAAGACGGAGCGAAATAATCCATAAGAATTTACCCAAAAATAATCATAAACATGTGATGTGAGTGTTCACCGAATCATGAGTCGTTATGGAAAATTGAATATGCATATCAGATGAGATAAAAATATGTAGGAGTTCAAGACTCATAAAAATAGATATGGTAGAATATAAAAGGCCTAAAAATGGAAAGGGAGGAGTCGAATTCCAGGATTGGCTCGGGACGCCTACATAGCCCAAAGGGAATCAAAGTCTATGTATTTCGAATATATCGTATTGCTGGGGTTCAACTCATAAATCCAAATTTAAGACTCCTTTTTGAGTGCTTTTGAAAATGAGGCAGTCTTACTTTTGAAATTTACAAGTAAACCCTCTTTTTGTCCTTTTGGGGTTTTTATGGAAATAAGTTGTGTGAAATAATAATAATAATAATAATAATAATAATAATAATAATAATAATAATAATAATAATAATAATAATAATAATAATAATAATAATAATAATGGATATTATTTTATGCGAGATAATTAAACAAGTCTAAAAGATATCGCAACATAAGAATTAAGTGAATGATAACATTAAATGAGTAAACTAGAAAAGAGAAAAGGATGGACCTCCTAGAAGTCTTTCGTTGTTGAATTTGGGAGATATGTAGGTTGATTTTTGTAATGGTATAAGGATGGTATAGTAGGATGAGGTAAGTGACCAAACATAGTAGGAAAGTGTGGTGGGAGAATGTAGGAAAATATGGTTTTTTTCTTAATGACGGTGCTCTGATTCTGAGAGAATATTTGTTGATTGCTGAAAGGTCCCTCGCTTTGGAGTGAGGTCATGGTCTCTTTATATAGTTAACTTTAGGTTTAGGGGGTTCCAATTATCATGGCCAGCCTTTGGACTTCCTATAAGCATAGTTCCTATCTTTCTAGGCAAGGAAAGCACACCTTGTCGATAGGTGGGGGTCTGGGGTGCCGGTAGGCACTACGGAAAGAACGTTTTTTGGAAAACTGAGCATAAAACATGAATCGTAAGTACAAATCACGCACGGTTGGGACCGTTGGAAAGGGAATTAAAATCCCTTAAAGAATCCATTTAGTCTCTCATAGGTCTGGGAGTTTACCAAAGTCAAACGGGACTCAACAGCTCCCAATGATCTCCAAACAATGGGTTTCGGAGAAAAATTGGTCATCTTTGCGAATTGTGTGATCGATTCGCATACGGCATGGACCATTGGAAAGAGGATTCAGATCTCTTATAGGTTTCATAGATATTCATTTGGATTAGAGAGTTGATTAAGTTCGAATAGGGCCTGAAAGAGCCGAGCGGCCTTTTGGAGTCAAACGGATCGTTCGTGCGAACCGTGAGGCCGATTCACGCAGAACACGGATTGTTGGAAAGGAGATTTAGAGACCTTAAATATTTCATTGAGATTCACTCATATTGGAGAGTTGACTGGAGTCAAATGAGGACCAAGAGCGCCTAGTGGCCTCCAAATCATTACTTGGAATAAAAATGATAGTTCGTGCGAATCATGAGGTCAATTCGAGTATGGAATGGACCGTTGTAAAGGGTATTTAGAGATTTTTAAGATTTCATTAAGCTTCGCTCAGGTTGGAGAGTTGAGCGGAGTCAAATGGGGTTCGAGAGCGTCCGATGGCCCCCAAATTAGTACTCATATGATGGACTCCAAATCAGTACTCGAAGTATGACCTACAGTTTATGGATGGAGGAGTAGTGTTAGGGACGAGAGAATGTATATTAGTAGTACTAGGATTGGGTGTCTACAACAAGCACATAAGAAAAAAATTGATGGATTCTTTTTTATGCCAACGAGTGGATCATTGTCTCAAATCTCATCGGAGGATTTCATGGACTACCTTAAGACTTAGTTTGCTCAGAATTACATTGAGGAAATAATGCATCTTTCGAATAATCTTGTTATAATGTTGCCATTTTTTTTCTTAAGAAAAATTGGGATATAGTAGGGGAGATGTGACTAAATTTGCTTTGTCATTTTTTAGAATTGGCAAAATTATTAGAGAGTGGAATAACACTATAATTAGACTTATCCCTAAAGTTCCTAACCCCTCTACAATAAGATATTTTATACCTATTTCATGCTGCAATACTACTTATATGATTGTATCCAAAGTGATTGTTATAAGACATAGAGGGATTATTCCTAACTTAGTTAATAATAGGAAACTGCCTTTGTCAAAGGCAGGAACATATATGATAATATTCTTCTTATATAGGAGATTGATAAGGGGTATCATAAAAATAATGACTTTACTAGATGTGTTTTGAAGATTGATTTGCTGAAGGCTTATGATTCTATTAATTAGAACTTTATTCCGAATGTTTTGGAAGTTATGGAGTTTCCTAGTATGGTTATTACTTGGATCATGGAATATATCCAAACTACAAGTTATATTGTTACTATAAATGGTGGAGTTAATGAGATTTTTAGATGTACCAATGGTCTCAAACAAGGTTATCACTTATCACATTATTTGCTTTTATTAGTGATGGAAGTTTTTTCTTGGTTGTTGAATGATGAAGTGAGCACGTGGGAGTTTTCTTTTTATCCTAATTGTGAGAAGTTGAATCTATATCATGTCATGTTTCCTAATAATTTCTTTATTATCGTCAACGCTAATGAAAAGTCTTTTAGAGTGATTTATAATGTTTTGAGAGAATTTCAAAAAAAAATAGGTTTGGGACGTACAAAACGTGAGATATTTTTTTCAACGAAATGATGATATTTCTAAAGATAGATTATGCAATTTTATTGGTGTGAAAATTTAAAATTGGCAAATTAACTCTGAGATATTTTGGAGTTCCCCTAATTTCTAGTAGACTTAAAGCTTATGATTATTGAGTGTTAGTGGAGAGAGTGATTAATTAAGTCAAGAGTTGGACTAATATGTGGTTATCTTATGCTGGTAGAGTTTAATTAGCTATCTTTATTTTATGAAGTATACATGTTAATTGGATTAATATTTTTATACTTGCTAAAAGAGTTATTAAGGATGTTCATCAAATTCTCAAAAGATTTATACGTACTGGGGTTGATATGAGAAAAATAGGAGCTAAAGTATCTTGGGAATATATTTGTTATCCTATTGAATAAGGGGGTCTTAGTATTAAGAAGTTAATGGGTTGTAATAGTGATGATCCGCTTATATATTTATGGGATTTAGCCAAGAAAATGGATACTACACTACACCATATAATGCAGATTGTCACGGACCTCGGTCGTGACCACGGTCACGGACCTCAGACGAGACCATTTTTGTCGTAACAAAAAGAGTGGTCACAGACCTCATCCGTGACCCTAAAAGGGGGTCACGATCTCTCCCGTGACATAATATTAACTCCACAGTCAGGGACTTAATCCATGACCTCATGGTCACGACCCAAATTCGTGACCATCATTGGACAATATTAGTTCCATGGTCACGAACATAATCCATGACCCCATGGTCATGATTAAATCCGTGACCAGCATGGGACAATGTTCAAATTTGGTCACGACCCTAATCCGTGACCCCCAATTTTTTTTCGAAAAATGGGGGGCACGGATTAGGGCTTTGACCATATATATTTAATAAAAAAAATATATATATATATACGAAAAAAACTCTGTATTCAGCAATAATTCATTAATTGTCTTACATATAAGGATGGCTTTTGGTTAATTAATCTAAAATAAAATACCGGTCACATGTGGAGACCAACCACAGTTACCAATTATGTATAACCTTTGTTACTAAGGGAAAGACAAATAAAGTCAAAGCAATTTTGCAGCTTGGAGCTGACAATTAAAAGTAAAGCATCGTGCCATCCTAGTTTATTTAAAATTCAAACTAAACATTCATAATTCTTACTAAATATTCATAAATCAAACTAAACATTCGTATATCAAACTAAACATTTAAAAATCAAGCTAAAGTACCAATATCATAATAGGATACAATTTGGATGCAAATAGGATGTCAATGGATAATATAGTAATAGGATACAAATAGGATAGTCAATGGTAAAATGATGTTTTGATACTCAATCTTCCTATAAATTAACTAAAAGATCCTTCAAATTAGGCTTGTCATCAATCAGACTTGGACTCTTTAGGATCCTTTAATGCGTCTACTTGTGTAGTCATACCCTTTGGTGTATGGAAAATAATAGACCAATTTCCATCGATTATGCACTTCAAGTATAATACCTTATTTACGTTCTGAAAGATATAAATAAAAGGTTCATCGATAATACCATCTTTACTCTTTGTCTTAGATAAATCTACCCTGATAAGTTTTAAGTTAAGATCAACTTTACAAGCATTCACAGTTCCCTCCAACTTCACCCGGTCACAATTGAATACGGTTACTGTGAAATCAAAACAATCAAGTTCTAGGATTTTTTGGACAATCTCATAATAGGTTAGCACCATATCTTTTGGATTTTTATCACTTTTTCTAGAAACATGGGGAGTCAAGGTGGAAATTAAAATTTCTTTGTTTTACATTAAAAGCTTTTCCTCACATGGGTATGAGATGAAATAAAAAACTGTTGGTGTAAAATTTCTTAAACTCTTTCGCACGAAATGTGGGACCTTTTGCTAGTAGTGAAAGTCTTGAAGAGGCGTCACTTTTTTAGAAGCTCCATTTATTAGTGAATTTGAATTAGGGCTTGATTTTACAACACATGAATAACTAATCGCACATATAAGAGATGGAAATTACCTCTTTTGATACATATGCCCTAAAATCATTCATCGTGCACTTTTTCCTCAAATTTTGGGCAATTTCGTTCTCATACTTCCTAAAGGTAAAGATAGAGTTTAGATCATAATGTAGAGAATACGTATAATTAAATCAGAATAATTCAGTTAATTATGTAGCTACTTACTCTCTTTTTAGTCTTCAACTTCATCTTGTGATAGAAGACATAACGAGTTACTTGTTCGTATTGTATATTAGTGAGTCTCACCTATTTAGGGTTCCCAAAATACAATTCATCCTTAAACTCATCAGGGTCCATGATCACTCATTCTCTATGAGGTTTGAACCTCCTCAGATTTTATGTCTACCATATGTTCCCGAGTGTATAGCAATGATTCCATAGTTATGTACTCTTCAGCGATTGACCCTCAAATATACCGTGTATTCTTAATAATATTTGAAGGTTTTCATCAAGAGCTCGAAAGGATACATCCGAAAATACCTAATGGGACCACACAACAAAGCCTCATCATATAAATTCACAAGCGGGTGGATATTGATATCGAAGAATGACGAAGTAAAATATTTCTCTAATACATAAATTGCCTCGACTAAAGTTGATTTTGCAACTTTCATGTGCTTTTTATTTACCACTTTTGCACAAAGTAGGGTAAAGCACAAACTTATTTGCATAATTTCCTGACAGAGATGTTTATGCTCGGAGAAGCAATACCTAAACAACAGAGGGATTAATTGAATGATGACGTTCCAATCATGATACTTTCATTATTTAAAGTCATTTGTTTGTAGATTACTACCCTGCGTAAATTATCAAAGTAACCAGTTGGGGTCTTCAAGCTGAGAAACATAACTACGAGGATATTTTGCTCACTAGGAGTTAAAGTAAAAGCAGTCAGTGGGATAGAAATTCTTCCTATTGAAGGATTTTTTTTAATGAGAATTTCTTCTTTATTTTCATCTTCTTTATATCGTGGTCTGCTCGCTCTTTATCTTTTGAATAAGATCTACCCAGGCATGTTCATATCAGCTATTTCATAAAATTCTTCTCTGTATGCATCATATCAATTACATGCCTTATATGATTATCTTTCCTATACGACAAGTCAAAAAGTATTGATCATATAGACCGTGCCTTCATTTTACTAGGGTTATTCGGATCCTCCATAGCTTTATGCTTCAGGTTTAAAACTGAGGGTGTTTGCCTATACTCATCGCAGTTTCAATCTTTACCTTCTCCTCGACCTGCTAGAAAAAAGACAATAAGGTTCCTTCCTATGCTCAAGACCGACAGGAAAGAAGTTGGACTTGTCATTCCTAAAAGGGTGACTGGTTGATAGAAATTTATGATGAACCTTATAACTCGTCTTAAGATTATGATGTAGCCAAGTGGTTTCAGTTTTCTCACCACATATAGGACATACATATATGGTACATCCATAGTAACCATGAACATTTCAACCGAATAAGATCCCATAAGCAAGAAGGTCGTGGATCTCCCACATCACCATTATTTTAAATGTGAAGTCTTCACCCGTATGATCTTTAAACACCCTCATGCCTTTATCCCACAACTCTTTAAGTTCTTCGATTAATAGGGCTAAGAAAATATCAATATCACTGCCGAGAGCCTTTCAATCGGGTATTAATTATATAAATAAGTATAGTCTCGTCTATATGCCACTCAGGTATATAACCACACCACAGTCTCGTCTCACAGACAAGCCCAGTTTTCTCACCCATACCTGATATATACAAGTATGGCCTCATCCGGACCACACTTTAATAGCCAACTAGAGATGAGAGTCTCATCCCATGGACAAGACCAACCTCACCCTTACTAGTGGAAGAGTGTCGGCCTCAAATGACACTCACATTACAAGCCATCATAGGTCTAAGGATAAATGTGTTAGGCACATATGATCACCTTATCTCATCTCCTCTTTCAGTATGGAACCGAGCACCGCACAGACTCTCGACCAGGTCGATACCTCTAGTATCACCTCGGACAATACCTCCTGTAAATATGTTCATCTAGGCATGGAAAGCATGACTCGATCATTTCACTCATATCTACACGAAACTGTTATTGGATATCAATAACCCACGTGAGGGAATATTCAAATGATGATCTTCATTTTTAGACAGACATTTTTCACTCTCTCATAGGCTACGACCTAAGTTGGGCATGGGGGATGTGTTGGGGGTGACATTGCACACCCCCAACCTATAAAAGACATACTTTATCTTCTTTATTGTGATCAAATTCTAAAAACCCTACTACTCCTCTGTTAAACTTGTTATATATATATATATATATATATATATATAGAGAGAGAGAGAGAGAGCTTGTGTATATGTCTTCCATGGATATTAGTGCCCTATTATAATAAAAACACTCTCATACTTTGTATAGTGAATGTAGGCTAAGGCCGAACCACTTAAACCATTGTGTTAATTACATTTTCCCTCGCCTCTTTTGTTATATTGTTTTCTAATTACTTGTTTATATTTCTTCTATAACAACTCTCATAATCAAGGTGAATCTATTGCATGATCTTGGTATCATAAATTTGGTGTCATCTATTGGAGCGTGTTTATCGTTCTCATTTATCTTGGATTTCTCTCTCATCTCAAGTTGTGATTCAAGTCCACCATTGTTTGATATGAATCACCATTGAAAAAGCTTAGGTAGATGAGTTAATTAGTTTCCAGTTTGATGCATCCTATTTTCTGGGCTTTTGCACCTCTATTATTGTTGTTTGATTTCTTTGATCGACGATGTCTTTTGATCCACTATCAAACATCGGGGCTGGTTTTAGCCAGCCACCTCCTCAGTCCAAGATGCACAATGTAGCGATAGCACTAAGATCTATAGTGTCTAGTCAGAAGGCCATGAAACACCAGTTGTTGGCATTCAGACAAGACATAATAAGTCGGATCCTTGAAGACTCGATCGTGAATTTCATAATGTTGGCCGACATGAGAGGGGATGTACAACTAGTAGCCAAGCGATTTCCCCCAACTCCAACCAGAGAGGTATAGTATGGCCTAAGGAAAAGAAAGATCATCGATCCCCATCGTCTTCACCTTGGCAGGGAGGTACAAGGCGGACTTCAGTAAGCGTCATTTAAGAAGGATCATAGTTAGGACTATGACGAACTGTATAAGATAAAAGACACATCATACTGACAAAATAAAACTCTCCCTCCTACTTTCCCAGGTAAAAGTGTTTAATATAATCCTCAAACTTAGCACATGAATAGTTCCTTTATAAGACATATCAAGGGGTCAAGATTTGATCAGCTCATCCCAAAAGGGCATTATAGCTGAGATATCATCCCAAACAGCATCTACGGGACAAGGATCACCGATCGTCTTGGCCAAGCTTGTCCAAAGCACCATCCAAACCATAGGGAATGCCAAGAAGTAAATAGTGTGAAGAGGGACATAAATAAAGGATCAACTTGCAGAGTCATCTTTAAAGTGGAAGGTTCAGGTAACTATGTTGCTGAAGATCAGAAGCTTTAGAATAGCTTGATCCAGAGGTAGGAGGATAAGATCGTTTGCCTCATTAAAAGTTGAGACCCTAGTCACAGGGGATATATGGATGGTTCCCCCATTGTACCAATCATTTTCAGTTATCAGGCACTCAAAAAGTTCAAACAACTAGTGGTGATGCCCAAATATGATTGGAGCACTAACTAAACTCATCATATAGAAATTTACTAGTCGATAGTCGAAATCTACTCCACTCTAGACGAGACGCAATGCTGAGCATTTTCTAGCACTTTTACTGGTACTTCCCATGTGTGGTATACCGATATTCCAAGGGGAAGGATAGAAAATTCAGACAGTAGGCTGAAAAATTTATCCTCTATAAGCTTGCAAAATATATGACTCATTTTTTAAATGTAAGGTAAAGGAAAAGGAGTCCTTGAGAGATTTCATATCTAGATTCAACAAGGAGAAGTTATAGGTCGAAGATTATGATGAAAGCATTGCGATGACATCCCTCATCAGTGGACTCCAACAAGGAAAACTTTATTAGAACCTCTCCAAAGATCCTCAAAAATCCATGACAGAACTTCAGGAAAAGGTAGGAGAATTATAAATGCAGAGGAGCCATGGCTTCCAAAAGAGGATACTAAAAGTAGTTAGGCAGTAGAAAATCAGAGTAAAGCCAAGACAAAGACACGGAGAAAGAGGGGAAAGAAAAGTCAAATGTGTAACAACCCCCATTTTTCACGTAAAGGTTGGTTAGACACAATACACCGAAGATAGGGCTTGTCTATCAATTTATATCATTCTCAGCATCGGAACCATAATATTAATAGTAACACATTTGAATTTTTCTTTTACAACGACATGCACAAAACATTTAAATACCAACTAATGATAAATAAAATCTAACAACAATACAATTATCATAATACTAAACAAAAAACTTGGGCTTATGCCCATAATACAATCCGAATTAATAAACTAACTGAAGTGGAAATATCAACCTATGCTAGAAGAAAATGAACTGAGGTAAAAGCTGTGCAAATATGACTGCAAGTTTGATCTCCTGTATGCCCTACTGTCTCTGTCTATGTAATCCTGGAAGGGAAAATATTTTATAATTTGGGTCAGCATCACAGAGTTGTAAGAATTACCTTACGAAAATTTAGATACAATAAACAAGTTAATTCAAAGTATGTTCTGCCCATAGGCACTCACATGCGATAAGTACATAACCCCTCATCTAAGTGTAATACTACACTTATATCAACTCTCAAGTCCCCAACCTTGAAAGAATAATACCTATAACCACAATAAATACACAATGCATCTAGCATAATTCTCGTACTAAAGAAAACTATCCACATACATAATCCCATTTCCTAGAGTACCCCAATAATATTACACACAAAAGTAACACAGCCATATATTATGCATTTATGTAGTATTGGGTTTACAATTTGTTATTTACATTATTAGACTAATTAATTAATACCAATTACTTTATATGACTATATATATATATATATATATATATATATATATATATATGCCCTTACATATATATACGATGTACAAAGGCATCTACCTTCAGTGTCACGTTCGTACTCTATCGATAAGTCCAAAGGAGACCCTTATCCAAATGGACATCAAAAAATACATATTAGTGGAGCAGTTCTTATGCAGTACACCATTGCACGGTCCATACTCCCGACGGTCACAAAGGATCCCAACATCTACACCTACCTCCTTGTAAGTAGCTCTACTACATAGTACCTATAATAAAGACCTACACAATTCCTAGACCACCTGTCCCGATGCGTGCTCTGGGCTCGAGGCGTATGCAACCCCAACTAATAGGTCGTCCACGAACATGGGTATGTTCACACAAATAATAAATACATATTTTAGCACATAATATGTATAGGTAATTATCCTTGTAATTACCCCCTATGAGTCCCACAATCTTCAAATAATATCCTTACTAAATACAACTTTTAGTTTATTTCGAGTCGAAACGATGAGTATATTTATCTCTTTCTACGTATACACTAACTCATAACTTACATATATATTTATTTCCTCATTTAACCACTAAGTAATCACATATCCACTAATCTCTCAATAATTGAGTTAATTCTTGCATATATGATTACGGGTTTAACTCCAAGCATATATATCAAATTAATATCTAGAATTATCCCTACCGAGTCACTCTGCTTAATGAGGTAAGAATCACAAATTAGGCTCATTAACACAATCTTCAAATTATGGTTCAAACCTAAGGAAAACGGGGAAGTCAATCGATTTTCAACAATCTGGTAGAATTTCAGCCTCATGCACTATTCAGAAAATAATCATATAATATTCAATAAAACTACAAAAATTACGAAACCACTGCTTATGCATTCTTAACTCAATTTAATTTGGACTTTCTTTTTTCATAAAAGATAAATTCATAGATATAATATTCCAAAAATAACTTCAAATTCTCAGATTCGGTTCAAAATGTTTCAGCACTATGCGTTGTTCAGAAAATAATCATAAAATACTCATCACAACTCTAAAAATAACGAAACCACTTCCCACACGTTCTTAAATTGATTTAATTAGGACTCTATTTTTTTCAAAAAGCTATATTCCTTGGTATACGATACAAAAACAACCTCTAAGTGAATGATTTTTTTAAAAAAAATTCTAAGCTATCTAGACCTCCAGTAATAACCCTAAATTAAATATCCACCATTGTTGCACTAATATTCATATTTAATCATGCTCAGATTTAAGTTTTTATACATGGACTTCTTGGTACTTCTTGATCAAAACTTTGCAAGCTTTTGGCTTTTCAGAAACTTTCATGGATTTAATTTGGAGATGTGTATCTCCTCTCCTTTGTTTTCTGTGATTATTAATGGCCAACCTAAAGGTTTTTTAAACCTTCAAGGGGATTAAGGCAAGGAGACCCTATTTCTCCAAGCCTTTTCATTATCATGGTTGAATCTTTTAGCAGGGGCTTAAATGACCTAATGTCTAGAGAGGTTATAAGTGCCTTTTCCTACCCCAGAAATTGTCCTCTAATTAGTCATTTGAGTTATGCAGATGACATCATTATCTTCACTAGAGGTTCTAAGAGGAGCTTATCCAATTTGATGAAGTTTTTACAGAGATTTGAATCCGAATCAGGCCAAATGATTAGTAAAGACAAGAGCAGCTTCTCTGTGAGTGTTAATAGTCCTGCTTTGATGAAGAACAGAATTGCTGAAGTTATTGAATTCAAGTTTGAAAGAGGTCCTTTAACTTACCTTGGTTGCCCTCTTTTTAAAGGTAGAAGAAAAGTCATATATTTTGAACCTCATGTCCAATCTATAACCTCTAAAATTCTTTGTTGGAAGTCTAAATTCTTAACTTTGGGAGGTAGATTAGCTCTTATTCAAGTTGTCCTGTCTTTTATCCCACTGTAAACTCTGTTAGCACTTAACCCTCCAAAGTTGATTCTTAAAACTATTGAAAAGCTTCTTAGTTCTTTCTTTTGTGGAGTCCATAAAGAACATGGGAGAAAATATCATTGGATTAATTGGAAGTCTCTATGTTATAAAAACAAGGATGGAGGTTTAGACATCAGAAGTATAGAAATAGTTATAAAATCTGCAAATGTTAAACTAGCGTGGAAGTTTAAGGAAAATACAAGTTTATGGGCCAATTTCAAGAACTGTAAGTATAGAAACTTGAATATGAGGTCTGGATCAATGAATTTTAAAACTTAATGAAAGATAACTCAAATGTGATTGATGGTTATTTAGTGTGAAAACCTTCCTTATCTAGAGAATTTAGTTTCTCTTCGGCTTTTAACCTCCAATGCAGCCACAAAATTTCCTCATTGAGTTTCAATTCGATTTGGCACCCAAAGATTCCTCCCAACCTGTCTATATTCTCTTTGAGAGCCCTCTCGAACTGTGTTTCTATTGACTCTTTAGTGAAAAAGTTGGGTATTAGGATGGTATCTAGATGCCAATGTTGTTCTTCAGCTACTGACCTATTCATTAATGGGCCTATTACTTCTCAGGTGTGGAATTTTTTCAATTCTTTGATGAATATTAGCAGCAGGTCTTCGTTAATTCATGGTTCAATCATTCAATAGCTAATTCATTCAGGTAAGTCTAAGTTTTATAGATGGCTGCACAGTAGAATTCCAGTGTGTATTTTGTGGGAAATATGGTTGAGTAGGAATAAGTCCCTTTTCGAAGGTATCCCCATGAAACCTAACCTCATTATTCACAAAGTTATAACTAAAATCTCTGAGCTTTCTAAAAAATTTCAATTAAATAGGGGTGATTGTTCTATTCATCAATAAGCCATCAAATGTTTTGATCTCAAACAAATTCAACCATCCCCTTCTTTCCTATCTCATCATTTATGGTTAAACCCTGGTATAGGGAGAGTTAAACTCAATATCTCTACTTTTAGAGATAATAATCTTCATATGGGATGTGGTGCCATCCTTAGAGACTGTCATGGCAAATTCATTTGGGTTATTTCAAATTTCCAAGCTTCTGGTTCTTATCAAGAGGTTCAACTCCAAGCTTTGAAAGAGGGTCTTCAATACTGCTCAGATAATAACATTTTTAACATAGTCATTGAAGCTAAATTGAGAGGAATGATTGAGTCTTTCTCCTCATCTTCTGCTGCTCTAATTCCTTGGTCCGTTAGATCCAACTTCAAATTGGCTCAAGTTCTTTTTAAGAGGCTGCTTTGCTCAACATCTGTCTGCTCAAAATTTGGAAATCAAGTGGCAACTCTACTATCCAAGCATGGATCTTACCATCACAGAATCACCAGCTATTCAAATCAAAATGATCTCCCAAGAAATATCAGAATTGCTATTAGTCTAGATGCTCAATAATGTTGTTGCTTTTGCTTATTCATATCTATAAGCCATCTAGAGAGGGATTTTCTCTCTAATTCTCAATAAATATTTAGTTTATAAAAAAAAGGTTTTATACATGGATAATAATGATAATCAATTAAAGGTTCTACAACAGGGATTCTAATGTCCAGTTCAAGATTTACTCAATTATAAATTTGTGGGTTTAACATCAATTTGTTCAATCATTAAACATCAAATTCGAATTTGTTCCTGTACATTCATAGGGTTTAAATACATCTTATCATCATCAAATCATCTATTTTAACCCATAAATTACATGAGAAAATACACAAATGAATCAAAAAGTATATTGGAAGTTAATTTTAACAAGAGAATTCTTGCTTTGTATGGAAGATTGAGTGTTCTCCCTTGAATCCTTAGCCTCCTCCTATCTTTGGCCCTTGGTATCTTCTTTTTAGGGATGGGGGATGCTATGGTTAACTTTAAATGAATGAATAGGACTTTCTAACTCCCTAATTAACTTATATTATTAGTTAATCCCAACTTAAGCCTTAATCTCTATTTTTAGACCCCTAAATGAACTTGAACCCATAATCGGAATGGCCCAACAACTCCCTAAATGGTATACTTATACCCCGAACTCATTTTTAGAGGTCTAAAACACCTAAACGAGTCCTCAAATCATCCCGAAACGTGCCCAAATGGTTTCTACCCAACTTACAATTTTTTTCCAATTTGATTGTACAACACATATCAATTATTTAATTAATATGAAAATTTATTTTTCTACGAGTAACACAATATACACAATTAAACCCAATAAATATGCAATCACAAATAATTAATTTATTCTCAAATTAAATTCTTCCAATTTAATTTAAATTTCACCAATTTAATTTATTCTCGAGTTTATTTAATTAAATTTCTACACAATAAGTTGTTCCAAAAACACGGGGTATTACATTCTTCATTCTAATAATGGAATTTTGTCCTCAGAATTCGCTAAATCATGACATCACAAGTATTTCATACTCATATCCCATGAGATAAAAGAAAAAGGCTCATATACGCCTATCATAATATTACTGGGATGCCCATACATCACATATTACATGCATAAACATCAAATGTGGATGACATCTATACATCTAACCTAAACCATACATACCATGTATATCTATAAAGCAAAGTATATTCAAATAACCTATTGACCATGACTCAATTCGTCTAGAGATTGCCCCACCTATTCCACTAGTGGGGTAAACATAAGTAACTGCTCTCATTAATGCACTCCTCGTCCCCGCTGGCCTGAACTCACACAATATAATGTCACCCGATGCGCTAGAGCTCCACACATGTATAACGTATTCACTAAAACGTCTTATATCTCAAACGTACCTCAACTCTCGACACTTGATAAATTTCATGCGTGGTACATCTCGCAAGCAAAATTCAAATAAGGAACTCTCCCGATACACTACTATATAGCTTAGTCGGTCATTGAGATCCGTTGGTTCAAGACCAAACACGAAATAATACGATAACCACTTAGATTTCAACTTGTGTCAATTTCAACAAAAGTCTCATTACTTTCAAGAGTTACACTAAACCTTATTACATTAATCAATCCGATAATGCTAAGAATATCATGTTCATTTTTACACATATGATAAGGCACCTTTTTTCCATCCTTAAGTCTAGTAGAGAGCTTAATCACTTCTAAGCCTCCAAAAACCTAATCATCACAATAAAGGCTACTACGCAGCCCCTTTTTAATGACATCATCATTATTATAACACTATTCGTGACAATACACATCTTCATGTAACTGAGACTATCGTTAGACATAAAGCTCTCACGGTAACCAAAAACTTTTACAATACGAATGCTTCTAATTATGCATATCCTCACCTACAAAAATTAATCCGTCCTTGGATAATCATCAAATTTATTGCAACACCCCGTGTTTTTAATAGTTAATTAAATTAATTTATTGGAAAATTCAAGAAAAAATAAAATTTTGGATTTGATTATTCTTAGTAATTAAATATGTTGGTTTTATATATAAAAATAAGGTATTAATTGGAATTTAAATCGAGATTAAAATTTTGGAAATTATAACTTTTTATATGAAAATCGGGGGAGAATCCGAGCTAAGGAGGATAAAAATAATATTTTTAGAAATCCAATCATCCGATCGAGTTGAATTTTTCTCAGCAGCTTCGTCTCGTCGTTCGCTAAAACATACTAAAATTTCAAGCCATTCTAACAGTCCAATCGTTCGTAATAATTTTTCGAGTGTTTGTATTTAATTAGGACTCAAATTCTTTTTGGTATATAAATAAAGTGATGGGTTTAGGACTATTAAAACACTTCTTATAAACCCTAAGAGAACCAATCTCCTCTTTTACATTTTCTTCCTCCCTCAAAACCTTAACTCCAATGGAAAGCTATTTTCAATCCAAGTTTTGAAGCTTTAAACCGGATTTTCTCAAGATTGTTCAAGAACGTCTCCTTACTAATTTTTCGAGAGGAATCAAACCATGTAGTCAGAATTTCTTCATCTTAATCTCAGGCATGACTATTCTATTATATTCCTATGGTATTATGCATCTTAAGTATTGGTTAAACCCTTAATCATGTTTTTTTATAAAATCAATTAGTTACTTAATTAGAGAAAGTGGAAACTTAATTAATTGGGACTGTTTTTATGAAATTTTTTAATATGATTTAATATTTAAAACCCTTGGGTGCGTAGGTTAGATTATTGGATTTTCATGGTTTGCGGGATGTAGGTTTGCATGTAGAAATTATGGGATTAGATATATGTTATATTGGGATGCTTACACAATTATAAAAAAAATTATATGATTTATAAAAGAGAACGATTATGTTACATTGAAGATTATTGTATGTTAATTAATTTAACATTATTGAATGGAATTAATCGTGTTAAAATCAACGACGGTGTTAGTAATTGATTTACAGTAAATTGGGACCCTTATGATTAAATTGTTATGTTGTGCATATTGAATTATGTTTTGTGTGATTTGTTTTAGTCACTTTTGCCATCGCGGGATGGGCGGATTTTGGGTAGTATATTTCTCACCTCTATTTTAGGATGCTTGTTAGGTATGGGACTAGTGGGTAGGCCTTGGTTATAATTTATGGTTTCTAAGTATGGGACTAGTTAGTGTAGATTCGTACGGATTTTATATTCCGGGATGGAGAAAATTTTTATGCTTTATAGTCGTTACGCTTTCCTAGGCATGAGACTAGGACGAGTTAAATGTAGGTAATTGATCCTATATATAGGGAAGGAGGTATGGGACTAAGGGGTATTTTGAGGATATCACGTCGATAATAGGGGTGGGGTAATTTGATAAATGAGAAATTGAAAAGATGCGAATTAATGCCTAAGATAATAACGGAAATTAAAATTGGTTGCGATATAATGTGTGGGGACCAACGGTTTAAATAGGTCAGCTTGCCTTTATGTTGTGTTGTGTGTAGAACCTTATCATATTACGGGGTCGACGGTTTAAACGGATTAGCTGGCTATTGACAAAGGGAAGGGTAAAACTTTGGTGGGAATACGACCCGGGGCGGGAGCACCCCCATAATAAAGTGAGAAGAATAATAAATTGGGTTAATTCAATTAAATTAACAACATGGGGCCTATTTATTTAAAATCATATTGGTGTTCTTTGTAAATAATAATTTATGAGTGTAGTTAGTGATTTATATTAATCGCGTTTAATTATCTCGTTTAATTAAAATCATCTATTATGATATTTGTCATGTATAATGCTGTTGTCTGGATTCAAGGATCCTATTTGAGGGGAATAGTGTGTATTCATGCTCAGGGCTCTGACCTCGTGCGTTGACTAACCTTTTCAAGACAAGTTTTGGAGAAGACGCATAGGACTATTTGTACATTATCGTTTGGAGGTGCGGCTGGAGTTATTTACTTTATGCATGTTAGTTTAGTTTAGTTTCCTTCCTTCGTATTTACATTGGGACTCAGTTTATGGTTTTGTTGGGTCATTCGGTTCCAAAGATGTATGGGTTTTATTCAGATATTTCATTATGGATTCAGTTGGAATTTATTCAGTTTAATACTATTAAAGATTAGTTTATTATTTGGAGTTTAGCATGGGGATGGATCTTTTATCGCATAGTTGGTTATTATCATTTGGGATTGATTAAATTGTTTATCCTGTGGATTATTTTTTAAATGTTTCATATCTGTCACATGATGAGAATGGTATTTTATTTACTCGCACCTATCTTAGTTTTGGTGGCGTCCGACGCTAGAATTAAGCGGGGTGTGACATTTATTCATCCTTTAAAGTATGTCATCACTAGCATTTAGTCTATGTTCATACCTCGAGTCGAACATTCACTGTATCCTTAATATAATAAATACATCAATAACAAATTCTAAAATATTCACATTATTGTGCCTACTCTCGATAAGGCAAAACTTCTCGATTCATGCAAAACACAGTGCTAAAATCCCATTACTCGTATAAATCTTCACTATATGGGGTTTATAAACTCCGTCAAACTATAATTGGTCCTAAACTACTATCTCCTGAATTCATAATTGGACACCTGTTTGTCCATTAACTTTATCCATCATCAGTACATCAACAAAACATACATCTATGATGCACAATTCACAATATCCTTGTACAATTTTCTAATTGAGGCGTCGCCCTCCATATTACGAAATCACATAGTGACCCAACTCCTAAGTCCAAACACTCGTACATTTTGAGTGAACTAAATTTCATAAAGTCATCGTACTAATCCCAAGTTTACATCGCCATCCATTTTACCATAACTAGACCAAAAATATTATAATTCCCATAATAGTTCTCACGACTATGGTGAACACCATTGTCCAACCAGTCGTTCTACACTTGACTATTAATTACAAATGCTACCATAAAATCAATGCAATCCCTATAAGTGTCTTGTCGATCCATCATTAGGATAACAGCATATTCTGACATATCTAATGTTAATAGGTTTTCCACAAACCTAAGTCTCCCATTCATCTTACCCTGTTGGTTCGACGTCTCTTTGATGAGTCTCTTATCCCCTTCATTTTTCTAAATGTCCTATGATCCTGACAATGCAGTGGAATGGCATTCATCATCTGAGTATAGGTGGTGAAAGTCGAATTCCCTAGTAAAGACTTCCTGATGTTCCAGGCCATCCCCGATACACACTTCTCCATATTTTTCTCTTTTGTGTTTATCTCATACGCAACAAAATAGGACAGTACGGTAAGCTCATCCTCGTAGTCAGCAACGATGTGACCTTCCTACTTAAGGTCCATGTATTTTCTTACCCCAGAACTCGTCAATCGACAAACTGTCTCTCTCCTCCAATGTGGTGATAAACTCCCACCACTGTAAAGCTTCCCCAACTAGCCGAAATGAGACTAACATCTGCTTTTGAATTGGCATAGACTCTGCCATCCTCAAGTGTCACTGTATAATCTTCTTCCACTAACTCGCCATGAGAAGGTCAGTACTGACAATAAACTCTGGTGGGTAGCCTTTAGTGAATGCCTCCCTAGCTCCATCCCATACTGAACCAGGTGTCTGCAAGAGTAGCACAACCTTATGCCCCGATGGTGATGGTGGTTGTTGTGATGGTTGGAAATGTTGTAGCATAGCAGTCACAGTCGTGGAAACTACCAAAGTCATATTAGTTACAATCTCTATTGGACCAACTATAGGTGGGGCTGGTGGTGGCTGCGAGTGTGGCTACGGCTCCTACTGAGCCCCCTCATCTTCAGTCGGTGTGACAACACGTCATGGGCTGCCTCTCCTACTGTTTGCTATTAAAAAGTAAACAAGGTTCATCTTAGTAACGAATCTCATAGAATACAATGATTTCAAATCATAAGGCTCTACACATCAAAGGATGGAACATAACGTAATGAACGCAACATAGATCCCAAAGACACTGGAACATGGATGCTATGATACCAACTGTAACAACCCCAATTTTTCACGTAAAGGTTGGCCAGACACAATATGCCAAAGTTAGGGCTTGTCTATCAATATATATCCTTTTCAGCATCAAAATCATAATAATAATAGTAACATATTTAAAAAATAAAAATAAAACGACATGCACAAAACATTTCAATACCAACTAATGGTAAAGAAAATTCAACAACGATACAATTATCCCAATACTGATCAATAAACTCAAGCTGATGCCCATACAATAATCCAAAATAATAAACTAACTTAAGTGGAACTAGTAACCTATGCTAGAATCAAATGAACTGGGGTAGTTGTTATACAAATATGGCCGCAAGTATGATCTCTTATCAGCCCTCCTATCTTTTTCTATGTAAACCTGAGAGGGGAAAATATTTTGTAATTTAGGTCAGCGCCCTAGAGTTGTAAGAATTACCTTACGAAAATTGATATGCAATAGTAAAGTTAATTCAAAGTATGTACTTCCCATCGGCACTCACATGCGATAAGTACCTCGCCCCTTAGCTTAATGTAATACTACATGCATATCAACTCAAGTCCCCAACCATGAAATACTAATACCCATAACCACAATAAATACATGATGAATCTAGCATACTTCTCGTACTAGATAAATGTCCACATACATAATCCCATTTCCCAAAGTACCCCAATGATACTACACACAATAGTAACATAACCATCTATTATGCATTTACGTAGTATTGGCTTTGCAATTGGTTGTCTACATCATTAGACTAATTAATTAGTTTATATTACTTTATATGACTATATATATATATATATATATATATATGTGTGTGTGTGTGTGTGTGTGTGTGTGTGTGTGTCTGTGTGTGTTTTTAAATATATACAACACCCAAAGGCATCTACCTTCAGTGTCACGTTCGTGCTCCATCGGTACGTTCAGAGGAGTCCCTCTTCCAAATAAACACAAGACACATACAAGTGGGGTTATCCCTACGCAGTACACCATCACACAGTCCGTAATCCCTTCGGTGACAATGGATTTCAGCATCTACACCTATATCCTCGTAAGTGGCGTTGTTACATAGTACCTATAATAATGACCCACACAACGCCTAGCCCACCTATGTCGGCACATGCTCCGGTGCCGAAACGTACGCAACTCCAATCGCTAGGTCATCTACAAACATGGGTATGTTCACACAAATAAAAAATATATATTTTAGCACATAATATGTATAGGTAATTGTCCCTATAATTACCCCCAATGAGTCTCACAAATCTTCAAATAATATCCTTACCAAACTCAACTATTAGTTTATTCCGCCTCCAAACCATGAGTATATATATATATCTTTCTACATATACACCAACTCATAGCTTACATATATATTTATTTCCTCACTTAACGACTAATTAAATCACATATCCAAAAATCTCTCAATAATGTGATTAATTTTCACATATATGATTTCGGGTTTAACATCAAACACATTTACATAATTAATATCAAGAATTCTACCCACGGAGTCACTCTAATTAATGAGGTAAGAATCATAAATTAGGCTCGTTAACAAAATCTTCAAATTATGGTTAAAACCTAAGTAAAATGGGTAAGTCGATCAATTTTCAACAATTTAGTAGAAATTTCAGCCCTTGCGCTATTCAGAAAATAATCATAAAATATTCACTGAAACTCTAACAATAACGAAACTAACGTCTACGCATTCTTAACTCAATTTAATTAGGACATTTTTTTTCACAAAAGATAAATTCATAGATATACTATTCCAAAAATAACTTCAAAGTCTCATCTTCGGTTCAGAATTCTTCAGCACTATGTGTTGTTCAGAAAATAATCATAAAATATTCATCACAACCCTAAAAATTACGAAACCACTTCCCATGTGTTTTTAACTTGATTTAATTAGGGCTATCTCTTTTCCAAAAAGATATATTCCTACGTATACCATATCAAAAACAACCTCTAAGTGACTGATTTTTTTTTTTTAATATTTTCACAATCTAGACCTCCATTAATAATAACCTAATTTATTATCCACCATTGTTGCACCTATATTAATATTTAATCATGCTCATATTTAAGGCTATATACATAAATGATGATGATGATCATCAATTAAAGATTCTACAACATGGATTCTAATGTCCAATACAAGATTTACTCAATTTCGAATTTATAGGTTTTACATTAATTTGTTCAATCATTAAACATCAAATTCGGATTTGTTCATGTACATGCATAAGGTTTAATTCCATCCCATCATCATCAAATCGTATATTTTAACCCTAAAATTACATGAGAAAATACACCAATGAATCAACAAGTATAATGGAAGTTAATTTTAGCGAGCAAATTCTTACCTGATATGGAAGATTGAGTGTCCTCCCTTGAATCCGAAGTCTCCTACTCTTTTTGGCTATTAGTATCCTCTCTAGGGATGGGGGCTTCTAGGGTTAACTTTAGATGAATGAATGGGACTCTATAACTTCCTCATTAACTTATATTATTAGCTAATCCCAAGTTAAGCCTTAATCTCAATTTTTTGGCCCCCAAAATGAACCTGAACCCATAACCGGAATGACCCAACAACTCCCCAAATGGTATACCTATACCTCGAGCTCATTTTTAGAAGTCTAAACTACCTAAACAAATCCTCAAATCATCCAGTAATGTGCCCAAAGGTTTCTACCCAACTTACACATTATTTTCAATTTGATTGCACACCACATATCATTATTTAACTAACATGAAAATTTATTATTCTACGAGTAACATAATACGCACAATTGAACCCAATAAATATGCAATCATGAATAAGAAATTTATTCTCAAATTAAATTCTTCCAATTTAATTTAAATTCGACCCATTTTATTTATTCTTGAGTTTATTTAATTAAATTCTGACACAATAATTTATTTTGAAAACACGATGTATTACGAAACGATGACAAGTTTACAAAGTAAATCTCATTTATTGTTAGTCCATAACTCATTCTAAACGAGATCAAAGACAATAAAGGACTTAGATAGCATTAAAATTGAGGGCCCCTACCCATAAAATAGGTAAGAGTTTCACCAAGATCACGACCACATAATAGATAAATGATAGGCTCTAAACATGAGATTGAGAAGTCACTGAAATAGGGGAAGCTACGAAAGTACGTCGATAATGGCAGAAGACGAGATGACAGAATGAAAATTACTCCTCATCAAGGGATGACATGATGAATAAGAAAGAAGTTGGAGTAAATGGGAATGAAAAAGAGTTAGATGAGGAGGAGGAAGAGGGCGACCCAAATCTACCAGGAAAACTCGAGGAAGACAAAGTTAATCTCCACATAATTTTATTTGATGTTAAAATGATCTTAGGCAAAATAACAGGTAGATGAAAAGAGATAGTTGACAAAAAGGCCCACAATATCGAAGCTAAAGCTGCACCAAAAAGAATGGATGTTGACCTGGCAAAGTCCGAGGGCAAATCAGGCAAGCGGAAGAAGGCAAACTGATTAGACATAAATAATACACATTTATCCCCTTAATTTTGATATTTTATGGTCCCATGCATTGCATTTAGCCCAAACTTATCTCATATTTATGCTATTAACCCGTTTCGGCGAGTATTTCATGGTTTGTGTATTTCGTCCTTGTTTTACAAGTAATTCATACTAGTGAATGCGAGATAAAAATCAAAATTGTGAAAGAATCGAAAGAAAGGAAAGATAAGGGAATTCTCATAATTTTTCAACCAAAAATCTGGAGGAGGAGCCAGCTAAAAAGTCAAAGATCTTGAATTCACAAGAATACTGAAAGAAATGGCACCTAAATTTGAGTTGCGGTGAAAAAGTTATGAGCATTTGAAGTTGGGATAGAACTCGTAAGGAAAAGTGAAAATAAGAAGAAAATAGACCAAAACAAGGCACTTGGACGGAAGCCTGAGGCGAACAGGTTCGCCTGGGTGAATGGGTTCGTGTTGGCTATTAGTAATGGACTAGAACCGTGACTAATCCTGGAGCGGGATTTTTAGTTTGGACTTATCTTTTAGCTATAAGAGTTTCTGAGTTTAAGGAATCTTCTAAACGATTTCTAACCTATATATTTAGTCATTATGGTTCTTTTAACATAGTTTAAATTAATTGTAAATCTACTAATCAAGGAGTAACATTTAGGATAATATTTTACATGTTTTGCATCGTCAATTCAATACAAGATGATAGTTTATTTTCATTTTTTCCTCTTCTCGCATGATTATGTTCTTCAAAAAAACCTTGATAAACTTAATTTCTAGCACCTTTACTATTATTTCATTATGTTTACATGCTTGTTAATGAATTCTTGTTTAGTTAATACAATCATGTCCTTTTAGATTCATAGAGAGTTGGGGAACATGAACCCAACCTAGGATTTTGATGTTAGATACAAAATTCGACGTGATTTTATATTTAATTGTTAGAGACTAATATTTTTATTGAAACTAATATAGTAGATCTCTTAACTCCGTTTATCGTACGCAACCATAGTGTTTGAAAATGTGATATATGGGTCAACAATTTTGGCATTCACTTTAATTAATTTATTGACTAAATATATGCGGATTGACACCCTCATATATATAATGCTTTGGATTAGTTAATATTCTTCTTCCGATTAAATACATAGTTGTCAAAGATTTACATTTAGCGAAAATACCTACGGTTTTGGGTATTGGATCTCGACTCTCCACTTTTCCTAAATGATTTAAAAATCAAAATTTTAATTTTCTTGCTTTCTTATATTTAATTGCACTTGTAAGTTAAGCTTGGTAGTTAATTAGAATTCCTCCCAAAACAAAATCACATTTTCTTTATTTCGTGAGTCAATACCTAGATTTAAGAAGCCGACCCTATTGTCGTCGTCAAAATGTTACACGTCCTATTCTCTGAGGATTCAACCCCGACTTATTGGGATTATTACTTGAGCGACCGGCTTACACTTAAGCTATAGGTACACACGTAGCAAACACATTCTGCTCTGCGCTATGTTTTTGGCATCGTTGCCAAGGAACTAGGTAGACACACTAGGTTGGGTCGAATTAATCTAAGAATTTGAATCTAATTCCTAAAAAGCCAAAAAAATCATAAATCTCAAAAATCAAAAAAAAATCAAAAAATCCCAAAATATCAAAAAAATAAAATAAAATAAAAATATTATCTCAAGCTTTAAATGCAAAATACTCAACCCAATCCAAATCCTGTGCCTATAGTCGAACTCCCACCTTCTAGAAAAAACACTCCAAACACTCCAAATTTTGAGGGCCCACCTCCTACACCGAGTAGTCACACCAAAAGTCATACATCTAGAAGCTCCGGTGAGGAAAATAATTCCATTAGTGCGAGTGCGATGTCGGATAATTATAGTTTTATAACGGGTGAGGGAGTGATGACGTATCGCCCCATAAGAGACTCTTATACCCCGAGTTAATAATCATTTCAAGATGCATTATATACACGTATAATGCAGGCCAATTCAACTTTAGGAATGGGATGATTCAAATCCTCCCATAATTTCACGATATGGAGCCAGAGAAGCCCCTTGTCCATGTTAGAGAGTTAGAAGAGGCGTGTGAGACATTTAACGATCAAGTTTTCACCCAAGATGTAGTGCGCCTCAAGCTTTTCCCATTTTCACTTAATTAAAGACAATTCCGAGACTTGGCTTTGGTCATTAGCACCAAACTCGATAGCTACGTGGAGACACATGCAGGCTAAATTTCTCCAGAAGTTCTTACGCGCACATAGGACCAATTCTATTTGGGCTCAAATTCAAACCTTTAGGCAAAACCAAAATGAGACCTATAATAGATATTGTGAGAGGTTCAACTAGTCGATTAATATGTGCCCACATCATGGCTTTGAGAAGTTGAGACTCTTCTCCTACTTCCATCATGGGCTTAGACTAAGCTCAAAATAACTCGTTGAAACTATGTGTCCGGGAGAGTTCCTAGGGTTACATGTGAATGATGTGGAGGCACACTTTAACTATGTCACTAAGACTACTCAAGCTTGGAACACATCGGACCCGAACACCCAACCCAAATCTAGAATCACATCCATAGCTCCTTCCGCATCCGGACTCTATCACTTGGACAAGAAAGTCGAGTTAAAGCTCCAAATTAACCAATTTGCCAAGGGGCCAGAAGACGTGGTCAAAACTAGGGGGAGAGATATATTCAGCTCCTCTCAAACAATTAAGGATGAGATTTGCTCTATTTGTGAGGCAAGACATTTAACGAAGTAATGTTTGACAATACTCGCCTATGAACTTATGCTTTAAGAGTAATTTTAGGCGATGGGAGTTTTTAAGTGTAACTTTGACGCTCCTCACGGGAATTATTTTAATCCCTTATGGAGAAACCATCCCAATTTTAGTTATGGGCAACCGAATGTGGCGATGAACCAGAATCCATGCGTTGCCCAATAATTCCCATCACCCCCACCTTATCAACAAGTGCCACCTATATAAGTGTCTCCTCTCGCGCCTTATTTGATCCCACGGCAAAAGAGTCTCGAGGAAACTCTTGCCTAATTTATGCAAACTCGGTCAGTGATCAATGCCTAAAATGCTCAAAATTTTGTCGACTTAAAGGCATCGCTTTCTAAGTTGCCATGTTTTTTAAGTGTCCAAGAGAAGAGAAAGTTTCCTGCATAAGGCCAACGACCTCCCCAAGGTCAAAATCGTGTTAGATCTACTCCCAATGCAAATCAAGAGATGTGTAATGCGATAAACACTCTACTTATTGGAAGAGTTGTTGACTTGTCACCTCCTCCACATGGCGTGCAAAAAGATAAATAGGTTTTGCCTGGAACGCAAGAGGTCGAAGATACCCCCTCAGAAGAGAGTGAAAAAGAAGACACAACTAGGCCTAAAGTGGTAGTGAAACCCCCTATAACCGCACCATTCCCTCAACAATTGGTCCCTCCTCCTAAAGGGGCTACCCATGATAACATTCTAAATGTGCTTAAGAAAGTGAAGCTTAATTTACGTTTTCTTAAGGCTATCAAGCAAATTTCTACGTATGCAAAGTTTCTCAAGGACTTGATTACGGTGAAACATAAATTAAAGGTAAAAAAGAAGGTGTTCTTAGCACAAAATGTTAGTTCGGTAATTTTTTAGCGACCTCCTACCTAAGTATAAAGATTCGGGTGTGCCCATTATTTCATCAATTATTAGAGAGAATAAAATCCAGAGAGCTTTAATAGATTTAGGGGTGAGTGCCAACATTCCCCCTTACTCTATCTATAAAAATCTTAATTTAGGAGATTTTAAGCCCACCAAAATTACTCTCCAACTTGTGGATCGTTCCGTGAAGAAACCCCATGAGGTAGTTAAGGATGTGATCATCCAAGTTGACACTTTCTACTTTCTAGTAGATTTTTTCATTTGGTACACGGAGCCCTCCTTCCATTGAGTCATCATGTTCCCATTATTCTTGGCCGCCATTTCTTAGCCACAGCTAACGTGTTGATTAACACATGTAATAAGCAAATGAAACTCATGTTCGAGAATATAAGACTCGAAACGAATATCTACAACATCACCAAGCAAGCGGGTGATGAGGATTATTTACACCAATCGGATCTTATCGTGGAGGTAGTATTTGAATGACTTTAGGGTGATAATTTTGAGGATCCACGTGAGGCGTGTTTAGTGACGGCTATTGAGAGCAAGAGAGGGTATTAGGAGATTGATCGAGAGAGAGAGAGAGAGACAGTTAGGAGATATGAGCCTAGAAATTTTTGAGAAAGAATTTGGCCCAGTGGATGAGAACCTTAATATTGAAGTCCAACTGTTATTAGACTCTTTTTTTCACTTATAGGAGAGCGATCGAAAAGATAGTTCTTATTTGTGACCATGCACCCATGCCACTTGAGTTCTCAAATGCTATCGAGGAGATGACTAGAGTTTTCATCTGATTTAGAGCCAGATCCATGCATTCTTGAGTTTAAGGGAAATCTAGGCTTAGGGTGTCCTTCGAAATTTTGGTATGATATTATCTCCAAGTTGGAAAAAATATGCTATAAGGTGATTGGGCAACTCGATGATTTCACTCACCTCATTCATCACGTGCCTCGAGGAGTCCATCCTTTCTATTGGGTTGATTCCCAAGTGTTTCGACTTTTGATTTATGATGTCGGAGAGATGGCGAGGATATTATCGGACCCCGTACATGAGGTTGAGTAAGTTTTAAGAGAGAGTTCGTCGCACCCCCGATGCGAATGGGGTGATTTTTTTTGTTGTATTTTTGAGTCATGTGTTTGAGTTTATTAGTGTCTTATTGCACTATAATATTTGTTTGTTTTATTTTCGCACTATTATTTTCTTATTTAGATTTTAGTCATTTTGGTTGAGAACAATACAAAAGTCTAAGTTAGTGGGGGTAAACGTGCATCTTTAAACTTCACAAGTTTTAAAATGCCTAAAACAATTGAAAAATGTCAAAAACTTTAAAAAAATCGAAAATTTCAAAAATTCTGAAAAAGTCGAAAATATTTTTCTTCAAAACAAATAAAAAATGGAATTTAAATTCTTCAAAAATATCACTAATTTTTTTTTAAGTCTTAATTTGTAAAAATCTAATGCACAAAACCGAAATTAACCAAAAAATAAAATTTAGCCAAAATTGACGACTTAACGAATAAGTATGGAGATTTTTAACCCGATGAGATTTTTGAGCCAATCATTTTTTTCGAGTAAATAAATCAATTCGGGTGAAAGGTTAACTCACAGTTCTTTGTAGTTATTAAAAAGTCGTCGATGCTCCCTAAATTATTGCTTGATTAGTTACAAAAATGAGTGAAATGATGTTTTTAAAATGCGCTAAAAATGTCTCAAAATTAAAATTAATATCGAGACGCATATGGTAACTTTATTAGTAATTTGGATAAATGAAGCTAGGCCATCGTTTGTTTACTCAAAAATATTTGCCTTAAAAATTAATGAAAAAAATTATCTTTTTGTAAGCCAATTTGAGCCCAAAAATGTTATACCCTTTTTCGTTTGTTAGCCCAAAAAACCCAATTAGCCCGGAGTTGTAAAAATAGATAATTCATCAATTTATAAAAAGGGACAAGAAAATGGAAAAAATGCTCACACAAAAGTGAAAAAATAGAAAAATATAAAAAATATAAGGAAAAATAAGAGAAAATGAGCAAATGTCTGAAAAAGTGTCAACAGACATCGCAAGAAAAAAAAATAACTCCAAAATTTCCCAAACATTCCCATCATTACCCAAAACACCTTAACTCAAAAAAGTCCTAACTAAGTTCGAATAACGAAATTAATTACCACGTGGAATGCTAAAACACAAAAAGATAACAAAACAATAAAGTTGTACAAATAAAGAATGGTGTTTTTCTGTTTTCCAATGATCGTATTCCGTACATGAGACCTTTTTACCCTAAATATTTTTTCCTTTTAATTTATGTGCACGAAATCGTGTCCATTACATTTACTCTTAATATCATGCGCATCGAAAAAAAATAGTCACAATACGAGTGATTCGTTTGTGAGTGTATTCCACGAGAAATTGAATTACGGTGAATTTTCTGAAAGTTACGTAATGATCAATCGATGGAAGTTAGCGGTTCAATTTTCGGCTTCGTACACACACTGTGGATTGAGATTATCGGATAAAAATTTGAAGTGATTATTTTTTTGGAATTTAAATTGTACAGTTTTTAGTTATTTTGATATCTTTCCTTCGAGTCTAAAAACGAATTTGTGGATAAATTCACTGCAAACCCTCACGAGACACCACTCATCTTGCTAGGGTAACCTATGGGTTTAACAGCTTATTGCATATGCTAAATTCAATCGCTTGCCCGCAAAAGAGGTATCCTATCCCAGCAATTATTTAAAAGTATATTTAAACTCATGATCTTGTTCTTTTACATTGCCCGGGATGAGCAATGTTCTAAGTTATGGGGGATTTGATTAGGCACAAATATTTCATATTTATCCCCTTAATTTCTATATTTTAATGGTCCCTTGCATTTCATTTAGCTCAAATTTGTCTCATATTGATGTTGCTAACATTTTCGGTGAGTATATTTGTATTTCTCCCTTATTTTTGTGCAAGTGGATGCGAGGGGAAAACCCAAACGGTGAAAGAAATAAAAGAAATGGAAGATAGGGCTGATTGAGAGATAAAAAGCGACGCATGTCAAACGCCGATCGTTGTATTCGTTTCACCGCCTCAATAAAAAAGAAACCTAAATTACGACTACACTCAACTGGTGAGTATAGCGGTAAGTCGGGTATCGAATCCACAGAGAATGTTTGATAGATCATAACAGATTATTAATCTAGGAATAAAAGTGTAAAATGGTGATGTGTGAATGGAAATAAAAGAAAAGAAAAAGTTAAGTCTAAATAAAAGTAAAGTGAGGATCGGGATATCATCCAACCATACGGATCAAAACAACTACTAATCAAGATTTCGGCTCGAGAGCAATTTAATCGAGCATTATCAATTAAACATAAACATCCCACAATAAGGAATTTAAGCCAAAGTTGCGAGATTAAACATTTAACCGAAAATTGATCGCACGCGGATTAAATTTGGATTATCGCTTTAAACACTAACGTTGCATGACAAAGAAAGTTAAACACATAATAATCCGACTTTAATTCACGCGGGTTCAATTAAACGCAATTTTTGCACAAAACCTAATTTTCGGAGCTCGGGACCCGAAAATGGTGGAACGACATCCCGACCCTATTTATCTAAGGGCACATAATGAATTAAACTAAATTCAAACAATTAAACTAGGAAAGCAAGAAATAAAGCAATTAAACTAACTAAGAAAGCATGGAAAATAAATTACAAAGCATGGAGAAATGAAGAACAAAGTTATATTAAAGGAGATGGAAGTGAATAGTTTAATCTTACAAAACCAAATGGTTGTCAACCCAAGAAGAGAAGAAGATGAGCTCTCCAAACCAAACCCTAACCTAAAAATTTCTTCCAAAACTAAGTAAGTAAGTATATATCTGATATTACAACAAAATTGGCTTATATAGTAAGTTGGTAAAAAGAAAAGAAGGCAAAAATATCTACGAAAACAGGGGATCGATCGATCGACCCCTTTGGTCGATCGATCGACTGTTGACATCGTGGAAAATTTATAAAGGGTCGATCGATCGAAACTTTTGGTCGATCGATCGACGAAGCAGGGGTGAGCCAAGGCAGCAGCCTGCAATTCCCTTTTCTTCTCTTCTCCTCCTCCTTTGGTTTCCTTATTTTTTCCTCCGCTGAAATCGTCGTAACTTCATCATACCGACTCAGAATCGAGCACCGTTCATGGCCACACGAAGCTAGAGAGGAGGGATACAACTTTCGTGTAGATGTTGGTCCAGGTGCCCAAGCTATGAAAAGACTAAAATGCCCTTAAATGTGCGATTGCGTATGGAACTTCACCGAAATGCATCTGAATCCCATACTTGATACCTAAATACCTACAAAAGCCCAATTATACCTCATATAGCATGTTATCAATATAAACCGAGGTTTTCTGGTTAACGGGCTTAAATATAGAGATTAAGGCACCCGAGGGAGCTAAAATGCGTAGGTTCGACGGATGAAATACACAATATTTGCGTATTATCACACCCCCTAACTTACACATTGCTAGTCCCTAGCAATGAAATAGGATGCAACAAGAAGAACAAGTAAACCAAAAGCAGAATAGGTACAAAAGTAGGAAAAGAAATCAATAAAAAGATAAGGTCACTTTCACGGGCGAACGATTGCATTTAGCATATGCAATAAGCCGTTAAACCCCTAGGTTACCCTAGTGGACGAGTGTCGTCTCGTGAGGGTTTTTAGAGATGGTACCCACAAACATCAAATAGTTTCCTCTAAATATGCCCAATCACATGCAACAAACTCAACAATATGAACAAGATTTCAGCATGTTATTAGCAACGCAAACGAAATCACAAGAGAAGTCCGTAGTTATTAACATTATCGAATGCACCTCAATGAATTGAAACTTTGACATGTGGGAGGGGAGTGAGCATATGCAAAGTATGATTTGGCAAAAACTTAAATAACTCGGATACTAAATATCAAAGCATGCATAAAAGTCAATCCTCACGGGTATTACACTCATCAAATGAATTCACTTAAAACAGGGAGATAACACATGGGACATGTGGGCATAAGGAGTAAATGTAAAGGGAAACTAGGCAGCGCACATGTCATAATTGAAGAACGCTATATAGGAAATAAAAACTGTAATCTCAGTGAAAGGATACCGCACATATAAAAGAGGCGAAATGCATTTTCACAAATTATCAAAACTTATTTAAACCTTTGGATTACATCTACTTTAAGATCACATAGAACTTTTATAAGGTTGTAATGTAGGCTAGGTTAGGGTACGAAATGAAATGGATGTATATACAGATTCAAAAGTGTTTGGGGATGAAACTTGGGATAATGGAAAAAAGTGGGCAATTTCAAAATTGGAAAACGAGTTCCAAAACGGCATTAGATATATCATCGGGGAGAGTAATCAAAGCTTATTGAATCACTATAAATAATATGTACAACTTTCTCTTTCTTTTTCTTTTCTTCTTTTTCTCACTTTTCTCTTTTGTTTTCTTTTGCTTTTTGCTTTCTCTTTTGTTTTCTTCTGCTTTTTGCTTTCTTTACTTTACTTATCAAACTCTCATATGCCTAACTTGCAACCAACATCACAACAATATCATTCAATCCCAAATTACAATCCAAAGAAGGGCATGTAAGGTAATATGTATGGTATAAAACTCCAATTTGGAGTTGGTTAAGGGATTTTGGGTAATGAAAAGAAAGGCTAGTATTTAGGCTCAAGTGGGTTGACTAGGGAACATATAAAAGGGTGAGGTCAAGTTCATATGGGTGATATCAAAGATGGCCTATGATCATTTCAAAAAGTATACACAATTCTCGAGTCAAAACAATATATGAAAATCAAGCTCAAGTAATACATTTCAATAAGAACTCAATTAATGAACAGTCAATGAAAGAATAAAGAGATTACCAACGATTGTAACATTTTCAAAGAGGAAAGAAAAGTGTATACACTCACAAATGAAGATAAGTCTCTAATCTCACTCGGTGTAAGTATATACAGTGCAACAAAAGCATACCGAGTTATAAAAATCTTAAACCAAATCAATATAACAAGAATGGTGCATGTGCTCACGGGATAAAGTTTAATTCATGAAGTTATTCATAATATCAATGATTTAGGACTAAAGTCTAATAACTTCTAAAATCGAGAACATGCATCGTTGAATTGTCTATTTGATCGGGCAATTATTAAAATTTATCATCGAAAACAAAGGCAAAGAAAAAAGAAAGAAAATATTTTTGAAAATTTTCAAATTTTTAACAAAAACATGCTTTGTAACTAAATTATAATCAAATTCAAGGACTAAACAGCAAAATGGATAGAATATCCTACACCCCCTAACTTAAATGTTGCATTGTCCCCAATGCGTCCATTAAAGAGCACAACATAAAGATAGGAAAATAATGATATTACCCAAATTTGGAGCGATCTTCATAAGTACAAGTCCAAATGAAGCTACAAAACAAGTTAGTACAAAGCATACGAAGAATATGCACCAATGTATTAAGTTAAAAAAATCTATGTCACAAGTCACAATAATATAGAGGGGTTGAAGTGCAAATACTAGATAAATTGATGGTGAACTTTTTGATTTTATAAAATGGAAGGTCACACACATCAAAATCCAATAAACAACCACAAACTACATTTTCATTTCCCATTTCATAAGTTCAATACAAAATCACTTAATACATTACAACTATTGAAATGAAAGAAATACAAATAAAAATAAAAAGTACAATATAATATCCGACTCATAAATGCCAAAAACGACCCAGTACAACAGTAGCCTAGTGGTCGGAACCACTAGGATCAGAAGGGTCCTGAAAATGAGGAGGTAGCGCTGTGTCGGAATCATGCCGCCGCAAATAAAGATCTCTTATCATCTTCTGCATCATCCGGTACTCATGCCTGTGTTGCGCTCTAGCCTGCCTCTGTTGGGCCCACTCTTGCCACTACTCTTCCTGATACTTCCGCTGCTCGGCCTGCTGCTGGTCCAGGGGGGACTCCCATGTAGCCCACCTGAGTTGGGTCACCTCCCAGTGATGGTCCTGTAGTGCCCTGTACGCCTCAAAGCGGGCATCAAAATCTGTGGGTGGCACCTGCGAACTCTCCCCCTGCTCTGCCATCCTAATCTCAGCCTCCTCCTCGTCGGGCTCATCATCTACCTCTGCCCTCTGCCTCTTGGTCCCCGGTTGCCCCCACTCGTGTTTCAGCATCCTCGAGATATTGTCCTTTGAGAGAAGCCTGAGTGGCTCATGCTTGCGTCAGCGTCAAACGTCGATCGTTGTATTCATTTCACCGCCTCAATACAAAAGAAATCTAAATTATGACTAAACTCAACTGGTGAGTACAGCGGTAAGTCGGGTATCGAATCCACAAAAAATGTTTGATAGATCGTAACAGATTAATAATCCAGGAATAAAAGTGTAAAATGGTGATGTGTGAATGGAAATAAAAGAAAAGAACAAGTTAAGTCTAAATAAAAGTAAAGCGAGGATCGGGATATCATCCAACCATACGTATCGAAACAACTACTAATCAAGATTTTGGCCCGAGAGCAATTTAATCGAGCATTATCAATTAAACATAAACATCCCACAATAAGGAATTTAAGCCAAAGTTGCGAGATTAAACATTTAACCGAAAATTGGTCGCACGCGGATTAAATTTGGATTATCGCTTTAAACACTAACGTTGCATGATAAAGAAAGTTAAACGCATAATAATCCGACTTTAATTCACGCGGGTTCAATTAAACGCAATTTTTGCACAAAACCTAATTTTCGGAGCTCGAGACCCGAAAATGGCAGAACGACATCCCGACCCTATTTATCTAATGGAACATAATGAATTAAACTAAATTCAAACAATTAAACTAGGAAATCAAGAAATAAAGCAATTAACCTAACTAAGAAAGCATGGAAAATAAATTACAAAGCAATGAGAAATGAAGAACAAAGCAATATTAAAGGAGATGGAAGTGAATAGTTCAATCTTACAAAACCAAATGGTTGTCAACCCAAGAAGATAAGACTATGAGCTCTCCAAACCAAACCCTAACCTAAAAAGGTCTTCTAAAACTAAGTAAGTAAGTATATATCTGATATTACAACAAAATTGGCTTATATAGTAAGTTGGTATAAAAGAAAAAAAGAAAGAAAAGAAGGCAAAAATATCTGTAGAAACAGGGGATCGATAGATATTGATCCACTGTTGACATCGTGGAAAATTTATAAAGGGTCGATCGATCTACCCTTTTGGTCGATCGATCGACCAAGCAGGGGTGAGCCAAGGCAGCAGCCTGCAATTCCCTTTTCTTCTCTTCTCCTCCTCTTTTGGTTTCCTTGTTTTTCCCTCCGCTGAAATCATCGTAACTTCATCATACAGACTCGGAACCACACACTGTTCACGGCCACGCGAAGCTAGCGAGGAGGGATGAAAATTACATGTAGGTGTTGGGCCAGGTGCCTAAGCTGTGAAAAGACTAAAATGCCCTTGAACGTCGCGTACGGAAATTCACCGGAATGCATCCGAATCCCATACTTGGTACCTAAATACCTACAAAAGTTCAATGATACCTTATATAGAATGTTATCAATATAAACCAAAGTTGTCTAGTTAACGGGCTTAAATATAGAGATTAAGGCACCCGAGAGAGCTAAAATGCGTAGGTTCGACGGATGAAATACGCAATATTTGCGTATTATCAAGGGGCATTTTCATAATTTTCCAGTCAAAACCCATAGGAGGAGCCAAAGTCAAAGATCTTAAAGTCACGAGAATACCGATAGAAATGGCACCTAAATCTGAGCTACGGTGAAAGAGTTATGGGCATTTGAAGTTGGGATAAAAATTCAGGGGCAAAAGAGCTTGAAGCATTTGAAATTGTCTATCAAATGGCGTAGTTGACAATCTTTGGATCTTGAAGCACTTGAGAGGATTTCCCATTTTGGAATTCATTTGTATTGCACTTTTCATTTTTCGTACCATTTTTTATTTTTTTTAGAAGGCTTGTATAAGGACCTTATTATTTGGCTTGTATTGCGGTGCTTGGAGACCCAATTTATTTTTCATTTAAATATGTAATAACTAATCGCGAAGAAAAGCATGATAGGGAAACCGAACAAGGTAGAGAGAGGGCATCTAAGGTGTGGAATTAGAAGCCTCTCTACTTTGGGTCGATAGGACTCCCGGGGCCGACTGAGATAGGTGAGATCTCCCCCCGATCGACTCAAATCGTTCATCACTCCACGGTGTAAATATCGTGGGAGGTACATTTCTAAACCCTCACTCCTCTTCTGTTAGTGAGTCAATATATTGTGTGTGCTTACGTGCTCTTAGTTGCTTTTATTCTCGCATTTAATTTTTAATGTATGAGATGAATTAATCAATTAAGACCTATACCGGGTCATTCACGAGAAGCAATTTCATCACCTGACTCACTTGCTTACCAATTGTGTGCTACCCTAGCTATCATTAAATTTAAAATCAATCAACTAGCTAGCCCACTAAGAGAACAATTTTGCAAAGGCGATCACAAAGATAATTTCTGTGATTTTTAATCGCCCGCGTACTAAATTAAACTTTGACTACCCTTTCAATAATTTTAAAGATACGAATTGGCTATGTGTTAGTTAGGATTTATCCTTTACTTGTGTGTGTCCAATTCCATACTTTCGGTAGTCGGTTATAGTAAGTTCATTCAAAATTTAAGAGTCCTAATATTTTTCCCACTCTTTTCTTCCAAAAAATCCAAAAATATTTTCTTCCTTTATTTTTCTAAAAAATTCAAAAATATTTTCTTCCTTTATTTTTCTTTAAAATATTTTCTTTCCTTCATTTATTCAAAAAAAATCCAAAAATATTTTCTTTCCTTTTGAAACAATTCCAAAAATTCAAAAAAATATTTCTTCCATCATGGCCGAAGAACTCCCTTTACGGGAATACTTTGGCCATTTTCCATTCTCTCGAAGCATGTTTGAGGTTGAGCCCGAGTCTAACCTCAATACCTTACTTCATGTCTTAAACTCTCAACCACAAACCATTAATACTCATGCGTCATCCACACACACACCTCCCATTTCATCGCCTCCGATGATGAGTATTAACGCGTCACATGCTTCATTGTGCACATCTTGCTTTCTAGCCATTCACTTGCCCCATGAGTGTTTATACTCTTTATATCAAAATGAACTCACAATGGACCAAGTGTATCCATATGACACTGTTTCGAAACCCACTCCGGCCTATTATCCTGACCCATCTAATACTGAGTGGTGTGAGTACCCATGATATTCATGAAGGCTTGATAACCCTTCCACGTAATACGATTCCTAACCTGATGTTGCAGATCCTCACACATTCCAATAGTTGTCATGGCAACCTTGTGCACCCTATCCCGATCAGTTCCCCCACTATGCTACCCACGATTATCAACCATTTGTCTCTCACGGAGATGCTTCTCCCGTGTATGACACACTTGGCCCCGTTTCCCACAATTTAAATGAGTATTCTCCATTTTCACATGTCAATAGCGAGTTGTGTCCACCTCCACCACCGCTACCACCTTTCACTCCACCATCATCCTTAGATCCGCTCTCAAAAGCCTCATGCAAAAGTTCATCCTCGAGCAAGAGCAAGCCACTCAAATTCAATATGAAACCGTTCAAAGGCTTGAATAAAGGTTAAATTAATTTGAGTGTGCGAACGAGTCAGAGTTCCCCCCAAGTCGACCCTTTGTTGTCCCCACGTGGAGTGAGGATGCATAGTTTTGTGCCACTGACTTTGAGTGTGACCAACCCTACCACCCTGAGAATCTCGTTGATGAGACCATTATGTGGTTCAGGCCTCAAGTTGACAATTGTGTTGATTTATCCCAAGATAGTGAGACTGATCATATCCCACTTTGTCCAAATGAACCTACCATTGAGGTTCACCTTTCCTTTCCCGTCGAATCTAAAAAAATGCCCGAGTCTACACCTATTGAGCCCACTATGTGTGTCCCTGAGGGATCGCTTTATCACATGGTAGGTCCGACTATGAGTGCTCACCCCTATCCTGAGATTGGATCCGAGGTGGTTTCTACCTCTCCGAATATGGATCATGTTCCACCATGCTTGACTCATTTTGAGTCATATATTACTATTGATTCTTCTCTCTTGGATTTGGATGCCTCATTTAATTTTCCAACCACCTTGGATGGTGACGTAATGGTGGATAAGTTGATCCCTCACTCGTTTATTTCCACACTTCCTCCTATGAGTGCCCTTGAGGATCACTCCGCGCCTCATGAGGAATGTGTGTCACCTACTCTTGAGTTGGATCATATTCCTCCACCATTTATCCCACCCGATCCACCATTTATCCCACCCGACCCACCCATTGTCCCTTTCACCCAACCACCTAGTTTTGATATATTTACGAGAGTTTATATGGTGCTACTCTCCACTTCCGTGATGCAGATCTTCTTACTCTATGCCCGCCACTCTCTTGTGGTGCTGATTTTTCCCATCGACAGCTCCCTTGCGTGTCACAGTGAAACCATTATCATCGTCCATTTATAAAACAGTCGTGTAATTTTTATGAGCCCCACCACATTTCCAATGCCAAATCATATTGCCTTGCTCACCAACTTGAGTACCATTCTTATAGGGCCCTCGTTTCCCTCACCTTTCGGCTTAATAAGGCCTGATATTGATGCATCTTCACCTTTAACCTAATACCCATCGGCCCATGGTCCACCTATGCTTTGCATCGTGTGAAGCACTTTGACATCCAATTGCACTGACCCTTTTAGCATTCATCGAACTAGGTTGAGGCTTCAGTCTTGTTTGGTGGTGATTTTGATCACCCAAGTTTTTTGTCGCCCTGTGCTTTCCTGGATACTATCTTTAGGGTGAGTTTCGATCGATTTGGCTGAAGATGTTAAACTTAGAGCTACCGAGAGGCAGCCCATGATTTCTTCTACGAGTCTCATCCTATTTGGGGATGGTGTTACTCACCACACGATGTTTTACCATGTTTATAGACTTGTACACAGCTTTATCTTATCATTTCTTCAGGTTTCATCTTCGCTTCATTTGTCCACTTCAATAGCGGTTGATTATGGTAATCTTTCTCCTCCCTTCTGCTCTCAATTTTAAAAACCATTTTACTTAACATCAAGGACGATGTTCCTTTTTGTTTGGGGTGGGGAATTTTATCAAAATCGTACCTCTTTTGAAAAATTTTGATTTTTAAAACCTGATTTTTTTTAAATTTTTGTGCAGTTTCTTTCATCTCACTCATTGATGTGAATTTTCTATCATCCATATTTTAAAATCTAGGAATTAAGCTAGAGGAATTATTTTTTCTAAATAGCTTATGTAATGCATCCCATGGCATGTTTCACTATGAATTTCTAGACTCAATAAAATTTGCGCACTTGTCATGTCACTGTGGTTTAGAGTTGAAGAGTATTATGATTCTCAAGAGAACCTTAAGCATCACTAGTGGAGACTTTAGCTTGTGAGATTCGTGCCTTTCACCTTTCAGGGAGTTTTACGCAATCTTCGAGTCACAAGTTGATTCAACTTCTTTTGGGTCCGCGCTTTAAATTGTTGTATGATCTCATTATGTTTCATAAATTTTTTGGCTTTATCACTGAGAACGACATCACTTTCGAGTTGTAAGAAACACGTGTCTTGAAGTATGTCCCGATCACCAAACTTTCATCCATACACATACCATTTACCATTCACTTCATCCATTACCTTCCTATATTCTTTCATATTCCACATCCACATCTATTCCCCACTCCATTTATATATCATCTAATATTATTTTGAGAAAAAAAAAATTGTTTTTCAAATGCAAAATGTCTTCCATGTAGAAAAAAAAGAGAAAAAAAATAATAGAAAAATAAAAAGAAAAAAAAATGAAGAAAGAAAAGAAAAGAGAGATTTTGCAATCAAGTCTTGTGATATAAAGACATTTGTGCCTAAAGTGTTAAACACTCTTCTCGCATATCCATAAAAACATCTATCATCATTCTACCTCATATCATCATATCCTTCCTATCTCATTTCCCCTCATCCACAAGCATCCATATTTTCCCCTTGGCGTTCGGGCAATTGAAACTAAACGTGGTGAATAACTCGACTTTCTCGCTATAGTGATTATCGTTCTTTCATGAGATCATTTTTTCTGAATGTTCGTTCTTTCTTATTTGTGTGTGAGACGTTTGACATTGCTTACATTTACTCACCTTCTCACACACAAGAGCGATAGACTAACCCAAATCTTGAGAGTTCGTTTGACAGAGATATATCCGTGAGATTATGAAGTTGAAGCGTTGATTTCAAAAGGCAGTCTAGGAATTACTCTCGTGATTCTCGACCCGTTTTGACTGATTCACACTACACACGTTGAGTTCTAGGGAGGATGTGCCTTGAGTATTTACTTAGCTAAATATTTTTACACAATTCTAGCTTATATTTCTCAAAATATTTCTTTCATGATGGATTGTGCAATTATTCTACATTTAATAACAGATAGACTGCCATTGTAAATAAAGAATTTTGTGGGTAAATTCCCTGCAAACCCTCATGATACACAACCCGTTATGTAGGGCAACCTATAGGTTCAAAGACTTGATGCACATGCTAAGTGCAATAGTGCCCGTGAAAGTGGTACACTATTGGTTTCTTATATTTTTTTCTCTCTATATTTTGCTTGAGAACTAGCAATGTTCTGTTTAGGGTGGTGTGATCAGCACCCAAAAGTTTACATTTTAAACCCCGAGTAGACGTATTTTAGTTATTAATTCTCGACAAAATTGGGTCTTATGCGCGTAATTATCTATTGTGTAGGATTGACTGCAGTTGCAGTGTCCAAAGCTCTAATTCAAGGCAAATTGCATCAAGAAGTGGCTAAATCAACTCTCCCGTAACCTTAGCCTACCCTGACCGAGCCTATACCTACCCCGAACCCAATGTGTGTTGAGTTTATACCTTTATTAATTTTTAAATTTTTATTTTGAGTCATTTTATTTTTGGGATTCATTTTAGATTTATTTAGGATTTTTAGGATTTATTTGCAATTTTTATATTTAGTGTAATTTTATTTTGATTTTTATTAGTTTTTAGTTTTTAGTTTTTAATCTTTATTTTCTTTTATTTTAGTAAGATTAGTCTTTTATTACGAATCTATTTTTAGTTTTATTAGATTTTTAATTTTTATTCTATTTAGAGTTTTTTATTAAATAACTTAGAAATTTAATTTTTAGCTTTTAATTTATTTTTATATTTTGTTTTGTAAATATTTTTATTATGTTTTTTAAGGTACAAACACACACACACATATTATCCCATACACTCACTTACACCCTATTCGCCCCTTAACACATCCCTAACCCACACTTTTCTCCCATACACCTCACCTACACCCTATCACTCTTACACCCATCATCTTTAACCTCCAAACTCACACTCTCTATCCTCCTCCATAACCAAAACTCACCACTCACCTCCATTAATATTAAACATCCATTTCCAAACACCCGCATCCTCTTTCTCTCCAAACCCCAAACCCATTTCACCCCCATGATTTCGGAATCCCAATCGACCAAAACCACAAATCCGGCGACCCCGGCCTCAACCCACCATCAATTACCAACCCGGTTCCATTCAACACAAATCGAAACCCGTCTATACTCGAACCTGGTACTCAGTTTCACTGCCAAACCCACTCCGATCCCATACTCCGACCCACTATAATTTTGGTCAAAATCATCCACACCTTGTCAAACAAACCAAAGACCCATTAACCCAATTCCTATTTGTTTACCCATAACCACTTTTTAGCCCATTTCATCTCTTGCATAAAACCAAAAATGATTTTTATCAGCCAAAGACCAAAACAAAGGCAAAACCCCACATGTGTTTTAAATATAACCTTTTACCCCAATATCCAAAAATACCCTTTTAACAAAACTGATTTTTTTTCCTCTACCTTACCTCACACACCCCATGCACACTCTTATCTCTACCAAAACTACCCCTTAGCTCCATGTGCATTATATAAGAAGACCTAAGGACATAAAAAGAGGAATCACCAAGAAACCCTAAAGGGGTTTTAAGAGAGGAGACTAGAAAGAGAGAAACACGTTGTAAATAGTTTTTTTATTTTCTTTTATTTTTTAGATTGTTCAGTGAAATAAATTTGTGATAAATTCGATTGAGTGTGTAATTTATTAAAAATTATTTGGATGCTCAATTGAAGGGGTGTACACTTCTCATTCAAGGATTTAAGTTCAATTGGATGCAAAGAGATTTGCTTTGATTATTCTCTCTTCCATTTTTATATTATTGCCTTGTTTATTTTATTATCATGATTCATACTATGTTAGGCTAATGCCCCTTTCAAGGGGTGGGATTACCCATTAATTTGATGTTAATTGAATTTAATTATTTTAATTAAATTAAATTTTCCTTTAATAATTAACTTGGCACTCATACTTTTGATGAGAGGGTAAATGATTTTCGAGAGAAAATAGAGATTGTAATTTTAGTTTCCATTTTAGAATCGAACTAGAGATAGGTTTTTCTAAAATGTGAAATTATTTCTTTGAATTTCTACTCTACACTTATTTTTATGATTTAAACTAATTTAGCAAATCGATCCTCATATATATATTTTGTTGACTAAATATATGCAGATTGGCAATCTATGTGTTAATAATTCAATCATTCGCTTTAATTATTTTGTTGACTAAATATGTGCAGATTGACATTCTCATATATATAATGTTTCAGATTAGTTAATGTTCTTCTTTCGATTAAATATATAGTTGTCAAGGATTTTATATTTAGCGAAAATACCTATAGTTCAGGGGATTGGATCCCGACTCTCCACTTTTCTTAAATTGTTTTCAAAATCAAAATTTTAATTTCTTATTTTCTTATTTTAATTGCACTTGTTAATTTAAGCTTGGTAGTTAACTAGAATTCTTCCCAAAACAAAATCACCTTTTCTTTATTTTGTGAATCGATACGTAGATTTTAGAAGCTGAACCTATTGTTGTCGTTGAAATGTTACACATCATATTCCATAAGGATTCAACCCCGACTTATCGGGATTATTACTTGAGCGACCACTTTTCACTTAAGCTATAGGTACACACGTAGCATATATATTCTACGTCGCATCATGGATATTAAGAGTCTTGTGGTGGGGTTCTCCAAGATAAATTTCAAAGGGATCCTATCTCCCCACGACGACCCACTTGTTATCAGCACACGAGTTCACGGATACAATGTGTCTCGTATCTTAGTTGATGAGCTCAACCGATGTAATGTATTAGGACTACTTTAAAGGTCTAAAAGTCAACAAGAAGAGATCGTTCCATACCATCATCCACTATTGGAATTAGCAGCGAGAAGGTGCGCCCGTTGGGAATACTTGAGATGGATGTCTACATGGATACCTGTCCAAGATGTCTGATAACAAGAATAACCTTTTTTATAATGGACGAGATTCTGTTCTCAGCATATAATATCATTTTGGGAAGGGTAGCATTTTAGGAGTTTGAAGCGTGCTTTCCATTATACGTCAAATGACGAAACTACCGACTCCTTATGGGGTAAGGGAAATTAATGGTGTTCAGGTGGAAGCAGGCAAGTGCTATTTCACCTCGGCCGAGGAGAGAGAAGCCCATAAAAGGAAAACCACATCTTACAATATTAACGCCCTTGATCCAAGAGATGAACATAAGTTGAAAAAAGGAGATCTTGTAGAAGAGGTAGAACCCATCATCCTCAATGAGGACGAATCGTAAAAAAAAAACAAATTGGATCGTCCCTTTAATGTAAGGATATATTTTACATATTACGACTTAGATTATAGTATGTCGTATACCGCTACAACCGTTGAAGAAAAGTTCAAGTTTAATCAAGCATCAAGAAGGATCCGAATATAAACATTCTTCAACAACAAAAAAGCCTTTACGAGATAGATTTTGGTAAGATTGTGTTTAAGTCCCTTAACGGTTCATTTAAAGTGTTGGGATAATTTTTCTAAACTGTTTTTAAACACCTGAGGCGTTGTTTTTCATGAAAAGAATTTTTTCTAAGTGTTGAGGTGGAGTTTTGTAAAAAGAGTTTTTGATGTTCTAGTCATTCGAGCAACAAAATAGTGTCGTTCAAGCGACAATGTTATGTCACGCGATGTCCTCATTCGAGAAAAAAATCATCTCATCCGAGCGACATCCTTTTTTCGTTCTATCGAGATCACCGACTCAATTTTATTATATATACCTGATTAAATGAGTGATTTTTCCTTAAGAAGACCTGATGTTTTTCAGTCTACAAAAATTACAAACTATAAAATTATTTTGTCTTCTTCATTTAGGGTTTAAACTTTTTTTTCAATTCATAAAAGTTCCAACAGTTTAGTGAATTCTTTTTGAAACCCAAGATAAGATCTTGTTGAAGTTTCTCTTGCAGAGAGGGTAAATTTACGGTTGACGACTGCATGTCATAGGGAGTACTTGTGGGTGTTCCTTGCTGATTCAGAGTTGTGTGTTCTTATGGGTTAATGCAGTTGATCCATTATTGATTCTAGGCTGAGGTCTATGTGAGTGTCTGCGGTTATTCATTGCAGATTTCATTGTGCATGTAAGTTGCAATTTAATTTTGCATAGTGAAATAAAAAGGTTTTCCCTTTGGGGTTTGTGTCACCTTTTCATCTAGTCATGGGATATGTGTCACCTTTTTAGCTAGTCACGTTAGCACACCTAGTCTATCCCACAACAATGAGGATACTTGTGCACGTGTGACCCCCAAATATGATTTGAGTGTTTCGAGTGAGGGAGAAAGTGAATGTGTAAGCGAAGGTGAAAGTGAGCTTTGAATAACGTTTAGAGTTTTATACGTCGAGACCTTAAAGACGAAGAAGTTGAATAAGGAGTTAGGATTATGGTGATTGATTTGGAGAGAGATATAGAGCGTTTGAGAGGTTTTGAGGCGTCAGCGAGTCAACTCGAGAAGGTGAAGATTACTCTAAGTGAGCAGTTGATTGTTGTAGGTCGGGAAAGGAGCAAACTTAAATCTTGTGTAGTCCAACTTGAGAGAGATCTTGAATGAGCCTGGGAGGTAAAGTCCACCATATAGGATACATATGAGAAGGTTAGAAAAATTCTCATCGGTCCCGCTTTGGGTAATGTTGAGAGATTAGTAATAGGTCATGACGGTGCGTCCACTTCCCATGTTACACCTGAGCCGGTTCCCGAGTTTATGATAGATCCATATAGCTCTCAACCCAACTCGCCTAGGCGTACGTTACCTGATAAGAGAGCGCGTCCTAAATGTTTTATGAGAGGTGTTCCTAGGCCCGTGTATGTTTACATCCATTTCAAAAAGAGAGGATACCTTAGGAAATTTTGCTTCAAATTGGGTAGTGTGTCGCATAGATTTTTTCCACGTGTTCCCATACATGCACCCAAAAATGAGACTTCGAATGATTACATGAGATGAGAGAGTTTGCACATATTGCGGAGAAAGTCAAGTTTTTTGTCAAGACTTCACATGATTTGATGAATGTTTTTCATGGGATGTCACCACCTTTGAAAAACTCCACTGCACCTAACGGTTGAAGTTTAGACTTGTTTGCTAGCATGAGATGATTTTCATGATGATATTTTATGCCAATTTCTAGTCTGTACCACTTTTGTATTCATATTTTTCATTTTTGATATATTTTTTGAAAACCCAAAAAGATTTTAATTTTTGAAAATATTTGGAAAAATACAAAAGAAAATTTGAGAAAAAAATTAAAAAAGCCAAAAAGATTTTATTTTATTAATATTTTTGAAAAAGACAAAAAGAGTTTTGTATTTTGTTTACACCGTTTATGGATGGACATTTAGGTTGACCAAGTCACAAAATCATTCCATATCCATGTGACTATTCGATAGTGTTTTGAGATGATACATCATTTCATTCATGTGCTTTATAATGGTTGGAGTCATTAAGATGTAATTTAAGATTACTTTTTATATGTTTTACTCGTGATTTCCTTTAATTCACACTTGCATGGATTTTTTTTATTATTTTACTTGTCTATCACATGTTGGTCGAAGTATTTCCATCTCAATCTAGTCTTTAAAATGAACCATATGCGATAAAACTTGACAATGAAGTAGTGCATGTGAGAACCGTTGCCCATGAGGAATTTGTGTAACATAAAAAAATAATGAGTGAACAAGAGAAAGGGTTGGGAGTGAATAATAATCACATCGTGAAATCCACCGTTTAAAAGAGTCCAAGAAAAAATTAAGGCGATAAAAATAATCATATGCCTGGCGGGAATTTTTTTTTACAGTTTTTGGCAGTTTTCTCCATGTTCCCACTAGTTTTTTTCCACTAACTTTTTTCCAGATTTTATATGTGCGGGAATCAACCTTTTTTAGATAACTTTTGACACACTTTGAGAGAGAAATATTGGGAGAGAATTTTCAAAATCAAAAGTTCATGTTTTTGTGTTTTCAAGCCTTCATGAATTAATTCCTACCAAAACACATACACCCATCAGTTTATGTTTATTCCAAGTTCTTATATATATATATGTATATAAATATATCTTTCTTGGAGTTTGTTTGGCATCGGGTCCTACTCTACCATTTGAAGAGTTATTTGGGTTTACTTCTACATTCCAAAAAGAAGAAGAGTTTGTTTGCTGCGACGCTCCCACTCGGAGAAAGGCTTCGGGTGCGGGTTGATGGTTGTCCAAAATGCCTCATTGATGGATTTCAAGGTTATGATGGAGTTCGGTATTGTCGACTAGGCGGAGGTAGTTATAAGAAGACGCATCAGGGGCTTGTACCGAGTCAAGTTGAGTTGAGTAAGTCATTTGTCTTGTAATCATAAAACCATACTTAGTGGACTTAAGGCTAAGGCTGTCCAAAGTTTTTCCCATTTGGGTTTTCATCGTACAACATGGCGCAGTGGTTGTGAATTTATTTTATCATGTAAAATTCACCTTAGATGCATGCTTAGGTAAAGATAAATTTTGGTTTAATTCGCAATCTTGATTAAAATGGTGCTTGTTTAATTATTTGGTAAGTTTATTTTAAGTTAATTTAATTTTAGTTGGCACTAAATCAATTGAATAATTTTCTTGCCTAAATTGTTTAAAACTTGATAATTAAATTAATTTGGTTTGAGTGAATTTGAAGTGTGTGTGTGTATTTTACTTTAATTCACTTTGTAGTGTTTAATTTTAATTTTTTTTAAGAAATTAACATTTGTGTTCACCATAATTTTCCATCTTTTAAAGAAAAGAAAATTAAATAAATTTTGGAAAATTAAATTTTGTTAGTAACCATATTTATTCCGCACATATAGGAAAATTAATTTAAAAGAATTGTTAAAATTTAGGGGCTTTCATGTTTTCAAATTGGTATCAGAGCAGAAGCGCTAATTTATTGCGTTAAGGTCTTTTTAAATATTTTTGGTTAAAAAAATGGAATTTTCCTCATTTTCAAATTTTCCTATTTTCGATGGTTCTAATTAATTATATTTTAAAGCACATATGCGTTCGGCACTTAGGGCTATAGACAAGAGGGTTTGGTTATCCGTAGTTAATGGGTGCTCCCCACCTACTTATTTAATAGAGAATGAGCGTGCCCCCAAACCCGTTGAGCGTTGGAGTGAGAGCGAACTTAAAACTGCAAATTACAATTCCCGAGATTTAAATGCCTTGTTTAGCGCGATCACACCAGATGAATTCTGACGTATCATGACATGTAAAACCGCTAAGGAAGCTTGGGATATACTATAACTCACTCATGAGGGAACAAGTGTCGTAAAAGCTTCTAAACTCCAAAACCTCACCACTCAATTTGAAACCATCAAAATGGATGAAAAAGAAACATTCGATGAGTTTTATGCTAGACTCTCCGATATAGTAAATTATTCATTTAATTTAGGAGAGAAAATACCCAACGACTGAGTTGTAAAGAAAATCCTTAGGTCCCTACCCGATAGATTTATCCCTAAGGTGGCCGTGTTAAATTCTTTGCCCACCTTACACTCTACCAAACTTGAGGAACTAGTAGGTGATTTGCAAACCTTCGAACTAGATATGTTCCACTCCAAAATCGAAAAGAAAATTGATGAGGGCATTGCTTTGAAATCCCGTAAAGAGGAAAGACAAGTTGTGGATGACGAGAGCGATAGTGACTCGGAAGACATGGCTATGTTTGCTAAGAAGTTTCATAAATTTCTTAAATTTAACAAAGATAAATTTAAAAATAATTATAAGAAATTTGAAAGATCTAAGCATGACAAAGCCGAAAATATCCCTAAAACTTTTAATGAAAACCTTAATAGGGACGAGTCAAATAGGTGTTATGGTTGTGAGGGTTATGTCCATAGGGCTTTTGAACAGCCCACTATACTAAGGAGAGAGGGTAAGCAACCTATTTCATACAATGACACCTTTAGTGATAGTGATAAGGAAGAGGGACCCAAATCCCCCATTGAGCGCAAATTTACCGCGTTCATGGCTAGTCATGTTAGTGAGAGTGAGAATTTGTTTGACGATGACATCTCAAATCATGACAATTCCGATGCCTTTATTTGTGAAGATCTAAAAGATGATGGTAGTGAGAGTGGAGAAGAGAGAGAGAGTGTGAAAGTGAGAATGAGATTGATGTGAGTGAACTTCAATTTGCATTTCAAGAATTATATGTCGAATCTATAATATTCAAAAGGGCAAATTTGAAGTTAGAAGCGAGTTTAAAGGAACATGCCAAGGTTGTCGATGAGAGTGTGTTAGTTGATGACCTTTGGACATGAGAGACAGCTCTTCGAGAGAAGCTTGAGTATGTAGAAGGCGAGAGAGATAGCCTTAAGGGCTTAATGGAATCCTTGAAAAAGGAGCTTCTCACGTTTGAAGAGTGCAATGTTTTATTAGAGTCTCACATTTTAGAGTTAGAAAATAAATTAAAAGACTCTGGTAAAGTCAAATTTGATTTGGAGTGTCTTTCGGAGAAATTAGATAAAATATTAGGAACAGTCCAAATTAAAAATGACACGTGTGGTTTAGGCTTCGATACTTGTAATGAGTCAACTCATAAAGCCAAAACTAATGTTTTAAGAGAATCACCTAGGAAAGACTTTATAGATCACTCCTTAGGTAAGTCTTTTCGCCGAGTCTTTAGCTGCTCTCATTGTGGTCGAAAAGGTCAACCTAAGAAATTTTGTTTTGATCTTAAAAGATTTTCTATAAAATCCCAACGTAAGGCAACCAAGGTAACCAAGATTCCTATATCCCGAGAACGTCATTCATCATTAATTTGGGTTAGGATATCCGATTTGGTAGCTTTACAAGATAGGATTTTTTATTCTCATTTACTTTCACATGATACCTCCTTTGCTAAATCCAAAGGTTAAATGTGTTAGTTGTTTGCATACTCTAGATTTTTGTGCTTCATATCATATATCATTGCTAGGTGTAAGCATGTTTAGTCATGTTTTAATCATTACTTTATTTCATATCACATTATAGAAATTATGGCTTGTTTTTCTTTTGTATTATATTTATTTTAGTTTGCATTAAATGAAAAATACAAAAAGATTTTTGTTTGTCATTTGTGTTTTATTTTATGAGTTGTTTAGGCTTATTGAAAAATACAAATGATTTTTTTTTTTAGTAAATATTTTTGTTTAGTCAAAATTTTTGAAAAACTCAAAAAGATTTTTATTGTGTATAGTTTAGGTTGACACACTTTATATGGCATATTCTTGTGTTTGAATTCCTTCTTTTTCGCTTCCATGTGGATAGAACTTTTGGTTAAGATTGTAATCCTTAAAATGTTATTTGCCATGCCTACATGGAGTAGTTGGATTTTGCGTTGCTTAATGGATTCTATTTTTATATGCCTCTATTCACACATGCACGAGCTCATTTGAAATTTAATCGTCACATGTAAATTTAAGCTAAGTGAGATGTTCTCCCATCAATTTAGTCATCCACTTTTTGTTATGACCTAGGAGGACTTGTGCATGATAAATCCATTGCACGTGAGATTTGTGTGATATAAAAAAAAATCGTTATATGAATGTGCACGAGGAAGGGCTCCGAAAGGAAATTTATCCTTTACGATTAAGCCATCGTTTATTATGAACCTAAAAGAAATACGTGGTTCAAAGTCCTAAAAGAAAAATATGGCATTAAAAGAAAAATAATTTGCCAAGGCCTATTTTGTTTAGTGGATATAGTCATTCCATGATTAATATGCTTATTTTGAGGGAGTTTGGATGGTATATCAACGATTTTGCACAATGTCCGTTTATCCTAGTTGAGTTTTTATTATCATGACTCTATTGGTTCGTAGAATCATCAAAATTCTATGCTTATGTGCATTGTGTATGTTTGTCAATTGAGTTTAATTTATATTGTCACATGAGGCTATATCTAAATGTAATAAAGTTTTGCAATCAAATGAGAACTCTGTGAACATGTTTTAAGTGACTGGGTCAAAATTTAATTGTTATTAGTTCACACCCCTACACTTCCGTTTATCACGTGTATTTGGACACATTTTTGTCATACGAGTGTGAAAAGCTTAATATATTTTGTGTCATGTGTGGTGTTTATTCCTACATATATGTGCATGTGCGTTAGTGATATTCTTTATGTCTATATATATATATGTGTTGATACCAAAATTAGTATGCTGATATGCACGAATCACAAGAAGACACATGTCGATCTACGTGGCACAATAGCAACGAGGAAGTCTATTTCCCCGACCAAGTCAGACTCACTCCGAGGAACACAAGTATGCTCCGAGGAACTCCAGCTCTCCGAGGAACACTAGCTCTCCAAGGAACTCTTGAACGACGAGCAACTAATGCGGTTCGAGCTGCATCTCGACCACAGCATTGATTGCCAGATAATCAACAGTTCAACTATTCATTAAATGCTTATCATCTTGACGCACACGCTTGAAGAGCATTAAATGAGTTACCCTTTCATATGTATATCATTTAATGTATCACCCTTTCATGTACAGCCTAAGGGCTATAAATACCTTGTATGACCCTCATTCAAGGGGACCGGAATTTCTTGATAGTACTTGTAATCGAGAATTCCCAAACACTCAGCAATAACATAATAGTGGACGTAGGCCATTCATATAAGGCTGAACCACTTTAAAATTCTTTGACTCATTTATTTATCTGTGATTGAATAATTAGAGTGATCTAATTTTTTACATCAACAGATTGGCGTCGTCTGTGGGAACGATTGTTGTTATCGTTTTTCACCAAAAATCATTCATCATTAATGGCAGATAATCCGGAATCCAGCAATCGAAACGCTGGAAATGCTGGAAATCCTTCAAATCCCTCTGCACCTCCAGATCTGGCTGGGATTATGACGAATCTGGCTCAAGGACAAACGGCCATGCAAGAAACAATGCGGCAACTCATACAGACCCTTCATGGCGGTGCACCTGCACGTTCAGGACAGCGAAGTGGTCAAAGACAAACCTATTTACTTTCTTCACGATCCAGACTTACAAATGCGTATCGTAATGAGGAATCTGATGATTTCTCTTATCAACCTGGGCGAACTTCATCAATAAGGGCTACAGATACTGAGCAACGTATCATTCTCTCTCCAGAAAGACTCAGTGCCTTGGAAAGGTTGAGCAGGGTATCTCCTTTCAGCCGGTTAGGCCCTAGGAGGAATAGGAGTCCACCTAAGACCATGTCGAGGAGTTTTCGACAACCATCAGATCTAAGAGAAGGATCAGCGCAATCACGACCAGTTGCTCGTCAAGATAGATCTCAAGAGGCCACTTCAGAACAATCAATTGCTAGAACTAATAGACCCGAGGAAGGAAATGATGCGTGGAAAGGTTCCATTCAACGGTTGGAGGATAGATTGGGAGAAATGGCTAAGGCGAAGAATCCCCTACAACGAACTTTTGTTCAAGGAACACCTTTTGTCAAGGCTATTGTGGATTTTCCTACCCCATCAAAGTTTAAAGCACCTGTGGTGACCCCCAAATATGATGGAAAGACAGATCTTGTTCTGCGCATAGAGCAATATCAAGCTGCTGCCGACATCTATGCAGTCCCCGAAGAGATGAGATACAGAGCATTCTCAGGAACTCTTACTGGATCTGCCCAGATATGGTACAACAATCTTCCTCGGGGTAAGATTTCAACTTTCTTTCAATTGGCTGAGTTGTTCATCGGCAATTTCTATTTTTGAGCAAAGCCAGTAAAACGAGTAGCACACTTGTTAAGTGTTAGACAAAAATCTGGAGAGAGTACTAGAGATTACATAACTCGTTTCAATAACGAGAAGCTGGAAGTCATAGATTATGAAGAAAAGACAGCAATCACCGCCTTGATGAGTGGGTTGTTGCCTAACAAGTTGTATTACACTTCGGCCAAAGATCCACCTACAACTATGTCAGAGTTGATGGCAAAAGCAGCCAAAATCATGAATGTCGAGGAGGCTATGGCTGCGAAGAAGAATATGGATAAAGAGACCAAGGAGGAAGGCGACAAATCTAAGAAGAAAGAGCATAAGGGCAATGGCGGTGACAAACATTCCAAGAATAATAAGTCGTCATGGGAAGTCCTGAAGAAATTCGATAATTATACTCCTTTGCAAATGGGTATTAATCATGTCTTGGAAGAAATCAAGAATAACGAGGAAGTAAAGTGGCCAAAGAAACTAAGATCGGACCCTGACACGAGGAATAGGGAGAAATATTGCGAGTTCCATAAGGATCACGGCCATATGACCAAAAATTACATAGCTCTTCAGAACGAGATTGAAACACTCATCCGAAGAGGGAAACTAGCAAAGTATGTTGATCGGAGAGGCGAAAGAAGAAATAATGATCGAACTAGAGAAAGATCCAGATCTCCTCGTCGATCAGAGGAGAAAAAGAAGAGAGACCATGAAGATGATCCAGATGATGACCCCGATCTTCCCAAGAATCCAAGGCAACCTGAACGAGAGGTATTTTCCATACGTTTTGGGTCATTTGATTGTAATGTCATTACAGGAGGAGATGCAGGAGGAGGAGACCTTACTGCAGAAAGAAAGGCTTACCTTGGAGAGGCTCAAGCTTGTTCATATATTCAGCGAATAAATTTGGCTGAGGAGGATCGCCCGAGGAAGATAAATAAAGAGAAGCTGGTCATTGGCTTTTCAAAAAATGACCTGGCAGGTGTTCTTTACCCTCACGGCGACCCTTTGGTGATCAAAATGAGGATGAAAGAAATAGTGATTTCAAGGGTTTTGGTAGATAATGGTAGTTCGGCGGACATCATGTACTACTCATGCTTTGACAGTTTAAATTTGAAATTATCTCAATTGGAGCCTTATCACAGACCTCTCCTGGGTTTTGCTGGCGAGAAGGTTTTTCCACTTGGGACGATCCAGTTGGATATATTCATTAGAACTTGGCCTGCCTGTCGAACAGAAAGAATACGCTTCTTTGTGATGGATAAGAATGTGCAATCAGCTTACAACATCATCATGGGAAGAGTTGGTTTGAAGAAATTCGAAGCAGTTCCGTCTACAGTACATCAGTGTTTAAAATTCCCTACAAATTTCGGAGTGGGAGTTGTGAAAGATGATCAGAAAGTAGCTCGGGAATGCTATTATTCGTCCGCCGAGCAAGAGGAGCTTGAAGAGTCAAGGAAAAAGACTACTACCTACCAGGTGGAGGAAGGTACATAAATTGAAACACTTGATCCCAGAGATGAATCCCAACTTGTAAAAGGACAGGTGGTGGAATCTACAAAAAATGTTATTCTGGACGACGAGCAGCCTGAACGAGTAACCCAGATAGGTTCATCGTTGGATGTTTCAATAAAACAGGAGTTGATAACTTTTTTGAGAAATAGAAAGAAAACTTTTGCATGGAGTCGTGAAGACATGCCAGGAATAGATCCGAACTTCTTATATCATGAGATCAATGCGAATAAGGAGATCAAGCCTGTAAAGCAGAGAAGAAGAGTATTTAGTCCCGAGAAGAATCAAGATATACAAGAAGAAGTCGAGAAGCTCCAAAAAGCCCAATTCATTGAAGATGTGAAATATCCAGACTGGTTAGCAAATGTGGTGATGATAAAGAAGAAAAACAATAAATGGAGAATGTGTGTTGATTTCACCGATCTCAACAAGGCATGCCCAAAGGATCACTTTCCATTGCCCATAATTGATCAACTAGTGGATGCTACCTCGGGACACGAGCTGCTCAGCTTCATAGACGCTTAGTCTGGCTACAACTAGATCAAAATGAAACCTGAAGATAGGGAAAGCACTTCTTTTATTACCCCTAGGGGAACGTATTGTTATAATGTTATGCCTTTTGGTTTGAAAAATGCAGGAGCGACATACCAGCGGCTGATGAACAAGGTTTTTGCCGAACAAATCAGTTGCAATATGGAAGTCTATGTCGATGATATGCTGACAAAGAGCAAGAAAGTTGCTGATCATCTGGTTGACTTAGGCCAGACCTTTGATCAACTGGATAAATACCAGATGAAGCTCAACCCGACGAAGTGCACATTTGGAGTACGAGAAGGAATGTTCCTCGGGTACATCGTCAACCAACGAGGCATTGAGGCGAATCCAGAAAAGATCAAAGCTCTTTTAGGGTTGCGATCTCCAACGACGAAGAAAGAGGTGCAGAGTCTTACAGGACGAGTTGCAGCGCTAAACAGATTTGTATCCCGAGCAACTGATAGATGCCTCCCATTCTTCAAAACACTTTGAAAAACTTTGAGTGGAATGATGAATGTGAAAAAGCCTTTCAAGACTTGAAGAAATATTTGGGAGCACCTCCACTGTTATCCAGGCCAGTAATGGGAGAGAAGTTGTACTTGTACCTGGCAGTATCAGAGAATGCAGTTAGCTCGGCATTGATCAGATTGGAGAATGGAGTCCAGAAGCCAATTTATTACACAAGTAAAGCTTTCCGAGGTGCAGAGATCAGGTACCCAAAGTTGGAAAAATTGGCATTGGCATTAATTGAGGCAAGTAGAAGAATGAGGCCATATTTCCAGGCCCATACCATCGTCGTGTATACCAACATGCCATTGAGACAAGCCCTTCATAAGCCAGAAAAATCAGGGAGACTGATGTATTGGGCAATAGAGCTCGGTGAATACGATATTGTGTATGAACCCGGATCATCATTAAAAGGGCCGGCTGTAGCAGATTTTATCGCAGAGTTTACATATCCGGATACCCCCGAGGAACAAAAGTTGCTCGCTGACCAACCTATGGATGTTACAGGATCAACAGACATAAGTCCAGACCAACTCCGGTTGGTAAAAGGGCTTGTGGATGTAGAAAGATCATCAAATTCAAACCCAGACCAACTCCGGTTGGTAAAAGGGCGAGAAGAGATGGTCGACGAGGAGCAAAAATTTCAGGGGAGGATGAAAGAAAACAGCAGATATTTCACCGAGGAACTCTGTCAGATAAGAAATTTGAAGATGAATTACCTACATGGAGATTGTATGTAGATGGGTCATCTTGCACAACAGGTTGTGGAGCAGGGATTGTTTTGAAAACCCCAGACGAGATTGACATGGAATATGCCCTGCAATTCCAATTCAAAGCCTCCAATAATGAGGTTGAATATGAGGTGATGATAGCAGGTCTTAATTTATCAAAGATTATGGAAGCGCAACAAGTGATGGTATTCAGTGATTCTCAATTAATTATGAATCAGATGATGGGAACATATGCAGTTAAAGGAGAATTAATGATCAAGTATCATGTAAAGGTAATGGAGTTGTTGGCAGAATTTGAAGCCATTCAGTTGATCAGAATACCAAGAATGGAAAATGCACAAGCAGACGCACTGGCCCGACTAGCATCAGCTACTCGTACCGAGCTGCGAAGAACGATACCAATTGAAGTATTAGAAAGTCGGAGCATAGATGAAGACATGACGATGAACATTATTACCCTTGATTTAGGACCATCTTGGATGGATCCCATCAGGGCATATATTGAGGAGGGAGAATTACCGGAGGATAAGCTCTCTGCAAAGAAATTAAAGTTTAAAGTTGCTCGGTATGTACTAACTAATGGTGTTTTGTATAGACGAGGAATTATGGTAGGTTTGCAGAGATGTGTACATCCCTCCGAGGTGAAAGAGTTGATTGAAGAGATCCATGAAGGGTCCTGTGGAGCCCATGTAGCAGGTCGAACTCTTTTGCAAAGGGTGATGACGCAAGGATACTACTGGCCAACGATGAGGGCTGATTTTATAGCCTATGCTAAAAGGTGTGATAAATGCCAACGTTTTTCTTCCATACGACATACTCCACAAGCATTGTTGACACCCATAACTTCCCCTTGGCCATTTGCCATGTGGGAAATGGATTTGGTTGGACCACTGCCAACGACCCGAGGAAGATTCAAGTACCTCGTCGTCGCAGTGGATTATTTTACTAAGTGGGTAGAAGTTGAGCCTCTGATTGATATGACATACGAGAAGGTATACCAGTTCATTTGGAAGAACATAATCTGTTGATATGGTCTCCCTCATGCTTTCATCACAGACCATGGAACACAATTCTATAACGAGGAGTTTGTCGCCTATTGTCATCAGTCAAACATTTTAAAGATTCATTCAGCACCAGGCCATCCTCAAAGCAATGGACAGACTGAAGTGATGAACAGAACATTACTAAATGGTTTGAAGAAGAGGCTAAGTGAGGCTAAAACTAATTGGATTAATGAGCTACAGTCAGTATTGTGGGCTTACCGAACAACCCCTCGATCAGCAACTGGAGAATCACCATATATGCTGGCATTTGGAAGTGAGGCCGTAATACCTGTCGAGTTGGGTCTTCCAACACACAGAGTGCTGAATTTCAATTCCCCAATCAGCGACTTGATGAGGAGATTAGATCTGGACATGCTCGAGGAGGTTAGAGAAGAGGCAGCCATTAGGAATGCCGCTTATTAACAACGAACAGCCCTGCTCTACAACAAAAGGGTGAAGAAATGCTACTTAAAAGAAGGAGATTACGTGCTAAAGAAGGTCATTCAGAAGCACAATAAATTGGAACCAAACTGGCATGGACCTTACCAAGTTACAGAAGTTGTTCGACCAGGAACCTACCGAATAGCAACTCTAGAAGGAGAGGAATTTAAGAATGCATGGAATGCTGAACACCTACGCAAGTATTATCAGTAATGTAAAATGTAAAGCAGTTCCATCAATATGAATAAAACGAGGATTTTTCGCCATCTTCTCTCCTTTTATTGAAAGTTTGCCGGGGAATACTAGTGTGTAACACTACGCTGCTCGGCAGTAAAAGCAACACCGATAGTTCAAACCCAGATCAACTCCGGTTGGTAAAAGGGCGAGAACAAAATATACTCCTTTGGTTAGGAGGCGTACATTAGCTCAGACCAACTCCGGTTGGTAAAAGAGTTAGTGGACATGATAGTTCGAACTCAAACCAACTCCGGTTGGTAAAAGAGTGAGAACACGATAGTTCGAACCCAGACCAACTCCGGTTGGTAAAAGGGAGAGAACAAACTATACTCCTTTGGTTAGGAGGCGTACATTAGCTCAGACCAACTCCGATTGGTAAAAGAGTGAGAACACGATAGTTCGAACCCAGACCAACTCCGGTTGGTAAAAGGACGAGAACACCCCATACTCCTTTGGTTAGGAGGCTGACACTAGCTCAGACCAGTTTTGGTAAAAGGGTAAGTGGACATGATAGTTCAAACTCAGACCAACTCCGGTTGGTAAAAGGACGAGAACAACATCAACATTCCTAAAAATGCCAACGTGTTTGGTTAGGAAACAAGATATGCTCTCAAATGCCAACTTATGTTGGTCGGGAGGTAAGTTTATTACATAAAAAATCCTCGAAGAACAAAATATTCCAAACTGAATCAAGTATGGTTGGTCGGAGATAAAAATCCACCAACTGTAGTTGGTCGACGAGGAGAAAGTATTTTAAACAGTACCAAGTATAGCTGGTCGGGGATAAAAACCCATTAAATATAATTGGTCAACGAGCACAATTTTAACAACCTTGGTTGGTTTGAAGAAATTTTAAACATTTTTATACTCATTACTTTATTATTAAGTGATCGAGAAACATTACTAATACTTGTAATTTTTTATTACTAAGTTGGTCGAGGAACCACACAATATTGTTATGCAAGCACAAATATAAAGTGTTTGACAAATACAAGAGCAATACAAATTTGCAAACAAAAATGAAATTCTTTCATTAAAGTCAAAATGAATTACACAAATTTGTTACATTAATATTAAATTGTGTACTAATTATTACATCAGAATTTCCTATTCTACTGGTCTTTTCCCTTTTGCTTTTGAAATAGGCTCCTCGCCAGCAGGAGGATCTTCCAGGCAAAGGGGATAATTAATGAAGTTAATATCTCGGAGCATTCTGACGTTCATTATTGAAGGAGTGTCCAGTAGATGCTCTGGACGAGATACCTCGATCTGAGAATGAAGATAGTAGTCACCGAGGTATTTTGCAATTAAGTTCCAAGGAATGGCACGAGCTGGGATCCATTCCATGTCCAATTTATAAGGTGGCACAGGCAAGTCTAATACCCCAGGATCATAATAGTCCCACAGGTAGTGCCCTTGTTCGAGCTTCAGCACGCCCAAGGCATTCAGCCAACCTTGCTTGTAGCCCTCATTATTGGCATTTTGGATACGATCATCTAAATGGAATAAAGCTTCGTTGTATCCAGCCATCCAAAACTCCCTGGGCTATTTATTAAATTGAAATGTCAACCTTGCAATCTTCTCGTTAAGACTTTGGATGAAAAATTCATTAGTCTTCAATACAGAGTTCTTTGAAGAAAGTTGTTGTTCCAGTTCTCTAACCTTCTTGGACAGATCAGACAAAGCTTGGTTCTTATCCATTAATTGGAATGCTTGGTTTTCCAACGTTGATCGAGTACGAGCCTCTTCAACATTACGACTAAGAGCTCTTGATCCTCCTCGAGCAGGTCGAGAACTTGATTCCTCGACAACATTCTGAACAGCTCTTCCTCGTCCCCAAGTAGCAGTAGAAGGCCCAACTCTTCTTAAATCCTCTAACTCTTGCCTCAATTTGGCATTCTCAACCTCTAAAAATGAGAATCCTTCATCGGTGACTGGTACCAAGGCAGTGGAAGATAAAGTTGCATACTTATATTGTGCTAGCTCTTTCTGCAAATTGTTATTCTCTTGCTCCAGCAGCTCTGCAATTTGTCTACATGCTTCAACTTCGCCCTTTAAAGTTCTCTCCCTAACGTCGTACCCAGCAAGGAGCTTTTTTTGGCCCTCCTCGGCAGAAAGTTGCTGATACTTCTTCTCATACCCCTCATGCAACAGAGCAGTCGATTCTGTATATTGCTGCTGAAGTTCATCGAGAGTACATTGCAGGTCTTCAATCATATCGTAATATGCCACATTATTGGCTACAGCTCGGTCAAGTAAGCCTTTTAGGTACTGATAAGCTTCAATTGCCTGCTCTGAAGCATCCTGACCAAGGATGTCGGCAACTTCTGATGCACTTAGGTCTGTGTGACCAGCCTTATAATATTCATGACATTGCTGCATCAGCTTTGTGTCATTAGCAGACAGCAGATCCATCCTGGCCAGAAACTAATAAAGAAGAGAAGTCAAGAGTTAATAAAAAAGCAGACAGAGCATCAACAATGTAGAGGAACAAAAAAAGGTAATTTTATTACATCATCAAAACGAGTACAGCGTTCAGAATACAGAGTATAAGAAAAAGAAAAAACAGAAAGAGAATACCGAACAACTTCACACCTTTTTCTTGTCTCCCAAGACTTTCTCGGGAGGCTGGGACGAGGAGCTCGGTTGCTCGGTAGAAACAATAATTTGGTCGACGGAAGTTGGGACTTGTTCAGGAGGAGCAGGCAAAGATGAAATCTCCTCGGTAGCTGTCTGAATAGTGAAATACATAGTGAAATACATAGTGAAATACATAGTGAAATACTCATTTGTCTCCCAATAGAATTAAGTATGATTCTTTTGGAGTTTTTCTCTTACTGTCAACTGCAAACAAATACATAGTGAAATATCAGTCATACATTTTATCAAACACAATGAAATCGTAATTTCAAAAATAAAATAAGATGAAAATAACCTATCCCATTGCCATATGGGGGGCATCTGGGACCTTGATATACTTCATCTCCAACCAAAGGGGTATGTTGCCAATTTTTTATAACTACCCCGTGTTCAAAATAATCCCTATTTGCATCAGGGGGGTTGACTACTAAGGCCCTATTCAAAAATCTAGTTTTTAAATAAAAAACATTGTCTAAAACAGCCCATCTATAACAGTACATAATCTCAGGAATTCCTATACGAGTTTCATGAGTTTGATTTAACCTATACACCCCATTAACTATTCTCCATGTGTTGGGGGCTATTTTTGTAGGGACAACATCGAAATACTGACAGAACTCTAAACACAAAGGGTTTGGTGGAAAAGAAAATCCACATTCAGCAATAAAGAGGCTAGGGAACCAATGTCCCTCAGCCAAATTAAAATAATTTGAAGGCTCAAAAAGATTCTCCAAAGTTACCCAAGAAGGAATAGAAAAGTCAGAACGGAATTTCTCAAGAGATTCGATAATATAAACCATGGTGAATAAAAAGAAATGAAGAAGAATGAAGAAAATCTTACAGGAAAAAGGAGATCTGTTGACAAACAAACGAAGAAAGGGATGAACGCACAAGAGAGAGAAAAGCTATAGAAAACTCGAAAGCAGAAATTGAAAAAGGTAAAAGACGATGGGATTGCTTTTGAAGCTTAAATACTTTGCCTTGGGAAACGGCGAAAGAAATGATTACAAAAAGGAAACTATTACGCTACCGGCGGCTAAAAGGACAAAAAGTGCACGAAGATCGAAGCGCTTATAAAAATGCAAAAAGGCGAATTCTGCGAATTTGAAAGGAAATTCAAATACGAAGAAAATGCTCCTAAAACCCAGGAAGGTCATTTAATATTGCCATATACCGAGAAAGAATGTTCCATACTCCTCAAAGTTCGAAATATGAAACATTGGGGGCTTCTGTTGATACCAAAATCAGTATGTTGATATGGACGAATCACAAGAAGACACATGTCGATCTACGTGGCACAATAGCAACGAGGAAGTCTATTTCCCCGACCAAGTCAGACTCACTCCGAGGAACACAAGTATACTCCGAGGAACTCCAGCTCTCCGAGGAACACTAGCTCTCTGGGGAACTCTTGAACGACGAGCAACTAAGGCGATTCGAGCTGCATCTCGACCACAGCATTGATTGCCAGATAATCAACAGTTCAACTATTCATTGAATGCTTATCATCTTGACGCACACGCTTGAAGAGCATTAAATGAGTTACCCTTTCATATGTATATCATTTAATGTATCACCCTTTCATGTACAGCCTAAGGGCTATAAATACCTTGTATGACCCTCATTCAAGGGAACCGAAATTTCTTGATAGTACTTATAATCGAGAATTCCCAAACACTCAGCAATAACACAATAGTGGACGTAGGCCATTCATATAAGGCTGAACCACTTTAAAATTCTTTGTCTCATTTATTTATCTGTGATTGAATAATTAGAGTGATCTAATTTTTTACATCAACAATATGGTAATTTTTTTTGTCTTTGTCATTTTAGCTAGTCCTCCAAAGCTTTAATTCATAATTGGTATATAACTGGTTGCACAATGTTTGTTTAATATCACATGCTTAGTCTCCTATGTTTCAAATAAATATTGTTTTGTTCGCATCATAGTTAGCATTCATTATTCTTGCTTGGATTAGTTATTGTCTATTGTTGCCCATTGCTTTCCTGTCTTTAACAATTTATGCATCTTTGTTGTACTTGTTTTCCCATATATATATATATATATATATATATATTCGTTGCATAGTTTTTAGGGAGAGAATTCATACTTAATTCTATTGGGAGACAAATGAGTATTTTATTAATTCTATCACCTTTGTCTATTCCTGAACAAAAAGGGGGAGAAATGGTATTTAATTCTATTATAATAATATCCTAGTTTAGGAGATTTAACTTAGAGGGGGAGAAATATCTTCTTAGATTGATCATGGTTAATAAAGGAGAATTAATTTAGGGGGAGTATTTATTTTACATGTATTTAAAATTCTTGATATTCCTTATGCGTTTGATAGTTTGCTTTAGTGTGCAGGAATTCTTCCAAGTGGCAACTTTCTTCGGCAAAGCTACCTATCCTAGGTGGTCTTTGAGTCAAGCTTCTTATTTTTAGTTTTGAGTGGGACATTTTTTAGTCTAGTAGAGCTTGACAGCCCTTTATGATTTTGTTTTAGTTTTTTGTCCCGAAATAGCCAAAGGGGGAGATTTGAAAGGACACAAATTTCTAATTGAGTCTTAATGTAGTGTTGGCTCAATTCCGAACAAAAACACTTGAGTCATAGGATAGCGTTCATGTGTATCCATCCAAGCCTATGACATGTTTGTTGACGACGTAGCGGCCAGATTTATAAAGCTTCATCATTGTCAAGTTTCTAGTGCCTCGTTTCTACGTCATCAACATGAAGATTCCAATGTCTCCAAAGGTATGAATGCATTTAATATATATGGGAGACTTGGAATAATTGTATAATGGGTGTAATTTTATTTTAAAATGAATTTTATTTTTAGAAGGTTATTTTAGAACTTTAAATAAAAAGTTTTGGGGCTTAAAATGAAATTTGAACTTTCTGGGATTTCGTTCGAAATTGTCGTTCGAACGAGTTTTTCGTTCGAATGAGAAATTCGTTCGAACGAGCTTGCCAACGATTTTTCCCATTTTGGCCACTGGACTATCGTTAGATAGTCGTTCGAACGAGATTTCTTGCGAGAATTTTTTTTGACAGTTTTGGCAGTTTTCTCTATGTTCCAACTACTTTTTCCACTAAATTTTTCCCATATTTTATATGTGCGGGAACCAACCTTTTTGAGATAACTTTTAACACACTTTGAGAGAAAAATATTGAGAGAGAATTTTCAAAATTAAAAGTTCATGTTTTTGTATTTTCAAGCCTTCATGAATTAATTCCTACCAAAACACATACAACCATTAGTTTATGTTTATTCCAAGTTCTTATCTATATATATATCTTGCTTGGAATTTGTTTGGCACCGGGTCCTACTCTACCATTTGAAGAGTTGTTTGGGTTTACATCTACATCCCAAAAAGAAGAAGAGTTTGTTTACTGCGACGCTCCCACTCGGAGAGAGGCTTCGGGTGCGGGTTGACGGTTGTCCAAAAGGCCTCATTGATGGATTCCAAGGTTCTGATAGAGTCCGGTATTATCGACTAGGTAGAGGTAGTTATAAGAAGACGCATCAGGGGATTGGATGGAGTCAAGTCGAGTTGAGTAAGTCATTTGTCTTGTAATCATAAAATCATACTTAGTGGACTTAAGGCTAGGGTCGTCCGAAGTTTTTTCCATTTGGGTTTTCCTCGTACATCGCGACGCAGTGGTTGTGAATTTATTTTATCATGTAAAATTCACCTTAGATGCATGCTTAGGTAAAAAGATAAAATTTGGTTTAATTCGCAATCTTGATTAAAATGGTGCTTGTTTAATTATTTGGGTAAGTTTATTTTAAGTTGATTTAATTCAAGTTGGCACTAAATCAATTAAATAATTTTCTTGCCTAAATTGTTTAAACTTGATAATTAAATTAATTTAGTTTGAGTGAATTTAAAGTGTGTTTGTGTGTGTGTTTACTTTAATTCACTTTGTAGTGTTTAATTTTAATTTATTTTAAGAAATTAAAATTTGTGTTCATCATAATTTTCCATCTTTTAACGAAAAGAAAATGAAATAAATTTTAGAAAATTAAATTTTGTTAGTAACCATCTTTATTCCGCAGATATAGGAAAGTTAATTTAAAAGAATTGTTAAAATTTAGGGCCTTCCGCACTTTCAAGATTTGAGGGAGTTTGGTTGGAAATAAATCGACGGGTTTGCACGTTCTCACAAAGTCTTGAAAAAACTTTACATAGTTTTAGACGTTATGATGTGAAAATCATTTTAGGCTTTGCTTTGTTGATTTGATTAAGTATATGTCATTTGAATTCAACAATTTTTATACCTAAGGATGATTGTGAAGTTCATTCGTTAGGAGTTTTCATATTCATCGTGCACATTTGCTATGTATGTTTGAGTTGATTTACCTATTGAATATGTTCACACTCATTCATTCCTTTTCCACGATTTCGTTATCTTAGTGTAAATTCATGGTGTGTGATTTTTTTTGTAAATTACTATTGCATTTTTAAAAAATGGAAAAATAAAAAATAGTTTATAGAAGCTTTCAAGTTAATATATAATGACCATAGTTATTTTCTTTGCTTTTCGTGACACTCCATGCTTATTTTTTATTTATTATTTTCCTTGTCTATTATGGACAAATAAAAATGAGGAGAACGAATTATGATTTAATAGGGGAGTTTAAATGATGGGATAGATTTGAGATGTGATATTTGTTTTGATTTATGATTATCTCATTTTAAACTCCATACATCATGAAGGTATTTATTTCTTATCTCATGTATCTAGGTACAAAAGTTGAAGATCAATATTTTGCACACCTTGATGATGACAAAGAAACGTCGGTGATTTGAACAAAAGTTCAAGATTTTTGAAGAAAGGTTAAAGACTTGCTTTTTTTATACCTTTTAAGTTTGGGGTTCATGGGAGGGTATTAGATTTGTATAAGACATTTGATTTCATAATTCGGATGTTTTTAGTCTGTAACGGTATATGATATACTCTAATGTTTATCCCATTTCAAACCCTCATTTGTGTAGGTACAAAAGTTGAAGATCAATATTTTGCACACCCTGATGATGACAAAGAATTGTTGGCGATTTAAAGAAAAATTGAAGATTTTTTAAGAAAGGTTAAAGACTTGCTTTTTTAGTACCTTTTCAGTTTTGGGTTCATGGGAGGGTATTAGATTTATATAACATATTTGATGTGATAATTCGGATGTTTTTAGTTTGTATCGGCATTGACATAAATGGAGATTTGTAAGGACATATTTTACATAGTCCGATTTATATTAAATTATGTCAGATACCGCTACAACTATCGTAGAAAAGTTCAAGTTCAATCAAGCATCAAGACGGATCTGAATATCAACATTCTTCAACAAAAAAAGCCTCTGCGAGATAGATTTTGGTAAGATTGTGTTTAAGTCCCGTAACGGTTCATTTAGAGTGTTGTGATAATTTTTCTAAACTGTTTTTAAATACCTGAGGCATTGTTTTTTATCAAAAGAATTTTTTCTAAGTGTTGAGGCGGAGTTTTGCAAAAAGAGTTTTTGACGTTCTGGTCATTGGAGCGACAAAATAGTGTCATCCAAGCGATAATGCCATGTCGTGCGATGTCCTCATTCAAGTAACATCCTTTTTTCATTTGAGCAAGATCACCGACTCAATTTTGTTATACATGCCTCATTAAATGAGTGATTTTTCCTTAAGAAGACCTGACATTTTTCAGTTTACGAAAATTGCAAACTACAAAATTATTTTGTCTTCTTCATTTAGGGTTTAAACTTTATTTTTCAATTCACAAAAAACCCAATAGTTTAGTGAAATGTTTTTGGAACCAATATACGTTCTTGTTGAAGTTTCTCTTGTAGAGATGGTAAATCTACGACTGACGACTGTGTGTCATTGGGAGTACTTATGGTGGTTCCTTTCTGATTCAGAGTTACGTGTTATTCTGGGTTGCTACGATTGATCTATTGTTGATTCTAAGATGAGGTCTATGTGAGTGCCTGCGGATATTCATTGCAGATTTCATTGTGTATGTCAGTTACGATTTACTTTTGCATAGTGAAATAAAAAGATTTTCCCTTTGGTTTTTTTTCCTAAAATTCATGCGTCAGCAATTTATTTATGATGGTTTGATATTACCCACCTAGATGTATGTGTTAGGGTTTAAATAAAACTATTTTAAAAATTAACTACAATTAAATAAGTTTAAATTGGAATTTGTGAATTGGTTGAAACCGATATCACATAGCTTTCTCATTAAAGCTTCCTTGAATAAAAAAACTTATTGAATTGATGTAGAAGAGACAGAGCATCTTTGCATTAAGTCACATTGACATGTCATGGATTGACCCCATTGTCATCTATCAAAAACTTCATATTGATGACAAGGTAAAACCAGTGAAGCAAAGAAGACGAACTTTTGCTCATGAATGATATGAAGTAATTCAGGAGGAAGTAAAAAAGTTACAGGCAACATAATTCATCAAAGAGATCCAATATCTATCATGGCTACTAGATGTAGTTATGGTACCAAAATAGAGACAAGTGCAAAATGTTTTTAGACTTTATAGATCTTAACAGGGCATGTCCCAAAGATAGATTCCATTTCCCCAGAATTGAGCAGTAAGTGGATGCCATGGTCGCACATGAACTTATGAGCTTCATAGATGCCTATTTAGTCTATAACCAGATATCAATGTTTGAAGGTGATACTGAGAAGACATCTTTCATTGCATAAAAAGGGACCTACTATTATAAAGTGATGCCTTTTGGCCTGAAAAATACAGATACCATTTATTAGAGACTTGACAATAAAATGTTCAAAGATCAAATCGAAAGGACAATGGAGGTGTACATCAACCACATGATGATATAAAGTCTGAAGGTCGAGAATCATGTGGAGGATCTAGAAATAAATTTTTACACCAAGGATCACTACAGGATGAAGCGAAATTCAGCCAAGTGTGTCTTCAATATCGATGCCGAAATTTTTTTGGGGTTCGTAGTCAAACAAAGGGTCATTGAGGCCAACCTAACCAAGATAAAGGCATTGGTTGACATGAAAACCCTAAGAAACACGAAGGACATTTAAAGACTCACTGGCAGAGTTGGGACCCACAACAAGTTCGTCTATTGATCAACCTACAAATCCGTACCTTTTTTCAAAATCTTGCGAAAAGTGTTGTGTGGGATGAAGAATGCAAAAAAGCATTCAAGAAATTAAAAGCCTACTTGAGCTCACTAATGCTTTCTTCTCATCCCATTCAAGGGTACAAACTGTATGTATACCTGGTTCTCTCAGAATTGACAATCAGCATGGTGATCATCCAAGATGATAATGGGACCTAGAAGTCAATTTACTATAACAGTAAATCATTATAAAGGGCTGAGACGAGATACCGAAAGAGGGATAAACATGCATACGCCTTGATACATGCGTCAAGAAAAATGAAGCCTTACTTTTAAGCATATACAATGATAGTACGCACCGACACAACTCTCCGATAAGTCATTCATAAACCAGAAGAATTGGGTTAGATAATGGCTTGGTCGGTTTAGCTAGGCGAGTTTGACATCATCTATCAGCTAAGAAATGCAATTAAGGTGCAGGTTTTGGCAGAATATGTAGTAGAGTTCACTTGGGAATCGACCGATGAGATGGAAGTTAAAATACAAGTTTAGAGTCCAAAACAAGTTGAAAGCTCATAACAAACTGTGGAGATCGTGAAAGCCCCCACAATTAGTCTTCCAAAAATAGATTTATTTCTCAAAAAAGGTGTCCTTGTTGAAGACCCGTTCTCATCAGATATGCATATATGGAGTTTATTTATTGATGGTTCATCCTCTGTAGCTGGTAGTAGGGTCGGGCTAATATTGTTAGCTCCAATCAAGATCGATATTGAGTATGAACTGAGGTTTAATATTAAAGCTTCCAACAATGAGGCTGAGTGTGAAGACTTGCTTGTAGGACTTGCGTTCGCAAAGGCGCTAGGTGTCGGCCAACTTCTTGCCCACAACGATTCACAATTGGTAGTGAGCCAGATTTTGGGAATCTGTAAGGGAAAACATGAGAAAATGTCAAAATACTGCAAATAGTGAGACGATATTTATAAAATTTCAGGGGGTAAAAGTATAGAGAATCCCAAGAAGTGAGAATGAAAAAGAAGATGCCCTTATAAAGTTTGATTTAGCTACAAAAATTGATATTCAAAAAAATCGTTCCTATCGATATCCTCCAAGATCCAAGAATCGACCGTGAGGAGGCTAACAATTCAAAATGTTTTAACTTGAACTTGGGACCAACTTGGATGAACCCAATTATTGAGCAATTGAGGGAAGGAAAGATCTCGAAGGGTAAGCAAAAGAAGAAAGGTACGTTATCGAGTCGTAAAATTCACCAGAATAGGGAATGTGTTATATGAACGGGGTTATCTTCTCCCACTCTTGAGATGTGTGCATCCGATGAAGGTAAGTTATGTACTTAAAAATATTCACGAGGGCAGCTATGAGAGCTATATCAGAAGAGGGTCATTGGCAAAGAGAATTGTAACGCAAGGCTACTATTGGCTAAACTTGACCAAGGATACAGCCAAGCATGTTTTTAAATATGGCAAGTGTCAACGCTTTGCCAACATACCTTATCATCCATTTTTTCGATCTCGACCCCATAGTCCTTTTTAATGTGGGTGATCGACTTGGTTAGCCCATTATCGAGGGCTAAAAGGAACTTTCGCTTCCTTATCGTCGCGATTGATTATTTTTCGAAGTGGGTAGAGGCGGAGTTTATTCTAACTATACCTGAAGAGAAATGTTTCATATTCATTGTGAGCAATATCATCTGTCGATATGGACTCCCAAACACTCTAATATCAGATAACGAAAAATAATTTAAGAACAAGTCCCTGCTACCTACTGTGGTAGGGTCGGCATAAAGTAGTTCTTCTCGGGACCAAGCCGACCTCATGTAAGTGGGAAAACAGTGACCAACCCGGCGATACTATATAAAATAATGAAAAAAGTTGGAAGATGCCAAAAGAAAGTGGGTTGAGAAGATACACAGCGCCCTATAGGCATATCGGACCACTAAAATGAGGTCGACAGTATAAACGAATTTTATGCTAGCTGTTGATACCAAAATTAATATGCTGATGTGGACGAATAATACGAAGACACGTGTCAATCTACATGGCACAATAGTAGCGAGGAAGTTAATTCCTTCAACCATTTCATATTCTCTCCGAGCAACGAGGAAGACACCTCAAGGAACTCCATCATCCCGAGATACTACATGCGCTCTGAGGAACTCTTGATCAACGAGCAACTAAGGCGGTCCGAGCTGCATCTCGGCCGTATCATTAATTACCAGACGGACAACTGTTCAACTATTCATTGAATGTTTATATTCTTGACGCCCACGCTACATTAAATGTATTACCCTTTCATATGTATGTCATTTAATGTATCGAACCTTTCATGTACAGCCTAAAGGCTATAAATACCTTGTATCATCCTCATTTATCCAGGATCGGAATATCTGGAGAGAACTTGTAATCAAGAATTCTGCAAACACTCAGCAATAACATAACAGTGGACGTAGGCTTTATTCTTAGCCGAACCACTTTAAAAATCTTTGTCTTATTTATTTATCTGTGATTGAATAATTAGAGCAATCTAGTTTTTTACATCAACAGATTTTTGTCTTATTTATTTATCTGTGATTGAATAATTAGAGCAATCTAGTTTTTTACATCAACAGATTGGCGCCGTCTGTGGGAAACGACTGTTACTATCGTTTTTCATAAAAAATCATTTATCATCAATGGCAGATAATCCAGAATCCAGTAATCGAAACGCTGGAAATACTGGAAATCCTCCGAATCCATCTGCATCTCCAGATCTGGCCGGAATTATGACAAATCTGGCTCAAGGACAAACCGACATGCAAGAATCTATGAGGCAACTCCTTCAAACTCTTCAAGGCGGTGCACCTACTTATTCAGGGCAAAGGAGTGATCGTGGGCAATCGCGATCCAGACGTACTGGGTCATATCGCAATGGAGAATCTAATGATTCTTCTTATCAACCTGGGCGAACTTCATCAATACGGGCTACAGATACAAATCAACCTATATCTCTCTCTCCGGAGAGAACCAGTGCCTTGGAAAGATTAAGTCGGGTATCTCCTTTCAGTCGGTTAGGACCAAGGAGAAACATGAGTCCACCTAGAGCTCCATCGAGAAGCTTTCGACCACCATCACGTTTAAGAGAAGGATCAGCACAATCACGACCAGCTACTCGTCGAGATAAATCTCAGGAAGCTACGTCAGAGCAATCAATTGCTCGAACTAAGCGGCCTGAGGAAGGAAATGAAGCATGGAAAGGTTCCATTCAGCGGTTGGAGGATAGACTGGGAGAAATGGCTAAGGCAAGAAACCCCTTACAGAGAACTTTTGTTCAAGGAACACCTTTTGTGCAAGCCATTGTGGATTTTCCTACACCGTCAAAATTCAAAGCACCTGTAGTGACCCCCAAGTATGATGGAAAGACAGATCATGTTCTTCATATAGAACAATACCAAGCTGCTGCCGACATCTATGCCGTCCCCGACGAGATGAAGTGTAGAGCATTCTCAGGAACTCTTACCGGATCTGCACAGATATGGTATAATAATCTTCCTCGGGGTAAGATTTCAACTTTTATTCAATTAGCCGAGTTGTTCATTGGCAATTTTTGTTTTGGGGCGAAGCCAGTAAAGCGAGTAGCACACTTGCTAAGTGTTAGACAAAAATCAGGTGAAAGTACTAGAGATTACATAACTCGTTTTAATAACGAGAAGTTGGAAGTCATAGATTATGAAGAAAAGACAGCAATCACTGATTTGATGAGTGGTTTGTTGCCTAATAAGTTATACTACACTTTGGCCAAAGATCCACCTAAAACTATGTCGGAGTTGATGGCAAAAGCGGCCAAAATCATGAATGTCGAGGAGGCTATGGCTGCAAAGAAGAATATGGATAAAGAAACCAAGGTGGAGGTCCACAAGTCTAAGAAGAAAGAGCAGAAAGGTAATGGTGGTGACAAGCACTCCAAGAACAATAGAACGTCATGGGAAGTCCTAAAGAAGTACGACAATTATACTCCATTGAAAATGGGTATTAATCATGTTTTGGAAGAAATCAAGAATAGCGAGGAAATCAAGTGGCCAGAAAAACTGAGGACAAATCCTGATTTGAGGAATAAGGCCAAATACTGCGAGTTTCACAAAGATCATGGCCATATGACCAAAAATTGCATAGCTCTTCAGAACGAGATTGAAACGCTCATCCGAAGAGGAAAATTGTCAAAATATGTAGATCGCAGGGGTGAAAGGAAGAATGATGATAGAACTAGAGAAAGATCTAGATCTCCTCGTCGTGCAGAGGAGAAAAAGAAGAGGGACCATGAAGATGATCCAGATGATGACCCCGATCTTCCCAAGAAGCCAAGGCAACCTGAACGAGAGGTATTTTCCATACGTTTTGGGTCATTTGATTGTAATGTTATTACAGGAGGAGATGCAGGAGGAGGAGACCTTACTGCAGAAAGAAAAGCTTACCTCAGAGAGGCTCAAGCTTGTTCATATATTCAGCGAATAAATCTGGCCGAGGATGATCGTCCGAGGAAGGTAAACAAAGAGAAGCTAGTGATTGGTTTTTCAAAAAACGACCTAGCAGATGTTCTTTACCCTCATGATGATCCTTTGGTGATCAAAATGAGGATGAAGGACGTGGTCATTTCAAGGGTGTTAGTAAACAACGGTAGTTCGGCAGACATCATGTATTATACATGCTTTGATAGCTTGAATTTGAAATTATCTCAATTGGAACCTTATCACAGACCCCTTCTGGGTTTTGCCGGCGAGAAAGTTTTTCCACTTGGGACGATCAAGTTGGATATACTCATTGGAACTTGGCCTGCTTGTCGAACAGAAAGAATACGCTTCTTTGTGATGGATAAGAATGTGCAGTCAGCCTACAACATCATCATGGGAAGAGTTGGATTGAAGAAGTTCGAAGCAGTTCCATCTACAGTACATCAGTGTTTGAAATTCCCAATGAATTTTGGAGTCGGAATTATGAAAGGTGATCAAAAAGTAGCTCGGGAATGCCATTATTCGTCTGTCGAGCAAGAGGAACTTGAAGAATCAAGGAAAAAGACTACTACTTACCAAGTGGAGGAAGGTACAGAAATTGAAACTCTTGATCCTAGGGATGAATATCAACTTGTAAAAGGACAGGTGGTGGAATCTACAGAAAATGTTATTCTGGACGACGAGCATCCTGAACGAGTAACCCAGATAGGATCGTCGTTGGATGTTTCAATAAAACAGGAGTTGATAGTTTTCTTGAGAAACAGGAAGAATACTTTTTCTTGGAGTCATGAAGACATGTCAGGGATAGATCCAAACTTCTTATGTCATGAGCTCAATGTGAATAAGGAGATCAAGCTTGTGAAGCAGAGAAGAAGAGTGTTTAGTCCCGAGAAGAACCAAGCCATACAAGAGGAGGTCGAAAAGCTCCAGAAAGCCCAATTCATTGAAGATGTGAAATATCCAGATTGGTTGGCAAATGTGGTGATGGTAAAAAAGAAGAATAATAAATGGAGAATGTGTGTTGATTTCACTGATCTTAACAAGGCATGTCCTAAAGATCATTTTCCATTGCCCAGAATCGATCAGCTAGTGGATGCTACCTCGGGACATGAGCTGCTCAGCTTCATGGATGCATACTCTGGCTACAATCAGATCAAAATGAAACCTAAAGACAGGGAAAGTACTTCTTTTATTACCCCAAGGGGAACTTATTGTTATAATGTTATGCCTTTTTGGTTTAAAAAATGCAGGTGCAACATATCAGCGGCTGATGAACAAGGTTTTTGCCGAACAAATCAGTTGCAACATGGAGGTCTATGTCGACGACATGCTCACCAAAATCAAGAGAGCTACTGATCATCTAGTTGACTTAGGCCAGACCTTTGATCAACTGGACAAATACCAAATGAAGCTCAACCCGACGAAGTGTACCTTTGGAGTACGAGAAGGAATGTTCCTCGGATACATCGTCAACCAAAGAGGCATTGAGGCGAATCCAGAAAAGATCAAAGCTCTTTTAGGGCTGCGATCCCCAACGACGAGGAAAGAAGTACAGAGTCTTACAGGACGAGTTACAGCGCTCAACAGATTTGTATCCCGAGCAACTGATAAATGCCTCCCATTCTTCAAAACACTGCGAAAAAGTTTTGAGTGGACTGATGAATGTGAGAAGGCCTTTCAAGATTTGAAGAAGTATTTGGGAGCCCCACCATTGCTGTCTAGGCCAATAACAGGAGAAAAGTTGTACTTGTATCTGGAAGTATCAGAGAATGCAGTCAGCTCGGCGTTGATCAGATTAGAGAATGGAGTCCAGAAGCCAATTTATTACACAAGTAAGGCTTTCCGAGGTGCAGAAATCAGGTACCCAAAGCTAGAAAAATTGGCATTAGCGTTAATTGAGGCAAGTAGAAGAATGAGGCCATACTTCCAGGCCCATACCATCATCGTGTATACCGACATGCCGTTAAGACAAGCCCTTCACAAGCCAGAAAAATCAGGAAGGTTGATGTATTGGGCAATAGAACTCGGTGAATATGATATTGTGTATGAACCCAGATCATCATTAAAGGGGCAAGCTGTAGCAGATTTTATAGCAGAGTTCACATACCCTGATACCCCCGAGGAACAAAAGGTACTTTCTGACCTACCTGTGGACGATACAGGATCAACAGACACAGGTCCAGACCAACTAAGGTTGGTAAAAGGACTTGTGGATGTAGAAAAATCATCATATTCAAACCCAGACCAACTCCGGTTGGTAAAAGGGCACGAACAGATGACCGACGAGGAACGAAAGATACCAGGGGATGATGAAAGAAAACAGCAGATATTTTACCGAGGAGTTCTGATAGATAAGAAATTTGAAGACGAGTTACCTACTTGGAGTTATATGTAGATGGATCATCTTGCACAGCTGGTTGTGGAGAAGGGATTGTTTTAAACACCCCAGATGATATTGACATGAAATATGCCTTGCGATTCCAATTCAAGGCTTCCAATAATGAAGCTGAGTATGAGGCCATGATAGCAGGTTTTCATTTGGCGAAAGTTATGGAGGCACGGCAAATAATTGTTTTCAGTGATTCTCAATTAATTGTGAATCAAATGATGGGAATATATGCAGTTAAGGGAGAATTAATGGTGAAGTACCATGCAAAGGTGATGGAGTTATTGACAGAATTTGATGCTATTCAATTGGTGAGAATACCGAGGATGGAGAATGCTAGAGCAGACGCATTGGCCCGATTAGCGTCAGCTACGCGCACCGAGCTGCGAAGAACGATACCAATTGAAGTATTAGAAAGTCGGAGCATAGAAGAAGATCTGACGGTGAAGATTATTACCCTTGATTTAGGACCATCTTGGATGGATCCTATCAGGGCATACATTGAAGAAGGAGAATTACCGGAGGACAAGCTAGCTGCCAAGAAATTGAAGTATAAAGTTGCTCGGTATGTGTTAACTAATGGTGTTTTGTATAGACGAGGAATTATGGCAGGTTTGCAGAGATGTGTGCATCCATCAGAATTCAAGGAATTGATTAAAGAAATCCATGAAGGATCTTGTGGAGCTCATGTAGCAGGTAGGACACTTTTGCAAAGGGTAATGACACAGGGATATTACTGGCCGACGATGAGGGTTGATTGTATAGCCTATGCCAAGAAGTGTGACAAGTGCCAACGTTTTTCCTCCATCCAAAGAACTCCACAAGCATTGTTGACACCCATAACTTCACCTTGGCCATTTGCCATGTGGGGGGTTGATCTGGTTGGACCATTGTCGACGACCCGAGGAAGGTTCAAGTACCTCGTCGTAGCAGTGGATTACTTTACTAAGTGGGTGGAAGCTGAACCACTAATTGATATGACGTACGAGAAGGTATATCAGTTCATTTGGAAGAGCATCATTTGTCGATATGGTCTCCCCCATGCTTTCATCACAGACCATGGAACACAATTCGATAATGAAGAATTTGCTGCCTATTGTCATCAGTCGAACATTTTGAAGCTTCATTCAGCACCAGGCCATCCCCAAAGCAATGGACAGACTGAGGTGACGAATAGAACATTACTAAATGGTTTAAAGAAGAGGTTAAGTGAAGCTAAAGCAAATTGGATTAATGAGCTCCAATCAGTACTATGGGCTTACCGAACAACTCCCCGAGCAGCAACTGGAGAATCACCATATATGCTAGCATTTGGAAGTGAGGCTGTGATACCTGCCGAGTTGGGTCTCCCAACGCATAGGGTACTGAATTTCAATTCCCCAGTCAGGGATTTGATGAGAAGACTGGATTTGGATATGCTCGAGGAGGTAAGAGAAGAGGCAGCCATTAGGAATGCTGCTTACCAACAACGTACAGCTCTGTTCTACAACAAAAGGGTGAAGAAATGTGGCTTAAAAGAAGGGGATTATGTGCTAAAGAAATTCATTCAGAAGCAAAATAAGTTGGAAGCAAACTGGCATGGACCTTACCGAGTTACAGAGGTTATTCGACCAGGAACTTACAGAATAGCAACTCTAGAGGGAGAAGAATTTAAGAATGCATGGAATGCTGAACACCTGCGCAAGTACTATCAGTAATGTAAAATGTAAAGCATTTCCTTCATTATGAATAAAACGAGGATGTTTCATCATTTTCTTTCTGTTGAAAGTTTTTCAGGGAATACTAGTGTAATACACTACGCACAAAAAATACTCCTTTGGTTAAGAGGCGACACTAGTGTGACCAACTACGGTTGGTAAGATATCTAGTGGACAGTTCGAAAGAACCAAAAAATACTCCTTTGGTTAGGAGGCGACACTAGTGTGACCAACTACAGTTGGTAAGATATCTAGTGGACAGTTCGAAAGAACCAAAAAATACTCCTTTGGTTAGGAGGCGACACTAGTGTGACCAACTACGGTTGGTAAGATATCTAGTGGACAGTTCGAAAGAACCAAAAACTACTCCTTTGGTTAGGAGGCGACACTAGTGTGACCAACTACGGTTGGTAAGATATCTAGTGGACAGTTCGAAAGAACCAAAAAATACTCCTTTGGTTAGGAGGCGACACTAGTGTGACCAACTACGGTTGGTAAGATATCTAGTGGACATATAGTTCGAAAGAACCACTACTACTCCTTTGGTTAAGAGGTGTACACCATCATGATCAATTACGGTTGGTAAGATAAAAATATACTCTCACATTACAACTTATGTTGGTCGGGAGGTAAGATTATTACAAAAAATTCTTTGAAGAACAAAATATTCCAAAATACACCAAGTATAGTTGGTCGGGGATAAAAACCCACTAACTGTAGTTGGTCGACGAGGATAAATTATTGACCTTAGTTGGTCAGACACATTTTATGAAAATATTTTAAATTTAACCAAGTATGGCTGGTCGGGGATAAAATCCCATCAACTGTAGTTGGTCGACAAACATTATTTAACCACTTTGGTTGGTTGGAAACATTTTGAACATTTTATACTCAAGTGATTGAACAACCTTGATACTTGTAACTTTTTATTAAGTTGCTCAACGAACAATATTATTGTTATCTTTTTAACAGATACATATGCACAAATGTAAAGGTGTTTGATAAACACAAGACAATAGCAAAATTTGCAAACCGAAAATGAAAGTCTTTTCATTAAAATTCAAAATAAATTACAGGTTACATGAATGTACTAACTATTACATTGATATTCCTATTCTATTGGTTTCTTGCCCTTTGCTTTAGAAATAGGCTCTTCGCCAGCAGGAGGATCTTCCAGGCAAAGGGGAGAATTAATAAAGTTCAAGTCCTTCAACATTCTGACATTCATTATTGAGGGTGTCTCCATTAGATGCTCGGGACGAGATACTTCGATTTGGGAATGAAGGCTATAATCACCGAGGTATTTTGAAATTAAGCTACGAGGAATGGAACGAGCTGGGATCCAGGCCATGTCCAATTTGAAAGGTGGCACAGGCAAGTCTAATAACCCTGGAGCATGATAATCCCATAAATAATGCCCTTGCTCCAATTTTAACACACCCAGTGCATTCAACCACCCCTGCTTATAACCTTCATTGTTGGCATGTTCAATACGAGCATCCAAGTGAACAAGAGCTTCATTATATCCGGCCATCCAGAATTCCCTAGGTTGCTTATGAAATTGAAAAGTTAATCTATCCAATTGCTCGAGAAGGTTTTTTGCAAAAAGATCCTTAGTATGTAGAGCAGACTTCGTTGCAGTAAGTTGATCTTCCAAGGATAGATTTTTCTTGGACATTTCTGATAGAGACCGATCTTTGACGTTTAATTGGAATGCTTGAGTTTCCAAAGTAGATTGGGTACGAGCCTCTTCAACATTGCGACTAAGAACTCTTGATCGGCTCCGAGAAGCGACTGGAGAACCTTGTTCCTCGACAACATTTTGAACAGCTCTTCCTCACCCCCGAGAACCTCTTCCTCGTCCCCGAGCAGTCACTGGAATAACAGATCTTCTTAAGTTATCCAATTCTTGCCTTAATTTGGCGTTTTCAACCTCTAAGAACGAGAAACCTTCATCAGTAACTGGTACTAAAGTAGTTGAAGATGATGCTGCAGATTCATACTGTGCCAACTTTTTCTGCAAATTATTGTTCTCCTGTTCCAGCAACTCAGCAATCTGCCTGCAAGCCTCAACTTCACCTTTTAAAGTTCTTTCCCTAATATCATATTCAGCGAGGATCTTTTTATGGCCTGTTTCAGAAGAAAGTTGTTGATATCTATTTTCATAATCCTTGTGCAACGAAGCCATTGATGCATTGTGTTGATTTTGAAGATCCTCTATGGAACCATGAAGTTCCTCGATCAATTCGTAGTATGCCACATTATTGGCCACAGCTCTATCAAGTAAATCCTTCAGGTATCGGTAAGCCTCAACTGCTTGTTCTGAGGCGTCATGACCTAGGATGTCGACAATCTCTGATACACTTAGGTCTGTATGACCAGCTTTATAATATCTAGTGCATTGTTGCATCAACTCAGTATTAGGAGCTGATATCAATTCCATTCTGGCCAAAAACTAATAACGAAGAGAAAGCAGGAGTTAATAAATAAAAGCAGACAGAGGATCAACAATGAAGAGATGAACAAAGATGTATTTTATTAGATCATAAAAGGATTACATTGTTCGATTACAAGTAATGAAAGATAGAAATACCGAACAACTTCACACCTTTTCCTTGTCTCCCAAGACTTTCTCGGGAGGCTGGGACGAGGAGCTCGGTTGCTCGGTGGTAACAACGGCTTGATCAGCAGGAATCTTCTCGGCAGGAGGAGGCATAGAAGAAATGTCCTCGATAACAAAGGGTTGAGAAGCAGAGACTGGGTCACCCATGGCTATAAAAGATTCATCATAAATAGGCTCATCTTCTTCTTCCTCCACAATTGCTGGAGGAGGACCAGGGAGGTGTAGTTGGAATAGCTCAGAATCGTCTTTAATCTTCAACTCTTGCAGAGCAGCTACCCAGCCATCATGGAAGTATTTCAACTTCCCATATTGAACTTGGGATGTCATTGCAACAATTCCCTTATCCCGTCCTTTCTCCCAGCCAGCACTGAAGGATTTTTTGACTGCAACCTTTCTTCTCAATTTCTCCGAGGAGAGCTTCACGTCCAATTCTTCTTTTTTACTTTTGATATCTCGCAGGATGAGCAACTCCTCCTCTGCTTTCTTCAACTTATCTTCAAGCTCTCCAAAATTCTTGAGCTTGTCATCATATTTTTTATGCTCAACCTCCAAACTTTTTACTTTATTCTCCAAACCTTTGGTGATCTCAGCCAACTTCACTTTCTCGGCTTCAACTACTGACAACTTTTTCTCCCAAGCAGTCTTGTCCTCATTGTACTGTTGGCGAGATTCCTTCAAAGATTGGGTCAAACCCAACAGAGCATCCTCTACACCAGACGAGGAACTAGAGGCTTTAATTACCTCGTCCTTCTTCACACTGTTATTAAAACAGTTCACCAGCTGAAAGAGGAGAAAAGCAGTAAGTCAGTGCAAAAATACAAATACTCAGAAAAAGAAAAGAAATTCAGAGTGTGAAAAATTTACCGAAGCAAGATGACGAGTAGCTAGGGATGTCAGCATATCCCTAGAAATTTTTTCATCAATTCCTTGGACCTCGGGTATGATCCAAGTTTTCACCGAGCTCATTGCAGAGCTCGGAGGAATGATGGTGGGAACACCAACACCACCAGCTGGCAATGTGGAGGCAGTTTCAGCCAAATTGACTGAGGATGATTTCCTCAATCTCTTCAATGGGACGTCAGCAACTTCAACCAAGGAAGAACTCTTGGTCGAAGAGATAGTAATCACTTCCACAGGAGCAATTTTCTTGCTCGGAACCACTGGGGGATTCTCAGTAGTTTTGGAAGGTGCAGCATCCACCTTCTTAGTCCCCTCAGGGACATCAGTTTTGCTCTTCTTGGCCCCAGCAGCAGAAGTAGTGTCATCAAATAGAGAAGGGGGAGCTCTTTTCTTGCCCATTCTATGACTTAAAGGAAGATGAGAATCTGAAGAAGAGTCTTCTGGAGTGGAAGCTGGCTCAACAGGGCGAGCAGTATAAGAAGTTGTATAACTCTTATACTGTAGCAAATATGATGCAGACCTGATGTGCTCGTCTGCAACGTTCTTATGCAAACCCCAGATAAGTTTCAGATGCTTGATATTAACCTCTGATTCTTTTGGAGTTTTTCGTTTGCTATCAACTGCAAATAAATACATAATGAGATATCAGTCATACATTTTGTCAAACATGATAAAAGCATAATTTCATAAGTAAAATAAAATGAAAAATAAACCTATCCCATTGCCATATGGGGGGCATCTGGGACCGTTGTATACTCCATCTCCAACTAAAGGGGCATATTGCCAATTTTTAATAACCAACCCATGTTCAAAATAATCTATGTTTGAATCAGGGAGGTTAACTACAAGGGCTCTATTCAGAAACCTAGTTTTTAAGTAATAAATATTATCTAGAGTGTCCCACTTATAGCAGTACATAATTTCAGGGATCCCTATATGAGTCCCATGAGTTAAATTTAATTTGTACACCCCATTAATTATTCTCCATGAATTGGGGGCTATTTTTGCAGGGACAAGATCGAAATACTGACAAAACTCAAGACACAATGGGTTTGGTGGAAAAGAAAATCCACATTCAGCAACAAAAAGACTGGGGAACCAATGTCCCTCAGCCAATCGAAAGTAATCTAAAGGCTCAGAAAGAACCTCTAGAGTTACCCACGAAGGAATGGAAAAATCAGAACGAAATTTCTCAACAGACTCCACAATATAAACCATAATGAATAAAAGAGAAGAAAGGAAAAAGATCTTACAGGAAGAAAGGAGGTATGTTGACAACGAACGAAAACAAGGATGAACGCACAAGAGAGAAGGAGAGAATAGAAAGCTTGAATGCAAGAAATTGAGAAAAGAAGAGGACGGTATGGTTACCTAAGAAGTTTAAATACTTTGCCTTGGGAATCGGCGAAGGAAATGATTATACGAAAGAAACTGTTGAACTTCCGGCGGCTAAAAGGACAAAAAGGGCACGAAGATCGAAGCGCTATTAAAAATTCAAAAAAAAGGCGGATTCTATGAATTGGGAAATAAATTCAAATACGATGCTCCTAAAACCCAGGAAGATCATCCAATATTGCTACATACCGAGAAAGAATATTCCATACTCCTCAAAGTTCGAAATATGAAACATTGGGGGCTTCTGTTGATACCAAAATTAATATGCTGATGTGGACGAATAATACGAAGACACGTGTCAATCTACATGGCACAATAGTAGCGAGGAAGTTAATTCCTTCAACCATTTCATATTCTCTCCGAGCAACGAGGAAGACACCCCGAGGAACTCCATCATCCCGAGATACTACATGCGCTCCGAGGAACTCTTGATCAACGAGCAACTAAGGCGGTCCGAGCTGCATCTTGGCCGTATCATTAATTACCAGACGGACAACTGTTCAACTATTCATTGAATGTTTATATTCTTGACGCCCACGCTACATTAAATGTATTACCCTTTCATATGTATGTCATTTAATGTATCGAACCTTTCATGTACAGCCTAAAGGCTATAAATACCTTGTATCATCCTCATTCATCCAGGATCGGAATATCTGGAGAGAACTTGTAATCAAGAATTCTGCAAACACTCAGCAATAACATAACAGTGGACGTAGGCTTTATTCTTAGCCGAACCACTTTAAAAATCTTTGTCTTATTTATTTATCTGTGATTGAATAATTAGAGCAATCTAGTTTTTTACATCAACAGATTTTTGTCTTATTTATTTATCTGTGATTGAATAATTAGAGCAATCTAGTTTTTTACATCAACGCTAGCATATGGGTTAGAAGCAGTCATCCCAACTGAAATCGGGTTACTGAGTAATAAAGTCCAAACATACGATCTGGAGCAGAACTCGGAAGATAGAAAACTTGATTTACACCTTATTAAAAAGCATCAAGAAGACACAAAAATACGGTGATCGGCCTATCAAAAGAGAGCTGTAAAGTTCTACGATAAAAGAGTCAGATCTTCCCTGATTAAAGTTAGTGATCTCGTATTAGAAAGGGTGATCCGAAAATCCAACAAACTTCATCCAAATTGGCATGGGATATACAAAGTCACGGAAGAAGTATTTCCAGGTACATATCGTCTGAAAAATTTAGAAGGAGAACCATTCACAAGTCCATGGAAAGTCTATCATCTGAAGAAATATTATCATTGAATGAACTGTGTAATAGTTTGAGCGCATTTCCATCAAATGTAATTGAATATTATTGCGAATAAATCTAAATGAAATGAATTGTTGTCTCATACTGTGCAAATTTTATATCCGATTATCGTGAAATCTCTCTCTCGACGGTATGGGAATGCTTGGAGTCGTTCTCACAGGCATGTCTCAATATAAACCCTGAGAGGTGGGAAAATTAATATCATTATTTTATGGTGACACTTAACATAATTATTTTATGGTGACACTTAACATCATTATTTTATGATGAAAGAGAATCTCTCTCTCGACGATACGGGAATGCTTGGAGTTACGTCTCCTAGGCATGTCCCAATATAAACCCTCAGAGGTGGGAAAATTAACATTATTATTTTATGGTGACACTTAACATCATTAGTTGTGGAGACACTTAATATCACTATTCTATGGTGACACTTAACATCATTATTTTATTGTGAAAGAAAAATGAAATATCTCTCTTAGTGGTATGAATATATGTAGAGTCTCGTCTCCTAGGCATGTCTCCATATAAACCCTGAGAGGTGGAAAAATTAACATCATTATTTTATGCTAACACTTAACATCATTATTTTATGGTGACACTTAACCTCATTAATTTAGGGTGAAAGAAAAATGAAATCTCTCTCTCGGCGTTACGAGAATGGTTGGAGTCTTATCTCCTAGGCATGCCTCAATATAAACCCTGAGAGGTGGAAAAATTAACATAATTATTTTATGGTGATACTTAGCATCACTATTCTATGGTGACACTTAACATCATTATTTTATGGTGACACTTAACATTATTATTTTATGGTGAAAGAAAAATAAAATTTCTCTCTCGGTGGTATGAAAATGCTTAAAGTCCCATCTCCTGTGTCTGAATATAAACCTTGAGAGGTGCGAAAATTAACATCATTATTTTATGGTGACACTTAACATCATTATTTTCATGGTGAAACTTAACGTTATTATTTTATGGTGAAAAAAAATGAAATCTTTCTTTTGGCAGTACGAGAATGCTCGGAGTCTCGTCTCCTAGACATTTCTCAATATAAACCTTGAGAGGTGGAAAAATTATCATCATTATATTATTATGTGACTTGACATCATTATTCTATGGTTAAAATGAAACACCATTGTTATGAGCTGAGTAAAATAGCAAAAACTACAAGTATGTAGACATAATGATGAAAATAAAGCACACATATCATTATCATTCACAAATCAACCAAAAACACCCCAACAGAGATGCACAAGGTTAACATTATTATATTCCCAAAATGTGGGGATGTTAGGGTTTACACAGAGTCAAGCATCAGAGACCACATACGGTTGCCCAAAAATTAGAAATAGAATAAGTCAGGTCTCGACTACCAAGTCACCAGCAATTGTAGCTTCAAGGACGATCGACTCTTCTTAAACAGTGGTGGAATCTTGGTCAGCAACCTGATTTTCTTCTTCAGCAATTTGGGTTATCTCGTCACCTCTAGTATCGGCCTCAATAGTCCGTTCAATGGCACCCTCAACCTAAATCTCCGCAAGAGAAACAATGGTATCATGATCAGAGAAGCTCAAAGAGTTGAAAGTATTGGCTACTTTTGTGTATCTCGTGGAAAGGTTAGGGAATTGGGTCACCACCTTCCGATACGTGACCTTAGATGCCTTTTTCAGGGATTAAATGGCGTACCCAACAAACTCCTCAGACTCATTGAACTGACCCACGATCGCCTCACATTTGGTTCCTAAAATCTCCTTTATGGCCTCATATCACTCCCTTAGAGCTTCTTCATGGTCGTTTTATAATGCAAGAAGACGAGTCTTGTATCGGAATCAATCTCGAAGCCCGATTAACTGCTCTTCATGAGCAGTATTTTCTTATATCGACTATCTTCTACTCGGTCTGCTCATCCAGTCTGATCTTTGGCTCACTCTCCCCCACCCACTGATGAAGGCGCTGAAGAGCAATAACAACCTACAACAAGGTAGATTCAAGAAATAAAATAAAGTATACGACGAGACAACACTTATGTAAAAAATATGAAGTAAAATTATTGCTTGAGTGACGCCATAGAGAGAGAAGCTAGAAACTCTAGTGCTGCTCTAAAGAACCGATTGTTGCAAGGAGGAATCATCGACGAGTTGACCGCCTCTGCCTTTATTTGGCTCTCGAGAAGAGACTTGAGATTTAAGGAGAGCTGAGCAAGACACAGGATAGCCGACGCATCATCAGAAATGGGAACACTGAGAGTAATAGTTCATCTCGAAGGTTTGGTTTTCTTTTGCTACTAAGAGGCAACACTAAACTCAGTGGCCTCCTTCCTTTTTTTCGAGCCCTCCACATTTAGGTCAATAATTGTGGCTTTTTGCTTGGGAGCTATCGGATGGCAAGTCATGACCTTCAATTTTGATAAAATATTGCCAATGATAGTAGCCGTCATTTCCCAAATGTGATTGGGAGTATTCTCAGGACGATCTATAAAATGAAAAAAAAATTAACAACTGTTGGTATCAGCTAAACATTAGGATGACAATAAAAGTTAATAAAATTTCAAATAAGGGAGAATCTTACGAAGAGAATCGAATGGGGCTTACCCCATTCTAATCAATTTAATGATCTCGGGCTATATCATCTCCTCAAAAAAGTATGAGACCATCCTCTCTCTATTAAGCATACTCAGTTCAGGGTTAACTTTGGTCGAGACTGTAATCTTATCCCATTTTTAGGGCGCCTTAATTTCCTTGTGCACAAGTAATTCATCGTGGCTAAAATTCCACAAGCTCGAGAAGAAAAAACACCAAGACTTTCGATCATAATTGGAAGTCTCGTTCACGTGCAATAATTTTTGGTCTAGTTTTTGGGCCATGGAGTGGTAATATCAAGGGTTGAATTTTATGTTAACAGTTGAATAGCATGCTCGAAAGTCTTTTAGGAGTAAATCCTCCTCGTAAGCAAGCCTTTATATAATGACTTACCCCATAATAATCCTCCAAGCACTGGGGGCTAGTTGAGTTGGAGCAATGTCGATAGCAGAAAGCATCCTCCTAATTTCTGGCCTAAAAGGAAGCCGAAAGCTTACTTTGAACATTTGCTCGTAAACAGAAATCTCGTTGGCGTTATTAAAGTCGTAGGACTAGACCTCTCGGCCTCTGTCGAAACTCTCATATGTATTTTTGGGTCAATACTATATAAGTGTCACTAGGTAATAAGACCCGTCTCTTAGATATCACTCTTATAAAACAAGGCAACACTTGTGTTAACCTAAAAAACTTCCCCCTCTTCATCCTTAACAATAGGCGCCTTACCACATTCGTCTCAGCTTAAATAAACATCCTTAGTCATTATAGTTATGGTTTGGGCATCATATGGGGGAGAAATGTTATCTCAAGTCTCGTCATCATAAATATCGTAGATTAAAGGCTCAGGATCCCTATGTTGGCTAGTTGAGGTGCTAAAATGACCTATGTTACTTGACTCAGTAAATTACATTATCTCGTCCAAGCAAGGACAATCAGCAATCACTCTTATAGTCTCATAAAAGGAATCAGGAGAATCCGAGTTCGCAGTTTCAGCAAGAGGGTTCGAATGCTCGGACGGGCTATAACCTTTGGAGGGAAATATACTATCGCTACTAATGATGACAACACTTAGAAAATTAACTTCAAGTGTGGTTTCTTGGTTGGAAAACTTGGCCAGACACAAAGGAGGAGGTATTACTCCTAGAGGTGTCGGAGTCATAGGTGTCAAAGGGACTCCCTCTCGACAAGATCTATCTCAATTGAGTTTGGCCACAGCCTCTTCCCTCTCTCGGTGAACACGATCACGAAGGCAATACACCTCAAGCTAAGTCTCATGTAAATTTTGGTACATTCACAACTTTTACTTAAAAGGTTACTAGGGTTAGGAAGATCAAATAGGGAAAATAAATCACCTTTGGTGAAGAACACTCAAGAACACCAAGCCCAAAAACCAGGAGTTTAAATCAGAAATATCATTGGAAAATGTCAAACGCCACCAAACCTCGTCAAAAAACCCTAATTCCTAATTCAAACCTAAGCCTAAATCCAACACAATCATTGAACTACCAAAAACCCTTAGAATCAACACCACATAACCACCACAAAGGGAGGTGTAAACCCAGGAAAGTCGTCAAAAAATATTAAAGGAAAATAACAATGAAAGCTAGGAAGGAGTGATTCAGAGTTACAAGAAAAAAAAGGAGATCGGAGAGCGATGGAACACGTTGGAGAAACGATAAGGAGGTAGAACCCTAGAGAGAAAGCTATGTTTTGTTATGTCTTGAAGGTTTTGAGAAATGGCAAAAGTGAGAGATAAACTCGCCCAAACCAAACTTTAACTCTCAAAATGGCAATGATGAGGTACGATTTTCGAGGCCTGTGATTATATGATGGCTATATGTGTGGACCAAATGCACATTGAACAATGCACCCAACCTTTTCAAAATTTTATCACCTGCGATATAGACAAGAGGTGATCAGCAACTGGCATATATCCCATAATGGTAAGTGACCTAAGAGAACATGGAGGCGATATAACTGTGACGTGTGATGATATGACCATTCTGTCCCCAAAGTACAATTAATAACTAATAAATAACTAGGCCATCAAATTATTGACCTACAAGACATTCATCGGGATTTGACGAGACACTAAAAAGAGTCCTCTTGAAGCTAATTGGGACCAAATTTAAACCTCGTCCTCTTACTGATGTCAAGGCTAAGGTCCAGGGGTAATTAATATACATAAGTATAGTCTCGTCCAGATGGCACCCAGGTAGATAACCACACCACAGTCTTATCCCAAAGACAAGACCAGTCTTCTAACCCATACTTGATATGTACATGTATGGCCTTGTCCAAATGAAACTTAAGTGGATGTAAGGAGATGAGAGTCTCGTCCCACAGACGAGACCAACCTCGACCTTACCAGTAGAAGAGTGTCGGTCTCACACAACACTCATGTTACAAGCTATCAGAGCTTTAGCGACATGTGTGTCGAGCACATATGTACACCCTATCTCGTCTGGACTTTCAACATGGAACTGAGCACTGCAGAGACTCTTGATCGGGTCGATGCCTTTAGTATCACCTCGAACGATACCTCATGTAAATATGTTCATCTAGGCGTGGAAAGTATGATAGGGAAATTTTAGTCATATCTACATGAAACTATTATTGAACATCAACAACTCACATGAGGGAATATTCACCACTATGATCTTGCTTTATGGACATACGATTGACATTCTCTCATAGGCCATGACTTCAGTTGGGTGTGGGATATGAAATGAGGGTGACATTGCACACACCCCAGCCTATAAAAGACATGATATGTCTTCTTCATTGGGATCAAATTCCATAACCCTATTGTTACTTTGTTAAACTATTCTAGCGCGCGCGCGAGAGAGAGAGAGAGAGAGAGAGAGAGAGCTTGTTGTAACACCCCGCGCAATCCGGACAACGGGGTGGCCAGCCACCGCCTCTGAACTAAGTCGGGCGCTACTAAATAAATACCATTCTAAGTATGTGACAGATATGAGACATATAAAATCAATCCACAAAATGAATAATAATCGATCCCAAAGAATAATAGTATTATAAAAACCATCACATGCAAAACTCCAATTAAATCCAATCTCCAAAATATGAATTAATTTAAAATTTGAATAAAAAACCAATTGTAAATACTCCAATTGAAATCCTCAAACAACTTTGGAACCAAATGGCTTAATAAAACCCAAGTGAAGTCTCATAATGAAATACGATGGAAAGAAAAATTAAACTAAATAAACAATAAAGTAAATCAACTCCAGTTGCACCTTCAAACGAATATCTCCAAATAGTCTTATGCAGCTTCTCCAAGACTTACCCTGAAAAATTAGTCAACGCACGAGGTCAGAACCCCAAGCATGAATGCACACTACTCCCCTCAAATAAGGTCCGTGGACCCAGACAGTAGCATTATACGCAATAAATATCATAATAGAGTATTTTAATTAATACGAGATAATTAAACGCAAGAAATATAAATCACTAACCACCCCCAAAGATTCTTTATAAAGCTCACACCAATATCATTTTATATATCCCACAATCCCAAAGTGCTAATTTATGTAAATTAACTTAAATTATATTATTTCTCAATTCTTACTTTAATTAAGTATAGCGGTCCTCCCGACTCGGGTGATTTCTCCACGAAAATACACATCCCCTCGTCAAAACGCCAACTGATCCGTTTAAACTGTCAACCCCTGCTGATTAACGAGGTTCCACACATGACACGACATAAAACGTCGGCTGGCCCGTTTAAAGTGTTGGCCCTCGCTGATTATGTCGTCAATATATTTTAATCCCCATTTTATTATCTTAGGTATTAATTCTCAATTTTTCATCTTCTCTATTTCACAATTTATAAATTACCCCATCCTTTTAATCGTTGTGAAATCCTCAAAATACCTCTTAGTCCCATACCTAAGGGTTCCCTAGTACACGTACATCCTATCCTATATAAAGGATGAAATACCAACATAAAGCACGCCATAGTCTCATGCCTAGTCTAACGAAATGACGATATAACGTAAAGATCTACCCCACCACGAAATATAAAATCTCCATGAATTTACACTAACTAGTCCCATACCGAGCAAGCATAAATTTTAACTAAGGCCTACCCACTAGTCCCATACCTAGTAAGCATCCTAAAATAGGGTTGAGCAACACACTACCCAAAAGCCCCTCGTCCCCGCGATGGCAAAAATGATTGAAACAAATCACATAATACACAATTCAATATGCATAACATACAAATTTAATCATAAAGGTCCCAATTTAATTTAAATCAACTAATAACACCGTCGTTGATTTCAGGACAATTTATTCCACTGAATAATGTTAAATTAATTAACAAGCAATAATATTCCCCTACGTCATAATCGTCCTCTTTTATAAGTCATCTAAATTTTAAAAGTGTGAACGCGTCCCAATAACCATAGAAATAATCCCATAAAAAATTTACATGATAACCTATATCCAAAATCATAAAAACTCAATAATCTCACCAACGCACTCAAGGGTTTCAAAGATTTATTCATATTTAAAAGTTTCATAAAAATGGTCCCAAAATTTAGTGTCCACTTTCTCTAATTAAGTTGCTAATTGCTTTTAAGAAAAACATGTAATTAAGGGTTTAGGCGACACTTAAAATGCATAATACTAAAGGATAGGAATAGAGATTCATGACTGTGATTTAGATAAAGAATATCTGAGTTTACAGTGTGATTCCACTCAAAAAATTAGCGAAGAGTTGTTCTTGAACAATCTTGAGAAAATACCAATTAAACCTTCAAATATTGAGTCAAACACTTGATAAACTTTGGGGCTAAAGTTTGTAGATGAAAGGGAATAATTTTAGAGAGGTTTTCTGGTTAAAAAGTTGATGAAAAAGTGATTTGAAAACCCAAGCCACGAATTTGTTGTGATATATAAAGGTTAAGAGTTTGATTAAGAAAAGAGTTCAAATCAGATACAAATACTGAAAAAATATTTCGGACGATAGGACCGTTGGAATTGGTTGAAATTTGGGAGCATAGTAGCTGAAGATAAGAGGAAGCTGCATAAAAAATTTCAACTCGGTCGGACGGTCGAATATTTTTATATATTTTTTTCTAGAGAGTTTTATGATTTGAGGACTCTTAGAGAGTTTTATGTTTTGAGAACTCTTCTAAACGTCCCAAGGCTTATATATACTCATATTAGGAGTCTTGTAATCTAGCTTTTCAAATTCCGAATATAAAAACTAACATATTTAATTATTAAAAAATAATTAAATCCAAAATTTTATTTTTCACTAATTTTTGAATTAATTAATAAAAACACGGGGAGTTACACTTGTGTATGTGTCTTCCATGGCTATTAGTGCCATATTATAGTGAAAACACTCTCATGCTTTGTATAGTGGACGTAGGCTAAGGCCAAGCCACTTAAACCATTATGTTATTCTCATTTTTTCTTGTCTCTTATACTAGATTATTTGTTAATTACTCTGTTATATTACTTCTATAACAACACTCGTAACGAGGGTGAATCCATTGCATGATCTTTGTAACATCAATCAATAACGACAATAATGTGAACTCCTTTCTCACGCAAAGTGTTGGAGGGAGACTTAAAAGCACCATGAGAACTGAACGATAACTCTAATTAGTGCTTAAATTATCGAAAGGGTCAAACCCATCGGTTGATAATGCAAGACAGACATTACGCGATTCCTTTCCAAATTCAGGGTTTTGTGTGCTTGGAAGCTACTAGATGAGTGAATCAATCGAATGACGCATAAGATTCCCACTCACCTCGCATCGAGCGTGCCATATCATGAACTCTACTATCCACGGTACAATGAAAAATCAATTTAATTGTGGCTTGAAAGGAAAATACTTAAAAACCTTCTATAGAACATGTGAGCACTTGCAATATTTTGCAATCTTATCTTCTCCACTCTCATAAGCCACTTATATTAGCTCACTGCATAGATGACACTCATCCTTCTCTTCATGCTCATTGCGGTACAATATACAATGATACTTGGATGCATGAATAGATTCGTACTTCAAATCCAAACCCATCAAGCTCTTCTTCTAACTAGGATAATTATTTGGTAACGTTTTCTCTTTTGGAAGAATGTTTTTATCCCACTTAAGAATTTCAATTACACTGTTGCTCGACAAACCAAATAGACTATTAAAATTATGCATATAATATCGAGTGATCTTTATCACAATCTTTATATAATGATTTTACCGCATTAGCTTTCAACCGTATGCATTCCCGATCTTCTGGTAATTTAGCGTCAACTTGTTCATTGACTTGTTCGTAATACATATTATATGTATTAACAGGTTGGAAGTTTTAATAGTGGTGGACTTCATAAGCATTTTTAATTAGGTCGGTCAAAGGACGGTGTGTTGGCTAGTCACGAACCACTTCCACTCGGTGGGATTCCACCATGCGATTGGGTACTATTAATTCTTTCAAAACGTAAGGTACATTCTTTTCACCATGGTATGTTCATATCTTATAGTCTTTTAAAATTCCCCACTTTAGTAAATGCAACTCAATGTCTTTTAAAGACATATATTTTCCGTTTATACAACGGATGCACGGACATGGAATCTTGTCGCTTTTAATATTTTTATATACGTACTTAACAAATTCTCGAACGCCCTTAACATGATTATTATATATTCGATTACTCCCCCTCATATACTAATTGTATTGTGGGAAATCCATTAAATAATCTTCAAGATTCAATCCACATATATTAATAGGTTAAAACAAAGGTACCCACCCTGGTACACCCCGGCGATAAGGGAGGGCTTGCGATTGTGTGGTTAGGCACACGGTGCTAGGTTCGATTCCTCGCTGGTAAGCCAGTATTTAAGCGGGGTGCGTGTGGGAGTACCCCCTCTGTTTAGCTTGTACGGGGGAGTTCAAATGGCTCGTTCATGTGGAGATTCATGGTTATAAAAAAAAGGTTGAAACAAAGGTCATATTTCATAAAAGAACGCATAATTCATTATTCATTCAAATTATTCAACATATATTAAACTTACATTAAACAACATAAACTTAAATTTATGTTGCATACACTAAAATTGTCAATAAATGACCCACAACCTTAAAATAACTTAAATAAACAAAATATTACAACTTGTTCTCAAATTAAACATTGTTCATCGCCCAATCTTGACCAACAAATAAACTCGCTAAGTAATAAAACAATTCTGATAGTATTTCAGCAAGGTCCCTTCTCCGCTATCAACGTGTAGAGACTTTTCTCCGTAACTTATGTATGTGTTGTTAACCAGTATCTGGACATCACCCATCTACAAAGGCCGATTGTGAACAAGAGTTCTGACATTCAAGGAAACGAGTGTGCATTAGGCAATAATCCTGGTATTGGCCAAGTCCCTTATATAGTACTGCCTGCCATAGTCACCGTGAGTGAATGACGATGACCCTGGGACTATGTAGGAGCATTTGGGAGAGCAATGTGGTAGGAGGAGGTAGGCCTGTAAACGGGGCAGATTCGGACCAAATCAGGCCAATCCAAATCCGAATCTGTTTATGTTAAACGGATTCGGATCTGATCCGATTATCCGACAGATTATCTGTTAGGGTTCTGAATCCGAATCCGTTAAGAATCCATTTATCCGATCCGATCCGATTATAATATTGTAAATAACTTTTATAAATTTCAAAAACAGTATATATAATAAATAAGTATTATAAATAAATACAATATATATTAATATAGGACTATTATAAATAATTATTAAAATATATATTTAAAATATTAATAAATTTCTAAATACAATATATATATTAATTAAAATATTATATATATAGATATATATTAATCGGATCGGATCATATGAATTCAAATTCGCTACATTTAATAAACGGGTAATCTAGTAATTGGATAATCGGGTAATTGGATTTTAGGCGTGATCCAAATCCGTGTAAATGGATCGGATTCGGATAAAATTCGATCCGTTGACAGGCCTAGGAGGAGGCATTTGGGAGGAGAAACCTTGAGATGGAGTATAGGGGAAACTTTGAGAAGGAGGGTATGGGTAACCTTGAGGAGGCATCTGGGGCCAAAAACCTTGAGTAAATAAGGACACAAGGAGCCCAATTTCATTCGTCAACACTCCCAAGTTACTCTTAATATCTTGTACATCCCCATCTGTCTTGGACTTACTTACTCTTGGCTCGAGATGCAATTCTCACCAAAGAGAGCTCGCCCACTAGAGGTGCATTGTGTTGTAACCTCTTGTTCTCCCTCTTTTCTCCTTTTCAAAGGTTCGGGTCAAGGCATCATCTTCAATGTCATCATAAGGGCTTGAAGCGGACTGACTGCTAATGGTTTCGATCGATTCCTATTGCGTGAAATTATATTTAGTCGTATGATTTTAACATTATTTAGTATAACGTTCATATATAAATAAATAAATGGTCATACTCACTAGAGTCGTAGCCAAGTGTTGTGGGAATTTATTATATTTGTCCTGCCGGGCAAGGACGTACAAGTTGCCCCGATTAGGTATTTTACCGAAACCTGGACCGCCCTTTGTCCTTACTGACCATTCACTCCTCAAATATTCATATGATTTATACCCCGGCTTATGGACATCAACTTTCTTCGCTCTATTTTTGTTTATTTTTCTCCTTCTAGATGAACTTCTTGTTCATCTCCTCATTTTTTAAAAAGTTGTTCCATTGATTGACCGACATTTTAACATTCAGAGGGGATATGTATTTCATAGCCAAAATATCGGAGCTAGATGCCCCCTTCAAACAATGTCTCTACCGAAGGTTCCTACGATATGTTCTAATTTGTTTAGTAACCCAGAAAGAACCTTTTACTTTGAATACTCGGGGAATGAAAAAGTCTTACAAAGTTATTAAAAAATGTCATCCTTGATGGATTGATCAACTTTGTTAAGTTATCTGCTGCCCTGACTCCCACATGCATTTACCCAGGAGACAAACACTAAGATTTAAAGATTTGGACATCATTTTTAGAGTCAGTAGGATCATTCTCAAGCAGGGATAACTTAAATGGCTTGTTTTCATTTGTTCGGGAGGTGTCATTAGGGGGGGGGGGGGGGGGGAATTAACAAGCGTTTATTTCCTACTCATAGATGGAGTGGTAGAATGAACCATTGGCGTAGAAGAGTAATATTCACCCAGTGGTGATGAGAATCCAGGTTGGGGTGTAGGAGATGAGAATCCAGGAGGTGTCCCATCATTATCTGGTACATTATCTCCATTGTCGTTCGACATTATCTACAATAATAAAAAATAGTGATAAATTCATTATACTAACATGTTTATGAGTAACTAATCATGTTTATGACTATATATATACCTTCTCATAATAAGACTTTAAAATATATCCAACGTGTCTGATCTCCATCCATTCGGTATTACTTTTTTACAATCCACGAATTTTTGCACATGGCCAACTAAGAGGAAGTGTATATATGATTGATGTATAAATGTCTGTGACATGAACTCATAATCCTTTCTTCATCAACTTATTGGAAAGATTCAATTTAATGTATAAATGTCATGAGACATCACAGTCTTGGTTAATGTTCTCTTTACATAGTTGTATCCACAATGGCTGAATGTTTTTTTCTGCCTTTTCTAACAATGTAAATAACGTGAGGGCTACGTCGAGATTATGTTGGCGAAATATATTCTTTACTGCCTCATCCCAGCTTTCTAGTAAGGAGAAAATAATATGATTGAATAAGTACTCTTGCAAGAGGGTTTGCAAGTTGGTTAAATTGTTCAACTTTCTTATTCCCATACTTATAAATAAAAGTAACCTCTATATGGTTCGCACTAATAAAAGATGTATAAGTGTTGTCCAATTTCAACCTCTCGTACTCTTGTTGTAAGTAATTATCACCGTGCCTCATTTTTCCTGAGAAAAATATATGAGGGTGTGAATATGATTCCTACAAGTAATGGCTATAACTAATCACTAACTAGTTATTTTTCTTTAATCGATTGAATTTAAGTTTATCTTATTTTATTTAATCCTAACATTGTTATGCGTCCTTCGGCCTTTTTGCGTTCATCCTACCAATATCAACAAGTTTAAATTAATTTTATTTTATTTAAATTAATACTAAAATTACTAAATATCCACCAAATGTGCAACCATTTGCACCAATTTGTGTTTACCCTAACAACAACCACTTAAGGAGAGGGTGAACATGACCGCAACAATCAACAAGTCCAAATTAAGTTTAATTTATTTAAATTAATCCTAAAATTACTACAAGTCCATCAAATGTGCGCATTATACATGTGCGCTTGTGTTACGTAAAAGAAAACATCTACAAATCACGTATGTTATAACGGCCAACCAAAGATATGTACAAGTTGAATTATACGCTTTATACACGTATATGTAGTTATAACAATCAACCAAACAATAATAAGACTATGTTACGTAAAACAAAAGATAAGTAATGTTACTTGAATAAAAAAAGCACCTATAATGAGTTGAACTTAAATTATTGTTCTCTAATTTCATGCGCACTTGAAACAAGGAGAAAACATGTGTAAGTGTATATATGTGTGTGTGTGCGCGCATATATGTATGTGTTATACATGTGTGTATGCATTATATATGTGAGTATACATGTATGTGTTATACATATGCGCGTATGTGTATGTGTTATACATGTGCGCGTATGTGTACGTGTCATACATGTGCGTGTGTGTGTGTGTGTTATACATGTGTGCGCGCATGTGTGTTATACATATGTGTGTGCGTGTGTTATACATGTGTGTGCGTGTGTTATACATGTGTGTGCATTTTTGTATGTGTTATATGTCTCTTCAGTGTATATGTGTTATATATGTGCACATTTATGTATGTGTTATACATGTGCGCATGTGTAATTTTGTTATACATTTGTGCGCGTGTGTGTGTTATACATATGTCCGTGTGTGAAATCCATCTCTCAACCTCTCCAACCCACTAATTCATACCCACAACACAAATACAATGGAAAAACAATGATAAGAATACCTTAATTAAAAAAATTCATATACGTACATACCATTGTTTACAACCTCGGATTAATTTAACCAAATTTAATGTTTTCAAATAAACAATAAAGAAGTGCCCAAAAGCACAAAATACAAGAAATCCCTAATTTTTTGGTCCTGTGATTCAACTATAAGCCCATAATTGGAAACAAACATATAAAATCCCTAAACAAAAGCTCTAAATATATGTGATAACAATATCTTCTACACTCATTAAAATTTTGATAAATTCGTCAGATATTATGAGATTGTACCACATACGAAAATTCTAATAATACCAATCAATGAATTACATGTACGTTGTGTAAATACATCGATTTAATCAAAATGACTAACACAAACAAAAACTTTAATCGAATTTAAAAAAATGTAACAGAATTATACTGTGTAACCATATAAACATCAAATAAAGATTGAAAATTAATGTCATATAATAAACCATATCTATAAACATACATGTAGTAAAACATAATTTATTTAGTAGGAGTAAACATTTCAGTCTCTCTCACACACATTGGGCTGCAACAAATTGCCTAATAATTAATTGATTATGGCTTGAATTGCGAAACTCCATTTTTTTAAGTTTTAGATTGCAAATATATTTTCATGAAATCGAATATCTTAAAGTAAGGAACTCTCCTCCTTTTCATTAAATTTTTAATATTTTTTTCCTACCCCTAAAAAGTTGGATTCCTCACAAAATTGGAAAATTAAACAAACATATCTACTACAACATTCGTCTCCTTTAATGGACTAGATTACGAAATCGACATTTCAGTCTCTCACACACATAAATACACACACATAAATATTTCAGTCTCTCTCACACACATATTTCAGTCTGACACATCCACGCATACACGTACACACACGCGCGCGCACATTTTAGCCTCACACACACACATACATACATACATACATACATACATACATACATACATACATACATACATACATACATACATACATACATACATACATACATACCTACATACATACATACATACATACATGCATACATACATACATACATATGCACATACATACACACACACACACATATATATAAAAAAAATTATACATTTCAACCACACGCATACACACACACACATACAAATCCATGTTTACTGAATGAGAGGGGAAGAGTATCTGAAAGAGAGAGGAACTGGCCTGAGGAGAGACAGGCGGTGGCGGTGGCGGTGGCCGAAGGAGAGACAAGCAACAGGGAGGGGTTAGATAGAGAGAGATATAGTGAAATAAAAAAGATATTGGGAGTGTTTATATGTAAAGGGTGTGGTCACGATTCTGGACCGTGACCCTAATATGTGACCATTTATCTTTTTACACGTCACGAACCTAGTCACGATCTTAGACCATGACCAGGGTGGTGATGTGTAAAAAATAAATGGTCATGTTCTGGGATCACAATCTAGGACCGTGATCAACTCCCGTGATAATTTCAAAATGATTATGACCCATGACCCATGGCTGTGACCCATCTCAACTGAAACCCTAACATTTGTCATGCCTAGGGTCACGATCTAGGGCTTGTGACACCCCGCCTAATTAAATACCAGGTGATCAGTCTTTTATTAATTAAAAGAGGTTTCTCATTTGTTTCATTCTCAGCATCACTGTCGATAAACCATATTAATTACTAACCACCTATTAGTTAATTGAGCCCGTGCCAAATTTTATCTTGCATTAAACAAATAATAATATGTGAAAACCTGAATTAAAACATTCACACAATACTAGAGTAAAAAACACCTCAAGTAAATAAATAATTGAAGTCTTACCGAATAAACCATCGGCTAAAATCCAACCCAAACAATAATCCAACAAATAGGAAATTAAATCTCACTACAAGTCTGAAATGAATAATTAAAATAAATAAAGTCTGATTAGGGCAACATGCCCAACTGAGATATTAGAATGAAAGCCTACACTAGGAGTGAATGACAGAAGCATCTACGTAAGTCCTGCAAGACTTCACAGTGCCTACAACTAAATGTCCCTAGAATGGATCGTCAAGTCTGGCGTCCCTGTGGTTGGACACCTAAAAGGTTTTGAAAAAGATTTATAGCAAGGCTTAGAACCCAAAATATTTTAAAAATATTTTGCAAGTATTTATCACAATTTAAAAATCAGTTATTAATTACATATGTTATGTTCATGTACACTCCCTTGAGTTTCCTCACCTTTCTTCTATTGTGCACACCTAACGTTTATACTTAGCCCACCTAGCCATACTACCCAAGCTAACTAGACATAAGTATCAAATTGGATTATCGATACCTATAAGTCCCTCATACCGCCCATACAGTACGCTATCCGTATTAACATCTCTCGTATGTTATTGATATCATAAGCACCATATCCATCCCTAGTTATTTAATCATTTAATTAAGTGTCACTACTTAATTCAGTATTTATATGCACACTGTCGATTCGTCTACTATCACACGTAAGTAAAATTAGTCAAATGGTTATATATATATATATTTTTCTCACTAATATATATAATTACGATGTCTCTCGAAAGGACCACCGTACAAAATAGGCATACTCTGCTATCAGTCTATGTACCTCTCGTACAAAATAAGGACTATTGGTTTGGTATGTCTCCTCAAACCTAAAATTAAATAACAAGCAATGGAGGCAAACATAGTTCTAAGACTTTGGGCAACGCACATACCTAACGTACCCAAACGACAGATCGGTCCCACTAAAACACGACACCTAGTGGGCCGCCCTAAATTCTATGTTATGGGGCACAAATCCAGACCTCCCTGGAATCGTCAAGGTGGGATCACCCACTGCGAGGGAAATCCGTGATAGCAGACAGCGTAGTATATTCACGTACAATCACCAATCATATATATATATATATATATATCGATGTAGTAGGTATACACACAACCCCATTTATCATATTTCGTACGCAATATTTATCCCTCGAATACTCACCGTACTAACATGTTACGAATATTCTCACTATCGTAATTACTCAAGTTTTATTCTTTACTTTAAGGGTCCCAGTCACCCCTTATTATTATTTCAGTAGCGAATCACAGCAGTTCGTTAGTACTAGATTGGCATGTGAAACGGGCGTAATATTACTATAGTGTGTGTATATTTACCCTAGGAGTAGTGGGATACCCTTTAGTTCCATCTGGATGGAGAGCAGGATTGGACGCTGAGAGGATGTATTTTATAAGGTTAACTCATTTTGAGAGGTGATATTCGAGGTATGGTTTTATCCTGTGTACGAACTGTTGTGCGATGGTGGGAGAATACAGCAAGACTATTGTATTCACTATTCCGGGGCAAAAAATCTCCTTTGAGGATGTCTCACCTGAGAGGGGGTCGATCTCACGACAAAATTTTATGAAATAGACTTTAGAGAGTATAGTTGTCTAGTTATATTGAATCCTAGTGCGTAGTGACTTTTGCTGGTGTGATTCAGAGTATATCGGTTTCACCATTGAGTGGAGAGTTTTAGCTCATTGTTGTTTGCGTGCAGAGAACTTAGTGATCGTGAGAGCATCGTATCATGTGATGCCTTGAGAGACATTGGGCATAGACTATTTGATTTATATATCGGGAGACAAAAAAAATTGGTGATATCTCAGGTGTGTGTTTGGGAACCACTAATTTTGATGATTGACAATTCTAGGGGATAGTGCATTGGAGAAAGTTCTATTGGGGTTTGTTACGGGATGTTACACGTATGGACCTTAATAAACGTTGGGAGTAGTGAGACATTGTTGGATGCTAATGCATTGGTTTAAATGTTAAATTATTGAACGTGTAGAAGGAACATTTTAAGCTAAGGCCTGAGAGCTATTATGATATATGGAGAGAAGATCTCGGTAGTGCTGCGAAGGAAGCACGGAGAGAACTTTTGCACCACAAGTTAATGGGTGGGGAAGTATTGATAAGAATTAAATTTCAAAGTGTGGGGTAATAGAAAATACCCGTTGGATATAGCCACGTTGAGAGAGTGCGGAAATGAACTTGAGATAAGTGTGTTGCGTATAATAAGTTGTGATATTTATGCCAGGATTGGGCTAGTCTATAATATGATGAGACTTTGTGTTCACTGTTTCGAGATATAATTTACTTGTGTTATTTATCACCCGAAATATATTATTGTGTGTCGCATAATAGGCTTATAACAAAGTGGTTGTATTGTTATTTTTTATCCCAGTGACTAGGGACGATTACTGATGGGATTCAGGGTGGATATATTTATTTTCGAGCAGGGAGATATAACTCATGATCAATTCGCGCTAAGAAACTAGTGATAGTAGGAGCGCAGTATTGTATGATGTCTTTTATAATATGAGAGTGAACGAGTATACTTTTATGTTAGGAGACAAGAATTTGGGGGGACGTGATATGAACTAAGGACCTAGTAGATCTCAACGACCGACAATGTTAGGTAGTAGTGTAACGGGGGGGGTTCTTGTTTTGATTTCGCTTTGCGAGATGTCCCATGCATGAAACTTAGCGCAACGTTGGAAGTGAAAAGATGTTTGGTCATTAGGACATGGGTTTGGTACCTTGGTTATATATATATATATATGTGTGTGTGTGTGTGTGTGTGTGTGTGTGTGTGTGTGTGTGTGGTTATAATTATGAGATAAAAGTTATATTACGGTTTAAGGCTAGTAGAGTCGAGTGGCTTTCATGCAGATGAGCATGGGTATAAGGTGTATGGGCGCCCTGATTAATTAATTTAATTCTAATATAATTCTCGATTGCAAGGGGTAGAGATATGGGTAGCAATCTTAAGGGTGTGTGAGTAGGGAAGTCTTTGAGGCTTGGAGTACTGGACTCATCTGAATTTCGAGGACAAAATTTTTTTGTAAGGGGGAAAGTATGTAACACCCCGTATTTTTTAGGAGAAATAATTTATTTAATTTGAGGATAAATAACTTATTTAATTTGGTGAATTAGAATTTAAACTAACTTGATGATTTGGAGAAATTATTTAATATGGAAGATTCAATTTATTTGAAGAATTAAGATTTAAATTAAATTGGGTTATTTCTTTTAAGAATACATGTGCCGTAATTTGAAGTTGAAATTTAAAATTTTAGTTAAGTAACTCGGATAACGATTATGAGTGCACGGTTGATCCGAAATGGGTCAAAATAGTCAAAAAAGAGTACTCAGGGGTTGTGTTCGGGTCTCTGAGGTTTTTAGATTAATTAAAACTTATTTTGGTGACTTTTGGGCTTCTTAATGGTATATAAAAAGTCAAACACGAGATTACACTTATAAAATGAAAGGTTTGGGCTTAGAGAAGAGTTATTTTCACATAACCAAAGGTTAGGAGAGTAATTTAAAGAGGTAGAGAGAAAGTGAAGAGAATTGAGAAGAAATTTCAAGAGTATAAGGGATGATTTGAGGAATTTTTACAAGAACATTCTTGGAGTGAAGATTTGGGAAGGAAATTCTTGGAGGTGTATCAATATCTTCACCAAAATCAGGCCCTACGAAATTATCCAGGTAAGTAGTTAAATTTGCTTTCATTTAATTTGCTTTATTGCGATTCATATCATGGTGGGTGTAAACCATAGTCTTTTTTTGGGTGAACTAATTTATTAAAAAGGTTTTTGGGTGAATCATTTTGATTGATATCGATTGATAATTAATACAAAATTGATATCATGTAAAGATATATAACATAATTACCTTGCTGGAAATCAAACTTATATTCGTTAATTAAGAATTGTAGAATCGAATTAAAGATAATGATTGAACAAACGTTGTAAAACCCAATTCGTGAAATCGTGAGTGATAATCGAAACCATTGAAGTTTAGAGATTGATATGATGATTAGAACCTGTTTAGTATGTGCAATAAACATTGGTTATGATTGGGATGAGTCTTGAAAAGAAACTATGAAGGTTTGATGTGTAAAAATGGAGGAAAAACAAGTTGGAAAAGAAGGAGGTTCGTTGTTCAGCAGCAACGAATCAGTCCGGTTTTGAGGCCGAACTGATCCTAATTAACTGTTTGTCATAAATAAAAATTTAAATCTTTTCATTACGATCGCGTGGGTGTCGACCTCATATTTTTTCATTTTTTTGTAATTAGTTATGATTTTTCTACGGAAGGGTGTCTGAAATCGAAATCCTTTGTGAGAAATAAAATCTGGATTATTTAGGGATGTTCGTAGATGAGCGTAGGACTCTGAAAATATTAAGGAACATAATTTTTACCTTGAAATTGGATGGGAATGAATTTGAAGTATGGATTTAGAGTGTTTAGGATGAACAACCCTCGAAAAAATATGAACGGATTTGTATGGAGATTTTGCATGAAATTAGGATACGAACTAGACTGAGATGTGTTTAGTATCTTCGAATAAAAATATGAATATAAGTTAATACTTATAGAATTAGGAGTCGTGGTCATGACTCGGATATTTTCAGGCTAGGGAGTTAAGCACAGAGTAGCCAGTTTAATTTATTATAGATGTATGTAGTAAATTATTGAATATTGAATTTAATAAAGAGTGTTTTACCTAATAGTGGGACTTGGTGTAATACATTCTGAAGGGTGAAGGTACCCGGGAATATAAAATAATAAGTGTAATTTGAATTAAATAGTATGTAGGATATTCAGGAGATATATATGTTACGTATGGAATATATGATATAGGTTATGTGCCTATAATGATTTGTATGATTTATTATGTTTATGACATACCTATGTTGCTTGCTATCAGAAGGAGGTTGCGCATTGTGGATAGTCTTATCCTGATGAGCCTATTGGGGGGGGGGGGGGATTTGTAACCTGAAAATAAGAACTTGGACATATGCTGTCTGAAAGTATGATAGTTTTGACGGTTGAATAGGAGCGTAGGCATGTGTGTAACCCATTTGGCTGGGGACTATGTTTGCCTCTAATATGTGTGATTTGTAATGATGGTTCGAGTGAGATACTGAACCAATAGTCATTTATATAGTGTGTGATATATCGGGACTTGATAGCAGATTATACATGCACTGCAGGTCTCAGCTTATGGGTGTCGTATTATAAATATATATATATATATATATATATATATATATATATATATATATATATATGCGTGTGTAGAATGATATATATACTTGTGATTGATTCTACTATGTGTGCTTGGTAGATGATGTATCGGGTTTGTGTGTATATAACGAGGGGATAAATATACGTTTCTGACTTATTCTACTGTGAAATTAGTAAATGAGAAAGACAGTGACATCTAAGATAACTCTAGTGGGTGGAGGATTAAACATATAATGAGAAATTCATAATTAGCTAATTGATATAAAGAATCCAATAACGTATTATATGGGAAATACGTGTGGGCACAATAAGTTAAAATGAAGAAAAAGACTCGATACGGCTAGTTAGGTGGTGTAGCATAACTAGGAAAGGTTAGCAGACAAGCATTAGGTGTGCACATTAGATGAGGGATGAGTTATAACTCAAGAGAGTGCATCACTAACTTAAATATGAAGAGTGTACAAGCATATTTAATTACTGTAATTTAATTGTTTGCTAAATATTTTCAAAATGTTTTACTTGGGATCTGAACCTTGTCAAAATCTTTTTCAAAACCTTTTAGGTGCTCAGTCATAGGGACGCTCAGTTTGAATATTCTATACAGGGATGCGTAGCTGCAGCCCATGTGAAAGTTGCAGGACTTGATATAGACGCTTCGTTCATTTATTCTAGTGTAGGACTTTTACTCCAGTATTCATTTGGGCATGTCGGCCTCAGATGTTGTATTCGTTATTTATTTGATATTATGCATTTCGGTTATTGTTCAGTTTACTATTGTATATTATTGTTGAACCGGTAGTTGTTTTGGTTACTTTTATTTATATTATTCAGTTGCGTTGGTTTTAGTTATCAGTTTGTGTGGTGGTTTAATTGTAATTTATTTCCGCATTGTTATTATTTAATGAAAGATAAAATTTGGTACCACTCTAATTAAATTACTAGGTGGTTAGTAACTTTAAAAAAAGTTTTTCGACAGTGATGCTGAGAATGAGCCATATGAGACCAACGTTTAATTTTAATTACGGGCTGGCCACCCGGTATTTTAATAGACGGGGTGTCACACTGGTCTACATCACAGGTTCATTCGAAACATTCGTAATTTATTCTCATCCTCTTGAATTAATTACTTTACGATTTAAGCCTAAATAATTTTAGCCTTAATTCTCTCAAAAAGACCACTGCCCGATTCCACATTGGACCCAGTGTATTCCCATAAGTCCCTAATTTAAAGAGGCTCCAAAGGTCATTCAAATAATTTTCCAAAAGTTCTACGCTTAAATAGGCAAAATTGGCAATTCTCGGCAAATCGAATCGATTCACCCAAAGGCCGAATCGATTCGTTTTGCAGAAAATCGTTTTCTTCCCCTACGCAAGTGCTTTTTTCACCATTATCATTAACATAACTCTCATGTTTCTCCACCAAACTTAAAACCAATTGTCCCGAACCTTTTCTGCATGTATTAGGAAGGTTTCTAACGTAATTTTAACATCAAAACACTACGATTATCATTCAAGAATTGAATCATCTAATCCTCAAACCCCCTACATTTTAATGTTCTTTCTTCATATCCACATAAAGCCCGATTTAATTCGTAGAGATTATCATATATCATCTGATTTCTTATCCTCTACAGATGTTAAATCCAACTACATGCAATTCCTACCCAAACATGAATTTCAATAATTCTTTTCATCCAAAATATCAATTTAATCAAACTTATAATGAAACCCTCACAACATGTGTATTATAACCTCAAAATAATTTGTAATAAACACTTGACTTGATTAATAGGGTATGATTTCATGATTGGGATGATGCATTGATGGTATCCTCTTCCAATCCTCACTCTCAAGTTGTTTGTGGTGCAAGAACAAGATGAAAGATCCAAGAATTTCTTTAAAACCTCTAAGAACTCTCTCCCTTTCTTCTCTAATGGTTTCCCTTTGTTTTCAACACTCCTAACCCTAGACCTCTCTATCTAACATTTGATATAAGGTTGGGAAATTCGTAGCTCCCTCCACCCTAAGCTACTAAAAGACTAAATTACCCTCATACGGTCCCGATTTAGTCTAAAAATGCCCCGAGATCCAAATAACACCTCCGGGTATACTATTCCGACTATTTTGACCCTTTTGAAATCATCCGTGAGCTCGAAATCATCATTTGAGTCACTATACACAAATATACTATCTCGACCTCAATCAGTCCACGCGACGCTCAGTTAAGATATAATCCAATTACGTCAATATCACTCGCTATAATGCGTAATAATTTTCATACTTTATTTACTATTCACTTAGTAAATCAAATTCATAATATTGATCATCATCTCTCTATCGATTAATATTTAAGAAGCACATTATCATTCAATTTAATTAAATTACGTCTCTCGTGTAATTTAAAATAAAATGAATTAATTACTGAATTAATTAAATTTTAAATACGCAGAAATTCGGGGTATTACATACTTTCCCCTTACAAAGGAATTTCGTCCCTGAAATTAGGTCATACCTATGCTAAACAACTCTGGATACTGCTCTCGCATGTCATCCACTTGCTCCTAAGTGGACTCATCAACGATGTGGTGTCCCCATTGAACTCTAACTAGTGGCACCACCTTAGACCATAACTTACGCTCACTACGATCTAGAATAGTCATGGGTCTCTTCTCGTACGAGACGTCTGGCTGTAAGTCGATCTCCTCAAGTAGAACGTGCCAAAAATCCCCATTGCTCCTCCGATATTTCTTCAGTGATGCCACGTGGAACACATCGTGTATCCGCTAAAGATGCTCTGGTAAATCCAATCTATATGCTATTGGTCCCACTCTCTTAATGATAGGGAAAGGCCACACGTACCTTGGCGCTAACTTCCCCTTATTGTCGAACCTCATGACCCCCTTTATGGGAGTTGCACGTATCAACACATGGTCTCAACCTTAAACTCGACGTGCCTTTGATCTTCATCGGCATAACTCTTTTACCAGTCCTAAGCTATTCGAATACCTCCCTGAATTAGCTCGATGATGGCAGTTGTTTACTATATCATCTATGGCCCCAATAGCTTATTGTCCCCCATCTCAAACCAGTAAGCGGGCGAACGATAAGGTCTCCCATAAAATGCTTTAGACGGTTCCATACCAATGGTAATTTGGTAAGAGTTGTTATAAGCAAACTCTACCGATAAAGGATATTGCTCCCATCCTCCCCTAAAATCCAGGATGCACATCCTCAACATGTCCTCCAACATCTTATTAACCCTCTTAGTCTGTCCAACTGTCTGTGGATGATAGGCGATACTCAACTGCAATTCTGTACCCATGGCCTCCTGAAAGCTCTGCCAGAAGTGAGACACAAAGATCTTGTCTCTATCTAACATAGTGTTACGGCACCCCATGCAACTTCACTATCTCGATAATGAACAGCTACGCATACTAACTCATCTTGTAGTCGGTGAGAACAGGCAAGAAATAGGCCACCTTAGTCAACTGATCCACTATTACCCAAATGGAATTGTAACCCCTTTACGACGTCGGCAGCCCTGTAACAAAATCCATCGAAATGCTCTTCCACTTCCACACGGGAATCTCCAAAGGATGTAGCATCCCTGAAGGCTTATGATGGTCTACCTTAACTAACTGACAGGTAACACACTTTGAGACAAACTTTGCTACGTTTCGCTTCATCCGACCCACCAATACTGCCTCCGCATGTCCTGGTACATCTTATCCCCACCGAGATGTACTACAAACCTCGATCTGTGAGACTCGTAACCGCTTATCTTAAGTCATCATCCTCGGGTATAACTAGCTTCCTATTAAAACGTAAGCCTCCCTATGAGCTGATTGAGTAAGACTCTGCACCCTCAACCAATAATTACAGCACTCTATCCTGACAGTATGGATCATTCGCTTGTGTTTTCACTACTCGCATGATAATCTTGGGAGTGATAACTAAAATCGATATGAATGCTCTGACAACCTCATCATCGTGCCGAAGCTCACTCCACTTCGCCTTCTAGACCTCTGCCAACTCCTCAATGGGTCTCCGGCTCAACGCGTCTGCTGCCACGTTAGCCTTACCAGGATGATATTGTATATCAAAGTCGTAATCCTTCATGAATTCTAGCCACCGCCTTTACCTCATATTCAGATCATTCTATGTGAAGAGATACTGAAGTGACTTATGATCCGTGAATAATGTAAACTGCTCTCCCAACATACAATGTCTCCATATCCTCAAAGCAAGTACCATCGCTGCTAACTCAAGGTTATGGGTGGGGTAATTCTTCTCATGGGGCTTAAGCTTTCGAGATGCATAAGTTATGGCCCTCTTATCCTGCTGTAATACACCCCAAGTCCCTGTAGGGATGCATCCGTGTAGATTCGATACTCCATCGCACTCCTAGGTAATGCAAGTACTAGCGCTGACGTCACCTTGTCCTTCAGCTCATCAAAGGCCAGCTGACAGTGGTCACTCCATACAAATGGTACCCCCTTGGGAGTCAGGTTTATCAATGGACCGCAATCTTCGAAAATCCCTTAATGAATCGACGATAATGCCGAGCCAAACCCAAGACGTTACAAATCTCCATCGGTGTCGTGGGCGGTCCCCACTTCCTCACTGCGGATACCTTACTCAGATGCACTGTAATACCCCTATCAGATAGATGTGGCCCAAAATCTGCACCTCCCGTAGCCAAAATCCACACTTCCCGAATTTGGCATACAACTGATGGTCCCGAAGTGTTTATAAGACCCTACACAAATGTTGTTCATGCTCCTCCTCAGTACGAGAGTAAACCAAAATGTTGTCTATAAACAAGATCACGAACTGGTCCAAGAACTCCCTGAATACTTTGTTCATGAGATCCATAAACACTGTTGTTGCATTGGTGAACCCAAACGGCATCACCCTGAACTTGTACGACCCGTACCGTGACAGGAAAGCGGTGTTGGGAACATCCTCCTCCCGAATATCTAGCTGGTGATATCCCGATCTCAAATTAATCTTTGAAAAGTAGGCAGCCCCTCTCAACTGATCAAATAGGTCATCGATCCTCGATAACGAATACTTATTCCGTATCATGACGTTGTTCAGCTCCCTATAATCCACACATAAGCGAAGTAAAATCGCCCATCTTCTTTACAAACAACACAAGTGCACTCCATGACGATATACCTCGCCGAATGAAACCCTACCCCAATAACTGCTAAATTTTCCCCCTCAACTCTCGCATCTCTGCATGGGCCATGTGATATGTTGCTCAAGAAATTGATATCATACCCAATGCTAGGTCAATAACGAACTCGATATCTCAGCTAGGTTGTAACCCTGGTATCTCCTGAAATAAATCCTCAAAATCTCTCACAACTGGAATCGAGTCTATTGGAACGACCACTACACCAAAATGGGCAAATTGTCACCTTTCAGCCGGCCAGCCTTGTCAAGGTCATTGACCGTGACAAAAAACACGCGTTTTATGTCACGGTCATTGACCTTGACACGATCGTGACAACTAATTGTCACGGTCATTGACCGTGATAAGTCCGTGACAAATTTACTTGTCACGGTCAATGACCGTGACAATAATTTAAAAAGTTGTCACGGTCAAAGACCTTGACACGACCGTGACAATATTTGCAGCAAAAACTCTATCCCCCTTATTTTTTCCCTCCCGCGCCGTTCCCTCCATCTCTCTCTCTCTCTCTCTCGACGCTGCTCTCTCTCTTCCATTTATATATATATATTTGTGTGTATATTTATGTGTGTATGTGTATATATATATGTGTGTATGTGTGTGCGTGTGTGGGGGGTGGGACAGGGGGTGGGGGTAGGGGTGGGGCGGGGTGGGGCAGGGTGGGGGGGTGGAGGGGGTGGGGGTGTGTGTGTGTGTGTGTGTGTGGTGGTGTGTGGTGGGGGAGGGGGTGGTGGAGGGGGAGGAGGGGGGTGGTGGAGGGGGGCAGGGGGTGGGGTGGGGTGTGTGTGTGTGTGTGGTGGTGTGTGGAGGGGGAGGGGGTGGAGGGGGTGGTGGAGGGGGGAAGGGGGTGGGGTGGGGTGGGGTGTGCGTGTATACATAATCTAAAAATTCCAACTCAGATTCAACTAGAAATAAACCAAACCAAAGTAAATTGCCACCAATTTCAACTCTATTAGTTAAATTATAAATGTAATAGAATTAATCCATATAAATCAGATTTTAATCACAATTAGGTTTTAGAGTTACATAGATAGGCATAATCTAAATCAATTTCAGTCCTACAAATATTCTAATTAACTTGCCTCAAATTTGATGAATAACAAGGGCTAAAAGTAGGTGCGTGTGTGTGTGGCGGGGGGAGGGGGCAAGGGGTGGGGGGTGGGGCACCCATTTAATAACTCTTTAAATATTTGAAAAAAACATAATATTACAAAATTGAAACGAAATGGTATTGACGGAACTTACACATACGTTATGTACTGTGCTCTTACGTTGAAAATTATTAGATAGAAAAAAGAAAAATATAAATTGAGATAACCTTAGAATCTAATTAGGCTAAAAATATAATGGCATCAACTAACATATATACACAACACTAAAAGTAGACATCAATTTTATAAATAATTGATAATAGTTGGATAATAATTGGATAATAAACATCGGGAGGGGGTGGGGGTGGGTGGGGTTTTGAATATTATTTACATTCAAAATAAATAATTGATAATAGTTGGATAATAATTGGATAATAATTGATATTTTCATTCAAAATAAATATTTCATTCAAAAATATTGGATAATAATTGATATTTTCATTTAAATTGATAATAATTTTATTCATGAAATTAATTCAATTAGGTAAAACCCATGATAATGAAATATATGTAGTTGTCACGGTCGTGGTGGGGGGAGGGGGTGGGGGTGGGGTGGGTAGGGGTGGTGTGTGTGTGTCTGTGTGTGTGTGTGTGTGCGTGTGTGTGTGGCGGGGGGAGGGGGCAGGGGGTGGGGGTGGGGGTGGGGCACCCATTTAATAACTCTTTAAATTTTTGGAAAAAACATAATATTACAAAATTGAAACGAAATGGTATTGACGGAACTTACACATACGTTATAATATAGACAAAACATTTTTTTTATCTGTACTATTAATTCAATTAGGTAAAACGAAATGTGTACTATTAACATTTTTTTTATCTGTACTAATAACATTTTTTTTACAGCAAAAATGTCTCCTTCAGATGTTAGGGCGAAGATGATGATGCTGTTTATGATGATGTCGTCTGGGTTCGGTGGTAGCGGAGGCGACGAGGGCTCCTCCGCCCCTAGGCTCCCCAAATATGGAAAATTTGGGATTACCGTCGAAAACAAGTCGGAGCTTTTAGCGAGATCCCTCGAGCTGCTAAAGACGGTCATCGGCCCGGGGTTTATGAGTTGGAAGGAGGTGCCGTATGAGCTCAAGTTAGCTGTTTGGGCGGCACTACAGGTAATATTTATATGAATATTTCAATTTATATTTATATTTATTCGCAACTAACATTGTATTTGTTGGACAGGAACAATTCAACTTGGATCCAAAGCTACGCGATTCCGTCTTGGAGCAGTTGAGGGAGCAACACAAGACGTGGAAGAAAAATATGCGGACACGATACTTTGGAAAAACACGAGAGTCCATTTTACAATGCCGCGGATCCGTCCCGCCCAAGGAGCCGATCTCATTGGCACAATGGCAAAAGTTCATTAACAATGAGATCGAGGATCGACAATTGGCATCTCGCCAATCGGGGAGGGAAAATCGGGCTAAAAAGACGGACGTGCACTACTCCGGCCGGACCTCTTACGCTGAAGTGGAGCATAGGATGCAGGTAAGATTTAATTTATCTATAACTACGGAAATATATTATTGGATAGTATTTTACTTTGCGGGGCCGATACTAATTTTACTTTACTTTATTTTATTTCAGGGGGTAGGGAGTGGGCCAGGGGGTAAGCCACATAGGCTCGATACTTATGTGGCTCTTCGGACGAAGAAGGGGAAGGACAATGAGGTGTCCCCGAGCGTCGCGGCCACGATTGTAAGTAATCCGACAGTTTAATTATTGTTAATTACGTTATAATTTTTTAGTTTACTTATTTTACTAATCATGTGCTTTTTGTCGTTTCAGGCAAAGCTTAAGGAAGTGCATGAGTCGCAGTCTGATGCCGACAAGGCATCTTTGTCCACAGACGCATTCAGCCAAGTGCTTGGCTCTGATCGCAAGGGGAGGACAAGGGGAGTGAGCTCGCGGGTGGCCAAATCTAGGATCATCGGATTGGAGACGAGCGACACCGGCTTGGCTCGAACGATGGATTCACACGACGCGAAGCTGTCCCGTTTGGAGGCGAAGGTCCAAGATATGTACGCATTCATGAAGCGTACGTTGGGTGGAGACCGTAAAGGGAAAAGGAAAGGGAAGGAGAAGGCGGTGGAAGAGGAGGTGCGGGAGGACGAGGCGCAGGATGACGAGGATGTGGACCTCGCTGCTTCATCACCGACACGTTCGTACTTCGACGATCCACTTCCCTATTTGACGCCCTCCAACAGACCATTGTCGACAATTGGTTGGCCGAGCGTGTTCATATTGGACATATTTGATGGCCACCGGATAGGGCGGGGGTTGAGGGACCCGAATATCGTCGAGGGTGGAATAGTCCATGGACGTTTGGTTCACAACTCAACGCTCGATGGAACTCCAAGCTGCTCTGCCCAAGGTTCCACGGTAAGGGTCCTTTGGTGTTTTACCAGGTGTATCTAAGATGGTCAGGACAAGCCCTAACGGTGCCTCACTTCTCAATCCTCCAAACCAAGTCCCTCTAAAGTTCCCATGGTGAGGTCATTCGATAGAGCATGAAAGCTCTCCCAGGCCCTGCCAAGCCTGGTCTCTCGCGAGTACCGTTTGACCTCACATTAAAACTCATTATTATTCTCGTTACACAATTACAACCGTTATAGCTTACAGTCAATATAAATAAAGATATAATATGACTAATACAACAAGCTAAAATACAAGTTGTCACGCTGAGCTGCCTCGCTTGAGCTACCGCACAGAGCTGCCACGTTGAGTTGCCACGGTGCTTTAATCCCCAAAACACTGTTGCTAATGTGGAATTACCTTTAATCTCAAAATTACCTTCAAGCCCCCTCTACATTTGCCCCTTCGTGGAGAGAGTTGTTGGAGCAAGAAATGTCTGCACGAAACTTCTCAAACCGATGAACCTTCTCTGCGTGAAAAAATTCTGGCCTCCTTTCCTTCGTTAGGACCACAGCGTTATAATTTTCAGGAAAAAGTAAAATTCTCCCCGATGTACCTGAGCCGAAGCACTACGACTCATTGGGGCTTTAACGAAGGGACATCGCCACTTTTTTCTTATACTGCGCTTCAACCGTTTTAGCTTTTTATTATTTGAAATGCTCCCGAAAGGCTCGCTAACCTTCTCAAATACTCGTTTTGATTCTTGGTAAGTGAAATTCTCCCCTGAATGCCTCGCTATATTCGAAAAAGCAGAAATTATCCCCGATGTAGCTGAGTCACCATTTAAACAACGTTTGGACTTGTGGCGAGGGGACATCGTAGCTTTTTTGAACCGTTGGGACATCTTTTTCGTTGGGAGTTATTGGATATGTCTGTAAAAAATTCTTGCGCCAAAACTCAAACTTGCTGAAGAAGGCTTTCTATTCCCCGTGCGTTACTTAGTAAATGACGTGGCGCTGTCTTTTCAGCTGTCAAAACACTTCGTAACAACAAAAACACTTGTTAAGGTTTTTTATAAACTTCACCTATATCGGTGACTTAACAACGAAAACACGTGTTAAGGTTTCGTTTCCTAAACTCCACTTATATCGGTGGCTTAATAACGAAAACACTTGTTAAGATTTTTTTCATAAACTCCACCTATATCGGTGACGTAACAACGAAAACACTTGTTAAGATTTTCATAAACTCCACCTATATCGGTGACTTAACAACGAAAACACTTGTTATGTTTTTTTTTTCATAAACTCCACTTAAATTGGCGACTTAACAACGAAAAAACTTGTTAAGATTTTCATAAACTCCACCTATATCGGTGACTTAACAACGAAAACACTTGTTAAGATTTTTCATAAACTCCACCTATATCGGTGACTTAACAACGAAAAAACTTGTTAAGATTTTTTTTATAAACTCCACCTATATCGGTGACTTAACAACGAAAACACTTGTTAAGATTTTCATAAACTTCACCTATATCGGTGACTTAACAACGAAAACACTTGTTAAGGTTTTTTTCATAAACTCCACCTATATTGGTGACTTAACAACGAAAACACTTGTTAAGATTTTTTTTCATAAACTCCACCTATATCGGTGACTTAACAACAAAAACATTTGTTAAGATTTTCATAAACTCCACCTATATCGGTGACTTAACAACGAAAACACTTGTTAAGATTTTCATAAATTCTACCTATATCGGTGACTTAATAACGAAAACACTTGTTAAGATTTTTCATAAACTCCACCTATATCGGTGACTTAACAATGAAAATACTTGTTAAGATTTTTTTCATAAACTCCACCTATATCGGTGACTTAACAACGAAAACACTTGTTAAGATTTTCATAAACTCATTATTTCCTATAACTGTCCTTCTTCGGCACCTTGCCCCCATCTGCTCCCTCGGTGTACCCTACCCGTGGGGGCTGAGACCTTCCTCCCACAGGTTGTATCGGCTGCCTAAACATCATGGGCACCACCACCGGATTTGGTCGCACCACCAAGGAGATATTTCTTGCTGCTTTTAAGAACGTCGAAAAAGTCCCCTCGCGCGTTTCATTAATGAGATGACAGATGTACTCAGGAAGCAACCCCTCCGCACAGATCTGCAATAACTTGGATTCTTTGGCCTCCCCCCTCACATCGAGGGATCTTTCCCTGAGCCTTCGAACGTACGCCACCACTTCTTCCTTGGGTCGTTGCTTCTCCCTCTCCAGTTGGGTCAAAGTAAACCCATCTTCCGCAAAAAAGAACTTCTGAACGAACAAAACATGCATCTCATCCCATGTAGAAACGCTCTTGGGAGCCAAATGGGAATACCAGTTATATGCTTTATCGATTAAGGATTTAGAAAATTCCCTCAACCTGAGCTTCTTATTATTACAATGCGCCCCCAAATATTCAACAAAGCGCTTAATGTGCTCCTTCGGGTTCCCACCTTTCCCTGTGTATTTTTCAAAAATAGGAGGAATATAGTCCTTTGGATATAGCTCATCGTTGTATTCCTGAGGATAAGGTATTCGAAAGTCATCATAAACCGAAGCTGCCTCGCCAACAGATTGCGAGGAAGCTTGCATGAACTTAAGCATCTCTTTCTGCATCTCCTTCCTCATTTCCTCCATATGTGATGCTACTAGGGCAACAACCAACGGGACCATGGGCTGAGTGCCTGTTGCAACTGGAGCAGTCGTCATAGTTAGGGTCGTTGATACTCCTGAGGTTCTCACGGCTGGATTCACAACAGAGGGTATGATTGCTGGGACCGTTCTCGTTACACCTGCACCTGGTGGGGCCGTTTGGACTTCCCCTGATGTTACGAAGGCACTGGCCTCCAATCCTCCCAGCATTGTGGAAGCTACCGGAGTTTGTAAAAACTCAGCGCCACCTGAGTGGGTCCCAACCCCGCACTCGTGGAAGCTTGTGTCACCCATGGAATGCCAGTCGTCGCCTGAACCAGAGGTAACTCTATTCGAGGGGCCCCATCCCCTAGAGTCTCCAGTTCTCTCGCAGCTTGCTCTTCATTGTGTTGGATGTCATCAAAGTTGAGCCTTCGATTAACATTATCTTGCGCCATACTCCCTACTTAGAAGAATGCCTCCCTAGCAGAGTCGCCAAATGTAAGAGGGTACTTTAGATAAGATGTAGGCGTAGCCCCTTTGAAGTATAGTAATGATAAGTTAATTAGACAAAATCTTGGATTAGTGATAGAACATGCAAACACAAACCTAATGAAGATAAGACTCAGTTTAAACTCACAAATCTCTCGTGTATAACTCATAAAGTAGTAATGAACTTAAAAGTAACTTAGCTAGAGGGAGAGAGAAGTAAAAACCCTAGATACACCTTGGTAGGTAGGCAAACACACTAAACACTCTCAAGAATCTCTGTCACGTATTAAAAGCTTCATAATAAATAACAATGGCGAGTGAATAAGACATCTGGTATGTAAAATAACTCTCTCTGATGTATATTCTCTCTAGTAATAACTTCTTAAACTCTCAAAAGACCATTCTCTCCTCAAGGGTGGTTGGAATCCTTAAATAACCCCCACACCATCCCCGAGGCAACTCAGTCATTAAAGACTATGAAAGACATTCCTCATACTTTATGTCACAACATTAAATGCCTGATGCAATAGTTGTCTCCACGTCATAAACATTAAATGCCAAGACATGCTTTGTGCCTAACCACTGTGTGTCAGGGGGCTGTTGTCGCAGAGGTGACTCACCAACTGCCTGACAACCCCAAATACCACGGTGGTTTACTCAAGTGCAGGTCTGACATTGTTTAGTTGGCTAGTGACATCACCTACAGTAGATGTGACATTAAGTAGAGGGCTGTTTGGTTCACAACTCAACGCCCTATGGAACTCCAAGTTGCTCCACCTAGGGGTGGCAATTCGGGTTAGTCGTGTCATTTTCGGGTCATGTTGATTTTTATTTGAGTATAAGTTTCGGGTACTCTTAAATCTATACAAGCTAATCGTGTCAAGTTCGGGTCATTTAGGGTTATTACCATAAACGGGTTATCGTGTCAAAAATTGCCAGCCCTAGCTCCACCCGAGATTCCACGGTAAGGATCTTTCGGTGTTTTACCAGGGGTATCTAAGATGGTCAGGACAAGCCCCAACGGTGCTTCACTTCTCAATCCTCCAAACCAAGTCCCTCTAAAGTTCCCACGGTGAGGTCATTCGATAGAGCATGAAAGCTCTCCCAGGCTCTGCCAAGCCAGGTCTTTCGCAAGTACCGTTTGACCTCACATTAAAACTCATTATTATTCTCGTTACACAATTACAACCGTTATAGCTTACAGTCAATATAAACAAAAATGCAATATGACTAATACAACAAGCTAAAATACAAGTTGTCACGCTAAGCTGTCTCGCTTGAGCTGCCGCACTCAGCTGCCACGGTGCTTTAATCCCCAAAACACTGTTGCTAATGTGAAATTACCTTAATCTCAAAAATCACCTTCAACCCCCCTCTACAGATACCATGTTGGGAAGGGGGATAAAAATTATTTTTGGATTTATTAAACTAGTGAGGGTATGAGCATTTTAGATAATGCTTCTTCCGAATAACCTTGGAGTTGGTCGATGAAAATTTCATAACTAACTTTTTGTTTATTTATAAAACTTATCGAAAAGTTTTTTGACTTTTCAAGAGAGTTTTTTAATGAATCACATTCAATAAATTTTCTCAACAAAGGTAATTTTAAGAAATGTGTAAATTGTGGTAAAAGTATCTTTTGCCTTTTAAGTAAGAGTTGAATTTTATGCACATGCATTGAGCTAAATAAATTGCATAAGTAACAACACACAAATGCACAATGTATACCTATCACTCATAGTCTTCAATTCTTCAATAATTTTTGTATATAATAGAGTAGCGTGCAATTGAACATTGAACTTCATACGAATTTATTTTTACTCAAACTCTGATATTTTGTAATTTTGGTCTTTTCCTTGAGCTTTGAATGCACATGAAGTTTCCATTGTCTCGAGCTTTACCATTTGTGAATAATCCATACGCCTTTGAGCTTTGAACAATTGTTTAATCGCTCCTTTGTTCCTCCAGGATTAAATCTTTAAGCATGTCTTAAAAGAGGCGTAAGAGAGAAAAGATACGTGACAATTATAAAGAAAGAAATAGGGTTGTTAGAGAGAAATGGGAGAAACTACTTGTTTTTTTTTAAAGTTTTCCCGAGTTTTAATTTTAAGGGTACTTTTGTAACTTGATATTGAATTCACACTCGAACTTAGTCAACACGTCTCTTAAAAATTGAGGTCCACCCTTTGTGTCTTTTTGGGGGTTAAATCCCAAAGAGGCAAAACTTTGGAGTATCAAAACCCAAAAAAACAATTGTTTTTGAGTTTGACGTAAATGTTGAATAAAAGAGGGTTTGGGGAAGTAAAGACGCGGCAGTGCAGCTAGGGTTTTTGAATCTTAGGCTGAAAGAAAGAGATGGATTCTTTTTCGGCGCCATCGAGTGGATCATCGTCTCAGCTCTCATCGGAGGATTTTATGGACCAGCTTAAGACTCAGCTTGCTCAGGCTTACGCTGAAGAATTCCTTGAGGTTCTTATCCTCTCCACATATTGTTTTAGCAGTATTTAGTCATATACTTGTATGTTTGTTGATTGTGATTAACTGCTAATCAGGTGATAACTCTCCTATATATACACTTAAACATCACTTGCTTTTTAAAAAAAAAAATATAGCAACTGAGTGTCTTTTATATTATATATCACTCTCTATGTCCCCCCTTTTTTTTGTAATTGCAACTGAGTAGTAATAGAATATGTGGAGTGTAATTTTAGGGTCCGTTTGGTTCGTGGTGAAATACTTTTCACCGTGTTAAAAGTAAAAGGTGAATTATTAGTGCGGTGATTTTGTTTTCACCATCTCCGTTTGGATGGTCGAGTTTTCACTAGGTGAAAATTTTAATTTTTTCACCATTTGTTGTTTGGATGGTCAAGATTAATATGGTGAAAAAATAAAATGACCATATTACCCTCATACTTCAAATGCACGTAACTATTTTATTTTCATCACACAAGTGTCAATGGTCATTAAAAAACATGCATTTACCCCAAACTAAAATTTGACATAATCACCCCCTCCCCACATACACACACAACTAGTCATATTTGGCTACACAAGACAAATAAGTAAAAAAATAGTACCAATTAAAAATAAAGACCTTATTAAAAAAGAAAACAGTCCCAATTTAAAAAAAAATAAAACAATGAAAAAAAATTGTCATTTGTAAAAAAAACAATCACAATTAGAAAAAAAGAGTCAACTATAAAAACAGTAGTCCACAATAAAAAAAAAAGTTCTCAACAATGAAAAAACAGTCCCAATTAAAAGAAAAGTTTTCAACATTGAAAAAAAAACAGTCCCAATTAAAAAAAACGGTCCCAACTGTGAAAAAAAAGTGTTCCAATTAAAAGAATTAAAAAAAAATAGTTCTCAACTATGAAATCGTTCCAATTAGTAATTAAATTCCGAACACATTACCATGCACCAAACAAATATTCATTTTTTTTATTTTTCTTATATTCTTTTATTTTTTTTATGGGAATAGACATTCCACACCCTCTATATGTTCCTTCACACCCTTTGAATAATAAATGACAATTGTGCCATTAAATTTATAAAATCTAAATGTCCAATTTTTTCACCTCCAACTAAAATAAATACATTTGATAAAAATAAAAAAATTATATTTTCAATAAAAAAAAAAATATAAGTAATAATAAAAAAAACTGTTTATAAAACGTAAAATCTTATCTATTTGTTTTATTAAAAAACTGTAAATAAAACGTAAAATTTATTTTTCTTAAGAAACTCTTTTCTTAAAAAGTGTTTTACTTTTTATTTACAAATTTTATTTTTGGTTAAAAACTGTTTTTTTTGTACTATATTATAAATAATCTTTTTACTATTTTGAAAAAATATTTTCTGCGACAGCGGTATGTATAGGCGGTGCAACCACCTATACATACTGCTGGCGGGGAGCATTTTTGTCTAATATGTTGGTCCGCGCCAACGGTATGTATAAGTGGTCGAACTGCCTATACATATCGCTGACGCGGACCATTTTTTTGTATAGTAAAAAGATTATTTTTAAAATAAAAAAAAAAGTTTTTAACTAAAAAAATAAATAACGAAACAATTTTTTTAAATAAATAAAAGAAACAGTTTTTAACTAGAAATGATAAAAAGAATGTCCAATTTTTAAAATAAATAACGAAACATTTTTTTTTATCAACGTCCATTTAAATAAAAAATAATATGTTTTTAAATGAAAAAATAACTTTTATAATTTTTATATTTTCAGAATATTAAAATTTTAATTTTCTAGAATATTAGGATTTTTATTTTCAAAATATTATTTTTTATTTTTTCCATAATATTAGCTTTTTTTTTTAAGTAATAGATTTTTGGACAAAAGATTATATTTGCTCAAATCATATATGCATAGAGGGTTTTTTGATCTTTTAGTATTTAAATATTGAAAAGGGTGTGGGGAAAGACATAGAGGGTGTGGGAATAGTTATTCTATTTTTTATTTAGTTTTAAATTTTTTAATTATTTAAATTTTTTTTAATTTTTTAAAATTTTTTAAATAAAAAATGAAATTTAGAAAAAAAATAATTTTTTTAAATGAATATTTGATGATCGTATTAATTGAGAGGGAGAAATGAATGTGTGATAGTTGTAAGTGAAAATAAGAAAGGGTACTTTGGTAATAAGATAAATTTCATTGTTTTCACCTGTTAAATTATTCACTTTACCCATGGTTTAAAATGGTTAAAGTTTCACCTCACTTTTCATCATATTCATTTTATTTCACCGCGTTAAATGCCCAACCAAACACATATTTTACCTAGATGAATTATATTTTAACGCGGTAAAAAATATTTCACCACGAACCAAACGGACCCCTAGTAGTAATAGGAGGACAAATGGAAATGTGGTGAAATTGGAGGGTCAAGAAATACCTAGAAATGATCATTTTCGTTATTTAGGATCGATTATACAAAAAGATGGAGATATTAGTGATGATGTTACGCATAGGATTAGAGCAGGCTGGGTTAAGTGGAGAAGTGCGACCGGCGTTCTGTGTGATAGGCGTATACCTTTGAAGTTAAAAGGAAAATTTTATAGGACGGCCATTAGACCCGCCATGTTATATGGGACAGAGTGTTGGGCAATCAAGAAACAAAATGTGCAGAAAATGAGTGTGGCGGAGATGCGAATGCTAAGATGGATTTGTGGTAAAACTCGAAAGGATAAAATTAAAAATGAACAAATTCGTAAAACGGTGAAAGTAACTCCTATAGAAGATAAATTGAGAGAAAATCGACTTCGATGGTTTGGACACGTCAAGCGTAGACCAATGGATGCTCCTGTAAGGAAGAGTGATTTAGTTAGTATTGATGGTAACCCAAGGGGTAGAGGTAGGCCTAAATTAACTTGGTGGGATATTATAAAAAAGGACATGATATCATGTGGTGTAATCGAAGATATTGCACTGGACAAAATGGAATGGAAAAATAGGACTCATGTAGCCGACCCCAAATAATTGGGAAAAGGCTTTGTTGAGTTGAGTTGAGTTGACTAGTTTAAATTTTTTGTTGTTCTTTTGTTCTTATCATTTTTGGAGAATGAAGGTAAAATTAAAAGTTCTCCATGAATTGTAATTGACAACTTAATTATAAATGATAATTTGTAATTACTATCGTTAGTGAACTATCATTGTCAACTAATTGTTTTGTGTATGCAAATGCTAAAATTGTCATATTTCTTAAAAAAAACATATAATTATATTATATATATTATTTTATTGTTGTATCCTTGCCGTATTCGAACTCTATTTTATTCAGATTTTTCGTAGAATGAAACCCAAACGTGCCTCGTCCACCGCTTATTAAACTTGTGTAGTTTTTCAACTTAGGTTTTTAAATATTTTTATTAATGTATAAATGCACCGTAATGATTGCAATCTTATATGATTATTAATGGACAAAAAGAACTTATATGTATTATAGATAACAATTGGAATCTCCTTGGAAAAATTACACTCAATTGAAACCTCAGAATTTCTCTCCCACCTCAGAAATAATGTGTTATGAGATAACCCCAGATGGTGTAGTGCTCCTCTATTTATAAGGGGAAGAGGGCCGGAATCCTAGTCAAGGTGAGACTTTATTTCAAGTCTCCCACTAATGCCACTAACCATCATGTGACTAACGGATAAGATTGACCCAATCTTATAATATTCGTATTTATCACGTTCCTAATTAATTATCTGATATTTATCAAGATCACATAATTGGGAAATTCATAAATTCGGAATTTAATATAATTGAAATTAAATAATTAATTTCGACACTTAATATTAATTTCCAACAAGTTTGACTTAGAGAATCTTGAAAATAAGATTTGTTGAGATATCTAGTATACTATTGATTGTTGCATATCGTTTGTCTGTATCATTTAAGTGTGGGTGAGTCATAGTAGTATAGGTCACAACACAACACTTCGCTAAAATAAATCACTAGGCACTAAGCTGATCCTGCGCTTAAGGAAGCTAGAGGGAAAAGCGAAGACGTGAAGAAAGACAACTTGACAAGAACAACTTGAAGCCGAGTTTCAGAAGAGCAACCACATCAAAGGCTTGGTATTAGGTGCAGAAGTAAACTAACGTTGATTAAGCCCAAGTTACCTACGAGTTTTTATATCTGATTCAAGAGGGACCAATTTATACTTTACTTAAATTTTTAACTAATTTATTAACCAATATTAATTCTAATATGTCAATTTCAGTCCAACTTTTATTATCTTGACGTAAGCAAGAATGATTAAACAAATAATATGGAAATTCAATTTATTAGGTGCGTTTCTATTTATTAACCTTACGTTTTCGTGTGAAGTTCATATGTAGAATTTATAACACGCAGGTATTTATTTAACATCTCAAAAACTCTTCCTCTGGTATTGTTAAGATTTGGACATAATTTGGACGCGAAAGTTCATTTTGTTAGTTATATTTTAATGAAATCATTTCTTATAATTGGTTTTAGGTCATAATATGTTTTATTATATATTCTTAATGTGTTCACATTGCATTTATATATTATTTTCTACCTATTTTACGTTTATACCGATTCTTACGATTCGATTCACGATTCGACAACTATGATATGAATTACTAGAAATGACAAAAATAAAAACCAGTACGTGAGAGAAAAGTTAGGAGTTGCTCCTATTAGTGATAAATTGAGAGAAGGTAGACTTAGGTGGTACGGACATGTGTTGCGTAGACCGGTAGATTCACATATAACAAGAGGAAGATTATTGGAAATAGCGGATAAAAGAGAAAGGGGCCGTCCTAAGCTATTGTTGGAGGAAATTATTAGGAGAGATCTTAAGGAATAAACTGGAATGATAATATTGCATATAATAGATTAGAATGGAAATGGAGAATCTATGTGGCCGACCCCATATGATGGGATTAAGACAAGGATGATGAAGACGATTTTTGCTAAAATATGTATAATTGGGGCAGTCTGGATTTTTTACACTTATGACCGAACCTGCCCCAAATCTCGTCAATTTTTTAAATCGGAATCCACTTCAAACCTAAAAATATCGTCCCAAACCCACCCCAAGGCCGTGGTTGGGCAGAAAATCGATGAGTCGAGTGAAATTGCACGTGGAAGATACCCGCAACCTTAACCTCTCCCACGTGGAGGATACCCACTATCAATATATCAATCTGGCTTGGTACATTTCGCGTTGTTCAGAATGCCAGTATGCCTTTCTCCAAATCACTAGTATTCATTTGGGGGCACGGGTGAGGCTAGGTGTGTAAACGGGTTGGAGACAGGTTGGGTATACCCTCAATTGTATCTGGATCCGTTTATTTTTTAGTGGATCAGGTCCTCCTAGATTACCCTCAGGCTCATATTTTTTCAAATCAAACCTGGATCCGTTAAGGACATGGGACCCATCCTAGCAGGCGTTAGAATTTTATTTTTTAATTAAATCCTAAAGCACTATCTAAGAATAAGGAGAATAAGCACCCTGTTAAGTGAGTAAATAATATCATGTTTCCTACCTTTAACGAAGTAATAACATTCACCTCGTTAATAAAAAGTTGTAACAACCTAATAGTAATATCCAAGTTCCAGTAAAAATATATTTGTAGTATAAAACTAAAATTATAGGTCTTTTTTGACTCAACCCCCCCTAGATAATGCCATATTTTGACTTAACCCCTCAAAGTTAAAAAATTGGACATAACCCCCGAATCCAAACGTTCATCTCCTGCCGTTTGAAAACCCCCCATTTTTACTTAATTTGAGTTTGCCGCCTCCTTTTTTTGGGGACCATTTTGCTCGTCTTCTTCCCCCAATCTGATTGATTCAAAACCACAATACCAAAATCTACTCAATCCCACAAAGATAAATCAATTCAAAGCCACAAGACAAAAATCAATTCAAACCCACCCAAATCGATTTTTACCCACAGGAGGTTCAAAAACTAGCCAAGATGGATACATATATATGTATGTGGAAAAATGAAGGATCCAAAGCAACCATTGCACCTTCTTAATATTCTCTCTCTACAAATGTTTGGTTTTGAAACCGATTTGAATCAATTCGTTTTTACTATGTTCTCTCTCTAAAATGGGTTTAGTTTAGTTTAGTTTGGTTTGAAAGAATATAGATGGTAAAAAAGCCCATCAATAGGAACCCACAAATCGACAACATCATACCCATACTTGGTTTGAGCGGTGGGAGGGAGTTTGGGGGTGCTATCGTGGTTGTAGTGGTTGTGAGTTTTGGTGCTTTTAACGATTGGAAATCGTGGTGTTGGTTGTGGTGTTTGGTTTTGTGGTGGTGATGAACCCGATTTGGATTGGAGGTGGTTGTATTGTTGGGTTTGGTGTTTGGTGGGTGTTGATGACAGTGGCTTGACAAATAGTCTTCTGCCATGCGTTTGGGATTTAGATATTAGGGTTAGGGTTTGTGATTTGGCGAAGAAGGTGAAGTGTGAAGGATATGAGGGTATTTTTGTCCAAAAACATTAAGGGGGTGAAGTCAAATTTCAGACTATGAGTGTTTTTTAAGAGAGGATTGTCGCCGTCCAGTTCTAGAGGGTTATGTCTAATTTTTCAACTTTGGTACGGGTCAAGACCCAATCCATCCATCTCGTGTCCCGTCTCGTGTCATAAGAACAATCACGTAGCTCATGGGACACACATGGGAAACTTTGGGACCTAAATCAACAACCATAGCCTTCTTTCATCCAATTTTCACTCCTACCTCTATGGCCTTGCAATCTTCTCATAAACCAACTGCCTCGTCAAAGAAACGGGTGGAAATTGGGTCGAATTGGATTGCCATATTCAGTACCCGCAAAATCCCCAATTTCATTCTTCTTCAGGGGCACTTCTTGAACCAGTTCCTTTGTTCGACGCTTTTCTTGATCTCAATCGTAGTATCGTGGGTCCGAGGGGGCCGAAATAGTTGATTCAACATCAATTGGAACCCTAGGTAATTTGATTGGAGGTTTGGCTACGGCCAATGCAATATCCGGTCCTTGGTGGTGTAGTCGTGGCCTATGGTGATGTCAGCGAGGGGCATAGAAGGCCCCCAGAGTGCCTCCTTTGGGGGAATAATAGGCCCCACATCCTTAGTGGTGATGCCACAAGGTTTTATAGAGTGCTGGACATGAGAGGTGGTGCCGACATGGGCCTTCCCCTTGTCCGCCTGAGCCTTTTTTTTTTGTGAATCAGTGGTTGGCTGGCCCGTTAAGGGCCTGAAGTGGGTACCAAGGTCCGCGATCCTTGGGCGGGTTCAGACGGCTGCTGGAGGGTCGACGATGTGAGATGTTGAATCTGGCTGGCTTCATTTTGCGTTTGGATAGCAGGTTGTTGTGATGGGCTGACGTATAGAGAGGAGAGGTGTTCGAGAATGTTAGAGAATCTATAACGACTTGACTTTGATTCCAATGTGACGTAATGATACAAAATGACAAAAGAAATAACACGAGTATTCTCTTTTCTCTCTCAATTATATTGTAATGCTTAACGAGGAGAATACAAGATATTATAGCCTAGATATGTGTGCTCTAGGGCAACACTGCAAAGGAAAAAAGATTCAAAAGGATAAAAGTAGACATAAAACTATGCCCTTAATAGAAAGGGCTTACATCATTTACTTGAAGACACTAAGGGACCCAAATGACCCTAACATGCCAATAAACCAACAAAACGCAAAATAATACATGAAAATGACAAAATTGCCCCTAGGGCTTAGGCCGAGACCATCTACAAGAGAGAATACATGAAGGAGAGAGACTTAGAAAAATTACCCACTTCACTAACTAGCATTACTTTTAATGCGAGATATACTTCACCAAATATTCACCTCCAGATGCGGCGTTGAGAGATGTAATACGACCATTGGTGTTTGGTTAGTCTTTTATTGCTAAAATAGCGAGTTGACCATATTCAGCCCGTTTTCTATTCTCTCCAGCCCATATTTGATCCGGAATTCTTTTCTTTTGGACCCCGTAAGTTTATATATAGGCAAAGCTGGGAGGTTTTCCTGTTGCAGGCAAGTTTTTGCTGGCTCTATTTGTTACTAATGGATTTTAGTTTTGGTTTAAACCCAAACAAACTGAAATTTAATAGCTTAGGGATCAAGTACGTTTGGAATAAGAATAAAAACACCCCAAAACGATTGTGTAATATTATCCAAATGACATCTATTCGCCATCCATGAGTTGAATTAAATCCAAACAAAGATCATAACATTCAGATTCCTTGCGAATAAAGAAACAATCATATTTTCCATGATTCAGCAGCATTTAGAGTTCCTTAACCTCAGTATTCATTCTATTAGCAGAATGGTATTGGGTTTGGATTTCTGTTCCTTTCTCAGTGAGTTCAACTGGTAGTGATTTATAGGATAAAAAGACACTAGTATGTATATATATATATATATATATATATATATATATATATATATAAATATAATAATGCTCTTGTGCGAACTAGTCCGCATTTTAAGAATGCGGACCGGACATGTGTCACCTAACGGTGCGCCTTGAAATTAACGCCTAAATTATAGGCACACTCTCTTTTCTGGGCTCACCGTCAGGTGACACATGTCCGGTCCGCACAAGAGCATGACTATATATATATATATATATATATATGAGCAAAGCTCATGTGCACATTAAGTTTGCACATCATTTTTTTAAATAGTAAAAAAAATATTTTTGAGTTGATTGTTTTTGTGTGATATTTAAATATTTCAACGGACCCGTGTAAAAATAATCAGCTCAAAAAAACTTTTTTTTTGCTATTTTTAAAAAATCGGTCAAACTTTCGATGCTTTTAAGTACTTAAAAATTTTTTTGAGCTGATTTTTTTTACACGGGTCCGTTGAAATGTTTAAATATCACATAAAAAAAATCAACTCAATTTTTTTTTTAATGCTTTAAAAAAATTGGTGTGCGCCAGTACTATGCAAACTTTGTGCACAAGAGCCTGCTTCATATATATATATATATATATATATCAAGGTTCTAAAAAACGGGGCGGGTGATCGAGGCTTGGAGGCCAAGTCTTAGAAGCATAGGCAGCCTTAGGCGTGAAAAGGCGTTTAGGCCTTCTTAATATATTTTAATACTTTTAAACCATAACAAGGCTATTAAAATACTAAAATTGTATATATTATAAAAATATGTCTGAATATATGCAAATTAAAATACTATTTGATTATTTTGGATGAGATAATGCTCCGATTTGTAAAAAAAATCTTTAAAAGGGGATATCGTTTCACTAAAGCATTGTTGTTTTTAAACAAAAAGTGCGCCTTAAGGGTTTTACCAAGAATAAGGAGTGAAAAGCTTAAGGCGGGGCGTTTCTCCCAAGCCTCAAGCCTAGGCGGGCCTAATTTTTTGGGTCTGTAAATTGTTTCCTTAAATTTGCAAATGTTATAATTTAGACCCTCATGAATTTAGATGCAATCAATGTTGGCTTTAAGCCTCTCCGAAAGAAAAGAGATGGAAGATGTATCTCATGGTATGGATTTTCCACTAATTTATGAAGGAAGTTGTACAATATTATTATAACATGCAAAAAAGAATTAAAAAAAAAAATTTCAAAATTTATTTTTGTCTCTCTCTCTCTCTCTCCCCCCCCCCCCCTCTCGCCCAAGGCATCATTATACCCTGCCTCTACCTGTCAACCCTCCGCCTCTCTCTCTCTCTCTCCCCCCCCTACCCATCCCATTATCAACTCCCCCCTTTTTCTCTCTTAGTGTGCGTGTATATATATATATCCATACATATACACCATAGATCATAATATCAAGTAGAAATCTTAAACGAAAACGGAAATCGAGATCCAAAATCAAGGCTCCATTGAAATCCAGATCTGAAATCAAACTGCCATTAAAATCCAGGTTGGAGATTAGAAAATCGAAATGGAAATCTGATGCTACAGATTTGCAATTGAAATGAAAAATATTGGATTTCATGCATATGGTGGTTCCATTAAAGATTGGATAACGTGGAATGATTGTTTTACCTGTAGCCGCATAGGAAAGATAGACTAGCAGTCCACAAGTATACCAAATGGAGTAAGTCACAGGGTTAACATTGCTCAAACTTAATGTACTCCAGCATTAAGCTGAAATGTTTAAAACTTTGAGGATGCAATGGACATAAACACCAATTATTTACAAAGTCTAGTCAATGCTCTATTTCATGTTATGTTTTGAGATTTCAAAATGTTACTACGAAAATCCTATAGCAATCATTGGTGAAGACTAGTCAATGTTGAGCATCCTTGTCTAGAGGCTTATAGAACTGTGATGTTTTTAGTGGAGGTGTATGCTGCGAGACTAAAAATTATGACATGAAGACCTCTACCAGCCTTACCAGGAGCTTGGAGATGGAGAAAAATTACAGACTCCCTTAAAAACTTACATTCAAATAACGAGATTATCTAGCATTATATTTATTAGTAGGTTTGTTTACGTTTCTTCCATTCATTTTTGAATTGCTCTCTTCTCGTAGTTATTTTGTATAGTAGTTTTATTAGGATAGACCGAAACTTACTAGATAGACAATAAAAACCCTTCTAACCACTCTCCTATTCTTAAATTTTGGTTGCATTAATGTATATGGCAGGCTTGGCAGCAGATCATGCCAATAGTTTTTGAATATTTGGGATAATTAATTTATTTGTTCTCATCGCAGACTGTGAGGGGGAAGTGCTTTGACAAGTGTATCACCAAACCAGGAAGTAGTTTAAGTGGGGGTGAGAGTAGTTGCGTCTCCAGGTGTGTGGATAGGTACATCGAGGCAACTGGTATCATTAGCAGAGCTCTTTTCAGTGCACAGCGTTAACTTTTTGAAGCAGCGGACAAGTTAAAGAACATTGAAGGTGCACAGTTTCAAGAATACATGCATTGGAGAGGCTAGAAATCATGTGCTGCATGTCCTTTTAACTCTGTAATTTATATGACTGAAATTAACACTCGTTTTCTTTTACAGTTAATTTATGTTTCTGACACTTGGTTTGTTTGGGCAAATTGTTTTTCTGTGTTCCAATTTGTCTTATTTTTTTTTTTCAAGGAATGTTCAAAATTGTTTCAGCCTAAATCTGAGGTAAGTAATAATACTTGATTCATTGAATATGCATGGGTGAATGCAATAATGCTAGAATAATGCACTACAAGCATAAAAAATGGCCAGGAACACTAAGATTTCCACTGTTCCGAAGATCTTGTCAGCTAAAGAGTTGTTACGCTCTAGCCTCCTTTTCATCGCCATTCTCTGCTCTTTGAACTGGTTGTATCCATTTTTGACCTCATCCTTTCTTTTACTGCGCGAACAGTAGAGAGTTTGATTCAAAACCATCAAACTCTTCTTCCCATTTATATGTGACCCTTCCATGTCCATTACACTCATGCTAACCTGCCTCCAGCTTATACACTCGCCCCTCTCCGTCAACTTGCATCGGACTTCTATCACACACTCTGCCAACTTGTGAGGCAGCAATCTCTCTCCTACTGACACGACACATCCAAAGCTCATCACGTAGTCCCCATCACAAGACCAACCCTTGTGTACCCGTACGGGATTTCCACTTGAGAGATTAACGGCTTTGCCTTTCTTCTTGTCCAGTAGAACCCAGCTCAAGCTTACTTCCTCGGCAAGTTTGTTACACAAATCTCCTCCCAGTTTAGCATCGTCATCACCACCATCATCATCGTTGTAAGTGTGCTCGTTTTCGTTTGCAGTGCTTTTATGAGGATTGAAACCCTGCAATTCCAGTTTGAATGGGGTACTGGAAAACCAACGCTGGCGATCATCATAAACGTCCGGGTCATCATCATCGTAAACATCAACGGCCTCAGGTATGCCGTCTAGGACCCTGGAGAGGACGCACTTCCCCTTGTAGTAAACATCTATCAGCGAGGTGAAATCCGAGGGGGAGACTCGTGTTCTCACCTCGGGGCCTTGGATTTTTTGATGAGCTAGTGCTTTGTTGTACAATATCAGAGGAAAAGAGTCGGCATAGAATTTGGCGAAGCCTCCTTGGATGGGAGTAGATGAAATCAGGTGTTGGGCTTGTGGTAAAGAGGTAGAAGGCCAAGTGGAGTGACATAATTGTTTCCATAAGCTCTGGTCTGTAGCTGCATCCCTGAGGTCAGAGCAGGTGCAAGCAGTTGCAGCCAGGGTCGAACCATCGAGCAGCCTCAAAATATCAGCCACAAGTTCCTCATTCAAAGCCTTTAGATGACACATTGATGATTCCATAAATGACTCTTCACATATTTGGGATTCCATAATTGTCTTTGGGTTAGATAAGAAGCTGAAATATGCAGAGGGTTTTATATAATAAAGTGTATACAAATATAGTCAAAACCAGTCCAATCAGGTTTACTAAAACCGTGTTAGTTGAAGATACACATCTTTACGTGGCTGCTTAAAACTAGTACCTACATTAATTATAATTAGTTGAAGAAACACGTGGGAACATTCTATAGGTGAATACCTGAGCTTTTATGGTCAAGTTTCAAAATGAAAACTATATAGCAGTCCATTATTCTAGAAATAGAAATGGTTGATTAAAGCTTGTGAGGCTAGGCAGTCGACAAAACAAATATACGCTGATTTGTCAATCCACAAATAAATTATTTTATTGTATTTTTTTATCCCAACAATATCGTCCTTGCATCTTATCTTCCCGCCAAGTGCCTCCCTCTCCCTATCGTTGAAACCTACAGCTATGAGGTTAATGTGCGCGACCCCACCAACCAAGGTCATTTTCAATGTGGACCAAACTAAACTATTCTTACTAAGCTATGCTGAATATGTAAAAAGGGCAATACAGACAAAGAGATTGTTAATATTTTCATTATGTTTATAGGATCATAGTAATTTTATTATAAAATTAGTCCATAAATTCAATATAAAAATGCCCTTCTATCATCTTAAAAGACAATTGTTTTTTTTTCACTTTCATTTTTAGGACAATTGATTTTTCTTTTATAAAAATAGTTCCTATTTTAATTGTTCTTAATTAAAGTTGTTTATTTTTGTAGGGAAATGACTTATTAACTTTTTCATTATATCTTTATGACACAACAATTTTATTATAAAATTACTCCTTAAAATTATTTAATACAAATAATTTCATTTTACTATCTTAAAATACAATAGTTTTGTAATAATAAAATTTTTTATATATAAAAGTAATCCCTATTTTTTTGTCCTCAATTAAAAATTTTACTTCAAAAAATCAGTTTTATCATTTTCTTTGGAAAAATGCAAATTTAGTTATGAAGTTTGGGGTGATTTTCGATTTTGGATCTGATATTTCAAAAGTTGTAATGTTAACCTTGAATTTTGAAAATTGATTCAATTGGACCCATCGTTACATTTACCATTAAGAACTTTAACCGATGTATTGGCTCGATGTCTTATATGACAAAAATATTATGTGATCCAATAAGAGTTTGACATGTAGCACCTTTTAAATAATATATTTTAAGAATAAAAGAAAATTTGATAAACTAAAAATAAAATAGCATAAATAATAAATTGGAAGAAAAAAGAACCCAACATTTAGCTCTTTCACATTCCCACCCGCTCTTGCCTTTCCCACACTTCACCTCCCACCAATGTCACCCTCCTCGCCCCTTAGTTTTTGGCACGTGCCCACCCACCCACCTTGACCCTCGCACTTTCTGTCAATAATGGATTTCTCTCTCTCTCTCTCTCTCTCTCTCTCTCTCTCTATATATATATATATATATATATATATATATATACACACACTAGGTGTGACCACGTGCGTTGCACGTGTGATCGAATTCGAGTATTAAATTTAAGCATTAAACGAGGATGGTAAAGAGAGAAGAAAGGGTCCAAAAATATTGTTTAAGATTATAAATTTAAGACCATTGTCAATATCAGAGCACATATAGAAAAACAAAACAAATCAAATGTAAGACTTGTAATATTTGCAAGTTCATAATGCTCCAAATACATGCAGCCACAACTCTAGAGAAATTGCAGAGATGACTCATTTATATCCCCATCCCCTTGCAAAGAGATGGCACCATTAGAAGAACATAAAGTATTAAGGAAAACACAAAAAGTGAGTCCATAGATTAATAATGTTTCAAACTCACAAGACTAAAATATTTTGGAAGAGAGATACTTCATAAAACAGGTACCTCCTATTTAATTCCACCCGTTTAATTTATTCAAAAATTATTAGTAATAAGAAATCAACAATCACAAATGCAAATGGCTCAAATCTAGCACTGGCAAGATTATGGGTTGCGCCTAATTTGGGCGGGTCAAATATGGGTTGGGCTAAATATGAGTTGGGCCAAATATGGGTTGGGTTAAATGTGGGCTGGGCCAAATATGGGCGAACCAAATATGGGTTGGACCAACCAATTATTTTTTTACTAAATTAAGTATTACAATTCGAGGTATATATAAAAAAAACTCATATTTTACTCATAACTTTTTAAAATGAGTATTATATTTGATTTGTATCTTTTAAAATTTGGCTCCCTATTTGATTTCTTGCTTTGAAATATGGGCCCCATATTTAACTCATAGCTTTGAAATATGAGCCCCATATTTAACTCACAACTTTTAAATATAGGCCCCATATTTTGATGCTTGGGCTAATATGGACTGTTTTATTATTTGGGCCACATTTTGCCACTACTACTCAAATCTCCAACTAAAATTTTGGATGGATAAGTATCTTATCTTGTATGGGTTGATTTCATATTGAGTAGGGATTTTGTTTATAAAGTTCATTAACAGTTGTATATAATTAGTAATCTAAAGTTGGATTTAATTTCTCTACAAAGTTTAAAAGCAGGGCTGGCCTTGGCCATGTGCCAGATGGGCAGTGGCACAGAGCCCATTTTACAATAAGTACTAATATATGTGTATTTTAGGGATCCAAAAATATTTCATATATATTAAAAAATATTTTTTTTAAATGAGTTTAGTTGTTTAGGAGCCCATTTTTTCAACTATTCAAAGAAAAAGAATAATACAACTTTCCAAAAAAATCTCATCCAACTCATTTAAGATTACCATTTTTTTAGGAGCCATTTTTTCAACTACCCACAAAATCTTTTTGGTTCCCCCTCTCTCTCTTTCTTTTACACGCACGCCTACTCTCTCCCTCTCTCCTCTCTCCTTACGTCCCTCTCTCTCTCTGTGCAGTGCAAGCTTTTTTTTTCATTTTTAATGAAGTTGGAGCTGTCTTCATTTTCTACTGGTCTACGCACAGAAGAAGCTATCTTCTTTTTTCATTTGGGGTTGTTGTCTTCTTTTGCAAAAGGCAAGTTGTTGTCTTACAAGTTGTTTTCTTTTTTTATTGTTTTTTTATACATATGCTAATCTTTTTTATTACTATTTTTTTTAATAATCTGTTTTTTTAAATTCTTCAATATTTTACTAATCTGTTTTTTATGCAATTAATTTTTTTTATCAGGTTGTTTCTTTTTACATTAATCAAGTCGATGAAATTGGAGAGGGAATAAAAGGCTCAAACCATGTGACATTTTTTCATTTTTTTTATATTCAATCAATTAAGATATTTCTAGACTAAAATTATCTATTAGATTCGTTGTTAATTGCGTGTTTTATTTTTATTTATAAATTTATAATTTTTAGAAATGTTACCAAAAAAACATGCATCCGGATATCAAAAACGAAAAAAACAAAAAAGAATAGAAGAGGTGAGACAATCTTTTAAGGGAGGGCTTGATAAATTTATTATTAAAGAGCAACAAAATATAAATTCTGTTAATGAAAATACAAGTCAATCAGAAGAATTAGAAAATAATGCAAAAAACAACAATGAAACAGTGAATAATGTAAGTCCTACGAAAAATGATGAAATGAATTATTGGAGGATGAACAACCTAGTAACACGATTGATAATTTTGATCCAAGAAATTGAGATAATCTTGATATAAAATCTAGAGACATATTGGTAGAAAAGGGTCCAATAAGAGATCTCTCTTTGAAAAAAGGCCCTAAAGATAAATTATCTAGAAATTTTTCTTCACTACATTACACCCGTTTTTTAGCAAATGGGGATAAGGAGGATAGGACATGGCTCGTGTATTCAAATGATGCGGATAGAGTTTTTTGCTTTGTTGTAAATTGTTTAAAAAAGGCCACAAAAGAGGTGGTCAATTAGTGAATGAAGGATATAATGATTGGGGGCATCTCAGTTTTAGACTTAAAGAACATGAAACAAGTAATGAACATCTCAGTAACATGATTGCTTGGTTTGATTTGCGTACTAGATTGGAGAAAAATGAAACAATTGATAAACATATACAAGACCGTATTAACAAAGAAAGAGAACATTGGAAAGGAATCTTAGAAAGAATAATATCTCTTGTGCAATATTTAGCTAAAAATAATTTGGCATTTCGTGGAACAAATGAGAGGCTTTATGAAAATAGTAATGGAAACTTTTTAGGCCTAATCGAAACAATTGCAAAGTGGGATCCATCAATGAAAGAACATGTTAAACGTATTGAAAACGGGGAAATTCATCATCATTATCTTGGTCATAAAATTCAAAATGAGTTGATACTTATGTTAGCATCCGAAGTAAAAGACACAATCATTAAGAAAATTAAACAAGCAAAATATTTTTCTGTAATACTTGATTGTACTCCCGATTCATGTCACGATGAACAAATGTCTTTGATATTACGATGTGTAGATGTTTCAAATAGTCCAATAACAATAGAAGAATACTTTATAGAATTTTTAAAAGTGGATGAAACAACGGGACAAGGTCTTTTTAATGAATTAGAAAAAGCAATAAAAATGAATAAATTAGATATTAATGATGTTAGAGGACAAGGATATGATAACGGGTCAAACATGAAAGGTAAGAATCAAGGTGTCCAAAAAAAATATTAGATAAAAATCCTAGAGCATTTTACACTCCATGTGGTTGTCACAGTCTTAATTTAACAATTTGTGATATGGCAAATTCTTGTGGCAAAGCAAAAGATTTCTTTGGGATTGTACAATCCATTTATAAACTATTTGCTAATTCTATAAAACGTTGGAAGATTTTAAAAGATAATGTTAAAATTAGTGTAAAGTCATTATCAGCTGCACGTTGGGAAAGTCGCATTGAAGCTATTAAAGCTATTAGAATTCAAGCTCCGGATTTAAGAGAAGCTTTACTACAAGTTGGAGATACTGATAATGAATTAGACGTACGAATTCAAGCCAAATCATTAGCAGAAAATTATCTTGGAAAATATGAATTTTTATTATCCATGATTATTTGGTATTAAATATTGCATGCCGTTAATTTGGTTAGCAAAAACTTACAATCTAAAGACATGCTTATTGATATTGCAATTGAACAAGTAGGAGGGTTGATTACTTTTTTTAAAAAATATAGAGAAACTCGGTTCATAGATGCGATAAATACCGCTAAAAAAATTTGTATTGAAATGAAAATTGATCCTATTTTTAGTGTAACGCGTCAAATTCGTAGGAAGAGACATTTTGATGAGACTGCAAATGAAGAGAGTACACAATCACCCGAAGATTCTTTTAGAATTAATTATTTTCTACGTATAGTAGATGAAGCTATTGTGTCATTAGAAAGGAGGTTTGATCAATTCAAAGAATATGAAAAAAAAAATGGATTTTTATTTTGTTCTGAGAAGTTAAATTCCATAGATGATACCAAATTGAAAAAATATTGTGATAATCTCGAAACAATTTTAAAACATGAAACTTATTCTGATCTTGATGGAAAAGATTTATTTGAAGAACTTAAAGTTTTACGAGATATATTATCAAAAGAAACAAAAACGGCAATTGAGATACTAAATTTCTTAAAAAAATTTAATTGCTTTCCAAATTAATTTATTACTTATAAAATTCTATTGACCATATCTGTTACAGTCGCATCTGCGGAAAAAAGTTTTCCAAAATTAAAATTATTAAAAATTACTTACGATTAGCTATGTCACAAGAAAGGTTAAACCGCTTAGCGTTGTTATCTATTGAACATGAATTGGTAGATAAACTTGATTGTAAAACTTTAATTAGTGATTTTGCAAGTCGAAATGCTGGAAGAACAAGTTTTCAATGAGTTTGTAGGTATTTAACACTTTTGTACAATATTTTTTTGGAAGGGCCCTAAATTGAGTATCGCACAGGGTACTACAAATCTCAGGACCGGTCCTGTTTAAAAGTATTACTTAATGAAATTAAAATTTATAATTCATCGCACAATCATTAATTAAAATGATAATGTGTGATTTATATAATTTAAAAACTTTTCAAATAATTACTTCCATTTTACAATAATATATCAAGAAACAATGAAATTATTGAACTCTTATATATTTGTAGTCAGTAGTACGAATCAGGTTATAAAGAAAAAGCGTCACCTTAATAGTTGAAATGAACATTCCAAGATGATGTAGAACAACCTCAACACCTACTGTTGCAAGAAACAATGAAAAAGAGTAATTGCAAAAAACAATGAAAAAGAGTAAGGTAAAAAAAACTTAGGAACATAAAACAGGGGAAAATTCTGAAATATTGCATACTTGACCATAAATACTTGCAAGTTTTTGCTACTTGACATAGTATATACTTCCCCAATGACTTCAATATAGGATTCCATATGAGAACATTATCTATAGCAATAACTCAGATATGCTACCGAACCTATAAACCCTTAGATTAAAAAATCAATTATACAAAAATACATCAATTTAAAGAAACATCAAGCCAACGAAATTACAATGGTCACGTGAGAATTTTAGCAAACACCTTAAATCCATTCAGGCGTGTAAATTAAACATTAAAAAAAAATGAAAGCTTCACACCTTTAAGCTTAAAAGTGAGCCAAATAATTAAGACCATTTGGATTGAGAAAATTGCATTCCCAAATTTTAATGGTAATTAAAGCACACATTCTATCTTCTTGAAGCGTATAGTATGATTAAAAAATTATTTCACCATGGTCACGAGACAAACGTGGAATGGAATCAATGTTATTTGTATTAAAAGTTGCTTGAATTAAGATGATGTTGTGCAAGTAGCATCACACCAAAGTACAAACATGTACCTCAAGTTCAAGGAGAGCAAAGAAACAAATCATTTGTAAAGCGATCTTTTTAGATTGCAAAGGTTTCTATTCTTTTTTAAGAGTGTACTCAATTGTGGGGGAATGTTACCAATTTGTAAAAACCATTCATATAAACAACACTCGTATGGGAAGAATTCAAATAACGTTTGTTCATATACAGGTGATATTTAATTGTATCTATTACAAAATCACTAATACTATTTTTTTTTATTCATATGAATTGATACGATTTTTTTTTCGTATCCACATTTATGGATAGGGCAAGTATTCTCTCAATTACAAAATGCCAACCTTTACCAAATCTCAACTATTCATCGCACCATTGCAAATTGCCCATTATCGAACTCTAGCCAATTCCTTGGATTCTTATACTACCATTGTTGTTGCTCTAAAAAGGTGAAAAACAGATACCATAGTGTCAAAACAAAACCAAAGACAACAAAGATCTTTCTATCACCCGATTCTTAAAAATCAATATTGTGTGGATGCAAAGAGATCCATAAATTACTTAGACAAACATATACTTAAACAAACATATGTACTACTTAAAACCTATTAAATAAAAGTAGAGTCAAAATTGACGGAGTGATCCCTGTTGTAACTAACCTTTTCAAGCAAGGGATTCAAATACATGAAAATTTGTGCTAAATTAAATTTTCAATATTTCTAACGGCACATTTACAAAACTCAACAAAGTAGATAATAATAAATTTGAATTTACCTCAGCAAGAGCATGTCACTCTTATGATTCTTCTCATTCATCAACTGAAAAATCAATTGTATCACCTAAAATAAATATGTTACATCCACATTAGATTTCTCAAATATGAAAAAAAATAATCCCAAACTTAAAATTTTTGTGTGAAAATCTTACCTTTCAAAACCATAAAAAATCCCTAAAATATATTTTAAGTAGTATATATATATATATATATATATACACATATATACCTGAGTGTTTTAATCTACTTATGTGTGATAGTAGTGAGACTAGATAGTGTATATCTATAATAATGCTTAATCTACTTAAGTGTAAATAGTAGAAAAAATAGATAATGCAAATATAAAGATAAAGTAAATGCTAGAACTTAACACAAGGATACTAATAATTACGTAAGAGTAATGTTAATTATTAGTTGTTTGGTAACGTACTGTATGGGCGGTACGGAGTAAGTTAATGAGAAACTTAACTAAAGGCTTAATGATAATTAAGGGTATACTGTATGGGCGGTACGAAGTAAGTTAATGAGAAACTTAACTAAAGGCTTAATGATAATTAAGGGTATACTGTAGCATACTGTATGGGCGATACGGGAGAGCTAGACTGGTTTATGGTTAGTTAGATGCTTGGGACCTAGTTAGATTGGATAGCTTGACTAAGTGGACTTAGTAGAAGATGTTAAGTGCGCACTGTAGATGAGAGGTGAAATCCTCAAGAAAGTGTACGCAACCTAACATGTGTATCTAATAACTGTTCATTTAAACTGCAATTTAAATACTTGCTAAATATTTTCAAATGGTTTTACGTGGGCTCTAACCCGTACTGGCAAAATATTTCCAAAACCTTTTAGGTGTCCAGCCACAGGGACGTCCAACTTGATGATATGTTGTAGGGATGCGTAACTGCAGCACGTGTGGATGCTTGCAAGATTTGACTTAGTCTTTATAAAGTAAAAACTTTAATTAAGAACAACTAAAATAAAGTCAGCACCTCCGTTACAATTCTTAATGACAATGTAACGGAGAGCATAATTGAACCAATTTTTAAACTTTCGGGTTAATATTATAACAGTTAAAACATAAAAATCACCTCAAAATTCAGGGTTAAATTTGCATTTTTTTTTAAAAATCTATCCCCCCTTACTTTTTTGCTAAGAGTGAGGTGTTCTATTTAAAAAAAAATAAATACTAAATCTTGTTTTATTTTCAAATGTTGGACTAAAAATGCCACCAAACCTCACGTAGTTAAAACTCCTACCACAACTACTACTTCGTCAGAGTGAAGAATTAATTTTGTAACGTCAATTTTTTTTTTATTTTCTTTTTGAGGTTTTAGATGAAATTTCATTTAACCACTCTTTATCGCCTTATTATCGTCGTTTCGCCGCTATTTTGCTAAATTATATTTGCACTTTTTTCACTGCAAAATTAAATTTTGAGTGTTGATACAACAAACTCATTCCACATTGTAATGCTGAAAAATTGAGTATTCCGCGTAATCATTTTCTGATTAAAAGGAAAAATGGAGGATATATACATTAAAGCAAAAAAAAATGACAGTACAAATTTAATTTTGCATTTTGACGCAAGTATATTTTTTTAATAGAACACCACATTTTAAGGAAAAAAAATAGGAACTAGATTTGTAAAGAAAACACAACTTATGAAAATGTTATATATATATATATATATATATATATATATATATATATTTTTTTTTATGGCTTTTGAGAATACCCTTGTTTTTTTATCACACTTCCTATTGTGACGACAACCTCCGACACCACCTCTCGGTTAAAGTAACCTCCAGCATTGATTCTCTCTAGCGGAGACCTCCTCTCCAGCCCCACCACTATTCGTTTCAAATAATGAAACACCAACAAAGTTCAAAATGATAAGTTCATATCTCTTCAAAGATTTGGTAATTGAACATAACCATATCAGAGACTCATCCTCACTCAAATCCATAACCAACTATGTTCAAGATCTATTAGATGGATCTCTCATTCACATCCCTTCCACGAAATCAGTTAATAAGTCAAACCCTTCTCCTTTAACAAGCAGATATAATACATTTTCCTACTAAATATTCATATAAATATGTTCATCTGATCAATACCTTCATCTGTCACACATTAACAAAACACATCAAAAGTTTCATATCTTAAAAAATGACGAACAAGAGAAGTTTTCATTCCGTCCTTCTAATTATTTTTTTTGGATTTATTTAATTTGTTTCCATTCCTATCTGTGATCTCTTAGTTTAGTTGACACGATCTCATTCAAGTGAAAAATGTGAGCAGGTTGTTCCATGCAAAAGCTATTGTTATTGTGAATGGGAGGTTTTCTGATAAGAAAATAATAAGTATTGACATGATTTTTATTTAGGAGATTCAAGATATTTTACACTTCAAATTAAAATTTGCGGTTTCAAACTGTGAAAAAATGTTGATGGATTTGACTCTGAAACTTAATTTTGCAATGAAATATTTGCAAATTTGAATTTGCAGTTCACAAGTTTGGGGATTGATGAGATAATATGACGCCGAATGGTGAAACAAAATTTGAGGTATTTGAGAAATTAAAAAAATCAGTAAAGTTTTTTGTATTTTTTAGATAACAAATTTATATATACTGTTTCTCAATCGGAGCATCAGCTACCGGAAGCCTTCTGATGATCGAAGGCAAAAAAATATATAACGATCAAAGACGCCAAGGTCTAGTGATTGGAAGACAAATATTATTTTATAGTTTCTAATATAATGAATAATTGGTATTTTATTAAAAATAAAATCAGCTTAGAAAAAATAGTGAGTATTTTTACAAAAAAAAAATTGAATGTCCTTATCCATAGCCAACATTATTACATGTCCTAAAAATATATAATCTATATTTTTTATTAATAACAAAAGAATGATCATTTTCATAAAAGAAAAGCCGATTGTCCTAAAACTATAATAGGTACCATATTTATTAAAGCAAAGTTAATTGTCCTAAAATTATAATAGGGACCATTTTTATAAAAGAAAAGTTGATTGTCTCAAAACCATAATAGGAACTTTTTTTAGTTAAGGATAAAATTGGTATTTTTGAAAAAATAAATTCAACGTAATAAAAACCGGGGACTATTTCCACAAATGTAAAGTTGAATGTCCTATATCCATAACCAATGTTTTTTAAGTCCTAAAAGTGCATAATTTATATGTAAAATGCATATAACTTATTTTAGAAAAAATTTCACACTAAACTGTTCTTAATCAAGGTATGTGTATTATGTAATATGCAGAAACCATATTTTTTGCAATTTTTTAAAACCTAATTGGGTAAAGACAATTGAGAGTAAATTTATGTCTAACTAATTTGGCAAAAATAACGATATGCGTCAACTGAAATGCCAAGCATGTCAGGAATTTTGATTTTGTGTGTTACGTGTAAAAAGGACTGTACCTTAATTAGGGCCCGTTTGATTGTCCCTAAAATTGTAAATTAAGCGATTTAAAATCAGTTCATTCACGAATATTAATGTTTGGTTGCAAGAATGAATAAATTCAAATATTAACCAATTCAAGCTAATTCATGAAAACTTAAATTAGCCAAGTTCACCAAAAAATAGAAATTGCACAATATTAACTTGTAACACAACTCTACTGAACTACTTCCATAGAGCGATCTCTCTCTCTCTCTCTCTCTCTCTCTCTCTATATATATATATATATATATACTACTTTTTTAAACATTACACAGGTTGAATTTAAATCCATTTCAAATAAATACATCCACATTCTATTTATTCCAAAGTGACCAATAATTTATCCAGCTAAATCGACGCTTTGTAAATGAACTCATAGGTGTACGACGTGAGCTTGTTTTATTTTTATGGGGTAATAGGTACCAAGTCCCATTGACTTTGACTTTGTCAATGATGCAAGAGATCCTTTGACTGGGTCAATGAGTGTCAAATGTTTTATTTTGCCAACCCAACACATTAAAATAACTAACATATCCCCAAAATATCTTTGATAACAAACCACCTAGTTTTTCGCAAAATAACCCATCACTATTTGTGTTGTAGCCGAAACCACTAGCCTACAACAGCTTATGAAAATCAACATATTCATTTTTCAGTGTTTTCAACCTCGATCTCACAGTATTTTTCGCTACGCGAATATGACATCCTTCTCCGACAGTATCTATAACAACCTTAATTTCTGCGACAATAAATCCATTGTCTACCCTCTGCCGCTCCGTGAAGACCTGAGCACAAAGAGAATGGATGAGGAACCCATCCATTAGCTCACTCCATCGCATATGCTATTTCTTTAGGTTCACTTAAACTTGCGAAGATTGCACATCCGTTTGTCGCTCCATATTGTTTGTATTTGGTTTCGGCGGGTGAAATGGGACGCGATTACAACTATGCTCCATCACAATTCAACAAATAAATATACGGATCAATTCAAATTCACAGTTATACTTGGATAAAATCATAGTTATACTTGGATTAACTCCAAGTTCATGTATCAAAACCACATTAGATAATTAATGTAGATATCAGTATTAATCAATATCAGTGAGCTAGGATATTAGCACATCAAATTATAATTATGAGTTCATCAATGTATAATTAGCTGCTATCAATGAGCTAGTAGCTGCTATAGCTGCTATCAATGAGCTCGTATATCAGTGAGGTTTATCTGCTATCAATGGCATATCAGTGTATCAAGTATAAGTATAGCAAGATTATATCAAGTATCAAGTATATCAATGAGTATATCAAGTAAAACGGTGGCATATCAGTGTATCAATATTATATCAAGTATCAAGTATATTAATGGCATATCAATGAGTATAACTGCTCTATCAATGAGTATATCAGTGTATATCAATGAGTATAATTGCTATCAAGCATCAATAACCAGTGTATATCAGCTGCTATAAATCAATGCGCTATAGCATCTTTAAATCAATGCGCTATAGTTTCTATCAGTGGGCTATAGCTGCAACTTCTGCTATAGGAGATCAGTATAAGTAACAATGAGTATCAGTCGCCCTTGGTATAAATCAGTGTAAATCAATGTATATTAGCTGCTATAGCTGTTATAAATGAATGCACTTAATCTGCTATAACTATTATAAATCAATGCGCTATAGCTGCTATCAGTGGGCTATAGTTTCAATTTTTATTATAGCAGATCAGTATAAGTATCAATCAGTTTACGTATTAATGAGTATCAGTCGTCCCTAGTATCAACTTCTACAAGAAGTGACGATTGACTAGATATACTCGACGTTGCTTGCTCACTATGGGGATTGAAGGTTGCATAGTTAAGATCCATGCCTTCAAGGGAAGGCTTTGTCCAACCCCAAAATTTATGACATTGGTGGCACGTGTAATACAATCGTCCTTGGTTGCGTTTTTTGTCAGACAATGTAACCTTGACTTAAGATACAATGCTACATGAGCAATTCTTTATTTAATACCGTAAAAGTAGAAGTCTCGATTGGTTGATGACGACATGTTTGAAAAATCCACCAAATACAACCTAAAATTGGAAAACAAATAAAACAACCTAACAAAATGTTATCATTACTCGTAGTAAAAAGTATCACTATGGTTCGCATCCTATTCTTCCCACATCAAATTAGCCATTGCATTTATTTTCTTGGTTCATGCAACATCAGTTGTGAATGTTAAATGCTCATCCGTAGGTATTTCTAGAACAGTTAGGGGATTGTAAAAACGTATGACAGTGTGTGATAATTGATTAAATTAATTCGCAAATATCCAATTTAAACCTTATTTAATTAGAGTCTATTTTTAAACCAAATCAATTCAGCCCCTAAACATGCAACTACATGTGTTCGTGTGTCAACCCATAAATAAATAAAGCATACGACACAAATTTCAGGAAAAATCCCCGCAGGGCAAAACCTTTTATTTTATTATAATAAGTAAATCACAACTTACACGGATTACAATGAAATACAGTGACACACGAATGCCCGCATGCGTTGGTCGGTATCGTCAACAATGAATCCATACGCAGTGAATCAACATGGATCACAATCCAATCAACAAAGGAAGAACCGCAGCACTCCTCAATGGCACGCAACCATAAAACTTCGTAGAGACTCCCTTAGCAATAACACGCAGCCCTCGATTGCAGAGATCTCCCCACAAAGATGAACAAAATCAAAGTAGTGTTCTTGGGTTTCAAAAGGATTCACAAAAATATGGGAATGATGTGTGAATAAAAACATGAGTTTTTGGGACTCAAAAACATGAAGACTTGAGCTAATAGAACTCTAAAAAACGTCTCTCCAAGTCTTAAAAAAGAACTCCCCCGAAGTTGGCTTTTATAGGAAAACCAAAAGAGTTTTGAGTCGGTGGGACTTTTGCTATGCGTGTACCCCGAACCGGTTCCCCATGTACCCCGAATCGGTTCCCCCCTGAACCGGTTCACTATGTGGTTCACGGTACCTCGCTGATTTGGGGTTAAAAGAAATCAACATTCTTCTATGGGATTTTCTCCATCTTCAAAAGGCCATAACTCCTTCACCGTAGCTCGGATTGAGGTACCGTTTCTTCCAGTATCTTCGTAACGTCAAGCCCATCAAATTTCCAGCTGACCAGACCTCCGGACTATGACTGTAAAATTACCAAAATGCCCTTGAACTTTCCTATCTTGTCTTTCTTTCATTGTTTTGACTTCTCTAGCGTACCACTTGCATAAAATCCATAAAATCGTGGAACGTGAAGTCGTTGAGGCAGATGTGGGACACTTGATGGATATGTTGAATGCTTGATTCCTAGAATTTGGATAAAATTCGTCATGTGATATCGTGAAGTGACGTGCCAAATGTAGCGGCGTACGACATACACAAATATAACATATCAAACTTGAGAAAAATGTCCTTACAAATCTCCCCCTATGTCTATGCCGGTACAAAATAAAAAATCCCAATTATTATCATTCAATTGACCTATATAAATCTACCCTCCCATGAACCCAAAACTGGAAAGATACAAATGAGTAAGTCTTTATCGTTTGTTCTTCAAATCTTCAAAATCTCAAATATTTTCTCATCAAGGTGTGTAACATATGATCATCAATGTAGTACCTACACACATGAGATAAAGCAAATACCACGTGACGTATCGAGGTTGAAATGAGATAAATATAGATAATTCAAACTCCCCCATAATAGGATAATTCGTTCTCCCCCTTTTTATGATGTCCCCAAATGGACAGATAAGAAGAAATAATCAAAACATGGAGTGTCACGAAAAAAGCAGAGCAAACATGGATCAAACTACGCGCATGCAAAGGAGTATCTCAAAAATATTCACAGACTATTTTTATTTTTCAAATTTTTTAAACAAAAATAAGATACTAAAATCACACCATGGATTTAAACTCAAACAACCAAGTCATGAAAATGGAATGAATGGGTGTGAACACATTCGATAGGTAAATCAACTCAATTAATCATATGTGCACGATGCATATGTGTACTCCTAACGAATGAGCATCAAAAGTATCCTTAGGTGTAAAAAATTGTTAAATTTAGATGACATCGTCTTATGCAAATCAACAAATCAAAGTCAAAGTGATTTCCACACCAATAACGTCCAAAACTATGTAGAGCTTTTTCAAGACTTTTAAGGACGAGCAAACCCGTTTTAATTCTCCATCCAAACTCCCTCATATATATTTTCTTTTAGAGGTGTATAAACTAAATTCTAAAACTTTGGATAATTGGTTCAAAAACCTAATTGGCCCATAATTGGCATGAATTTCTTTTTATTGCCTTTAAATTTTTTCGGGCTCTTTTAAACCTCTTTGAACCCCGGATAATAAAATTACTCAATTTTTAGGTCCAATTAAACGGCGTATTAATCGCAAAGGATAAATGATAACCTTTCGTAGCCCTTCACCGTTTTCAAACAAAATACACAAATCCTCACAAACAAGGTTCAAAGGTGCACACTTTTTATTGTCTTGTTTTATCGCGCTTGGTTCGTTTTAAGGATAGGATTGAAGTGAAAACACACAACCAATATGTGAAAAGACAAGCACAATAATCAAACAAATCCGTGCATGTTTGCAATAAAGGAAATCACGAGTAAAACATATAGGAAGTAACACTTAATTACATCTTAATGACTCCAAACATTATAAAGCACATGGATGAATTGACCTATTGTCTCGAAACACTATCAAATAGTCATATGAAAAAATAGAATGATGTTGTGACTCGGTCATCCTAAGTGTCCATCCATAAAAGGTGCAAACAAAATACAAAAAACTTTTTGAATTTTCTCACAAATTTTATCAAAAATAAAATCTTTTTGTATTTTTCAAAATGTTTCAAAAACATAAAACATACAAAAATGATACATACTAGCAATAGGCAAATAATGACATCATGAAAAACATCCTATACTAGTAAACAAGTCAAACCTCAATCGTTAGGTGCGGAGGGGTTTTCCAACGGTGGTGCCAACTTATGAAAAACCTCCATCAAATCTTGTGAAGTTTTGACTAAAGACTTAACTTGCTCACCTAAATGTGCAAACTCTCTCATGTAGTCTCCAGGAGCATGTAAAATATCATGTGTGGGTGCATGTGTGGCAGAAACACGTGTAGTAGCAAAACGTGACACATAACCCAACTTAAAACAAAATTTCCTAAGGTGTCCTCTCCTTTTGTAATGAGAAAAAATATATATAGGCCTAGGAACACCTTTCTCAAAAACTCTAGGACACGCTCTCCTAATAGGAATAGGACGCCTAGGTGGGTTAAGGTGAGACTCACGTGAATCGAACACTAAAGTGGGAACCGACTCGGGTGCTAATTGAGAAGTAGAAGCACCGTCACGACTTATTCCTAACTTCTCACCTTTACCCTTAAGAACCACCTTTTCAACCTTCTTAAGTGCGTTCTCAAAATTGACTTTGACCTTCCTGGCACGTTCGAGATCACTCTCGAGTTGGGATACACGTGTCGTCAGACTAGACAACGTGTTGGTCAAATCACACTTCTCCTTTATTAAAACCTCCTTCTCTCTCTCCAAATCTAAAATCCGACGACCTAAATCTCTACTATACTTCTTTGTTTTCAAGGTCTCGGTGTACAAATCTCTAAACGCTTTTTGGAGATCACTTTCATCTCCACTTTCACTCTTTGTTTCTCCCTCACTTGATGCGCTTAAATCACTATTGTGGGATAAAGTGTGTGTGCTCACACGACTCGAAAAAGCAACAAACTTCTTACCACTAGTCTCATCACCCTCACCTTCACTACTATCACTAAGTGTGGTGGGCATGTATACTTTCTTTCCTTTCCTTTCCTTCTAAGACACGTAGGACACTCAAACGACTTATACCCCTTACTCCCACATTCAAGACAAGTCACGTTCTCAAACTCCTTCTCACACTCCTCATCTGAGTCATTCTCTTTTTCCCTCTCACCGCTTTCTTTGGCCTTTCCTTTATTTTTATTTTTCTCAAAAAATATCTTTTTATTGGAAGAATTTTCTTTAGAAATTTTGAGAAAGTAAGGCCAAATCATCAAAGTCTCCCTCAGAATCGGACTCACAAACTTTTTCTTTCTTTTTCTTAAGATGAGTCTTTAAAGCAAAACCTCTATCCTTAGCCTTAATAGATTGGGAAAACATGTCAATCTCATAGGTTTGAAGATCTCCTACAATTTCTTCCAACTTAAGTGATTTCAAATTTCCCAAAGAATTAAAAATAGTGACTTTAGGAATAAAGCGTTTTGGAAGAGATCTCAAAATCTTTTTAACGACATGCGTGTTATCAATCACCTCACCCAAATTAAAACATGTGTTAACAATGTCCGACAAACGTGCATAAAAATCATCAAGGCATTCAGACTCAGACATGGTGATAGTCTCAAACTGGGTGGCCAAATTTTATAATTTTGATTCTTTAACCGCGTTCGTACCCTCATGTGTCTATTTCAAAACATCCCATGCCTCTTTAGACGTGGTGCACGTCATAATTCGGTGAAACTCATCAGGAGTGACAGCTCCAGATATAGCACTCAGACCACGGGAATTAAAATTAGACATTTTATAATCATCTTCAGTCCAGGCTGTCACAGGTTTTAAAGAGGTGATATTATCAACGGTGACCATGGGAGGAGTCCACCCATTTTCACAAAGCAACCAAACACGCTCGTCAATGGATTTTAAACAAGATTTCATACGAGCTTTCCAGTAGGCATAATTAGACCCGTAAAAAATAGGCATCATATTAAATGAATGTTCCATTGGAAAAATTGCGAATTTTCACAAAACTGATTTTTTTTCAAAAAAAATCAATATCACACAAATTTTGAGGAAAATAGGAATACGCGATAAATTAGCGCAACCGTCTCTGATTCCAATTTGTAAAAACGTATGACTGTGTGTGATAATACATTAAATTAATTTGTAAATATCCAATTTAAATCTTATTTAATTAGAGTATATTTTTAAACCAAATCAATTCAGCCCCTAAACATGCAACTACGTGTGTGCGTGTGTCAACCCATAAATAAGTAAAGCATGCGACACAAATTTCAGGAAAAATCCCCGCAGGGCAAAACCTTTTATTTCATTATAATAAGTAAATCTCAACTTACACGGATTATAATGAAATACAGTGACACACGAATACCCGTAGACGTCGGTCGGTGTCGTCAATAATGACTCCACTCGCAGCGAACCCGCATGGATCACAATCCAATCAGTAAAGGAAGAACCGCAACACTCCTCAATGGAACGCAACCATAAAACTTCGTAGAGACTCCCTCAGCAATAACACGCAACCCTCGGTTGCAGAGATCTCCCCACAAAGATGAACAAAAGCAAAGTAGTGTTCTTGGATTTCAAAAGGATTCACAAAAATATGGGAATGATGTGTGAATCAAAACATGAGTTTATGGGACTCAAAAATATGAAGACTTGAGCTAATAAAACTCTCAAAAACGTCTCTCCAAGTCTTAAAAAATAATTTCCCCGAAGTTGACTTTTATAGGAAAACCAAAAGAGTTTTGAGTCGGTGGGACTTTTGCTATGTGTGTACCCCAAACCGGTTCACTATGTGGTTCGCGGTACCTCGCTTGTTTGGGGTTAAAAGAAATCATCATTCTTCTATGGGATTTTCTCCATCTTCAAAAGGCCATAACTTCTTCACCGTAGCTCGAATTGAGGTTCCATTTCTTCCAGTATCTTCGTAGTATCGAGCTCTTCAAAATTTCAGTTGATAGGACCTTCGGACTATGGCTGTAAAATTACCAAAATTACCTTGAACTTTCCTATCTTGTCTTTCTTTCATTGTTTTGACTTCTCTAGTGTACCACTTGCATAAAATCCATAAAATCGTGGAACGTGAAGTCATTGAGGCAGATGTGGGACACTTGATGGAGAAGTTGAATGCTTGATTCCTAGAATTAGGATAGAAGCCGTCATGTGATATCGTGAAGTGACGTGCCAAATGAAGTGGCGTACGATATACACAAATGTAACATATCGGACTTGAGAAAAATATCCTTACAGGGATGAGGGGTAATGTCATCATCATCACTTTCCTCATCCCCTAAGCATTCATCCTCAACATCAATAATCCTCAAGAAATTGTGAAGGGCATAACAGGCTACAACAATCTTCGCTTGAATTTCAATCTCGTGGAAAGGTTGATGCCTTTGATATGCAAACCTTTTTTTTAATAACCCAATCGACCTCTCAACTACATTTCAGAGAGATGAATGCTTAAATTAAATAACTTCTTACTATTCTCGAATTATTGTCTTTCCACATCCCTTTGATGATAACGTGTGTTCCGAAATGGAGAGAGAAACCCAAGCACAACGGGAATCCAACATCTGCGAGGTAGTATTTACCTACGCATAATTTAAATAAAGTATGTTATTACACCTATTCATATTTTACTTATCCGAAGTAAGCGACCTAATTTAAAGTTACTTATGTTTGAACATACCTAATGGAACGATCAATTTATGCCCTTATCCTTGAATCACACTTCGAATTAAGCGACCATTATGCACTGATCCCTCCCAATCAACGAGGATAAAGGAGAATCGCATATCAAATGTACATGCGACCAAATTTTTTTGAGAAATTTCCCCTTTCTTATTGCGACACCTCGCTTGGTCGGCAGTATGAACCAAAAAAGATATGTGGGTACCGTTAATTGCACCAACGACATCCTAAATGGGTTGAAATGAATTTAATAATGGGAAAGTCATACGCAAATGAATAAAAGTAACTAATGAAACTATCCTAATCTCGAAGTAATAATACCAAGGCAGGTCCTTTCCATTGTCATAAGGGGAATTCGTTGGACTTGCATTAGTAACTAGATCATTGAACAAGCCAAGGCATGCTCGTAAAACTCTATGGAAGTAAAAACTAATGGTTTGACCATATCTAAAGAAAGTCAACAACTCAAAAACACTCTCGTCATGTCCAACGGTATTAAGGAACATTGCGACTTATTCCTCAACGTTAACTGATCGATTGTCAGTAGTCCATACGTGCGTAACCTAATACAATGTCTTTCGAATGACCCTATGTTCATCCGAAGTTGTGCATGTCATACCCGATCATTCATTATAAATATTTGATATAATGTTATTTCACGATCAACATCCCAATTTTGATGGGGAGCCCTACCTAAGAGATGGCTGCGACTCCTCATATATTAGAAAATTGCAATTGCTCGTATGACCAGGGTCCAGAACAACCCTCGTTATTGTTGCACGACATTGCGTCGGTAGATTCCTATGTCAACGAAAATAAATTAAACTTTTATGCCCGATTTAGTGAACATCGTTTAATTTCTTACCAAACCATACTTTTACATAAAAATGGGTAAATGCTCTTATTAATCCAACAATAAAGAACATGATTTAAAAAATTACAAACATAAGAGGAAATATATTTATACTTAATGAGAAGCTTTCCGAGGAATCTGAATCCGAACACACCTGTTTTTCGCACAACATCATAAAACATACTACATTATATTAGTGGCCATAAATGGAAAAATAGGTAAACATTTTATTTATAAACAATATTTCTCCTTTTATATTCATATTGCGCCATTATAATGTGCCCCTTTTACCAAAAACAACTACACATACATTTCTCCTTTTATTTAGTAAGTTAATACATGTTATTGTAACAACCCTGCGCGCCCCAAAAAGATATGCGGTGTGCTACTACGATAAAACTAAACTAAATCCACCAATAATGAGTATAGAGCATCTACATTCCACAATTAAAATATAAAAAATCCATAGTTCTTATATTTTCATAATAATGATTACAATACATTCTCTGAAATACAAAATTCTCCAACTAAAATTACATCACTAATTTGTACAACAAAATAAATCTTTCAATCCATGCTCTAAAATAATTCTCCAAAATAGTCCATAATGTCCCAATCCACGCTAACCTTCCAACTAAAAGAATATACGGGGAAGTACACAATATGACAGGAATAAATGCCCAAAAATAATTAGCACGGTGAATAAATCGCAACAATACGAATCGCATATACAAATAAAATCCATAACTCAAGCATTATATCTATATAAATTTCTCAACAACACATCAATGAGTCACCAGGCCTCACCTCACCGCGCCTATGCATTCTTAAGCATATCCGAATTTTGGACTATTGGCGGGTGCCCATTCTCCGTGCCATATTAAAATCTCATGACACGATACTCAAATCACAATATAATATATCACAATGAATTAAATTTAGATTCCAACAGTTTTCAGATTCCAAATGAATATCACAATTCAACATGAGTGCAATCAACATAGAAAAATAAACGAAATACTCTCGAGAGAATTTATGAGCATATTGTGTAAGTCCCGTACCTCAAAATGATCACATGAATCGTCACATAAATTTTAGCCTCAAAATCTGATCGTACCATCAAGTTCCTCTCGCGAAAAATAGTCAAGACTCGTTCTAGCCCAAACTCGAGAAAACACCAAATAAGCCTTCAAATATTGAGTCAAACACTTGATTAAGTTTGGGGATAAAGTTTATAAATGAAAGGGAGTAATTTTGGAGAGGTTTTCTGGTTGAAAAGTTGATGAAAAAGTGATTTGAAAAGCCAACCCACGAATTTGTTGTGGTATATAAAGGATTAAGAGTTTGATTAAGAAAAGAGTTCTAATCATACACAAACATTAAAAAATTTATTTCGGACGATCGGACCGTTGGAATTGGATCAAATTTGGGGAAGAATTAGTTGAAGATGAGAGAAGGATGCATAAAAAATTTCAGCTCGATTGAAAGGTCACATATTTTTATATATGTTTCTAGAGAGTTTTATGTTTTGATGACTCTTCTATATAATAAAAAATCAATTAAAACTCCATTTTAATTTCGATTCCAATTCCGTTTGAAAATTTATTTTTCAAATATAAAATCCAAAATTTTAAATTATAAAATTTATAAAATTCAAAATTTTATTTTTCTCCGATTTCCAAAATTAATTTAAAAATTCCCATTTAAAAAGATCCGGGTTGTTACTGTTATTTATAACACAATCATTTTATTTATAAAATAAATACTCATCACCATAAAAGTGATGGCCGTAGAATAAAACAAATCCATATATTTTATTTATAACACAAAATTTTTATTTATAAAATAAAAACATTTTAATTATAAATTTTTTATTTAGAACACAAACATTTTACCAAAAAAATGTTTGATGATTTGCAAATAACATATGTGTTTGATGATTTGCCTCAAACCAAAATGTGTTTGGAGTTTACCAGATGCAAATAGTAGAGGACATTACCAGATGCATTTGGAGTTTACCTCCAAAGTAGAGCACATGAAATGAAAAAAACGCAGCACGAAACAAAAATGCGTGTGAAGAAAACAGAGCAAATGAAATGAAAATAATAGAGCACAAAAAAGCAAAACGGAACAAAAATGGTAGGAGAAAATGGGTGAGATGTTTACCTCCAAAGAAGATGCGTATGATGAATGTGTGGTTGAGTTTGACATAATGGAGGTAAAATCGGCTCAACAGTTGCAATAGAGATATCAATTTCTACACCAACTCTCGTCAAATCACCTCGATCGAAGCCACACCCCGCCAAATTTTTCCCGACCATTCATTTTTTTTTGGGGGGGGGGGAGGGGGAATTAATTTCAAGAATATCCGAAATTGGAGGTCACGTGAGGAGTTGTGTTAGATTGGTTTTCAGGGCAAATGGGACATATCAAACAACACAAAAGGTGGAATTTGGATATTTACCAAGACAAATGTCCCCTATCAAACTGGGCCTAAAAAGCCCATAACTTCAAATTTACAAATCCAAAATTCACGAAATTTATATATTAGGAATCTACTCGTCAAGAACTATCAAACAACACCAATATTCGATATTTTTTTGACGAAAAAATAAAACTGATAAATTTACTATTTTTGCAAACCCTACATTTTCGGGCGAAAACTCCATTTTTTTTTGGAGAAAACCCTTTTTCTCCAGCTCCGGTGATGGTACCGCTGATGCGAACCAGAAAAACAAAAGAGATAGGTGAAGAGAGAGAAATGTTCATAGAGAAACACTCCGACGAGGATGTTCGACAGCCTCCGATGGACTGTTCCAACGAGTCTTCAGTGGGGGTGGGGGTGGCACTTGTGTGTGTGTGTGTGTGTGAGAGAGAGAGAGAGAGAGAGGAGAGGGAGGGAGAAAGAGGTTATGTGTTTGTTTTTAAATAGAGAATAAATAGGTTTAAAATGAGTATAAGTGAGGGATATTTGTCTAAACATATATGTTCTATAATAAAAAAAAAGATTTGGTGCATTAAAGAAAAGTAAATGAGATTTTATTCATCATTGACCCAATAAACAAGATTGACTCATAATAATGCCTATTTTTATTTTTACATGGTATTCATTCATATATTTTTGTTAGTAGAAAATACACAAATTAGAAAACACAATTAACTGATATGCAGATAATTCACATAACTAGGCTTATGGAAGATGCGTGATGCATTTTCTTTGTTTCCAAAAGGAAATGATATCCGAGCAGGAAGGGAACAATTCTCCATGAATGATGCAGGTGGAAGTTAGTCGTCCATTCATTGCATATCAAGTTGTTCACGCCTCTCAACCCATCTTCCTTGTGTTGAAATTTGATGAAGTAAACAATGACATTCTTTTCACATGTGCAATGCACATGACATTTAAATGACAAAAACGTAAGTTGATCTAACAAACATCCTTTAGCAACACTAAACAACTCTTGTGTAATTCGAAACGCCACCTAAACAACTGATTTTCTCTATTTTTCTTCCCCTAGCCAAAACAGAGCTCCGGTCAAAAACAAAAACAAAATCCCTCCATCACTACCTCCATCCTCCCTCGCCTCCCTTAAACCCCTCTTCCACCATCGCCAACACCATTCACAAGTCGGACATGTCTTCCTCATCGCCACCCCATCGTAACCACTGTTTATTTCTTCTGGGGTTTTGCTAGAAAAAAAGATGAGAGAGGATGGTTCAACGAATACTTTTTTTTGGGGGGTTGGTGGGTGGGGTTAACTATCATAATCTTGTATACAGTTGGGAGATTTTGTCAGCGACGGGGTGTGAATGGGTGGGAGGGGTTAGCCGACGCTGGGGTGTGTGGAAAGTGAATGAGTTGTGTGGTGTGTGATTAGGCGCAATACACATATTTTTATGTTTCTTTTTTTACATAAATTAAATATTAGATAAATTACAAGTTGACCCTCTAACATTCATAAGAATCCTTTTTTGCCATTGAAAAAAGTCACAACAAGCATCACCCATAACTATTTTTTGCCTGGTTAACTGCGAAAACTAATAGAAGGGCTTTTCGAAATATTTTTTCATTCTTTGAGGGCTTAATTGACAATCGTGATAATTTAAGGTCCAAATGAGTAATTTACTTTTAGTATTTTATTTTAAACATATATTATATGTATTTTGTAAAAACTATTAGGGCCAGTTTTGAACAGACAATTACATCAGCTATTCACAAAGTTTATGAGAATTATATGTTATCATCGTTGTTACTTTCTTTCTATGTATTTAATTGACTAGAGATTATTTGCACTCAGCTTTACATAATACCTTTAGTCTTGTTTATGAGAATTAATAAAACCCCTTTGAATATATTTTCATTTAAAGTTTTAAATTAATATTTTGTAAATAATGAAAAGTCCCTTTTCATATTAAAAGCTCGTATTAGTATTTCACCCAACCCTTCGACCACCAGACCAATCTCCATAGGCGACAAACATCAATGGTAGCCAACAACGATCGCTGAACATTGTCGAAAAGTGAACATTAACACTAAAAAGTGACTTTTAAGTTGTGAGTGAAATTAAAATGTGACATAATTACCAACAACAACCACTAGTCGCCAAGTTCAGGCATCAATTTTGACTTTAATAGTGAAAAACAAACTTTTAAGTCGTGATTAGAAAATGAAAAAGTGAATTTAACAACGAGAAAAGTAAATTTAAACATTGAACAAACGTGAATGCAACAGTGAATAAAAATGTTATTTAAATATCAAAATTCTATATGATTTTTTTCACAATAAGGTCAAATTGGATTTTTTTTTCAAATTATAAAACTATCGCAAGTACACGGGCAATTGTAGAATAACGAGTGTAAATACGGGTCGAATCCACATAGATTTGGTCAATTCGCAATAAGTTTTCAACTTTCCATCTAGATAATATGATGTAGAGATGATAATTGCAACTAAGTCAAATAAAAGAAACTACGAATAATGAGAGCAACACACGAGAGTTGTAAACAATATGAAAAGAATTAGGATTTTGAGGTCCATTTATCACGTAACTAATACTGCACATTAACTTAATGTTGTCATTCCCTTTTTGTAACTCAAATTAAGCCAAATCTCATCGCCTTTATTTCAAAAAATATAATGGCTATGTTCGAAATATATTTAACGTCTCTAATAGACGGCTAAAATTCCATATTCCCTTAGAAAATACAAGTTTTAAAGTTTGCAAATGTATTTAAGCATGAATTATCAAAAGAATCATAATCCATAAAAAAATTAATATTTTTAAATCTTAAAACTTGATTTGACAAAACAATTTTGAATGTTTTAAAATGCATTCTCGTGTCGTTTTAAAATGAATACCGAATTTTTGATAACAATTAAAACGAGTAGGGAATAAACAATAATTAAATTAACGTGACAATATTGTCTAACTATGATAAACTTCATCTTAATCCTAATAGAAGAATTAAGCTACCATATTGAAGACAAAAAAATGCAAGAATGCGTAGAAATTTTCATTAATTAATCAGACTTACAATAAGTTCTCTCAAAATAATCTTCAATCCTCTTAAAATGACAAAAACTTGTCTTCAAATTGAATAAAATCACTAAAAAATTGCTCCCCGAAATTGTGCGTGAAATAGTGAGTCCAATGGTTCTTTTTGTAGGCCAAGAGGTGAGGTATTTGGTTTGGGGTGAAACTTTCTTTACTGGGCCGAAAAGTATTTGATCGAATACTCAATTTCCCCACACCTGAGGACTCCTATTTTTTCTTTCTGAACATGCAAGTTGATTTTTGTCCCATTCGGAGAATACTTTTTTTTTAAATTTTTGTGTCTATATAAAACTTTTTTCGAATGACCGTAAAAATCAACTTTTTACGCTTTCTCCAGTTGATCGTCAATTTGCACCATATTTCATTATTTCCAGCAAAATTTTTAGTAGGGAGCTTTTTTCACAAATTAGCACAAGAAGATTATAAAATTATCGAAGTGCCCATTTTTGGCTTAAAATAACCGTTTTGAATCCGAATTTAATTTTTCTTGTATTTTTTCTTTTATTTAACAAAATGGGCTTAACAAAGTATAAATTTGTGTATAAAATATACAAAATGATGCACTCATCATAAATGGTATGTTGACCTTGCTGGCAGCAGACTAATTCGGGAGAGCTTGGATGAATGGGTTGGATGGTTGTAGCGGTGGTAGGCATTGTCACAGTGATGGTGGAACTATGCGTGTGTGTGCGTGAGAGAAAGAGTGAGTAAGAGAGATAGAGAGATAAGTTGGAAGTTTCCAGAAGTCGCTGAAGATGGAACAAGTATATCATTGGAGAATTGAAGACTCGTGGATGCGGGAGGAGGGAAAAAACTATCCAGGAATCTTACAACAAAGCTCAATCCAACGTGGACTTTATCGATTGAAGATCGAGGATGGAAAATATTTTAGGTCACGCCATTGTATTTCATGAGATTGTGAATCAAATTTGAAGGTTGATGTGAGAATATAAAAAAAAAATGGCCTCGTTACTTCTTATCTCTCTTACGAATTCATATGAGGACACAGTCACCATCATTTTGTATGAAAAATAAATGTTACAATTAGATGAGGTGGAGTCAATTCTCTTGTCCAATGAGAAGAGTATATCTTTTAGGGAGGACAATTTGAGCTCGACTTTGTATTCTCATGGTGAGAACATGGAAAAAAAATACCAATCGGGGATCTAGTAAAGTAAGTATGTCTAGATTATGAGGTGGTGGAAATGACCAACAATGTCACGAGTGCAAAGAGTGAGTTCACTTAAAATAAGATTATTCTTTAAAGAAGGATGTAAATGTCTTTGATAGTGCATCGTTGATTGTAGACACCTCAAATTTTGACGACACATGGCTTTCAAACTGTACGCGTGACCAATCGGCACAACATCCATTCTCGAGGAAAATTTAGGACAAACTCCTAAAAACCTTTGTGCAACACCCGAGGAACACATATGAATCTCTTAGGATTTATGAACCATTTGTTGTTTATTATACAGATGGTTTCGGTATGCGCGATCAACTACACAACATCTGATCTCTCAAAACGCTAAGGACAAATTCATAAAATCCTCTTTTAACACCAGAGGAACACACATAAATCCCCTAGGATTTCCAAACAACTCGGTGTACATTTTGAAAATGATTTCAGTACGCGTGGTGAACTCGCACAACATCCTATCTTCAAGAACACTTAGGACAAACTCCTAAAAATCCTCTAGCAACACCTAAGGAACACACATAAATCCCCTTGGATTCCCAAACTGTCTGGTGTTTATTCCACACCCGATTTTAGTACGTATATAGCTGACCCACGCATCATTCAGTATCTCGATATGCTCAGGACACATTCTTAAAATCCTTTGGCAACACATAGGGTTTACCCATAAATCGACTAATGATTTCATCGAACTTTCGATAAACGGGCCGTATTTGATTATCACATGCACATTTGAGCTAGTAACTACGTAGTCCCTCATATAGGTTAAGGGTTCCCACCTAATTATTCCCTGGGCAACACCTTGGGATCACCCAAAAATTCCTCGACATCTTCAATTTGTTCAGGTGGAATTCTCACAGACTTTGCGTGCACACAGGCGTAAAATCCCCATATACTCTGGTATGTCGTTTAACTGTAAACACCTAAAAAAAATCCCTTATTTTGGAATCAAATTCCAAATAACCCCCCTAAAATACGGGTAAATTGGGTAAAATTATTTACCGATCATTAAATCATAAAAGGCACATACTAATTTGTTCATCCGATCAGTTCAACATCGCATTTAATCGATCGATCAAACGTCGCAATCAATCAATCGGTTAAATAGGGCACCCAGATTTTTCCAATAAAAGGAGACTCCACCCACTGGCAAAAAGGTTCCAAAACCCAACATTGATTAGGTTTCATAAAATTGAAGTTTCCGACCTTGATTTGATCTTTCGAAGATCCTTTTCCTCAAATCTTATCCCTACCATCCTGAGCAAAGAGCTGGTGTACCGAATGCGACATTCAAAACAAAAAAAAAAGATCCCGGGTCAAATCTCTTCCCCATAGGATTACGAGCCCACTCCCAATATAAGAATCCACGTCGAATCCCCGTCCAGGCTTCAAGGGTAAACACTATTAAACTTTCATCTTGAATTATGAAAAACATTAGGATTAAATGATAGCCTAAACTTATACAAAACTATACCCCCACTCCACCAGGAGACCGGACATGCATAATATGAGATCTAAATACTTCCAAGCATGGTGCTTATCTAACATTTATCCAGGTCCTTATTCAACAATCCTGATTTGAACATGATAATTAATCAAATTATGTACCGAGAAATATGACTTGAAATGTATTTTTCATGTTAACAACCCGTTTTGAGAATAGAGATCGTATACACAATTATCCCAGCCTCTTTGATATACTCAAAGTCGAAAGCTTAAATAAACCACACCTTTTATCTGAGAAAACATCTCCCTTTATAAAAGTGGACATAACAAAAATTATGTTTTCAAGGTATATATATATATATATATAATAACGTCATTCATTATTTATTCTAACGTTCATACATAATATGCTTGTTCATAATAGAAATGCTGTCCAAGGGAGCTAAAATATGAAAGTACAAAGACCTTGCATCATTCATGTTCGGTAACCTATAGAATGAACTACATAGGCTTTAATCCCATGGATCCATGGATACGTAGGCATGATACCCCGTCCCACTTGTGATCATGTAATACCTTGTATTTTTCTAGAGTAAATAAAACTTTTTTTAAAATAAAATAAAATTCGTGGAAATTAAATTTAACCGGTGAATTTAATTTATTAACTGTGAACAAGTATTTTTTTATTTTGTCATAATCATGTGAGATTGATTTTTATGTGAGTAATTACAATAGAAAATAATTTCATGTGTAGTATATAATTATTGTATAATATGTGACTCGATTGTAAATATAATTGTGGAATAAAAATAATTGGGATGCATTCTGAGAAACTTTATAGGCTCGTTTAGGTGTTTTAAATCTTTAGAAATGGTCCCGAGGTATATGTATATAAGTTGAGAAGTTTTTGGGCTAGTTTAATTATGGGTTCAGGCCTATTTGGGGGTTCAAAATTGAGAAAATAGGATCAACTCGGGATTTGAAAATAATATAAGATTAAGGAAAAGATTAATACTCCCCACACTTAATCAAATACATAACCCTAGCTGCCCCACCTCAAGAGAGAAAGGAACATAGGCCAAAGAGGAGAAGGAACAAGAGATTCAAGGGAAATTCATCAATCATATATCCATGCAAGAATTTTCTTGGTTAATTTAACGTTCAATGTGATTTTTGATTCATCGTAGTAAACCCCATGTGATTTCTGGGTTTTAGTATGTAATTGGTGATTAAATGGTAGGATTTAATCTTATGCATGTAAAGGAGACTAATTGGAATTTAGGTGGTGTAACCCAGAAATCTAGGATGATTATAATATTAAATTTGATGATAAATACCTTAGGATTGTTGGATAAATTAAAAAGTTGGATTCGTATGTAGAGGAATTTGGGTAAAAATAAGGATGACACAAATTTTTACTCCGTTTTCAAACTAGATAAGCTCCTATATTTTAGACTCAAGTAGGTCATATATATAGTGTGCTTCAATCTCCCCCTTTGGAAATATGAGACAAAGTCTCCTTTGTGTCATCAAGGACTCGTAGGGATAACTAAAACAAATAAGAAAACCTTATTCCTATAAAATTCTATATACCCCTTATCCTAGGAATGAAAAAGTACATAACTCAACCAAAGAGAAACCAATACCCTAAAAATGTATCCACTGATAGCACGCGGTACTGAATCTTGAAAAGCGATAACTAAGATCAAGCTTTTTACTTGAATTAGATAAACCAATAATAATAAAAGGCTCAAGCATCCCCATTTTGTCTCAAATGAACTAAGGGTAAACAAAATCACAATGATAGGGAATTATTCCAGAAATACCATACCAATAGATTTTATTAATGATTCAAATCTCTAATTATCTAGAGGTTTAGTGAATAAGTTAGCTAATTGGAATTCTGTGGGTAAGTATTTTATCTCTAATTCTTTTGATTCTACTAACTCTCGAATAAAATGATGTCTTATTTTTATATGTTTAGTATGAGAGTTTTGAACTGGATTTTTTTCGATATTTATGACACTCTGATTGTGACAGTATAAAGTTAGTTTATCTTCTTTAATGCCTTTATCACTCAACATCTGCTTAATCCACATTAATTGAGCACACCAGCTACTTGCGGCTATATATTCAGATTCTTTGATGGAAAGCGAAGTGCAGTTTTGTTTCTTACTCAACTGACCTACCGATTTATTTCCTACATAATGACAAATGCCTAATGTACTTTTGCTGTCATCAGAACAACCAGCCCAATCTGTGTCTGTTTATCCTACGATAGTGATAAATGTGTCCTTTGTGTACCATATTCCTAGGTCTAAAGTCCCTTTAACATATTTAACAATAAGTTTGACGCATTAAAGGTGACTTTCCTTAGGATTTCTTTGATAGACACAAACACAAAATGCCTCCATTAAATCTGGACGTGAGGCTATATGGTACAAAAGGCAACCTATCAGGCTTCTGTAAAGGGTAGGGTCTACAGCTTTCCCATGTTCATCTTTAGATAGTTTGATTGACGTACTCATGGGTGTCTTAGCGATTTTGGCATTGTCTAAGACGAACTTTTTAGCTAACTCTATAGCGTATTATGATTGCAAAATAATTAACCCATCAGACTTTTGTATTACTTGAAGTCCTAAAAAGTATTGAAGCTCTCCCATTAAAGACATTTAAAACTCCCCATGCATAACATCAGAAAACATTTTAACCTCGGATGGGGATGATGATCCAAAAATGATATCGTCTATATATACTTGGGCTACTAAGAAATTTTTATCAAAATTTTTTATAAAAAGAGTTTGGTCATTGCCACCGCGCTGAAATCCGTTTTCAATAAAAAAAGTTGACAGTCAATTATACTAGGCTCTGGGGTCTTGTTTCAAACCATATAAAGCCTTTTTTAAACGATAGACGTGGTTAGGGTATTATGGATCGATGAATCCTTTAAGCTAATCTACATAAGTCTCCTCAGTTAGAATACCATTAAGGAATGTAGACTTTTCATCCATTTGATAGAGAGAAAATTTTACGTGACAAGCTATAGCTAAGAGAAGACGAATGAATTCGAGACGGGTTATGGGGGCAAAAGTTTCCTTAAAGTCAATCCCTTCAATCAGAGAATATCCCTGGGCCACAAGTCTAGCCTTGTTTCTAACTATCATTCCTGTTTCATCAGTTTTATTTTTTAAAATCCATCTAGTGCCAATAACCCTTTTATTTTCTGGCCTAGGAACAAGATACCATACGTCATGAGTTTTAAATTGAATTCTTGCATAGAACCTATCCAAAAATAATCATTCCACACTCCATTCACATTTTTTGGTTCTATAAGAGAAATAAAGCATGCGAAATGAGCAGTATTACATAACTGGGATCTTGTTCGAACAAGCTCATCTGGGTTACCGACCACATTATGTAAGGGAGGATCCTTATATACCCAGTTGGGCAATTCGGGGTTCTCAGTTGGTATAGAATCAGCTATATCTGGAGACTCATGATTAAATATGTTTTCGATCTCTTCCACTATGGTTGGTTCTATATTATTACTCTCAACGTTGGTGTCACCAACTATCATATTGATAGACTCCATTATAGTTTTACTACGAAGGTTATAGATACGGTAAGCTCTATTATTAGGAGAATAGCCCAAAAAGATGGCTTTTCCATCTTGGATTTTGAATTTAGACAGATGTTATCTATCTTTGCACACATAAAAAATATTCCCAATGGTTCTAAGGTATTTTAAGTTAGGTTTTTTCCCATACCAAAGTTCGTAAGGAGTCTATTTGGTAGTCTTCCTAAGGTAAACTCTGTTTATGATATGACATGTAGTCCGAATTGCTTCAACCCAAAAATACTTAGGGAGGTTCTTGGCATAAATCATCACCCTAGGCATTTCTTGAATGGTACGATTCTTACAATCTACTATTCTATTTTGTTGTGGGGTCTTAGGGGCACTAAATTTGTGTTGGTAACCATTAGCTTCATAATATTCGGTTACACCTAAATCTTTAAACTCACCTCCTGTAGCGCTAAGGATTTGATTAACTTGGGTATCATTTCCGTTTTCTATACGTAGTAGTACTTTCAATTTTTTTTGAAAAGTATCAAATTTTCATTTAAAAAAGGCTACCCATGTGAAACGAGTGAAATCGTCGACCGTAACTAATATATAACTGTTGCCACACAGGCTTACAGTTTGAGATGGATCCATTAAGTCCATATGGATAAGCTCCATATGTTTTGATGTCAGAATATCTTTAACTCTTTTATGAGCACTCTTAACTATCTTCCCCTCTTGGCATGGCCCACAAACAATGTTAGAAATGGGCTTTATTTTTGGGAGACCTGTAACTATTTCTTGAGAGCTCAGTCTACCAAGGTTATCATAATTTATATGACCTAACCTATTGTGCCAGATTACATTATCATCCATTATGGCAATGTTACCAACCTCAGTACCCGGATGAACTATGTAACAGTTATCTGAAGTTCGAATGCCTGTAATGATACAGTCATCATTTTCGTTTAAAATTTTACAATTTTTTTTGAAAATGTGACAGCAAGGTTGGAATCACGAAACTGTGATATACTTAGCAAATTGGCTTTTAGACCTTTCACTAAGAGAATGACTTCGAGAACAGGTAACCCTTTTTCATGGAGTGTCCCTTTACTAATGATCTGAGCCGATACACTATCTCCAAACATAACTTTTCCTCCTAAGAAGTTAGTTTTTTCTGAAAGTTTGGTATCGTCACCAGTCAAGTGTTTATAACAACCTGAGTCTAAATACCAACCATAGGCAGTGTGTTCATCTTTTAAAGCGCTGATCACAATATTACATTTCATCTGGGGTATTAACTCATCTTTTCTAACCCAAGTTGCTTTGGTTTTTAAAGGTTTCTGAGCAGATAAATCAATAACATGCAAGGTATTACATGCAAGGTTTATGAACTACTAAAACAGTATCAACATTATTATTATTATTATTATTATTATTATTATTATTATTATTATTATTATTATTATTATTATTATTATTATTATTATTATTATTATTATTATTATTATTATTATTTTTATTATTATTCTCTAGGCAATAAGCAGATAAACCAATAACATACAAGGTATCACATGTCAAGACATTATCAGGCACTGTCTCATCAATAATATTACTACTGGTAGGTACATCATCGAAATAGGCTATCTTTGAGAAAAATGACATACAAGGGTAAGAAGTATTGGATGATTCAGGCTCATCATTATCTGAACCACTTGAATCATCCCACGTCTTGTACAAACTGGCCTTATTATTTTTGTTTTTCAAGTTGACCCTACAGTTAATGGCAATGTAACATATTTTCCCACATATAAATCATTCAGACTTGCTATGGTCTCTGTCAGGTCTACTATTATTATCATTGTTGTGTTTGTCTGGTTTTCTCTCATGAGGTCTGTTATTAGACTGATTTGAATAGGGTGCCTTTCCTTGTTTAGAAGCAATATTATTTCTAAACTTCAGCATTTTCTTAAAATGTTTGGTCATCAAGGCTATTTGATTATCCAAATCGTCTAAATCACAGTCATCATCAGAGTCTAAGTCAATGTTAGGCATCACCAACTGTGGGGTAGTCACCTTAGATTGAAAAAAAACATTGGAACTACTGTGTTTCTTTTGACCATTGAGAAGTTGTTTCTTATAATCTAATTCCATTTCCACCGTTCTTAACTTGCTACTGAGGAGTTCAGTGGTAATATTAGGATATTCCATTTCCTCAGTTTCATATCTTTTACTATCAAATTTTTATGGAAGTGATCATAGAATTTTAGACATAATTTCTCTTCTACCATGGATGATACCATTGGTTTGTAATTTGGTAATAACATCAGTCAGCTTAAGATAAAATCATCAAAGGTCTCAATCTCTGCCATAATGAGTGTGTTGAATTGTTGGATCAACATTTGGGTCTTGGAAACCTTAACACATGTGCCACCTTCATGGACTGTGACCAATGTGCCCCAGGATAACTTAGAGGTAGAACATATGGATATTATTTTAAACTCGTGTTCATTTAGAGACGTAAATATGACACTCTTTCCTTTGTTATTGAAGATGGAGGCATGTTTCTCCTCTTTAATGAACTCGGTGAGAAGTTTTTTAATTCTTGTTTGACCAAATTCAGTTATAGGTTTTGTAGGATGATTATAACTAGTTTCTATGGTATCCCAAACCTTATCTCCCAAAGTCCCTTAGATGAACGTAATCATCCTTACTTTCCAGTAAGGAAAATTTATCCCATCGAAGAGGGGAGGTCTTGATAAATTTCCCAGTCTCTCAAATTTTTTGTCTATTAGATATTATTTTTAAAACAATTTTAAAAGGCACAGGATCTGGACAGGTTTTGAAAATAAGAACTCAACTCTGATACCAATTGAAAATCCCTTGCTAGTTCGTTTAATCAAAAGTTAAAACAGTTAAGAAGGGTCCGATCTATTTTCTTAAGGAAACTCTTTTAATAACATTTTGAAAAACAAAAGATGTGTTAAACGTTAAGGACAAGATATTTCAGTTACTTGGAATTTAATTTTTCAAGAAAAACATGGTCAAGTATAGCACCAGTAGTAAGAGTACGTGCAGGAAAGTATTAAAAACATTCACAAGAGACAAGAATTTTTTAACATGGTAAAAGCCTAAAGTAAGGAAAACATCCACGGTGGCCTCTATGCCCAAAACAAAAAAAATCCACTAAAATAAGTTTTAGGTTACAAATAATGAATGAATTTTACACACAACAAGACCTATACTAAGTCAAGAAATGTACCAACACACTCCAGCAGTTCTGGCTTCTCTCAGTCTCTTGATGTTGTCCTTGTCATTCTCCTGTTTGGCTCCTCCTTTCTCCTTTTAGACTTTACATCGACTCAGAAGTTAAAATCTCTCAACCAACACACAATTTCAGTGACGTAGCGTGCAGGTGTTTGTGAGTGTTGTGCCTAAACACATGCATGAACACACACGCATTTATATAGACGTATATCTTACAAATTATTAGATTTTCTAAGAATGATATGCATGATTTCACAACACTGAACTGGGGTTTCTTTTATAAAACTACAAATTTTCAGATCTGGATTCTTGAGAACCCATTAAAAGAGATTCTACTAATCTTTCATTTATCTACAAGTTTTTCAAAGTGAAAAACTTAAATCTGAAAATTTTGAAACATTCAACTCAGTTTTGTAAAAACGGAGATAGGAGATTTACTGGATAAATTTGATGAAAATGTTTTGAAACATAAATCCAACAAGAGAGGTAGATTTCTTAAAAAAAAAATCAAATATATATATAACGTGACTGTATCACTTTGTAAATCAGATTTTCAAGTTTCTATTTGAAGAAACGTGTTATGATTATAGTGAAAGTGTTAGATGAGAGATTAAAACCAAAGAGGTTTTTGATTTGAAACAAACAAAAACTCTCAAAACTCAGAAAGGCATTTTTTGGGTTAAATCGGACATAGTTTTTTTGGCTTTTGTATTTTTCTCTCAATTTATTTCTCTCTCTACTCTCTCTCTCTCTCTCTCTCTCTCTCTCTCTCTCTCTCTCTCTCTATCTCTCTATCTATCTATCTATCTATCTATCTATCTATCTATCTCTTTTTTCTCTCAATTCTCAAGTCTCCCAAAGATTGTAAAATAATAGACAAATGGTCATATTTTTTAGGATGTAAGGAATGATTTGTAAGCTTAAGGGTAAATCAACGATCAGGATGCATTCGACTGTTCGTGTAATGAATCTAAGGGCCCTAAATGCACCACATTTAAAACATCACTGATTGGTCCATTATGATGTTACAAGGATAGATAAATATCTCATGCATACGATTGATTGAATTGAATGAATGTTACAAATTAAGTCTTAAGTTTGTGAGTATGAGAAGACACAAATCCAGTCGATAAGATAACAACACGTGTATGCACAGGATGAGGTTTCAGACCCATGTTTTTGAACAATTAAAAATATGAATTCCACCCACAATATTATCAAGGGCTTTTGGTTTCTACCTCGCTTAGTTTTTAGGAAGTTTGGATATTAACAATTAAGCCCAACACTTTTAAAACACTAATTTTAATTTCTTAAAAATAGATTTTAAATGTTTGAAAATTCATTAAGAATATTTTAAACCAATTTAAACACCCCCCCTCATAAATGCAATATGCAATGAAAAATCAATCCTAGAGTGATTGTGTGTTGATTTTCTACCTGTTAAAGCTTCTTTAATGTTGATGAAGGTTTCTTTAGAGATCATGAAGAGGCATTGGGGCTTTAGGTAATAATACGGATGACACAAATTTTGACTGTATTTTCAAACTAGATAAGCTCTTATATTTTAGACTCAAGTAGGTCATGTATATAATGCGCTTCAACCTAGTAGGAAAGTTAGACACCCACGTACCCCTCCATTAGAAAAATCCTTCACGGAAAACAATCCCAAAATAAATAAACTGGCAGAGAATTCAAAATCACCACACATTATCCGCTCCCTCAAAACACCCCTGCCACACAAGGTCATCAAGAGGTAAGCGTAAATAAATCGATCTCCTTGTAGGACCTACCACTTGATAAAAGACCCCAAGGTCCCAAAGCAGTGGTCAAGTTGCGAACAATACCTAAAAGATAATAGCGACATATAAACTCAACAGTGGAAACACCCTCGAAGACTCGCCGCTAATAGGGATAACGACAATGACACCATTAACTGATTCAATTACCCCAAGTAGTATCACCACTATAAAGCTAGGAGACACCTCCATTTTGAACATATATCTATGTTTAGTTTTTAAATTTCTATATATCAATCCTAGGATCATTCTATTTATTTGTCATGGGTATTTCCTCCATCATCAAAATTAGTGAAAGAAGATTTGTGTCCATTCAACTTACAGAAGAGTCGTGGTTATTTTCTTTTATTTTTCTTTCTTGCGATGGTTCTTTTCTTAATCTTTTTAAGTCTCATGATTCATTTAATAAAATAAAATAAAATTATAAACAAAGATAATAAAGGTCACCTTAGAACACAAATAGGAAAACTTGTATGTTATATGTGTATAAATAGATCGATACAAAACAAATAAAACAAATAAGAGATGTTGATGACTAGGACAGTCCCCTATCCTAGCCTAGCCAATAAAAAGTATATGCACCTACCTATTCTACCTCATCCTGATGTGATTTCTTTGACCTCACCTCATAGACCCTGCTTTGGGATAGTTCACTGACAGAATACCCGAATCTGATGGTCACTTCCTCACTATTAGAGCCGGAGTGTGTGTGATCGAGATATCCTCAATTAGGCACTGCGCCGCCCTTAATTAGGCAGCTCTCAAAATCACCTCATGTTAGAAGAAAATTAAAAAGACCAACTAAAAATCATCAATAATATAAAAAATACAAGAAAAGGGAAAAGGTGGAAGAAAATAACAAAATAAATAAGCAAGATGGGTGGAAACATTCATATCTCCACCTCTCCTAAAGATGAACACAAATCCCCAATATCCTATCAATAAAACATTTCAATTTGTGCTCAAGTATGTTCTCAACCACACCCTCCCCTAAAACAGTAAGAGTAGTAGGTAAAGTTGGCAAGGACAACCTCCAAAACTAGCGATCCCCTAACCCTAAGCTATCTCAAACTCATGGATATAGGAAACCTCAATATCTACCACACACACCCTCTCAACCTCTAATTTTGTGATCCTGGACATGATATTCTCCACCACACGAGCATGGAATAGGTCTACATCCTAAATTGTAGCATGCACTATACGCATGCGGGCCTTCATATCCTCCATACACGCCATTATCGCCTGCTAATCCTAATGCACCCCTTTTGTAGTACTCTCCTCTTGGGACTAGGCCACCATAACCTCTATCTATTCAAGAGTCTTCCACAAATATTCCTCCATTATACTTAAACTATGATGGTATGATCCCATTATGCCCATCCCGAACCACGTTCTGACTCTAGAGTACTTCTCTCACATCGAAGGGCATCGTACGGGCTTCCCTGAGATGAGGGGGACTATAGAAATGGTCTTCATTAATGATGTGAGGTGTTGAATGTGTAGAGATCAGAATCACCAATATATTTTAGTGAAGACAAATAAAAGAAAAAGGCATCTCTAAAGCGACAACATAAAATGCTAGTAGTACGTGTGAATCCAAATAAGATATGTGCTCGGAGACTACGTTATGGAATGGGAAGGTGCTAGGCACCTTCTCCTCCCGTTCGGTATCTTATGGATAACAAATATTCTCCTTTTCCTAAATCATGTGAGCTTGTGTGAAAAGTGTGCATACTAAAAGTGTGTATGCACGTGAGAATATGTGAGGAGCGAAATAATTACATCCACATCATGGAAAATATGGTACAAAGAATTTTAAGGAGATAAACCAAATAAAAGAACGTGTGAAAACAAAAAAAAATATAAGAAGGGTACTGGATCATAGCGCCACTATTAAAAAGTGAACACGCATGTCACGGAACCACTAAGAAATGATAAACATAAAGAATATAGCGAAATAAGCACAAATGAATGGAAAAAAACAAGAGCATGAGGGGTGTACCAGATTGTAGCATCACTATATAAAGTGAGCATGCATGTCACAGAACCGCTAAAATGTGACAAACATAATGAACCTAAATATATGAGCATGGTGAACTAAGTATAAGGGTGTAATATCAACATGTGAATATGAACATAAAAGAAAATGAATAAAGAGGACTCAAACCCCAAAAGTAATTTCGAGATGCCTACACAGTCGAAACCGACATCAAAATCCACTCGTAGTTCATAGGGGAAATAAGGCAAGGTTTAACCCAGAGTTGAAATCTAAAAAATATCTCTTATTTTTATGGAAAATTCTAGTGAAAGTATGATAAAAAGTGAGATAACCTTAAATTGGGAAATAGGGGTAAACCCTTTTCTTTGGATTTTTAGATTTATAAAACTAAGTTTGAATCTGTATGTTGTGAAAGTGCGAGATTAGTGATAAGAGAAACAAAATTTATCTAAGAATCTACTAGAAATAAAAAGTGTGTGTAATGATAATTAATTGGCAAAATGGAATGAAAAGGATTTAAACCCTCAAAGCTACTTGAATCATGTTTTTTGAGACGTTTGTAATATGATTTTGGGTGTGAATAGTGGCGGTGGAGTGGTGGATAATGGTGAGGTAAGGGTGATGTAAGAGAATGTAGAGATAATGTTTTGAAAGTCAAGTAATGAAAGATATTGCACTAATTTGGAGGCTGCATGTCTTGAATAACGAGGTCAGGGTTTCCTTAAATAGGAGACCTCAAAGGAGAAAAAAGACCAAGATTCCCTTAGGGGTGATGCTGACCGATATATGTGTGACACTCCACCTATTCTAATACATGATTTTCATGTTCTATTAAATTAAACGGTAATCAAATCTGATTTCATTCTTAGTATCACTATCGAAAACCAATTAATTAAACTAATAACCTATTAAGTCCGGTGCCAAATTTTAAATCTTTTTAACATGCATACATGAAACAATTCAACACAATAAATATAAACATTCACAGTGACGGAAACATACTAATATTGATAACATAAATAATAAATCGAATAAATCCTCAGCATCCTGAATACAATAATCCAAAGGTATAAACGAAATAAAGTAAATGATGTCTAATAATAAACTTTCCAACTACGCGCAACATGCTAAAAAAGAAATACTAAACTGAACTGAACTAAAGTCCTATCTAGATAGAAGTAAGGGAAGCGTCTAATTAAGTCATACAGGCATCCACAACTGCTAAAGCATCGTCTGACTTGAATGGAATGACTATCCCTGGTGAAGCTGTGGCTGCGCACCTAAAAGGTTTTGAAAATTCTATTTATACGAATCAGTGCCCAAAACATTTGAAAAACATTTTCAAGTATTTAAATGCAATAATAAATAAATAGCAAAAAATATCCACGTTTGTCTAGTGTCCCACTCACATGAGATTATCCTTACCCCTTATCTATAGTGCACACTTAACGCATTTATTTTATTTACCTAGTTATGCTACATTGCCCAGCTAGTCTAATCATTCTTAACATAGTCTAATCCTATAAAATTCTAGATCATTCGTACTGCTCATATGATACCCTACTTTATATACCACGTATCTAACACATAAGCAATAACTTAGGAGTTCTCAATCGTATTCATACCGTTACATAGGCAATGTAACTATACACTAGTTATAATTTGATGTTCACATAATCATTTGAGTTCAATTATACATATATCATCTGTTATACATATATAAATCGCATCCTCTGAGTGGGACCCCTGGTTCATCTCTAGTATGCTATCGGGCACCATGTACATCATGTACTACTCCCGGGTTACCGGGTCGAAATCTCACACCAAACCCATAACGTAAACAGATAATGGAGGCGGTCATGAATATACATCCATGGGTCATAACCATATCACATCTCACCCACAAGACTAAAAAACAATACCTATCCTTGTATATGGATAGTGGGCATGCAACAGTACTATGACCTTAGGAAACAATCCAACACCTGCTGGTCAACAACAGGGTGGACCGCCTATTACGCGCAACCTCCAATGATAAAATATTAGAGTAGGTATGTTCACATATATTCATTCACATATAGACATATATGTATACAAGTCACACTCAATACGTACATATATATATAAAGTCAGCTAACGTACGTAATATCTCTTGTATCACTAGCCTACATAATCTTAAAGTCTGTATCGACTTCCCGATCTTATCTAACTATTCAATTACTTATTATTTAACTCTCTAACTTTATACTTCTGACCAACATGCTATTTTAACCAAGCACTAGCCTAATCATTCCCGAAATCCTAACCCGTTTTCTCGATTTCTACCCGTGAACATTCAATCACTTTTTTAAGTATTTTCCTTACCCAGGATCCATACTCGATCAATCTATGCCACTTCCTAATCCTCATAATGGATAACCAGAGCTTAAACTCATCCCGCGGACTCAAGATTCCATGCCCCATCCTCAAACGGTCCAAGACAAACAACATAAAGTAGAGGAGGCCAACCAGCAGAACTTAGCCGGTTTATTGGCTGGACCGAATCAACTCGATTAATGAATTGGTTTGCTCTTCCCAGCTAGCAAATTTGGTTTACTGGGCTGCCAGAACGAACTTTTGACAGGATTTCTTCTCCAACATTTATCCATGGAGATCCTAACCTTCACCAAACCCTTATATATGAATCCTATATCATCTCCAAACACAAACCAAATAATTTCCACGTAAAAATTATCCCAAAACAACCTCTAATTCATCGAACAACGAATTACATCAAGAAATCATACAAGACTAAAGCCCTAGTTTCAAGATTTGATCTTTTCTTCTTAAATCATTTAAGTAACTATCTTTGCTATTTAATTTATATCAGATTCAACATGTAATCATCATAAGATTTAGCTCATAACATTTATTTCATTCAAAACCTGGATTTGCATAGTTTTCCCAACCCAAAATTTATGTTATTCTTCACGAAATTTTGTGAACATATGAAACTACGTACGTATATTTAATCAAATTAAATAATTGCCATTAAATTGATATTTCTGAATTTCCATTCTTCAAACTCCTCCTTTGATGATGATCTTCAATCGAAAGAACTTGCCTTCCTCCCCGGATCCTCTTTTCCTCTTATTTTCTCCTTTTCTCTTCACCTTTTCTCAAGCCTTATCCTCTTTGGGTGGATGAAAGCATCCCCCCTATATCCACCTTAATTATATATTAACCTAAGGCACTCTAATCCTGAAATAAGGTGACCCCCTTAAGTAAAATGACACGTATACCCTTCTACGACTCTCACTTAGTCGAGAAAGCCTCTGGGATCCAATTATAACCTCTGGGTACCTATTTTGGACTATTTCGACCCACTATGGACCATTAACATCCTCAAAATTACCATCTAAGTTATCTAACATTAAATTCCATCTCATGCCCGACATGACTCTATTTGCGTGTCCCGAATGAAATACCGATAAACCCGTCGCTTTAACTCACTTATGTTGTAACATAATTTAATATGTTTTCATTTACTTATCACACAAGTAAATATAAATGTACATAAATACTAATCCTTTTATTTGCTAATTAATATTTATATAAGTCACTTTATTTTTTGATTAAATTAAAAATTACGTGCATATGTGTAATTAAAAATATTTTGAAAATATGGGGTGTTATACTATGGTCTGACCTTCCTAATGGAAGGGTGGCTAAAATTGGTGGCCAAGAAATCTCCTCCCTGCCTGCAGGCAGAGGAGGTGTTCTGCCGATAGGCAGATATAATTGGCTTTTTGGTCATAAAATGCAAACCGTAGGTTCGATTCGTGTATGATCAGGACAATTGAAAATAGGATTCAAAGCTATATGAAAGTGTGTTGAGATATTCTCAGGTACGATAGTTGACCAAAGTCAAATGGAGCTCGAAGGGCATGCATTTATTCTATGGTTAGGGTTTGAAGGAAGATCGAGGATCCTAGACTTAAAGGGATTTTTTCGGACCCAAAGGTCTACACCCACCAACCCAATGTCAATCCCATGGAATCCCACATAACTACCCTGAGCCCCCTCCCATATAATGACTACCTATCTATAAGATAGATCCCAAAGTTACCCCATTTGCACCTCTAATTCCACTGCATAATACCCCCTGAATACACCACTCCATCCACCACCGCTGGGATAGTCCTTTCCCTACCCTCTACTTCCCAGTAGTTTCATACAAACCATTATATCCATTAATATGATCATCACTTAAATCACCCTCGATCTCATCATCCACATTGTCTTCATCCTTTAAATCTAACACCCGAGCTGTCACCCTCAATACTCTCACTGGGATGTCCTTCATCTTATGAACACCTCTCGACCATCCATAAGATCCTCCCCCACTCCCTTCGATATGTCTAGGGACTTCATCAGGATCTCTTTACCACCCATCGGCACACCCTACAGTTCCCCTCTAGGAACCTCACTTACCATCACCTTCAAAACTTCCAAGGTCAAATGTCACATCGTCATCATCACCCGTCACTTCAAAAAACCCCATATAGTCTAAATCATTATATGGGAGAAGCTCAAAAGGAACCCCCTACAATAACATCTGATGATCCCAAGTTGGTATCATATCATTAGACCTCATATATAGGGGAGTAAGGGCGGGAACTCATAACATCCCATCCCATGAAAATTGCCTCCTGACTCTCTTCCCTAAGTAAAAGATCAAGTTGTAGGGGTCCTCTAGGCGAAAATGATGTACAAAACACTACTAGGTAGCAACATCTATAGGATTCACATGGAGAGTCATATCCTAAGGTACCTAAATAAAATGGAAGTCAATATCTCAAATTAAAGTGAAAGGTAGAAAAATGAAAAGCTATGTACAACAAGAGACGTACCAAGTCAACCTGCATAAACATCACCAACGCACGAGCTCTCTTAAGACACGCAAGCCCTAGGCCACATATTATCCCAAATGTACCTTGAAAAAAGAGGGTAATCCCTCTCCATAGATTATTGAATCCATAGTCACCCAGCATTCACAGCAATATAGGAAAATAACCATAATTGTAAAGAAATCGAAGACAAGTCCTGTCAGTATGAAGTTGAGATGTGAACAAATTAAAAGAGCAAAGTATTAAATAAACCACTAAAAATACCTCCCATAAATATGAAAAATTGGTAAAACTATTAAAAACCAGTCGAGAAAACAAAGACATAGACCTATACATCTCCGTTAGTCCCATCCTACTCCAAGAAAAATATCGAATCCAAGTAAAATCCATCAAAAAGGGTAACCACCATAGATGTATATCTCTCGACCCCAGGTGCCAGTATCGCTCGCACCGCCATTAGTAAAATATACCTCGCATATTGATGAGCCGCCAATGGGTCAAGCCTAGGATTGACCATCCCCCTCAAACCAATGCTCAACGCATGAATATCCACGTAGTTTCCTTGAAAAGGCAACAGAGACAACCCCAGTACAACAAATAAACCCTTTACAGTGATAGTCAGAGAGCAGTCAACCACTGAAAGGTAGTCTTGTAAAAGCTGCAAAAATCTGTAGGCATCATCATCATCTCACTAACTGGAAGGTAAAAAGTGTTGGTGGCATCCCACTGACACTTTATAAGGTCCCCCAAAACCTTCCCTGCTCAATGGAACTTACCCCTAGGCAAACCTTCCAACAAAGGGCCAAAACCATCTACTTTAATGTATGCCTGGATAAAAGAACATAACCTATACCATGCCCCACTCACCAAATAAAAAAGAACCTAATCTTATGGGAGTCCCTAACTTACAAAAAACCAGAGAAATGTGAGTAAATAAAAAATTATTATATCTTACTTGATCATATTTATTTAGTCCTTACTAATAAAAGTACAAAAGTTGGAATAACAAGAGTTTTACATTCCTTTTCTAGAAAAGGGCTTCCTTCCATTTCTTAAACTTGGTTGTATCCTACTTAAACTTCTTTATATTAGTCCTTACTAATTAAAGCAAGAAAGTGGCCATAAAGTGAGTTTTACCCTCCTTTTCTAAAAAAGGCCTCCCTTCCATTATAAACATAATTTTATCATAATTTCATTAGTTTTATCATAATCCCACTTCTTTATATTAGTCCTTATAATTAAAGTACGAAAGTTGGTATAAAATGATTTTTACTTTTCTTTTCTAAAAGAATGGGATTAGGGGTGGTAAACAGACGAATACAGATTGGATACCATGTTTTCCATATCGGTATTCGCCATTTGGATACACTATCCATATCCGTATCCGTCCGGATAGTTAAAACAACTATCGATATCCGTATCCGTCTGGATACCCCGAATTCGGATAATATCTGTATCCGTTTACATTGTTTAGCCATCACAAAAAATAACTATTAAAATATCGAATCCAATGAAATTCAATCCAATCCAAATAAATACATAACAAATTACTACCTCCTAATATCAACAATTATGACTTCCATAATAGTAGTAGCATTCCATAATGATAATATGACTTAAAGCCATCTATACTTTACAAACATATAAGCTTAAAGCCATCTAAAAAAAATAACAGTAGCATTTCGTAACAGTAGAAATAAATATGCGCCTTTTAGATTAAATCAAATTTATTAATAATGATAACCTCATGGACCTTTTAGTCTTCAAAACATACTAATATTATTATTTTAATAAGTATGCATTTTATTTTGTATATAATATATCTGTTGTTAACTTCAGTTCTTAACACAATTAAAACTATCTCTTTACTTTTTTGTTTCTCTCCTACATTTTTTTATAATTAAGGAAACTAATGAACAACCACATGAACAATATATAAATAGAGTTATATATTTTTATTTTTATCTTGTATGTACCTGTTGTTGCTAACTTTCTGTTGCAAGAGGAGGGGATGCGCAGCGGCGGAGTTGATGTGCAGTGGAGGGGTTGATGAGAAGCGGTGGCGGGATTGATGAGCAGCGGCGGGCTGATGCGGCAGAGAGGGAGGTGGCGGAATGAGGGTTTTTTGTGGAGTGAAATGAGGGTTTTTTCCTCTTATTTTGTACAAAAGATAAATGAAATGAAATGAAATTAGTTTTTTTTTTTGTTTTAAGTGGAGCATATGTTATTTAGTGGGTGTATGTTGTATGTGATATGGTGTATTATAACCTTAGTGTAACTCCATGATAATATATCCAATAAAACAGTAATACATGGCATTTTATAATATACCAAATAAAATAATGACTTTATGGTGTTTTTATTTTGAGTGGAATCTGTGTTTATTTTGTTTTAGGGAATAAACGATTTAAGGTTCTTTTTAATATTATATTATTAGTAATACTATACTAATATTACTAATAGTATTTTAAACATATGTTTGACGGATACGGATATCCAATATAACAAATATCCGGTAAAATGGATACTCCGCATCGGATACGAATTATTCGTGTCGGATACTAGTACTATCCGTATCCCTTTTCTCGGATATTTTTATAGAGTAGCCATATTCGTATCCGTTTTCATTTTTTCGGATAAATATCCACAAATTCGAATTCGGATATCGGACGGATACGGATTTTCAAATGTCCGTTTACATCCCTAAATGGGATTCATACAAAAAAAATAACTTGGTTTTATCCTAATTAAATTTATTTATATTAGTCCTTACTAAGTAAAGTATGAAAGTAGGGGTAAAATGAGTTTTACCCTCCTTTTCTAAAAAAGGGCTCCCTACTATTTTAAAACTTGATTTTATCATTCTTACACTTCTTTATATTAGTCATTACTAATTAAAGTATGAAAGTTGACATAAAAAGAGTTTTACCTTCCTTTTCTAAAAAAGGGATTCCTACCATTTTTAAACTTGGTTTTATCCTACCTTAAATTCTTTATATTAGTCCTTACTAATTAAAGTATGAAAGCCGGCATAAAATTACAATTACCTTTCTTTTTGAAACAGGGCTTCCTACCATTTTAAAAATTAGCTGTATCCGACTTACACCTATTTAATTTAGTCCTTACTAATTAAAGTACTAAAGAGGGTATAAATGGACTCTTACCTTTTGTTCTAAAAAAAGGACTTTCTACCTTTTTTAAACCCAGTTTTATTCGGCTTAAACTTCTTTATATTAGTCCTTACTAATTAAAGTACGAAAGAGAGCATAAAATGAGTTTTACATTCCTTTTTGTTTTCTAAAAATGGGAGTTTTACCTTCCATTCTGAAAAAGGGAATTTCTACCATTTCTAAACACCATTTTATGTTACTTCACCTTCCGTATTTAGTATTTGCTAATTAAAGAAAGAAAGTCCGCATAAAATAAGTCTTTTCTTTTCAAATCCCCCTATCTTTTTTTTCTCACTCAAATATTCTTTAGTCCTTACCTTACTAAATAAATGTTCAAGAATCAACATACAATAAAATTATTAAAAGGACCCCTACTATTATTTTTATTAATATTATCCCCTCATCCACTTTATTTAAGCTTCCTTATATTTAAAGTAAGGAAGTTAGCATATGTTAAATTTTCATATGTAAATCAAAGCGGAACTTTCTTACTTGTTATTTTTTTATCTAGCCTACAAAATATATTTGAAAGGCCATAACGAAAGTACGAGATTAAACCAATTAAAAAAAAAAAAATACCATCCTTGACATTGGGATTCTCCTCCACAACCCGATGGTGGGCTCACTCACTCCCATAACAACACCTCCCCGTGTCCCTCCACTAATGGGGGACTCTCATACCTTGAACAGGCTACCATAATTACACCTTCTCCACTCCATGCATACCCTCCCAGTTGTCAACATTTGGTATCACCCCAATGGGCCATACTATCCCCGACATGACCATAAAAATGCTTAGCCACGGAAACCCTCATTGAAACACTAGCCTCATTACCAACACTATCATCCCTGATCCCTAAGTCAAGGTTCAAGTCGAATACCTCATTGTGAATACCCTCTTCGTTTAATTCAATATGTGAATTTCGCTCCATCAAAACAATCATAACTATGAGAAGCAGGATAAAACTACCTGATGCAATGCTTGAACCTTGAAAAAGAGGGAAAATGATTGCTATTTTCTGAAGAAAACAAGAGACCAGAGGAGGAACTTTATGGGAAGATACTATCGAAGGTTTTAAACCTTCTGGCGTTAAATGATTAACCATTCGGTTAATCATTCAACCGATCAACTAAAAAAATGTCATATTAAGCCCTTAATAAACCAGGTGACAAAAACTTGAAGTCACTTAAGATATCAAACCATTTAAACGATCAGTTAGTGACCGGTTGAAGGGTTTACAAAAAAGACACGATGATTTGTGCATTAAAGGATATGAATGATTTGTTGAACATCGAAATTAGCCGATCGGTTAATCAGTTAATCCTGGATATTTTCCTTATAATATCCCCCACGTGTACCCTCATACATGTAGCTAAACGACTGATAGACCTAACGAACATCCCTATTTCGAAGAAGTAATCCACATGCGCACACACCCTGTCGACCGCCTATATAAACACCTCAAATTTTGACTACAACCCTCTTTCAAACTGTATGCGCGACCAACTTGCACAACATCCTTAGGAAAAAAAATCCAAAAATCCCTGAACAACACTTAAAGAACACACATAACTCCCCTAGGATTTTTGAACCGTTAGGTGTTCACTCCGCACCCGGTTTTGGTATACGCAACCAACGATCACAACATCTTGTTTCCTGAAATGATTGGGGAAAACTCCTAAAAATCCTCGAGAACACCCAAGAAACGGAAATAAATCTTCTAGGAATTACAAACTGCCCCGTGTTCTTTCCTCACTGGGTTTTGGTATGTGTGGTAAAACACCACAGTATATGGTCTTTCAGAGAACTTTGAACAAGCTCTTAAATATCCTCAAGCAACACCTGAATAATATACGTAAATCCCTTAGGATTTTTGAATCGTCCGATATTCAATCCATACCCAGTTTTGGCACATATGCCACTAATCCATGCTATATTTAGAATCCCGAAATGCTTAGGATAAACTCCTAAAATTCCTCAAGCAACACTAGGGACCAACCATAAGTCACCCATTTCAGCCGACTTATAACAACTGTTCGTATTCAATTATCACATTTGCATTCGTGATACTCACTATGCAATAATTTAAATAGTCTAGGGGCTGCACCAAAATTCCTAGAGTAACACCCGAGGATCCCCTAAAATCCATGATATCTCGATTTATTCGCATGGAGTTATCACAGACTTCGCATGCACATATGCGTACAAACCCGACATCCTCTAGGTTTGCCATCTGACCTAGAACACCTTAAAAAATCCCATATTTTGGAATATATTCCCAAATAAAATCCCTGTAATTTTGAAAAAATTGGTATAATGATTAAACGATCAATTAATCATAAAAGGCGCATGTTTATTTATTCAACCAATCGGTTAAACATTGGAATTAATCGATTAGCCAAATGTTTCAATAAACCAAACGAATGATCATGTGTTCAACCGATTGTTAACCAAGGCACCCAAAATTTACCTATTAAAGAAGATCCCACCCATTGGAAAAAGGGTCCTCAGACCCAATGTTAATTAGGCTTTTTAATAAAAGGAAGTTCTTGACCTTGATTTAGTCTTCTGAAGATCCTTCTCCCCAAATATTGTCCCGAGCATCCCAAATGAAGAGATGGACAACTGAAGGTGCATTTCAATGCCAAATAAATAAAAAGATACCCATTTGAACCTCTCCCCCAAACGAGCATGACCCCACACTCCAAAGTAAGAATCCACGTTGAGCCCTGTCCATGCTCCAAGGGTAAACACTCTAAATTTTTTTTTGGATCTCCAAAAAGCATTAGGATTAAAGGATTACCTAGACTGGTACAACACTATAACCTAACTCCACCAGGAGACTGGACACACATAATATGAGATCTAAATACTTTCAAGTCTAGTCCTCACCCCCACATTTAGCCTGTTCCATATCCAACAATTCATATCTGAATTTGTTATTATGTCAATAAGCAAAGAATAATTAATCAAATAACATATAAAAAATATATCTTGAAATATGATTTTCATCTAAACAACCTGTTTGTAGCATAAAACTCGTGTACAGGGTTACCTAGGAAATATTTGATACGTACAAAGTCAAAATTCATATTAACCCACACTTATTATCTGAGAAAACATCTCCCTCTCTAAAAGAGGATATAACAAAAAATGTATTTTCATGGAATATCTATCAGAACTTTATTGATAATTTATTCTATAAACGTACAAATATAATTCACTTATTGATAAACGAAATACTTTCAGTGCGAGTTAAACTCTGAAACAATTAGACTTTGAGTCATTCACGCCCGGTAACCCGTATAACGAACTTCGTAGGCTTTGATCCCATGGCTCCATGACTATGTAGGACCAATACAAAGTCCCACTTATGAACATTATTCTTTGAAATATGTTCCTCAACATATTGCACATAAAAGATTCTTAGATCTCTCCTAACCCATCCATGCCCATAATTCTGCACCTTTAAGCTTGTAAACCCATGATACCAAATGCGTAGGCTTTGACCCCATACAAATGGGAACGTAAGTGCAATAACGATTCCCACTCATGAGCACAAGTCTTTGCGATATACTCCTGGTATGTTACCTCGCAAGATAATATAATAATATACCACACTTAGAGGTATCCAAAATATCTCCTTGTGACAAAAACTATCCACCATAAGCTAGGTGATATCTCAACTTGCGACTTCTCATATTCAACCTAAGAGATATTAGATATCTCCCAATTTCATGATGCACACAAACATGTCAATATATCCACCTTACGAATTACGTAAGATTTGGCTCCATGTACAAATGGGAACGTATGATTAACAATGAGGCCCACTTATGAGCACAAGCCTTTGTGATATGTCCCCTATATATCACCTCACGATATGGTAAAACATAAACATCTGTATTATAGTTTTATTATATTTAAGTCGGCTATATTCCGTGATAAAACATTGAGTCGTAGAGTGATTGGAGCTACATAGGGTTGAATCGTTGAGCGAGAGATGCTCATTGAGACTACATGGACTTTTGGACTTTGAAGATTATTCAAGCCACACTACAACATAAGACTTACGTTTCCATACACTTTGAAGACATGATTGAACATTTGGCTATACACACTTGTATGTTTTTCTAAAATATTTTTTAAAAATGTTCTAGAAGTTAATTATCCCTAAAATGTGTTGTTGTCCAAGTGGGTAATGACCTAGATTTAATTAGCTGCAATTTGAAGCCTTTTAGTTACTTTGACTTCAAATCGTTCGTACGTTCTGGTTTGGGCCTGTGCGCACGACTTTGTACACATGGTCAGGATTTGACCCATGCGTACAACTGTGCTACATTTCAACCTTGGCTGAAATTGTGCACATTACAAAAGTCAACCATTTGCACGACGGTGAAAATTTTCAAAATCTTCCTATTAATAGGTACATTTCCCTCCCATTTTAAGATATCTGAAAACCTCACCACTCAAACACTTTTGATAATATTTTTCAGGTTTAAATGTTTTAACATTGTCTATATACTCTAATTTCATTCGTTTCTCTATAAAATTGATAAAACTTAGATCTATACTTGATCTATGCTTTTGAGAGAGAATTAAGAGTGCTTTGGTTAAGATCCACAATAGCCATGTTCAATTCAAACTACTTCATTACTTGAATTGGAGATCTATCACGCCTAGATCTAAAATTCAAAGTGCTTCGCGTTATTGGAGAAATTGGAGCATGGTGTGATTCTAAAGGGAAGAATGGACATTCTCATTCATTTTGTGGAGCTCAAGGTGGATTTTTATTTTAAATGGATGATAGTCCAAATTTCATAGTTAACTACTCACGAGGTCATGGGTGAGAGGCACCTTCTTGTTTTGTATAAAAGTTCATTTCACTTTTAAATAGAAATTAAAGTGCGTCGAGGTTTTTTACCCCTAGGCGAGGGTTTTTCCTTGTAAATCCGTCTTATGAATTACTTGGAGGTGTTGCTTATTAATTTTTACAATTTGGTCGTACACTAAACATATATCTCACCTAGATCTAGAGTAATTCATTAAAATTGACTTCTGTTTTTTAATTATAGTGAATTATCCTAGATTTGCCTCAATTGAATGGTTGATTTATTGGTCCATGCTACTCATCACATCACTCAGTTATAACATTTTCTAGGTAATTAAAAATTAGAAGAAAAATTTTAATTGTTGAAAAATTGGTCATAATGTGCATTCAAACCTATTCACCCCCTCTAGGTTTGTTTAGTGTTGAGCACTTGTTCAATAGCACACATCCTCAATATCTCTTGTTTTGCATTGACGTGCTAAGAGTTGATCTTGTATTTGTTTTGTGTTTATCATTTTTGTTGCTTATAAATGTTGTTTGGTTGTGAACACTATACCAAAAGAGAAAAAATAACACCGTTTTACGACCATGTATTGTAACTATAAAAAATCGTGATAAAAAAATATGCGCATGTTGTCACGGACTTCTCATGGTCCTTAACTGTGACAATACCCTTAATAATTTTTTTGGTTATGGCCTAATCACTGTCCTTGACCATGATAAAGTCTGTTATATTTCTATCGGGATTTCACACACTAAAACCTCCATTTTCCCACCAAAACATTACACTTTCCCTACTCTCTCTTATCAACCCAACTCCCCCTCTCTCCTTGGTAAAAACATCTACCATTTTTTCACCCAAAGGTATGATATATATATATATATATTTGGAAAGGATCAAGTGAGGTCCCAGTTTGAGGACCCTGAATGAGGTCCATTTTTTAAAAATAGTAGAAAAAATATTTTTGGGCTGATTTTTTTTAATGGTTTTTAAACATTTTAGTAAGACCATAAAGAATAATCAGCTCAAAATGAATTTTTTTACTATTTTAAAAAATCGGTCAAACTGTGTCAGTTTTTAAGTTGTTTTTCAGCTGTGGGGCACAACGCTACCTTAAGGCCATAACCCTCATAACCAAAACACCTATCCGACTCATCCCTCTTATCATTCTCACTTCGATTCTTAGGGACGTGATCGACTTTGTTGTTCTTGAATTTCTCAAGTCTTTTGGCATCTTTCGATTTATTTTGGAACTTAAGAAAATTTTTGAACTTCTTTGCTAACAAAGCTACATTTTCAAAATTAGTGTCGGATTCGTCATCCGAAACTTTAGTTTCCTCCTTCCAGGCTTTCAAAGCAATGCCTTTTTCTTTCTTGCGCACTTTCTTAGAGGTAAACATGCCAGGCTCATAGGTTTGTAAGTCATCTACAATCTCTTCTAGTTTTGTTGATTCAAGCATACCCAAGGAGTTTAAAATAGTAACTTTTTGGTTAAATCTAGTAGGCAACGTTCGTAAGATTTTCTTTATGACTCGATTGTCTTATATTTTCTCTCCCAATTTAAATGACGAGTTAACAATATGGGACAATCTTGTATAAAACTCATCAAACGTCTCATTCTCTAATATCTTAATCGTCTCAAATTAGGAAGTGATATTTTGAAGATTAGACTCCTTAATCGTGCTTGTTTCCTCGTGAGTAAGTGCAAGAACATCCCAAGACTCTTTCGACGTCTCACACATTATAATACGATTATACTCTTCCAGGGTGACAGACGAGAAAATAACATTTAAACCTTTAGAATTATAAAGTGCAAGTCTATATTCGGCTTCGGTCCATGACTCAATAGGTTTTAAACTAGTGGCCTCTCCATCTCTCGTGACCGGTGGTGACTACCCTTTTTCTACCACTAACCAAACATGATCATCTATGGTCTTATGTGCACTTTTCATTCGTATTTTCCAATAAGCATAATTAGTGCCCGAAAAAATAGGAGTTCTAAAAGCATCAAAATTTCAAAAATTCATACCAACAAGCACACGAGATCACTCACAAAATAAAAAAGTGTTTCCGTCTCTGATACCAATTTGTAGTATCGTTTTTATGTGTGTTTTAGGTGAAAATAAATTTTCCAAAAAAAAAACTATTTCCAATTTTAATATGCACCAATTTTGTGAACCAATTTTACTTAACCCAATTTTATTTTGCTAATCCTAAACATTCATCTAGTGTGATTTAGAAAGTAAAATAAATCAAGTCCACAAAACACTCAACGCCGATGTACAAGGAAACCACTAAATGAAAAATCTTCGGACGTCCCAAGCCAGACAATCACTATGATAAGATTTTACAAAGTACAAACAATTGATTTACTCAACGACTCGATACCCCACATGTCTTCACTCTATTCTATGCTTCAACTGCTTATCCACAGTGCAATGTAGGAGTCTACCTATGCCAGGTCCACAAATCATGAGTCCACATATTTCTCGACATCCATCGTTACATCTTTGGCAACTGCCTACGATTCAGAACACAGAGTTCACCGCTTCTTCACCGTAAAACTCAACAAAACAATTTTTGTTCAACCGAGATGAACGAACTCTATATGGTGCTAAGACAAGATCTCTATAGAATATGTGTATGAAAGATCGAATCTTGAAACACAAAGGATGTTTTTAACTTCAAAAACCTTTGTAAATAAGTGCAGAAAAATGAAAGGGTTTTATTCTATAATTTTTGTTTTACACACCTCAAAATTCTGAGCGAAATTCGCCTTAAATAAAAAACTTTAAGTTGGCACATCGTCAGAACGATTTCACCATCTTGTTAGAACAAACCTGCAAATCTCGTTTGAACGAGATAATCATGTCGTTAGAATGACCTGCTGATGTCATTTGGATGACAATAATTGTCGTTTGATCAATCTAAATACAAGGGAAAGAACTACATGACTCTAAAGCATATTTATCTCAGAATACATGAAGTTAAAACATTTTAAAATCATTTTCTAATAAAATAACATTCTTAAAACATTTTTCGAGTCCCATAAACATTATGCGTTCATACCTGAGAGTATCTCAGAATGCAATATGATATGAAGAAGTGAAACGTGCACCAATAAACACGACATGATCTATCTTGAAGCTTGGTAACTACGTCGTCAAAACACACGTCATAGACTAGGTAGGAATCGTGACAAGTAAAAATCTATCTATGACTCAAACTGGTTTTTATCCGGAATAATGCCAATATATAGAAATTGACACTATTTGGAAATTCTTCCTTACAAATATACCCCTTTTCTATTCCCCGACAAAACTAAAATAGTGAAATAACTTAGCGGGATGTCAATCCGTATGATCTAAATACCATACCATAAATTCAAAAAGAAAAATACAGGATACAATCTAGTAAATAAAAGTCGTACCGACAGCATGAACTGTCTCTATGTGATGTGGTTGCAAAATCTCCAATATCTAAATAATCACTACACACAACAAACAAACAAATAACATGTGAAGTATTGAGGTACAAATGATTTAAAACCTTATGATACCAACTTGTAGAACAAACAATTTGTTAAACATGTCAGTAAAACATATGATACCACTTTGTATACACATTTTTCAATATAGTTCAAATCAATGACACCAATATGTGAACAACACGATCAAAACATGATATCAATATATAAGCATGGAAAACTATATTTTTTCATCCAACAAAACTCCCAACAAAACTCATCTTACATCACATACTATCTCTCCCCCCTTTTGTCTCGAAAAGACAACTAGAGAAAAAGATAAACAAATAATCATCATATCTATCAAGAGAATAATCATATGAAGCATACATAGATAAATGATGAAGCCCGCTAATAATAATCACAAGGTACCAAATAGTAGTTAGCAAACAGTCAAAAAAATGAATCATCAATATCAGGAATGATGTGACTAAACAAAAAATGCAGTGCATGAATCGAGCATGAATAAACATTATCTACTGGATGTAAATTGGCCAAAGGCACTAAATGACAACATTGACATCTACCTAGAACCATTGGTAGAAGAATTGAATGATTTATGGGTTGCGTGTGTGAAAGCATTTGACTTGAGAAAATAGGAAGAGTACATGTTAAAAGATATGTTAATCTAGGCAATTCATGATTTCCCAGCTTATTGGACTTTATCGGGCTATAATGTGAATGGTTACTTTGGATGTCCCATTTTTGGAGAGAAAAATGGATCTCAACATCTCAAGGATAGTGGCAAAATTATATATCATTCTTATAGGAGACTCTTGACACCCGATCACAGTTTTAGATTTGATAAATGTTCTAAATTTTTACCGGGTGTGTTCGAACATAGGATACCTCTGAGAAATATTTTTGGTTCAGAAATTAAAAGACGGTCTTCCAAATGTGGAGCTAATGTGCCAGGGAAGAATCCAATATTCAAGAATGTCAAGCATAAAAAGACACTTGCTGAGAATGAATATGAGAAAAGGAAGGCGTAGTCTAGGAGGTCAATGTTATTTGAATTTATAGGGGGGCTTGAAGGTAATCCTGAGATTAGGGATAATTCCCTAATTGGCAATAGCGTTTGAGATTAAGCAACCGAGGCAGCTCAAGCGTGGCAACTCAGCGAGGCAGCTTGGCGCGGTAATTCATGCTTCAGCTTGTTATACTAATAATGTTGTATTTATGTTTATGATTGACTGTAAGCTATAACGGTTGTAATGATATAAAGAGAATAATAATGAGTTTTAGTGTGAGGTCAAACGGTACTCGCGAGATACCAGGCTTGGCAGGGCCTGGGAGAGCTTTCATGCTCTATCGAATGACCTCGCCGTGGGAAATTTAGAGGGACTTGGTTTGGAGGATTGAGAAGTGAGGCACCGTTGGGGCTTGTCCTGACCATCTTAGATACACCTGGTAAAACACCAAAGGACCCTGACCGTGGAACCTCGATCGGAACAACTTTGAGTTCCATCGGGCGTTGAGTTGTAAACCAAATAACCCTCTACTTAATGTCACATCTACTGTAGGTGATGTCACTAGCTAGCTAAACAATATCAGACATACACTTGAGTAAACCACCGTGGTATTTGGGGCTGGCAGGCAGTTGGTGAGCCACCTCTGCAACATCAGCCCCCTGACACACAGTGGTTATGAAAAAGGCATGTCTTGGCATTTAATGTTTATGACGTGGAGACAACGAGTGCATCAGGCATTTAATGTTGTGACATAAAGTATGAGGGATGTCTTTCATAGTCTTTAATGACTGAGTTGCCTCGGGGATGGGGTGGGGGACTATTTAAGGACCCCAACCACCCCTGAGGAGAGGATCATCCTTTTGAGAGTCTGAGAAGTTATTGCCAGAGAGAGAGAGAGTTCTTACAAACCAGAGAGTTTACCCACCCACCATTGTTACTTATTACGAAGATTTTAATATTTGACAAAGATTCCTGAGGGTATTATGTGTGTTTATACGTGCCTACCAAGGTTTATCTAGGATGCTTACTTCTCTCTCCCTCTAGCTAAGTTACTTCTAAGGTTTATTACTATTTCCTGAGTTATACACTTGGTTTTGTGAGTTTAAACTGAGTTGGTCTTCATTGGGTTTATGTTTGTGTGTCCTATCATTAATCCAAAGCTTTGGCCGAGTTAGCTTATCATTATCATACTCAAATAGGGGTTAAACCTCTATCTTATCTAAAGTACCCTCTTACACTTGGCGACTCTGCTGGGGAGGCATTCTCCTAGGTAAGGATTATGGCGTAAGATAATGCTACTCGAAGACTCAAATTTGATGATATCCAATATAATGAAGAACAGGCCGTGAGAGAACTGGCGGCCCTAAGGGATGGGTCCCCTCGAGTAGAGGTACGTCCAGTTCCGATGGCATCAGGCGTTCCATGGGTGACACAACCTCCCACGAGCGTGGGGTTGGGTCCCGCCCAGATTACGCTCCTCATGAGCAAGTTTTATGAGTTCTTAAAAACCCCAGTAGCTTCAACTATGCTGGGAGGATTGGAGGCTAACACTTTCGTAACACCAGGAGTAGCGCCCACAGCCCCACCAGGTGCAGGTATTGCTGGAGCGATCCCGGCAAGCGTACCCTCTGTCGTGGATCCAACAGTAGGAACCTCAGGAGTTTCAACGGAACTACCGATAACTCTTGTTTCAGTTGCAATGGGTACTCAGCCTGTGGCCCCGCGGGTGGTTTCCCAGTATCATCGCCCATGGAGGAAATGAGAAGAGAAATGCAGAAAGAGATGTTGAAGTTCATGCAAGTCTCCTTGCAATTAGGTATCGAGGTGGCTTCGGTTTATGACGAATTTCGAACACCTTATCCCTAGGGATACAACGATGAGCCTTACCCAAAGGACTATATTCCCCCTATCTTTGAAAAATATACAGGGAAAGGTGGGAACCCAAAGGAGCACATTAAGCGTTTTGTTGAACATTTGGGAGCACATTGTAATGACAAGAAGCTTAGATTGAGGGAGTTTTCCAAATTCCTAACCGATAAGGCATACACCTGGTACTCCCATTTGACTCCCAACAGCGTTTCTACGTGGGTTGTGATGCATGTATTGTTCGTCCGAAAGTTCTTTCTGGCAGAAGATGAGTTCACCTTGACCTAACTGGGTAGGGAGATGCAAAGACCTGGGGAGGAGGTGGTGGCCTATGTTTGAAGGTTCAGGGAAAGGTCCCTCGCTATAAGGGAGGAGGCCAAGGAGTCCAGGTTATTGCAGATTTGTGCTGAGGGACTGCTCCCTGAATACATCTGCCATCTTATCAACGAGACGCGCGAGGGGACTTTTGCGGCATTCTTGAAAGCGGCAAGAAATATCTCTTTAGTGGTCCGACCCAATCCGGTGGTGGAACCCATGATGTTCAGGAAGCCGATGCAACCCGCGGAGGGAGGCCTCAACCCCCACGAGTAGGATACACCGAGGGGGAGATAAGGCCAAAGCACCGAAGAAGGGAGGAAGTTCGGGAGAGACAGAGAAAATGCACCACCATTGCCCTGTACAGTAGAAGAATCTATCAGCTGTTACAATGCGATGGTTCAAGGGGGAAGGGTCTATGAGCCAAAGGACGTCCCCATAGGGGAGCCCAATGCAGCAACGAAGGCAGATCCAAAGTACTGCCAGGTTCACCGAAGGATCCAGCATCCAACGGAGAGCTGCTTTACGTTGAGAAGAATTATCGACAAATATGTGAAGGCATGGACGTTACAAATCCCCCCCAGAATGTCAACAACAACCATTTGCCCGCGCATGGGGCTAATCTCATGGTGGCCTATGATGAAGAGGCCGAGAGAGGGGAATGGGGGACAATAGCAGGGGAAGAAGAATATGAAGAGGCTCTGGAAGATTGTACGAAGGGAATGTCGAAAATTGTGTTGGCCTATGATGAAGCAAGTGCCAAAGATGCGAAAGAGGTGTACAGTGTTGAAGGCGAGGAAATAGACCCAGCTCTGGAATACTGCGCAATTTTGAGGTCCCCGAAGTTCACTTGGTTCTTCGACCAAGTGGGGGTACCGAAGGAGATTAGGCTCGAGATAACCCAGGAAATACTTGATATTATGAGGAAGAACGCAATCCCTTCACTAAGGTGGAGGGGACCCATGGCCAGGTTGGTGAGAAGGTTTCTGTCAGACGTAACCTTCAGTGACGCATATAGAACTGTAAGGTTCCCTCATAACAGGCCATTATATGTGACGGCCAGTGTCAATGGAGTTAGCTTCACGAGGACTCTCATGGATGGATGAGCTTCCATAAATATTATGCCAGTCAACTCCTTTCACGCGATAAATATTCCAGAAGAAAGGCTGTTCCCCATACCTTTGGTAATTTCGGGGTATGATAACCAATCCTCTAAATCTGTCGGGTATGTTAATCTGGGGATTGTGATGGGAAACTTGAGTTCCCATATAAAGTTCCACATAATAGAGAGTGCAACATCCTATCATCTGTTAATAGGAAGGGTGTGGATGCACAACCAAGGCCTGGTTCCTTCTACATACCACCAATGTGCTAAGGCAAATGTAGAGGGCACAGAGGTAACCATTAGGGCCACAAAGAGGCCCTTCGCGGTTGAAGAAGCTCACTTGGTGGACGCAGCATTTTACACGAAGCTAGAGGAAGATGTCCGGATCTTAACAAGAAGAATGGAGGGAGCATGGGTTACCTCGATCAAAGAAAGGATGGGGCCCTTAAATAAACAGAAGACGGAGAACGGCCCAAGGGAAACAGTCGAGGAAGCTCAGTAGGTGACCCCTAGGCCCCAGGCCATCTCGAAGCAGCTTAAAGACAGGATGAGACATAGAGTGGACCCAATGCAGCACGAGGCCCAACGCCAGAGCGTGTTGAGTCGGTTTTTAGGAGGAAGGATTGCTGAGGCTTCTAGAGAGGAAAAGGAAGGCAGTCGTAATGACCGACAGACAATACAAGAAGGTCATCACCAAAGAAGGAAAGGTGGTCTATCATTTGTGATGGTGTGAATGGGCGGCCGAAGGGACCAATGATGAGGCTGACCCGGTATATGAATGCTTTTTGGTAGATCAAAAAGGGCAATATATGGTGATAGACAACTCCAACATACAAGAGTTTATGGGAGACGTGGCTGAAGAGCCTGATTACATGACAGATAGACCAAGGCCGCAGGCACAAGAGTTGGAGCAGTTGAACCTGGTAAAAAAAGGAGAGGACCCAAGACCCATCTTCATCTCGAAGGATATCAGCTCTCAGAAATGAGAGGCCTTTGTCGAATTGCTTCGGGAGTTCATAGATGTTTTCGCGTGGAAATACATGGAAATGGAAGGGCTGGATGAGGAAGTAAGTTGCCACATGTTAAACGTAATGCCTTCAGCCATTCCAGTGAAGCAGGAAACAAGAACGTACAAACCCGAGCTAGATCTAAAGATTAAAGAAGAGGTCTAGTGCTTACTAACGGTAGGATTCATCGTACTAATACAACACCCACTCTGGCTATCCAGTATTGTCCTAGTGGGAAAGAAGGACAAAAACCAGATAAGGATCTGTGTGGACTTTAGAGATTTGAATAGAGATTGTCCTAAAGATGAGTTCCCTCTACCCTCCATTGATAGCCTGATAGATGCAACGGCTGGTCATGAGATGTATAGCTTTATGGATGGGTATATGGGGTATAATCAGATCAAGATGGACCCCTCGGATGCAGAGAAAACGGCATTCAGAACACCGTTGGGTAACTTCATGTACAGGGTGATGCCATTCGGCCTCAAGAACGCTGGGCCGACTTACCAGAGAACGATGATGGCCATTTTTCATGACTTCCTCCACAAATTTTTAGAATTTTATGTGGATGACTTGGTCATCAAATCGAAGGAGGAGGGGTCCCACCTGAGCAATTTTAGGAAGGTGTTTTCTCGTTGCAGGAGGTATAAGTTGAGGATGAATCCATTGAAGTGAGTTTTTGGAGTAACGAGTGGAAAATTCTTAGGCTTTATGGTTGATCGGCAAGGGGTGAAAATGGACCAGGACAAACGGCGGGCGATCTTAGAAATGCCAAGCTCTAAGACAGCGAGGGAGTTGAAGAGCTTCCTCGGTAAAGTCTCCTACCTTAGGAGATTTATGCCTGGATTGGCCGAAGTAACACACCCGCTGATGCAGCTGCTGTGAAAGAGCACGAAGTTCAGCTGGGAGGAGCTTCACCAAGAGTCTTTCGCTGGGCTGAAGAAGCTGCTATTTTCACCACAGACCATGGTTCCCCTACGGGCAGGAACGCCATTGTAGTTATATCTTACATATACCACGAGGTCCATTGGAGCTTTGCTGGCACAAGAGATTGATGGGCAAGAACGACCAGTCTACTACCTCAATAGAATCATACATGGGCCGGAAATTAGATATAGCAGCCTAGAAAGGCATTATTTGGCCTTAGTCTTTGTAGCACAAAAACTTAGGCATTATATGCTATCTTTTACGATTCACATTGTGACTAAATGTGATCCCATTAAGTATTTGTTGGAAAGAACTATATTGATTGGCAGGGTAGCTAGGTGGTTCCTCATCCTTTCGGAATATGACTTGAAGTGTGTAGTTCCTCGCGCAATCAAGAGCCAGGTGTATTTCGATCTATTGATAATATTTCCATTAGGAATGTTTGAACCACCTAAAGAAGACATTCTGGGAGACGACCTACAAGATAATTATCTGGGTGCAACTGAGGAGTAGTGGACGATGCAGTTCGATGGATCTTCGACAGAGAAGAAGGGAGGGGCAGGGGTTATTCTTTCAAAGGGAATAGAAGAGATTTGCCTTTCCTACAAGTTAGATTTCCCTTGCTCCAATAATGAAGCAGAGTACGAGGCATTGATGGTACGGTTGCTAGAAGCTCTTCGAAGGGGAATTCGTTCACTCTGCATTAAGGGTGATTCGAACTTAGTGATCCAACAAGTAAACGGAGAATACGCGTTAAAGCACATGAACCTGGAACCATACAGAACGATCATCCAGAGACTCCTCAACCAGTTCCATCAAACTAAGATCAAGAGAAATCCCAGAACGATGAATCGCCACCCATATACGTACGCAACTATTACCCAAAAAATGGTCATGAGGAACGATACAACTATCGTCATGATCTAACGAAGAACAGCTCCTTCGGTGGTGCAATCAATTCTATTGATGGAGGAGGACGCGGACTGGAGGGGAGAGATCAGGAAGCAACAGGAGTCTGGCGAGGGGTCAATGGGGCTAAGAGAGTTGGCCCAATATTTTACAAACTAGGGAAATCTCTACTTCAGAAACATAGGTGGATGGTTATCAAGATGCATTGGCCCAGAAGAAGCAAAGCAAAAGTTAAAGAAAACACATGAGGAGCACTGCAAAACAATTGAGATACCTATTTATAGAAGAATTCAACGAGAGGGATACTTCTGGCCTAGAATGAAGCAGGACACGACCGAGCTACAATGGAGGTGAGATAAGTATTAGCTCTTCTTTGAAGCGACTGAATGTCATTTCATTGAAACTCAGGCTGATTGGAGGAAACCCTATATTGACTTCATTAAAGATGGAGTTGCCTCGATAGAGAAAATTGATGCAATGGGACTAAAGCAAAGGGCCCCAAGGTTCTATATCCAGGAGGGGCAGCTCTACCGAAGGGGATACTTCAACAGGACATTACGTTGCATCACGAAGGAAGAAGCAACTGAGGTCCTCAAACGGGCGCATGATCCAGCTCACATAAGAGGGGCCAAGTTGTATGATCAGCTGATGACATTGGGGTATTATTAGCCAACGATAGAGAAGGACTCTGCTGAGTTCATTCGAAAGTGCAAGGCTTTCCAACTACATGGAAACATGATCCATGCCCCATCAGTAGACTTACACTCTCTGGAAATGCCTTACCCTTTTCACACTTGGGCGTTTGACCTGGTGGGGGCAATACATCCTTCTTTGAGGGGGAAGATATGGATACTAGTCGTAACGGAATGCTTTACATAGTGGGCCAAAGCGATACCACTCAGAAGGGAAACGACTGGGGTGGTAAGAAACTTCATAGGAGAATACATCCTTTGTCATTTTGGGAACCCAAAGGTTATTCTCTCAGATAACGGGACGCCCTTCGTTAATTCAGAAGTAACAATGCTCACAGACAAGTACTCCATCGTTCATCATACTTCAACGGTGGCATACCTAAAGGGAAACGGTCAAGCTGAAGCGACTAACAAAATGCTGGTTAATATTCTGGCCAAGGTAATGGAGGACTTCCCAGGATCGTGGGACGATATGATACCAGCTGTGTTATGGCCCTATCGAACAACCAAGAGGAAACCCACAGGGTACACTCCGTTCTCGCTTATTTATAGGGTGGAGGCAATCCTTCCAGTGGAATTAGAAGTTCCCTCTGTTCGATACACCTTGCGAAGCAGCATGATCCCTCAGAATAGGCATGTGCAGTTGGAAGCGTTAGATGAGCACAGAGATAACGCGATGCAATACTTCTAAATCTACACGAAACAGCTCTCCAGGGCATATGATAACTTGGTGAGACCTAGGAAGTTCGTGGAGGGAGACCTCATCTTGAAAGCAGCAGTGAAGCATATCAGGGGGCTTCCTCTACAGAAGTTTGCAGCCAATTGAGAGGTACCTTTTGTTGTAAAAGAATCTCATGACTCGGGATATTATTTAATTTTTAAGATGGAGGAAGACAAGCCATTTAAAATTAACAATAAATGGCTGAAGATTTATCATGTGTAGACAATTAAGTTTGAACAATGATTGTAAATAACTATTTTTTATGAATATACAAGTTTTAGTTATGACTTGATCAGAGTGAAAGAGTTGCAGAAATATAGAAATTTATAACATGCAAAAGCAGTTGTAACATGCAGAAGAAGTGGAAAATATACATTTTTCATTCATTTGTAAACGATGGAGCATTACAAAATTGGGAACTACAGCCCAAGAATTACATAGAAAGAAGCAAGAGGAAGATATATACAAATGTTGACTAGCCTAAAAGGAACCATAGGTCCGAAGATGAGAAAAAATCTCCAAAAAGGCCCAAAGAAGCTGTAGTAAAAGATTGTTGGGAATTGAGGGAAACCTCCAACCTCGTTTGAACTTGTGCACGTTGGATAAGGAGTCTTTCTCGTTTCAGCTTGGCCAAATGCAAAACTTCTTCGGTATCATTCACCTCCTTATCAACTGCTTCTAAGAGGGGTACTATTTCGGCCAACCTGGATTCCTCAGCTCGTTGGTCCTGCTGATGCTTCTGCAATAGTTGCCTCTGCCTGATCAGTTGCTGGCTCTTTAAAGTTTTTAAGTACGATATAAGCCAGTTGAAACAAAAACCATCACGACCCAACTCCTTCAAATAGCCAAGAAATTGGTTAAGGAGTGGTCTGGTAACGGTCGCAGTGGGAGTACTGGCAATTTCTGCAACAACAGTGGCCATGCATTGCAACCTATAACTCATGACAGAGATGTTCAAACTCAAGCAATCCACCGAGAAGGTTTCAGGATGGTGATTCACAAGTTGCTCGATCACTAGTCGATGAGTGGCAGGCATCTGGGGAGAATGTTGAAGCACCATTAAGCAAAATGCATGAGGAGCCAAATCCGACAAAGGAAGCTCGCACTCGGATTCACTCTCCGCTGCAGCACCGGTCATGGAACCTTGGTTGGCCTGGTCAGAATCTTCCGAGACGGAAGGTTCCTGATGAGGTGAACCAATAGGCGAAAGAACGGGTGGAGAGATCTCTCGTGTAACCTGAGATAAGAAAAGAAATGAGCTTGTGAAAAATCTTAACAATTTTTTTCATTGTTAAAGTCACCGTTATAGGTGGAGTTTGTGAAAAATCTTTAACAAGTGTTTTCATTGTTAAGTCACCGTTATAGGGGGAGTTTGTAAAAATCTTAACAAGTGTTTTCATTGTTAAGTCACCGTAATAGGTGGAGTTTGTGGAAAATCTTAACAAGTGTTTTCATTGTTAAAGTCACCATTATAGGTGGAGTTTGTGAAAAATCTTAACAAGTGTTTTCATTGTTAAGTCACCATTATAGGTGGAGTTTGTGAAAAATCTTAACAAGTGTTTTCATTGTTAAGTCACCGTTATAGGTGGAGTTTGTGAAAAATCTTAACAAGTGTTTTCATTGTTAAGTCACCGTTATAGGTGGAGTTTGTGAAAAATCTTAACAAGTGTTTTCATTTTTAAGTCACCGTTATAGGTGGAGTTTGTGAAAAGCTTAACAAGTGTTTTCATTGTTAAGTCACCGTTATAGGGGGATTTTGTGAAAAGCTTAACAAGTGTTTTCATTGTTAAGTCACCGTTAGAGGTGGAGTTTGTGAAAAATCTTAACAACTGTTTTCATTGTTAAGTCACCATTATAGGTGGAGTTTGTGAAAATCTTAACAAGTGTTTTCATTGTTAAGTCACCGTTATAGGTGGAGTTTGTGGAAAATCTCAACAACTGTTTTCATTTTTAAGTCACCGTTATAGGTGGAGTTTGTGGAAAATCTCGACAACTGTTTTCATTGTTAAGTCACTGATATAGGTGGAGTTTATGCTATAGGGGAGTTTGTGAAAATTCTTCGACAAAAAATACAGAGAATTAAAAAAATACCTCAATCACGGCAGGAGCCAGAACGGGGGTAACTATGGAAGCAGTAAGGATAGGAACCGTTGGGGGTGGGCTCGTTACCTCAGAGGGTACAACGGGATCCTCGATTAGAGAAGCCTCAATGGCAAACAAAACTCCCTCACCAACATAAGGGACTAAGGCCAGCATGGGCGGTTCACCGGAAGAAGATTATGGACTCTCAAATGAGGCCCCAACAAGGGTGGATGCAGAAAAACCACCACGAGGGGCAAAATCACCAACCTTGGCCTTATATGCAGGCAGAATATCAAGAGAAGATGGAAAGAGGCTGCAACAAAGCTACAACATGAAGAAGCTAAGTGTTAAAAAGGAGAAATAAGTACAGAAAAAGGAGAAATACTTCTGGGTGTTACTTACCTCGGTTACGGAACTGAAAAGGGGAATGGTGGTAGGAGGTCTCGCCAGCATTGTTGGAATAGGAACGTTAACTAACAACGAGGGCACTTCAACCTGGGGCACCCAAGGTTCAGCATGATAAATAAATAAAGGTGTGAGACTGAAAGGACGTTATACCAAATAAATTATAGAATAAATCATACCTCGGGCTCATTTTCTTCAGCCAGAACAATGGGCAGAAGAAGCTCGGATGGAGAGGATAAACCAGAAGGGGTGGGGAGAGTTGTCTCTGGTGGCGAAGAGACACCCACAGAGTCAACACCACCATCATCCACGACAACATCTCTTACACGTTGAGAGGCTAAACAACGAGTATAGGTAAGCCCAGTCATGGACGAACGAGGAGAACTCACAACGAGTGGCGAAGCACTGAAACGCCCCCCACGAAAGGGCTCACGGGGGGGGGGGGGGGGGGGGGGGCTAAGGGGATTGGCAGTTTCTTCTTCAACCTCCTGTACCAAAATTACCAAAATGCATAAGCAAATGCACCTTTTTTTTAAGCAAATGGGAAATGTTAGTAGAAAAAATATATATACCTCAGATCTAATAGGCGAGGAGGCAGGAGATAAGTGCACTTTAGAAGTCGGTCTCCTCTGGGACTCGGTGCTTAGAGTTTTCTTCCTCGTTCCTGATATACCGGGGCCACTACCTCGAAGAACATTTGAGCTCTTTATCCTCTTCACCATGGGCTCAGTGGGATCAACAATGATTGTGGGGAAGGTTCCCGGTGGAGGAACAACTGGTACACGCCGTTCGAACTCAGTGTTTATGCGTACCACCTCAGCTTGCGCTTTCATTCTCAACTCCTCGGCCCTCTCTGCGGGCATAGGAGGAGGAACGGAGGCAATGGGGAATGCCCCCTTAGGAGCTTGAGATTTAGGCTGAGACTTGGTCGTGGACTTGGAAACCGTCCCACTCTTTGCCTTCTGACCTCAAGGTTCATCGGTAGTAACTTTGGTCGAGGGGGCAACTTTCTTAGAGGCTACAGCACTCTTGGGTTTGGGCGTAGTAGCGGGAATCATGGAACAAAGGGGAGGAAGCTCGGTGGGACATGCCTTGGGGGTCTTACTGATAGGGAACTCAACCCCAAGGATGGAATTGCCTTTCAAACCCAGTTCCAAGGCAGAAAAGGAAAGCACTGGAGGGTACACTGGATCCCCCTCGACGAACTCCGCAACATCAGCCAACTGTTTTGGCCAGTAGCGTGTAGCGAACAAAGAAGACACATTCCCTTGCCTTTTGTTATTGGGAATGGTTACTTACCCAGAGATCGCAGAACTTATTCCCCATGCAGCAGTAGATGAAAACAGGGAGCAGGCCTCGCTAAAAGAAACCTTGGCATTTGATGATTGAAAAACTGGGCGAGGAGCCCCCTGATCAAAACCAAATTGACGACTGCACCGATTGGGGTTGTAGTGCTCGCTAGTATATCCTCACTCGATATAAGAGGGCAGATACTCGGGGGAGAATAGAATAACCATGGCTAGTGAAGGGTCTTCAATATCCACACCTACCTCCACTAACCTGGCTTCGTGTTGGAAAAAGTCACAATTGTGAATGAAGATATCTTCGTCGTAGGGCCTCATAACGAAGTCCTAAAAATGATCAATCACGGAGATCAACTCCTTTTAACTCATTTTATTATGATAAAGGTAGGAGCGTGGGGGCAGAATGTTTTCCCCAGAAGGAGGACGATTGACCTTGGCCGCTATGCAGGGAAAACGAACATAGAGAAATCTTGTCAGAAGGACATAGTTGGCAAAATTTTCCAAGTTATAACGACCAAGAGATTTCTCCATGTCAAAGAGGGTTCTGTCGAGCCAGGTATAAAGAGATCCCAAGGCGATTGCAGAAAGGGGAAGCTTGGTCCCTCGGGCCAAATGAAGGGAAAAATTGATCAGGTCCCTTCGGGGATGATCATTGGGTTTTCTCGGTAGAAGAAAACGGGAAAGAATGACAAGGATATAAGAAGGAAGTTCCAGCGATGTACCTTGACCAGGGGAACCTCCAGAAGAACTACCTTCGACAGAGTCCTTAAAGAAATAATTGATAAGTGGGGAGAAAGTGGCCTTATTTAATGAACCGGTGCAGCTTCGGCATATCCGGTCCAACTCCAAATGGTCAGCAATCTCTTGGGCATATAAAGCCTCATCAGTATAGGGCGCGTGGCCTGTTGCTTCGAGGACCAGGAGCTCATACACGTCTTCCAACATCATCGTGAACTCACCCCACGCAGCGATGAAGGTGTGGATAGTAACGTTCCAGCGAGACACCAGAACAGGAAGGGCAACGTTGTTCTTGGATAGAGTGAACTCACCGAACCACTTGGACCATTGTAGCCCAATATTGGTAATCATTTTAGCATAGGAGCTCTGCATGTGGGAGTTCCACGTAGAAAAGTGAGCAGGAGAACCCCCGGGTGCTTCAAACTCAATGTGGGACCACGGGAAGTCCCCTCGATCCAAGCGAAATCGAAGAGTCCCTTCGGGAAGAAGAAAACCCCACTCAGTAGAAGCTTCGTCTTCATCACCCAACAATAAAGGGTCAAACTTAGAAGAAAAATGGACCCTCTTACACGCACCAGCAAAATCATCACCTTCTCCAAAAATGGGTGATCGACGATAAAACCTTAGTTGTTCCTGGCGGGCAGCATCCAGGGTGGTGGCAATGGTAGAGGCAGTGGGCGGAGCACTGGCAGCAGACGCGACGGGGTTGCTTGAGGACGCCATGGAAAATAATGATAAAGTAACAGAGAAACTTTGAGCAAGAAAAGTTTTAGAACGAGAATGGAGAAACACGAGCACAACTGGAGATAGAGATGGTAATAGAAGAAACAAGTCAGGAGGTAAGAGCTCAAAACAACAATGGAGTTCTCACAGTTTCTTTTCTCTCTCTAAAGACAATGAAAGCTTGAAGATGACGAAAGCAAAGTAAGAGAAAAGAAAGGTTAAGTGTTGGATATGGACGTTTGAAATTTCGAGTTCAGCGTTTAGATTTCCCCACCCTCGCACGTGCGCAGCCACCTATAATCATTTCACATGAACACGTGGCACTTTGGGAAGTACTTTGGCAGTTGAAAAGATAGCGCCACATCATTAATGAAGTGACGCATAGAGAACAGTAAGCGTTGCCTTCTCCAACAAGTTTCAGTTTTGGCGCCAGAAATTTTTGTCAGGCATATCCAATAAATTCCTAACGAAGAACATCCCACATGGCCAAACGTTATTCAAACACAACGAAACACCACGGGGGAGAATTTCATTTACGAAGAGCCCAAATGAGTATTTAAAAAGATTGCTAGGTCTTTTGGGAGAATTTCAAATATTAAAGCTAGAACGGTTGGAGATCAGCACGAGGAAAAAACGGCGATATCCCTTCGCCCCAGCCCCAACGAGAATGGCGCTTCGGCTTAGGTTCACGGAGAGAAGGTTCTTCAGATTGGGAAGTTTTCATGCAGGTATTTTTTGTTCCCACAAACAAATCCCTCCACGAGGGGGAAAATGTAGGGGGCTTGAAGGTAATCCAGAGATTAGGCATAATTCCTTAATTGGCAATAGCGTTTGAGATTAGGCAACCGAGGCAGCTCAAGCGTGGCAACTCAGCGAGGCAGCTTAGCGCGACAACTCATGCTTCAGCCTGTTGTACTAATCATGTTGTATTTATGTTTATGATTGACTGTAATCTATAATGGTTGTAATGATATAACGAGAATAATAATGAGTTTTAGTGTGAGGTCAAACGGTACTCGCGAGAGACCAGGCTTGGCAAGGCCTGGGAGAGCTTTCATGCTCTATCGAATGACCTCTCCGTGGAAACTTTAGAGGGACTTATTTTGGAGGATTGAGAAGTGAGGCACCGTTGGGGCTTGTCCCGACCATCTTAGATACATCTGGTAAAACACCGAAGGAACCTGACCGTGGAACCTCGGGAAGAACAGCTTTGAGTTCCATCGGGCGTTGAGTTGTGAACCAAATAACCCTCTACTTAATGTCACATCTACTGTATTTAATGTCACTAGCCAGCTAAAAAATGTCAGACATACACTTAAGTAAACCACCATGGTATTTGGGGCTGTCAGGCAGTTGGTGAGCCATCTCTGCAACATCAGCCCCCTGACACACAGTGGTTATGCAAAAGTTATGTTTTGGCATTTAATGTTTATGACATGGAGACAACTAGTGCATCAGACATTTGATATTGTGACATAAAGTATGAGGGATGTCTTTCATAGTCTTTAATGACTGAGTTGCCTCGGGGATGGGGTGGGGGACTATTTAAGGACCCCAATCACCCCTGAGGAGAGGATCATCCTTTTTAGAGTCTGAGAAGTTATTGCCAGAGAGAGAGTTCTTACAAACCAGAGAGTTTACCCACCCACCATTGTTACTTATTATGAAGCTTTTAATATTTGACAGAGATTCGTGAGGGTATTAGGTGTGTTTATACCTTCCTACCAAGGTGTATCTAGGGTGCTTATTTCTCTCTCCCTCTAGTTAAGTTACTTCTAAGGTTTATTACTATTTCCTGAGTTATACACTTGGTTTTGTGACTTTAAACTGAGTTGGTCTTCATTGGGTTTATGTTTGTGTGTCCTATCATTAATCCAAATCTTTGACCGAGTTAGCTTATCATTATTATACTCAAATAGGGGTTACGCCTCCATATTATCTAAAGTACCCTCTTACAGACTTGTCGTATTGGAAGGGTAACCCCTAGAGCCATGTATTAAATATCATGCATGCTGAGAAGAACATCATTAAACATGTTATGAGCACATGCCTAGGTGGAATTAATTTGAAGGATGGATAAAAGTCACGACGTGACCTTAAGTGTTGAAAATTACGCCGTAATTATGGTTGAAAGAAGATAGTAGCGGGAGGAATATAAATACCCATATGGCTGAAAGCGTCCCAAAGGCCCCCGGTTTTAAAATCAAAAGCCTTTTTATACTTTAAAATCAATTTCCTTGTTAAATAAATGCGGAAGCATTAAATGATGTTTCAATTAAACAAATTACAAATTTTAATTTCTTTTTCAAATTAAAATTAAACCAGGATAAACACACACACTATTTAAATTTCACTTAAACCAAGTTAATTAATCCAAGTCCTAGAAAATTTGCCTAAGTCACATTTTGCAATTTTATCAAGTTAGGCCAAACCAATTTTATCAATTAAATTAAATGACTTGAATTAAATTAACATCAACATTACCCAATATTAATTTGTACCAAATTAAACAAGTAGTGATTAAATTAAACCAATTTTATCTTTTTACCTAAGCATGCGTTCTAGATGATTTTGCAAAAGATAAAATAAACAATTAATCCACTACGCCGCGATGTACGAGGAAAAAACCAAAACGGGAAAAACCCTCGGACGTCCCTAGCCTCAAATCCACTAAGTACGGAATTTACAAATACAAGCAAGATGACTTACAACACTCGACTCGATCCCTCTCAAGCCCCGACTCGTCTTCTTGTATCAACCTCTTCTTAGCGAATAACCACGGAGCTCCATCGCGATCTCGGAATCCACCGATCGGACTTTATATGGTCACCGTCACCCGAACTAGGATCCTTTCTCCAAGTGGGTAAATCAACGAATACCTCTTCTCCTTTGTGGAATTTAGAAGCAAACCCAAAACATCTATTCAAATGGTAGAGATGAAAAAACGGTGCCTAAACTCCAAGCAAGTACAAATATATCTATGGAAGCTTGGATAAACAATATGGGTGTAAAACAAGTGTTTAAAACATTTCTCTTGAAAATCGACAACACTTAAACAAAGAACTTTTTCTCTTTTGATTTCTCTCTCAAAACACCCTCTAAGAGGTTGTAGGATATGAAAAAGTTAAGTTAAAAACTTTGGTTCCCGCACTTAGATATTATGTCAAAAGTTAGTGGGGTAAAGTAGTGGAAAAAGTAGAAAAAACTTCTTAAAACTGCCAAATACCTATTCCCGCCAAATCTCGTTCGAACGACATTTTCGTTCGAACGAGACTTCTAACGAAGTTCCAGTGTGAACTCGTTAGAAATCTCGTTGGAAGCTTGTTCGAACACCATGTTCGTTCAAACGACACTTCGAACGACATTTCGAACGACATTCCAGTGGCCTTATGGGGAACTCATTGGCAAACTCGTTCGAACGACTTATGGATCGAACGAAAATCTCGTTCGAACGACACTTCGAACGAACTCCCTAAAAGTTTGAAAAATTCAATTTTTTGCCCAGAAACTTTATATTCTTTATTTTAAAGTTTAAATGAAATCTTTCTGAAATTAAACAAAAGTTTTAAATAAACGTTCACCCATTATAAAATGTTCCAATCTCCTATATATATATATATATATATATATATATATTAAAATGCATTCATACCTTAGGAGCAATGGAACCATGTTGATGACGTAGAAACGAGGCACAAACAAACTCGGCAATGTGATGAAGCTTTATACACTTGGACGCTACGTCTTCAACAAATACATCATAGGCTTGAAGGATGATCAATTAACTCTATCCTATGACTCAAACGTTTTTGTTCGGAATTGAGCCAAAACTACAAAGAACTCAATTTGAAATTTGTGTCCTTACAAATCTCCCCCTTTGGCTATTCCGGGACAAAAACCAACAAAAATTCTAAAGGGCCGTCAAGCTCTACTAGACTAATAAAATGTTCCACCTAAAATAAAAATACAATGCTTGACTCAAACAACCCAAAAGATCACAATCTTTGCCGGTGAAAGTTGCCACTTATAATATAATTCCTGCACACTTAAGCAAACACATTACACGCATAGGGAATATAAAATCAAAATATTTAATGCAAGTAAAGTAAGTACTCCCCCTAAATTAATTCTCCCCTTTATCTAACAAATGACCTACTTAGAAAGATGTCTCCCCCTAAGATAAATCTCCCTCAAACTAAGATACGATAACAATATGATTAGATACCATTTCTCCCCCTATCATTCTCCCCCTTTTTGTTCAGGAATAGACAAAGGCTAAAGAATCAAAACTTAACTTATCTCCCCCTATTAAAGCATATACACCCCTTAAACTAAACAAGGGATAAATAAAATGTGATAACAAGCTAAACATGCAAATGTGCAAAAGTGATGAGGACATTAAAGCACATAGGCAACTAAAATTCAACTAATCCAACAAATAACAGCGGATACCAACTAGGATGCAATAAAATGATACCAATATGATATATAAAGTATTAAGCATGTGATATCAACAAAGAATGCAACAAGATGGATACCAATTATGAATTAAAGCATAGATGGACTAGAAAAGCAAGGCAAAGACAAAAAACAAAAACAAAAACAATATCATATATATGTATACACAATATATTCAAACTAAGCATAAGTACACACATATAGATATACACACCAAAATGACACAAAACACAATAAGTTTTTCACACTCGTATGGCAAAAATGTGTCATATGGAAACGGAAGTGTTGGGGTGTGAACTAGAAACAATTAAATTTAGAACCAATCACTTAAAACATGTTCACGGAGTTCTCAATTGATTGCAAACTTCATCACATTTGAATATAACCTCATGTGACAATATATATTGAACTCAATGAACAAACATACACAATGCATACAAGCCTAACATGTTGATGATTCTACAAACCAATAGAGTCATGACATTGAAAACGCAACTGGGATAAATGGACATTGTGCAAACCGTTGATATACCATCCAATCTCCCTCAATAAGCATATATATATATTAATTTTGAATGAATATATCAATCAAACATAGGCCTTGACAATTATTTTTTCTTTTAATGCCATATTTTCTTTTAGGCCTTGGACCATGTATTTCTTTTAGGTCCAAACATACGGTGGCTTACTATTTGCAAAGGAAACTAAGTCCTTTCGGAGCCCTTCCCCGTGCACATTTATATTTATCATGCTTTTATTTTTGACACAAATCTCACGTGCAACGGATTTTGACATGCACTAGTCCTCCTAGGTTACAAGTATGTAGATGACAAGATTGGTAGGAGAACACCTCACAAAGCTCAAATATACATATGAAGTTAAATTTCAAAAGAGCTCGTGCATGTGTGAATAGAGGCATATAAAAATAGAATCCATTTAAACAATACAAAATCCAACTACTCCATGTAAGCATGGTAAATAACATAATAATGATTGACAATCAAAACCAAAAGTTCTAGCCACATGAGAGCATAAAATATGGGATTCTAACACAAGTGTATGCCACATAAAGTGTGTCAAACTAAAATACACACCAAAACAAAATCTTTTTGAGTTTTTGAATTTTTTTTGTAACCAAAAATAAAAATATATACTCAGAAGACACACAAAAATCATTTGTATTTTTCATTAAGCCTAAATTACTAAACAAATAAAACACAAATGATAAAGAAAAAATCTTTTTGTATTTTTCATTTAATGCAAACAAAATGAAGGAAATATAATACAAAAGATAAATAAAAATCATTATTCCAGCATGTGATTAAGCATGGAGCATAGACTAGAAAATTACTAAAATAAGCATACTTTTAGCATGAGGATATAGCATGAGACACAAAAGCTAAAGTATGTAAATAAAAACTAACACATTCAATTTTTAGATTTGACAAGGGAGGAAGCATGTGAAACTAAGTGAGAATCAAATACCCTATCTTGTAAAGCTACCAAGTCGGATCTCCTAAGCCAAACTAATGATGAATGACTATCTCGGGGTGTAGGAAAGTTGGCTACCTTGGTTGCCTTACGTTGGGATTTTCTAGGGCCTCGTTTAAGATTAAAACAAAATTTCCTAAGATGACCTTTTCGACTACAATGTGAACACATAAACTCACGGCGAAAAGATTTACCTAAGGAGTTATCTCTAAAGGCTTTCCTAGGCGATTCTCCTAAAACGTTGGTTTTGGCTTTTTGAGTTGATTCATTACAAGTATCGAAGCCTAAACCACAAGTGCCATTTTTAATTTGGACCGTTCCTAATATTTTATCTAATTTTTCCGAACGACACTCCAAATCAAATTTGACATTACTAGAGTCTTTTAATTTATTTTCTAATTCTAGGTGTTAGAATCTAATAAAACCTTTCTCTCTTCAAACTCGATAAGATCCTTTTTCAAGGATTCCATTAAACCTCTAAGGCTATCTCTCTCGCCTTCTACATATTCAATCTTCTCCCGAAGAGTCCTCTCACGTGTCCTAAGGTCTTCTACAACCATACTATCATCAATGACCTTGACACACTCTTTTAAACTTACTTCTAACTTCAAATTTGCTCTTTTTAATTTAATTGATTCTTCATACAATTCTTGAAAAGAATTTTGAAGTTCACTCACATTAACCTCTTCTTTATTTTCACTCTCTCTTTCTTCTCCACTCTCACTATCATAAAAAATAAGGGAATCATAAACAATGACCTTGGAAGTGTCATGTGTTAAATTTTCATCCATAGATGAGTTCTCACTATCACTCACATGACTAGCCATAAAAGCCACAAAGTTGGGCTTAGTGGGGGAATCGGGTCCCTCTTCCTTATCACTATCACTAAGGGTCGCATTATATGAAATGGGTCGCTTACCCTCTCTCCTTAGTTTAGTGAGGCACTCAGAAGCCCTATGGCCATAACCCTCACAACCAAAATACCTATTTGACTCGTCCCTATTTAAATTTTCGTTAATAGTTTTAGGGATCCTCTCGGCTTTTTCATGTTTAGAAGTTTCAAATTTCTTAAAGTCATTTTTAAATTTATCTTTGTTAATTTTAAGAAACTTTCTAAATTTCCTAGCAAACAAGGCCATATCTTCCGAGTCACTATCACTCTCGCTCTTTACTACTTGTTTATCCTCTTTTCGAGGTTTTAAAGCAATGCCCTTTTTAATTTTCTTTTCAGTTTTAGAGGAAAACATGTCCAGTTCATAGGTTTGTAAATCACCTACAAGTTCTTCTAATTTCATAGAGGATAAAGTTGGTAAAGAATTTAAAACGGTCACTTTTGGAATAAATCTGTCAGGTAGAGACCTTAAAATTTTCTTTACAACTCGGTTGTCGAGTATTTTCTCTCCCAAGTTAAAAGATGAATTAACAATATCTGAAAGTCTAGCATAAAATTTATCAAAAGTCTCTTTTTCGTTCATTTTGATAGTTTCAAATTGAGTGGTGAGGTTTTGGAGTTTCGAAGCTTTAATGACACTCGTACCTTCATGAGTGAGTTTTAAAATATCCCACGCTTCTTTAGCGGTCTCACACGTCATAATGAAATGGAATTCATCCGGTGTGACAACGCTAAACAAGGCGTTTAAACCACGGAAATTAAAATTTGAAAGCTTAAATTCATTCTCACTCCATCTATCGGCCGGTTTGGGAACACGTTCATTATCTACTAAATGAGTTGGTGGAGACCACCCGTTAACTACAGATAACCAAACCCTCTCGTCGATAGATTTTAGTGCCGATTTCGTACGCGCTTTCCAGTACGCGTAATTAGAACCATCGAAAATAGGAAATTTTGAGAATGAGAAAAATTCCATTTAGCCAAAAATTATTTAAAGGATCTTAACGAAATAATTTATCGCTTTGGCTCTGATACCAATTTGAAAGCGTCACGAAGGCCCCCAATTTTAAAATCAAAAGTCTTTTTATACTTTATGATCAATTTCCTTGTTAAATAAATGCGGAAGCGTTATATGATGGTTCAATTAAGCAAATTACAAATTTTAATTTCTTTTTCAAATTAAAATTAAACCAAGTGAAATAGGATAAACACACACACTATTTAAATTTCACTTAAACCAAGTTAATTAATCCAAGTCCTAGAAGATTTGCCTAAGTCACATTTTGCAATTTTATCAAGTTAGGCCAAACCAATTTTATCGATTAAATTAAATGACTTGAATTAAATTAACATCAATATTACACAATATTAATTTGCACCAAATTAAACAAGTAGTGATTAAATTAAACCAATTTTATCTTTTTACCTAAGCATGCGTTCTAAGTGATTTTGCAAAAGATAAAATAAATAATTAATCCACTACGCCGCGAAGTACGAGGAAAAACCCACAACGGGAAAAACCCTCGGACGACCCTAGCCTCAAATCCACTAAGTACGGAATTTACAAATATAAGCAAGATGACTTACAACACTCAACTCAATCCCTCTCAAGCCCCAACTCGTCTTCTTGTATCAACCTCTTCTTCGCGAATAACCGTGATCTCAGAATCCACCGATCGGACTTTATATGGTCACTGTCACCGGAACTAGGAGCCTTTTTCCAAGTGGGTAAATCAACGAATACCTCTTCTCCTTTGTGGGATTTAGAAGCAAACCCAAAACGTCTCTTCAAACGGTAGAGATGAAAAATCGGTGCCTAAACTCCAAGCAAGTACAAATATATCTATGGAATCTTGGATAAACAATATGGGTGTAAAACAAGTGTTTAAAACATTTCTCTTGAAAATCAACGACACTTAAACAAATAACTTTTTCCCTTTTGATTTCTCTCTCAAAACACTCTCTAAGAGGTTGTAGGATATGAAAAAGTTAAGTTAAAAACTTTGGTTCCCGCACTTAGATATTATGTCAAAAGTTAGTGGGGTAAAGTAGTGGAAAAAGTAGAAAAAACTGCTCAAAACTGCCAAATACCTGTTCCCGCCAAGTCTCGTTCGAACGACATTTTCGTTCCAACGAGACTACTAACGAAGTTCCAGTGTGAACTCGTTAGAAATCTCATTGGAAGCTCGTTTGAACATCATGTTCGTTCGAATGACACTTCGAACGACATTCCAGTGGCCTTATGGGGAACTCGTTAGCAAACTCGTTCGAACGACTTATGGTTCGAACAAAAATCTCGTTCGAACGACACTTCGAACGAACTCCCTGAAAGTTTGAAAAATTCAATTTTTTGCCCAGAAACTTTATATTCTTTATTTTAAAGTTTAAATGAAATCTTTCTGAAATTAAACAATAGTTTTAAATAAACGTTCACCCATTATAAAAGGTTCCAAGCTCATATATATATATTAAAATGCATTCATACCTTAGGAGCAATGGAACCATGTTGACGATGTAGAAACGAGGCACAAATAAACTCGTCAGTGTGATGAATCTCTATACACTTGGACGCTACGTCTTCAACAAACACGTCATAGGCTTGAAGGATGATCAATTAACTCTATCCTATGACTCAAACATTTTTGTTCGAAATTGAGCAAAAACTACAAAGAACTCAATTTGAAATTTGTGTCCTTACAATGGCATATACTATGATGAACGAAGAAAGAAATGCGCTTTTAGAAACAATGCATAATTTGAAAGTTTTATTTAATTTTTCATCAAATTTTTAGAGGAATGTGAGTTATGTCCCACATAATCTATAAAAGTGAAAGTCTCACGATTGACATGTGATCATGAAACTGGTCCCTTTGTTGTTTAATCACTGTTTCTCTAAGAATAAATATTTACAGAGGGACATTATGAAGATTAATTTTTTTTCTTACTTTTGTGCACAAAAGTAGTCAACCAAAAGTACATCATGACTGTAAAAAGACATTCTTCGACATAAGTATTGACTTGTCGGTGCATTTATATGAGGAGGCTATTCTTTCCGACCCACTAAAATATCGGTGGATGTACCCATTTGAAAGGTTGAGAAAATTTTTCAAAGAGTATGTTAAGAATATGAGATACATTGAAGGATCTATCGTGAAGGAATACATTACTGTGGAGGCATCCATGTTTTCTAAGGAATATATGCTCGACCCTAACATTATAGATAATGAATATTAGTTTTCCAATGAGGGTGGTCAAGTCATTGGCAAGCGAGTTAAATTGACCAGTTTACAAAATTAACAAGTGGATCCTTATATGTTTAAAACCCATGAAGATGTCAACGAATGGAGATAGCAACTTCGTGTTATAATTTTAAATAATGTTGTTGTCTTATATACTTGATCACCTTCTTAATAAATTTTGACATTTAATGGAGAAAATATAATGCGTTCGAGCACCAAAAAATGAAGGATGGTTTCTCATTCAGACAGTGAATTTAGACTTTGGGTGTCTCAGGAGGTAATTATTACGCCAAACGTCCCTTATTAAATGATAAATAATTGCAAGACTAAAACTTATCTAATTAACTTATGTAATCCATAATTTCAGTTATTGAAGATGGGTCATGCCATGCCAAGGCTTTCTCATCTCGACACTAGAGCCAATTTCATGGCACACGAGTATAAGAAGTAATGGCTGAATGGTTATGTATTATCTTAGAGGTTGTACAAGCAAAATATGTTATTATAAATCAAAGCCATTTCATTTAAGGATCTTATATATTTTAGGGCGAGTGCCAAAGACAAAAACCTTGTTGAAGAAGAAATGACTTACTATGGTATAATTCAAAATATTTTTGAATGAAACTATATATTTTAAAGAGGTTGTGTTTTACTGTTAGTGGGTAAGGGTTAAGGACCAAAAGGTGTGTAAATTCGATTCGGGTACCAATTTGATAATGATAGACTTGTCTAGGAAGAAGAGTAAGGAGCATATGAATGATGACCCATTTATTTATGCATTTGAAAAGTTCAAGAAAGTGTTTTACTCAGAGTATATCAATAAAGAACCATGATCAATCGTTTTACATGTACGAAAACGTCAAATCATTAGTGTGGATAACCTGGATGCTCCTACTGAATATTAATCCACTCTAGATGACAATCTGAACTTGAAATAATTTCTAGATACTTTACATGAGTAGATTTATTTAGGTTGTAAAATGTATTGAAGATTTTAATTTGTAATATGTAGTTTATTATAATTAATGCGGATTATTTACATTTGATTCTTATATCCTCATTGCGTATTTTTATTTGATTAACTAATGAAAACAAGCGGGAAGAATAGTTTTGTGTTGTTTAAATTCTTATGTCCTCAATATGAGTATTTCCATTTGATTTATTTTATATTTTATAATAAGAAAGCATATAATATGTCTACATTAGGCCATCAAAACCTCGAAAAGTGGGGCTGATGAGGGTTCATCTAACATTAATCCACTAAAGTTAGGCAAGTACGGGAGGGTTATTTAAAAGAGACTAGCATACAAATGAGGGTGTTAATGTTGTTGAAATCCGTAATTGATCCCATGTATGATGATTGGAGGACCGTTCTCATGGAGCTGAAGATGTTCATTTGGGGGGCCTTAGAGGTATGAAAATCTCAATATTTATATTAAATATTTGACTTTCATACATATATTTTTTTATTTTTTTAATAGGGGGTCAAAACCCATAATAAAGGCAAAAGATGTCTCTCCAAACCCACACAGAGGGAGAAGAGAGATATATTGCGAGAGGGTGGTAGAAAATCCCAGACGATGAGATTAAGGTTTGCACGAGGAAGCTAGCAGTTCGAGGTACACTTGATCCGAACGAGATGACATATCTTACCTACCAGGAGCCGCATCTACCATCAAAACAGGTGGATATAATGATGCTTAGACTTACTCCCTTGAGTGCCCAAGAATTTAGAGAGGCTCAACAAAGGGACCTCATTTAACCGATTGGGCTGAAGAGCTTAAAGAGACCACCAATATAGGGGCTAAGGGAGCATAAAGAGGAACAAAGAAGGGCTAAAAAAGAAGTATTAAACTTTTAAATTTGTCCAGACCGAGTACACGGGGGTAGAACAAAGTCTAATGGACTTCCCAGGAAGAGAGCTCAATCAAAAGTCGAGGACAAGCAAGAAAGACCAAGAACCCTCTACAAAGAGGTTTTTGTCAAGGGTCCCTTTTTACATTATCAATCTTAGGTTATCCAATGCTCGTGAAGTTCAAACTACCTCCCATCACCCCCAAATATGATGGTACATCAGAGCCTATGTTGCATTTATAGTAGTAACAGGATGCTTTAGATTTTTATTCCGTCCATGTGAAGATGAATTATCAATAACTCTCCAGTACAATTACTGGTTCGGCCCAAATTTGGTACAATTATTTGCCAAGAGGTCAGATCTTAAACTTTTGATAATTGGCCGATCTCTTCATTAGTAATTTCTATATCGGTTCAAAGTCAGGAAAAAGGGTGGACCATTTATTAAGTGTTTGTCAGAGAAGAAACGAGATGACGAGTGAGTTTATTACTGAGTTTAGTACCAAAAAGATGGAAGTCATTGACTACGAAGAGAAGAAAATGATCACAACATTCATGAGTGGTTTACAACCTAAAAATTTATTATGGACATTGGCCAAGGATCCTTCAAGCGTAATGTTTAAGGTGATAGCCAAGGCCAGTAAGATTATGAACGTTGAAGAAGCTATGGCAGCGTAGGAGTTAAACCATTCTAAGGTCGACACCAATAAGATCTTGAAGAAGAAAGAGTTCAAGGACAACAAAAAGGCTGACAAGCCAAAGAAGTTTGATGAATATACCCCATTGACAGTGGGGGTGCACCACATACTCAAGGAGATTCGAGGATGTAACGACCAAAAATATCCGATCGATTGGGCACTAATGCTTCAGTCCCAAATGCCAACATGCATGGAGTTTCACCCCTCACTATTCTTGGTGTCGTTCTGTATGCCCATGTCATGCTCTGGAGCTCATTGATCCAATTCCCCTTAATGTGATCTAGTCTTTTTAGATACCACTGAGAAGGATTCTATATGTGGCATTCCATATACCATGGAAGAATTATTTTTATGGCATCTAAACCAAAGGCTTGGCCTCTACCCACTTTGTGAAGTAATCCACTACTACGACCAAATATTTGAACCTACCTCTTGTCTTCAAAAGTGGGCCAACTAGGTTAATTCCCCATAGGGATAATGTCCAAGAGGATGTGATCGGAATCAATGCTTCTCTTAGGAGCCTCATTGACGTCAACACTAAGGTTTCCATTCTCAATGAGGTGAAAGACACAAACACTTGTAGCTTAGAAGAGTTATCTCATTCATTGAAAAGTTTTGACCAATAGAAGAGTGTTGTTGTGTGTAACTTAAGAAGGATTTAGAATTTATGTTTGAGTCGAAGGAGAATGTGTCTTTTAAGAGTGAGGATAAGCACACAAAAAATATTGAGGTTGACACGACTCTATTTGTGAAAAGATTTAGCAAATAATAAAATAATAACAATAATTTTTTCATAAATGATAGACAATTTGAGCCAAAGGCATACAAGTCTACCAAACGTGTTTATTATGGAGAGCATAGTGATAACAAGAAAAATAAGATGGAGGATAAAGATCAATGTTATGAATGTGGAGGTGTAGAACACCACATCGATATGTGTCCAACACATTTGATGATGTTGGAAAAGAATAAGGATGTAGACAAGAAGAAGAATGCTTAAAAATAGTTGAGTGACTCTGATAATGAGAGTGCGAAGAGCACTACTAGTGAGGAAAACGGGAGTGAGATAGATTTTATAGTTATTCTAGATGATAGTGAGAAGGTGAGAGAATGTCTTTATAGATTGTTGTGAGAAAGAATTGTGTTAAATATTCCAGTGATAAGTCACTTAGTAATTCTTCATCATGTAGTAGCAATGATTCACACACCTATCCATAGATCAAAAGATATAGTGATGATGAAGTGGATGAAATTCAAGAATCCTTTGATGAACTTTATCAAGAGTCTTTGAAACTTAAAAATTCAAACATAAAACTTTTGAACCAAATAAAAAGTTACCAAAGTGAACATGATGACAAAACAAAAAATATTGAATGCGTTCAATTGGAATGTTTAGAATTAAAAAAGGAGGTTGATGTCTTGAAAAAGGAATGTGATTGTTGGAAAGTCTAAAATGAGGCCATTTTGAAAGCAAAATGAAGAAATATAACTTTGAAATGAGATTTTGAAAAGATGAAACATGATTTGCAACATGCCAAAGATTTGAAACTTGAGTTGCATGATAAAACTTGTGTTGTAAATAGTATTTTGTTGAATAATGCTCAAGTTAAATATGACAAACATGGCATTGGTTTTGTAGAACCAACAACTGTAAAAATTTCAAAGTCAAAATCAAAAGTTTGTGTTTCTAACATTAAAAAGAAGGATAAGGAACAAATTACTTTGAAGAAAAAGGAGGAAATTGTGCCTAAATCGAAATTTGAGAAAAATGGTAATAGATGCTCAATTTGTGGAAAATCAAATCATGTTTTCCATTTTTAATTTAAAAGAAAAAATGTTGAAAGAATTTAGATGAGAGATTATGAGGAAAATAAGAGTGAGAAGGAAATTTTCTTTTATACTTTTTGAAAGGTACAAGGTCATACTTTTCAAGCTTGTAGGTGCTTGAGAGAGACAAACCATATGCTCATGCATAATAGGAGGAGAGTATATGTAAGGAAACCATTAGTGAACTTAGGGTCAAATTGAAGAGAAGGATGGATTTCCTAGTGCAAGGTAGAGGTGAGGCTAGAAGGAATATACCTAGACCTAGAACACATACTCAAATTCTAAGGAATAGGCATAAGAATCCTATGATGTATGCGAGTTGGATACCAAAAGTTCGAAGTGGATTTACTTGGAATGCACCGATAAAGAAAGTTGAGCTCTTTGCACCTCAAAAGAATTATGTGATGAAAAAGGTTACCCTTATTCCTCCCATTGATCTGAGAGATAGATCACCCATTGCTGTCTAGGATAGTTTTCCAAGATACCTAATATATTATTTGTGTGTAGGTACCCTCCTAGGTATTCTTGATTTGTTTTGGATCAAATCATGCATGTGTGATATTGAAAGTTTTCTTGGATCATGTTTCTTATTTTGGTGAGGAAGTTCATGAATTTATGCATATTTTCATGTATTTTTTATATGATTTGTTCCTTGCTAAATATATTTCTAAATACATGCATCATTATTTTATAAAAAATCTAATAAGATATAACACATCTTTTCAAATGAAATTTTCTATCTTAGTTTGTCACTTAAAATATTTCAAACAACATATGCTGGATGGAGTTTAATAGTTAGAAACTGCCATTTCTTGAAATTTTGAAAGGATATTTATGTAACGATAAATTTAAGCATCATTTGTAATTTTCTTAAGACTACGTTGTGTGTATGATTTTTATCTTGTAACCATAATTGTCACAAATCATGCTTTTATTAATATATAAATTTTCTTCAAATTATTTGATAAGAATTATGATACCTTTTGTGTTGAATTGTCACAAATCAGGCCGATAAGAAGGATGATCAGTTTAATGATGATGAAGACCCATACCTCCCATCTAAGATCCTTGAGCCCAAGAGATGAATGTGTATGATCTCGTTCGATGTGAAAATGATTAGTGGGGTAATGGCTGACAGAGGGACATTAAGGCGCATGCTGTAGAGGCCAAATCAATACCTAAGTAGATGAAGGTCAACTCGGCTCCTTCAAAGCCGAAGCCGGGAAATATAAAAAGGTTGGATATTGATACTATGATTATGGGATTCTCCAGGTTGGATTTAAAGGGCATCTTGGCCCCCCATGACGACCCTCTGGTCATTAGCACCAGGGTGCATGGGTATGATGTATTCAGAATTTTAGTAGACGGTGACAGTTCTCCCGACGTCTTGTTTTGGGAAAGTTTCAAAGGGCTAAAGCTCAGTAAGAAGAGACTGGTTCCATACCACTAACCCTTGATAGGGTTTAGTGGAGATAAAGTACATCCCTTGGGAGTATTTGAAATGGATGTATGCATGGGCACCTGATTGAGGTGCCTAATAAAAAGGTTAACTTTTTTGTAATGGATAAAAATGTATTTTCGGCCTATAACATCATCCTCATTCGTGTATCCTTCAAAGAATTTGAAGTAGTGCCCTCTACTTTACACTAGATGGTAAAATTCCTGACTACTTATGGAGTAGGGGAAGACTAGGGTGATCAAGTGGAGGCCAAAGAATGCTACTTCAGCTCGACCGAGTAGAGGGAGGCCCATAAAAAACTCACCACCTCATAAAACATTGATACTCTCAACCCAAGGGATGAGAGAAAACTAATAAAGGCAAAGTCGCAAAGAAGGTAGAATCCATCGTCCTTAAGGAGGGCGAGCAAAAAAAAATCATCTAAATCGACTCTTCACTAAAAAGGACGTAAAGTAGAAATGGATAGAGCGGTTGAGAATGAGGAAAAACGTGTTTTCATGGAGGCATAAAGATGTGCCAAGAATAGACCCAAAGGTCATCTGCCATAAGTTAAACATTGATGATAAGGCAATCCAGTGAAACAAAGATGAAGGGACTATGCAAGAGATAAGTATGGGGTTATCTAGGAGGAAGTTAAGAAACTTCAGGCTGTAAAGTTCATTAGAGAGGTGCACTATCCATAGTGGTTATCTAACATCATGATTGCCTCAAAGGATAACAAAAAGTGGCATATGTGCGTAGACTTCACTCATCTAAAGAGAGCTTGTCCTAAAGCCAACTTTCCTCTGCCTCGTATAGATCAGATGGTTGATGCTACAATAGGGCATGGATTGATGAGTTTCATGGACGTGTACTTTGGATACAATAAAATATTTATGGATGAGGTCAACTCAGAGAAGACTTCCTTTATTACCGATAAAGGAATCTACTACTATCAGGTCATGCCTTTTGGCCTAAGGAATGCAGGGGAAACCTACTAGAGGTTAGTAAATAAGATGTTTGAAAAGAAGATTGGCAAGAATGTGGAGGCCTACGTAGATGATATGCTGACGAAGAGCCTCAAGGTCGAGGACTATGTGATCGACCTTGAGAGGACATTTGATACAATGAATCTTTACCATATGAAGCTAAACCCAACCAAGTGAGTATTCGACGTGGGCGCAAGAAAGTTTCTAAGGTTCATCATCAACCAAAGGGGTATAGAGGCAAAACATAAAAATATCAAAGCGCTGATTGAACTAAAAACTCCAAAGACTATCAAAGATGTGTAGAGGTTGACACGAAGGGTTGTTGCACTCAACATGTTTGTCTCAAGGGCCAAAGATAAATGCCTCCCCTTCTTCAAAATTCAATGGAAAGTGATTGAGTGGGTTGAAGAGTGAGAGAGAGACTTTCAAGATCTTAAGGATTATCCGGGGTTCTCTGAAGCTTTTATATCATCATGTCTAAGGAAAACAACTATTTTTATATTTAACACTGTCAGAGTCTGCAATTAGCGCATCCATCATTCGAGACGATGAAGGGATGCAGAAATTGGTGTACTTTTATAGTAAGGCTCTTTAGGGGAATGATATGAAATATCCAAAGATGGAAAAGTTACTGTATGACTTGATACATGCCTTTAGAAAGATGAAGCCTTACTTTTAAGCCCATACTATGGTGGTTCTTACCGATACTCCTTTGAGGCAAGTCATCTATAAACTCGAGAAATCGGGTAAGTTGATGGCTTTGTCAACTGAGCTCAGGTAGTTTGATATCATATACCAGCTGATGATAACAATTAAAGGATAGGCATTGGCAAACTTTGTGATTGAGTTCACTTGGGACAAGGTGCCAGTATTGCCAAGAAAAAAACTGTGCGTCCGGCCATAACTTATGGTGTACGAGACGACCTTACTGAAAAATATATTTTAGTTAGAAATGGTAAAGCTAATGAAAGGCCTTTAACGGCTGATAATCCAGTCTGGAATCTGTTTGTGGATAGCTCCTCATGTGAAAGCGATAGAGGGGTAGGGCTCATACTGTCAGCCCCAGATGGAACTAATATTGAGTACGCATTGAGGTTCAACTTAAAAACCTCCAATAAAGAATCTGAGTATGAAGCTCTGCTGATAGGATTATCCCTTGATAAGGTATTAAATGTCGTCTAGGTGGTAGCTCACAGGGACTCCCAGTTGGTAGTGGATAATATTTTAGGAATTTATGAAGCAAAGGACGAGAAGATGGCAAAATACTTGGCCAGGGTGAAAAGGGTCTTGGCATACAGAGAGCTAAAAGTAAAAAGAGTCCCTTGGCTTGAAAACAACCGAGCTGATGCATTTACAAGATCAATATCAACCATTAGAACAAAAATCAGGAGAACCGTCCTAGTTGAGATACTACACATACCGAGCATTAAGGTAGATGATGGGAAACTTGAGTTTTATTTGTATTTAAATCTTAGAGCTTCTTGGATGGACCTCTCATAAAATATATCAGAGACGGGGAGCTACCAAAATCAAAGGTTGACAGGAAGAAATTGAGATACAGGGCTGCAAAATTCACTATCATAGGAGATGTCTATGTAAGAACGGTTTTATGCTCCCGCTGTTATGATGCGTCCACCCCTCATATGTGGAGTATCCTTTGAAAGATGTGCATGAGGGATTATGCTCCAATCATATTGGGAGAAGGTCTTTAGCCAAACAAATAGTAACACAGGGTTAATCGTAGCCTACCCTTGCTAAGGATGTGACCAACCATGTAAAAAAGTGTGATAAATGCGAAAGATACGCCTACATCTCCCATCACCCCCATCAACCTCTGTCTTCCATCACAACCCCTTATCCATTTGTAGTCTAGGGGATTGACTTGGTGGGGCCTCTACTTAGAGACGAATGTAACTACAGATTCTTGATTATGGCGATCGATTACTTTTCCAAGTGGGTAGAGGTTGAGGCCATGGATTCTATCACAGGGACGAAGAACTTCAAATTCATTTAGAGGAATATCATTTGTAGATATGAACCTCCTCATACATTGATCTCAGATAACTAAAAGTAGTTCAAAAATAAGTCCTTGGAGGCTTACCGTGGAAGGGTCGACATTAAACAATTATACTCAGCGCCAGGACGACCTCAAGAAAATGGAAAGACAGAGGTCAGTAACAGAATAATCCTGGATGGGATCAAGAAAAAGCTAGAAGATGCCAAAGGCATGTGTATAGAAGAGGTACATGACGTCTTTTGGTCCTCTAGGATGACATAGATGATGCTGACAGGGGAGACACCCTTTATTCTGGCCTATGGCTCAGAAGTTGTGATACTTACTGAACTTGGCCTGCCCAGCCATAGAGTTCAGACTACGATCCAGAGATAAATAATGAAGAGAGGAGGCTAGACTTATATCTGATAGAAGACAGAAGGGAAGATAGTGAGGTAACGCAAGCACTGTACCAACAGAGAACGACCAAGTTCTATTATAAAAGGGTCAGACCTTGGCCGATATCTATGGGGGACCTAGTTCTTAAAAAGGTTTGGCAACATCCAAATAAGTTACACCCAAAATGGCATGGCCCCAACAGGGTCACTGAAGAGTTCATTCTAGGGACATATCGGTTGGAGAATTTAGAGGGAGAGCCATTATCCAATCCGTGGAATCCCGACCATCTTAAAAAATATTACCAGTAGTCTTATGTATACAGTTCAATTTATGTTATTTTCTCATTGTATTTGAAAGATTTAAAGTAATGAATGAAAATAGTTCTAAGTGTTACTTCATATCTTTCTTATATGAATTGTCCAAATGCATGGTTTGAATTGTCTTAAGCTAAACAACATAATTCATTTGGTGAATTAGCATTGACTCACTCTCGATGATACGAGAAACCATGAGAGATTTGTCTCGCCCATGGGTTTTCAATAACACCGAGAGGGGGAATAATGTGATAACATCACTAAGGTGGTGAAAAAAACAAACCCAATTAAAAATCATTAAATTGGCTGTTTATCTCTCGGGTAAGGATGATAGTAGACTTGAGATTAACATCATTAATTTGGTGGTCTTTAATTAAAAATTATTAATTTGGTTATTTATCTCTCGGCTAAGGACGAGAGTAGACTTGAGATTAACATCATTAATTTGGTGGTCTCCAATTAAAAATCATTAAGTTGGTTATTTATCTCCTGGCTAAGGACGAGAGTAGACTTTAGATTAACATCACTAATTTGGTGGTCTCTAATTAAACGTCATTAAGTTGGTTATTTATCTACCGGCTAAGGACGAGAGTAGACTTGAGATTAAACATCATTAATTTTGTGATTTCAAATTGCAAAATCATTAACTTGGTTATTTATATCCCGGCTAAGAATGAGAGTAGACTTGGGATTAACATCATTAATTCGGTAATCTCCTACTTAAAATCGTTTCACTAGGGTTACCTTAAACATTATTAATTTGGTGATTTCAATTTTCAGCATCATTAATTTGGTGGTTTAAAAATCAATAAGTTGTTCATTTATCTATCTCAGCAACGGCCAACGATGAGAATATATCTCTCATTTAATGATAAGTCCATTAACGGTTACAAACATTCAAATCAAGTAGATACGACATAGTGAAAATAACTAGCAATAAGAGATAAATACTCGCATTCATCACATAGCAAAATTAGTACATACATTGTTGATACGATGATACAGATCATCTCAAAATTTACCATCCAACATTGTTCCAAATTTGTTCAAAAGTTATACAAGAGAAAAAGGGCAAGTGAGGCCATAGGCGACCGCCCAAGCAATATAAGTGAAAGAAAACTGAGAGGGTCTCTTCTAAAGGAGCATCATCCTGGTTGATGATGACGTTGTCTATAGGGGTTTTAGTGTTGGCCCCATCATCATTGGCTTCACCTTCGGCGGTATTGATATAAGCTTGTTAAGTCGTCTCGGCTGTGGGCTATTCGGTGCTCTCTGCACGAGCGCTCCCAACATCTTCAATATCGGCCCGAGTAATACCGAGCAAGGGGTTTGAAAAGTCAAGGACCTTAAATTATTAGGGGTCAATATCCCAACCTCAGCTTGTTTAAGGATGGTACAATAACAAACCGTCTTCACGCCACACTAGAGGTTCTAAAAAGCGTACCCCCTAAACTCTTTAAAAGCTTTATACTCGGCCATAGCTTGTGCCTTAGCCTCCATAACCGATGTATCAATATTAACCAGACTCTTCAAGGCATCAGTGTGCTTTTACTTCAGTTTGTTCAACTCATCCAGATGCCTCTGCTGTGCTGCGCCCATGGCTGTTTGTTGGTCGATATCTTTGGCGACCAGTTATTGCTTTAAGCCATTCTTCATGTTCTCAACGTCCTTCTCCTTCTGGATTAAGAGAAGACTCTTATCAATCCACTCGCCCAGATGATTGAAGGTGAGCAGAGACAGTAAAAAAGTTGAAAATATGGGTTAATACGAGATAACAGTTGCTAAAACTAAATTCTCATAAGTTACAAGTTCATACCTGAGTGGCCCTATGAAGACCAAACTCAATCTGACGAGAGGCATCCATATACTGAAGGAAGTATCTGTCAATATTGCACATCAACAAGGTATCAAGGGCCTTAGAACTCTTGGTGTCACCAATTAGAGTCTCGTCACTGAGCTTCAGCTAGGCGAGACGTGCAAAAAAGGCTTCATCAGACGATATAGGGATCTCCCTTCCTTCCTTTTCCTGGGAGCCTCGGTGTTTCTCGGGCTTCTTACATTTTATTTCTTTTCTTGGATATGAGGAGTCAATTTTTTGCCCAACTTGTTCAGCATGGCAGAGATGTTAGGGGCAACCATCTTCCAAATTACATCACGTGCGTTATTTGGCCGATCTGCAAATAATTTAAAAAAGATTAAATTTAGAAGCAAACACATCTACAGACGAGATCACAATTCAGAACCAAAATCCATAAGTCCTACAGTAAAAATGAGTTAAGGATAAGATTACAGTTGAGGACAAACTTACGCATCTCAGTCAGGGGGTCTACACCTAATCTCATCTTTGCCAGGATTTTTGGGGTCATGATTTACTCAAATTCATCAAGCCCACCATCGTCCCCTTATTCTATGATCTGATGGATCTTTTCCTGGTCATCAATTTTACGTCGAGGACAAGTTTGTCTGCCATTGAACATTTTACACATTTTTGAGGGACCCTCGACTCTAAGGCAGAGCAGGCAATGTTTGGTGGAAATTCCCACGCACTGAAAATAAAAAGTATCTAGGCTTCTAGTGGCGGTTGGAGTTTTTGTTAATAAAAACGACCTTCTTTGTCAGTTTCCTAGCTATAAAGTGATAGTAGTTGGGCTGGGATTTAGTGCAGGAGACATTATAACAGTCCTTAAAGATGTTTACTGGAAGGTCAGAGCTATGATAGAATTTCTAAAGTGTTATGAAGCCGAGTAGAATCCTCCAGGCATTGGGAGAGAGAAGGGCTGGGGATAAGCCCAAATTAGCGAGGATCGTGCGCACATTTGGATGGACGGGAAGGCGGAAGCCGACCTTGAACATCTGTTCATATACAATAATCTCACCAGGTCGGCCATCAAATGCCCACTCGAACTCGTCATGGACCTTCATGTTGATGTCAAATTGGATTTCGTACATGTGCCTCCAGTATAGGAGGTCAACGTCTTTCATAATTATCTGAAAATTTTGAGCGTAATATGTGTCAAGTGTTTCCTTGACCTCATCTCCAGAGTCAATAATTTTATTGGTCAGTACTCCATTGGGAAACCTATTCTGGAATTCCGCCTCGGTCATGGATGACATGGGCACATCAGAATGGATAGGGACTTGAGTAATAGTAACTCTCGGCCCCTCAGGGACCGAAGTATCAGCATGATGGTTAGCCATATAAGATCTAGTAGCCCCTGAGTCAGTTGTACGAGAGGCAGGGACCCTCATGGCCTGCTCATAGGAGTCAACCTCGCCAGAGACCTTGGAGGCAGAAGGGCTACAGTCCTCAAAGGACGAGATGTCAATGGTACTTCACTCTGAGACGATCTTGAACTCATTAAATCCTCACATTTTTTAACTACAGGCGGAAGAATTACAGCTAAAGGAACATGATAAATTGGACGTGTGAGGTTGGTCCCGACTTTTCTTCTTGCCCCAGCCTCAACTTCACCCTTACGTATTTTTCTAAGAATGCAACCCCAAAGATGGGGAAATTAATCAATCAATTCATACAAAGTCTTAAGCATTCAAAGGGTTTGACTAAAGTTGACAGGAAGATAAAAAATAGAAGTTAAACCATTTTTATTTAAGAGCACCTCAATACAGTGGCTTGAAGGCAACCAAAGTAGCTCTGACAACCTTTACAGACAACCAAAAGGATAGACAAAGGTAGGAAGAACCTAAAACCACTAACCTAACTTCAAAACCACCAATATGAGCTCCTAAATAACCCTAGAAACACTAGCCAAGGCTTTCGAAAAACTCACAAACTCACTGAAAAATAACAAAAGCTTAAAGTGACTGAAAAATGAAGAAAACATGAAATTAATGAATGGTAAGGGTTACCTGATTGAAGTTTACCCCTAAAGAACCAAGAATAAGCCCTAAATCTGGCCAAAAAACCCTGATCATAGGAGAGAAAAGGAATGAAAATGGGTTTGCTGTGGAAAGAGAAAGTTTACACACGAGTAGAATGGAGAAGAAAGAGAAAATATTGGTTTTGAAAGGATTTAGATAGTAGTAATGATGGAGAGAAGTTTCCAATCCATTTCATCATTAGGGCACAATTCTCCAGACAAGCCTACAACCTCCACCCTTGGACAACATGCCTGTAACACCCCGCCTAATTAAATACCGGGTGGCCAGTCCCATACCAAATTAAAACGGAATATACAGTTGGCTCATTCTTAGCATCACTGTTGAAAACATTTACAACTCACCCAATACCCAATTAAGCTAGTGTTAAAAACTTTCCAAATTTTAATTCAATAAAATCCATTTTTAGTTTAAGAATAACACAAAACATTTTATTCTACAACACTAATAACCCAATAGATAACATAAAAGAATTTAAATGAAATTGGAATAAACATTCCCAAATAATATTAATCCATTACAGTAATCCCAACAATATTAAATGTATTAAAATGACACGAATACAATAGTATTTGACTCACATAGACAAGAGATAATTGAGTTCCTTTGGGCGACATGCCCTAACTAAAAGATCACTGTGAATCAAAAGAAGATAAGTGTCTAAGCAATACTCCATAGCTCGTCAAAATAAACTAAGGTTGACGTCCTTGCTGTTGGACACCTGATATAGAAGATATAATAGAAAAGAGAATATGCAAGGAAACGGGTCAGAGCCCGATTGTGAAAATGATTTTGAAAACAACAAGTATTTAACAAGTTCAATAAAGCATTTATTATGTACATGTTAGCATCCCACTCTCACTTTCTATTCTCATCTCTCAACTAGAGTGCACACTTAACGTTTCCTATTAACCTCCTAGTTAATGGTTCCTCTTTTCTAGTTTCCAAAACATGATTCCATTCCCATATCATAACCCCGTATGTCCCATACCATACGTCAAATAATCATTTAATTACGTTTCGTATTTATATGTATCATTTCTCATTAACATGATTCATTTCTCATTAATATGAATTAAGCTCTTCAATAAATAATCATTATCTTATTTCAATTCTGTTCTCAATTCACTGTTATCTACAATTATCACACAGTAGATGATTTAACCACAATATAACCATTCCTTCATTTAATTCATTATTTATGTATATTCATATATAAATATGGCACCCCGAGTCACAGCTGCGGTGCAATGAATTACTCTGCTATCATGTCCCATTATTGCTAGCCGCCGAATAGGGGACTAAAGGTTCGGTACGAATTCCTCGAACCACAAAAAACATACAAATTGAAGGCGAACATAGTTCTCATATCCATGGTTCACGCACATACCTACGTACCCACAGTCAGCGGACTTATCAACTCCCCGATAAGTCTTTCATTGACCTATGTTCTCGAGCGACAAATCAAAGATCCCATGGATTCATCAGGATATGACTGCCCTCACGAGCAGACCTCCCACCGATAGCAAGTAAGCTAGGTATGTCTTACACATAATCATCAATTAATCAAATAGGTATTATCATACCAATAATATAATATCAATAAGGTACTCACATTACCCTCAGATAATTCCCATACGTAGCATTATATCTCTTTAAATCCCACGTATTAAAATATCACAACTTTACTTCATAATTTAATTATCCCCGAGCTTCACTCAATACTCAAAGTTAAAATAGGTTTTTACTCAACATATATTCAGTAAGAATTCACTTATACCCTACTGGTCCATATCGTCACATCTCCCGAATTTCTACGAATTAAACTCTCCCTTTAATTAAGGTTAAAACTGATAGTTTCAAATCTCTTATAAACACATCTTCTTTCACTTAGGATTAAACCCTCTTGTAAAATTAAGGATACCCAGGTGTTATATTAAATCACCCCTACTGGTCTTATCTTTAATCCTCATGCATCCCAATTAAAATCCAACAAATGAACCTAGCAACCGAAATTCCCTTAAATTAATTATCATTATTCTAATCAAGTAAATCCCGATCAAATTAATTTAAATCTTAACTAGGGCTTACTGATCTTTTCTAAGTCCCATAATATCCAATCAATAATCACCAAAGATCTACAAAAGGTTTGGGATAAGAATAAACATTTGAAAAGAAATAACTTTAGGAATTCTGGGGAGGTCGATCGATCGAAGGCAGGGGGTCGATCGATCGATCACTCAGGTAACAACCCAATTTTCTGCATTTTTGCAACTACGGGTTTAGCCATTTTAGATCATTCAAATCTTCATATTAGCATCCCAAATGGCTTATAATCCTTTCTACATGATATATCAACATGTACAAATGATTTCTAATCATCTAAACATCCTATAATCATCATGAGATTGAATTAAAAGCATGTTTCTATCCTTATTTCCAGAAACTCATCAACATAATATCTTCAAGAACACAACAATGGTTTTCAGAATTTCCTTAATAGATTCATGAGTATTTCGTGGATAACTAACTACCTACAATATAAGTTTGATTCCTATATCATTTCAATTTCTAGAAATCCACTTATAACTTCATCTTTATCTCCCAAACATGAAAAATCATTTCTTTATATAACTATTCTAACATGGACAATATACAAACTTAGATTGCCATTATCAAGCACTTGCCTCTAGTGAAGGTCCGATCCTTTGGTGTAGTATATCACAGGTGGTTCTCCCTTCTTCGGCCAACTTCCGGTGGTGGTTGGTATAGGTGACCTTTGGTCTTTGTTCTTCTCCTTCCCAAGTAAGCTTTTCTCTTCCCAAGCAACCTTTCACTCTCTCTAGGAAGATGACTTCTCTCTTTTGTGTAGAGGAGATGAATAACCCACGTACACTTAATCTCCAAATACTTATAATAGGACAAAATCCGAAACCACTATTCATCCCCCTATAAAAATGACCAAAATGCCCTTTTGGGTTGTCTTTTCATTTCCAAATGACCCGAGACCCAAATCCAACATCTAAATAGACTTTTTTGACTATTTCAACCCTTCCGGACACAACGACGCAGTCAAAATGACTATAAGGTTGATAGAAAATAAATTTCCTTTTTAATTTAACAAATTAATCCTGACACGTCCCATACCGCATCCGACTAAAAATCCAAATTACTGAATTAACAATTCACAGCAATATCAATAACATCACATTCATATATTACCTAAATATCTTTAAATAATATTCAGAATCATACATTTCAATATCCATAATTCGGATAAAACCCAAATGAATTAACTAATAATAAAATCCAATTAATCCATTAATTTAAAATATAACCATTTTAAAAATCATTAAAAATCACGGAGTATTACATACTCCCCCCCTTATAACAGAATTTTGTCCCAAAATTTAGGAATATAAATCAGACCGGTAAGGTCAACTCCGAGTATAAATCTCACATCGCAAGAAATCTAAGACTTACCGCCCATACAGTACATTATCAAAATACCTATTGATGTTATACGCCCAGTCTCACCATATAGTTTTAACTGAATCAAATTTAAATCTTTACCCTATCTTCCCTGTACCGTCCTCATGACAAACTTGGAAAAAATGATCCTCATGTATTAAACAAATAATTCCTGAAGTCACGACTACTTACAGTTTCACAATTTTGAAAACTACTACCATTCAACCATCCAGGGCGCCCATACACCCTATCATACCACTTTCCTTATAATATTTATCGCAAAGGTTATAAACTCACATTCTAAAAACCTAACTTATTTCGACTCCCAACGGTTATTAGTTTCATGCGTGGGGTGTCTCGCAAGCGAAATCCAAACAAGGAACCCCCCCGATACACTACTACCTAAAGTAGTCAGTCATCGAAACTCCTTAGGTCCTTAGTCAGTAGTTTATAACCTCTCTCTACAGGTTTTATCTCTTACAAATAAAGTCTACTCATCTACTCTCTTATTAAAGACAAGATGCTAGTTAGTAGTAGTACCTACGCTCTCGTATACCACAAGTAAATCCATGCCGATACTCACATCATGCTCGGACATGCCCAAAGTAAGTAATCCCATAATAAAAATCAGACCCACATGATGACATGAAAAATATAGGTGTCCCTAACCCCTCGGTGAGTCTACATGAATAACAATGCTATAGGCTAAGTTTAACAACCCATTATCCCACACAATATTAATCGCTACAAAAATCAATATACGCCTCATAACTCCTTAGAAAGAAAACATACCCTCATTCGCAGGTGGTGGTTGTTGAATCGGTGCCTAATGGATGTTATATACATGCCCATACTGACCCTGCTGTGCGGGTGCCGCTGGAATGGGAGGTAGTGCTAGCACCGGAGCTGGAGCTGGAAGAGCAGCTGGTGGAAACACTGGTACTTGTGGCTCCTGTAGAGCATTTTGTTGCTGAGGGAATCTGTCTTTATCAGGACAATCTTGTCATTTATGTCCATACTTGCCACACACGAAATATTTTCCCGCAAACTTTCCACTACTTTGGCCCTGTTGACCCCATCCCTGCAGGCCATTACCTCTTTTCTCTTGGCCCTGAAGAGCCTGTCTCTGGCCCTGATGGGCCTGCTGTCCTTGTCCATTACCTCTATCCTCAAATCGAGAATATCCAGATCCTAAATGCTTAGTATAATCCCCTGTCTGGGAACCCTGCTCACCCTGATGCTGATGACTCTGCCCTGACTGAGTCCCACTAGAACTGCCCCCAGTAGTCTTGCCTTCCTGGCTTGACCCAAACCCCCGCTTGACACCCTGAGCATGTAAGCGGTTATCCTGGTAGTGAAGCATTGCAACATTAAGAACATCTGCATACGTGCGTAGGGAAAGATTTCCCAATAAATGCTGGTGAATCTTATAGTTCAACCCATCAGTGAACATTAGAACTCTCCTCTCCTCAGTGGGTACCTCTGCTGGTACCAAATTAGTTAGTCGCGTGAGTTCTTCCTCGTATTCCACCACCGTATTCTCCCCCTACTTCAAATCAAGTAGTTTCAGCCTCATCTCTGTCTGGATGGCGGAAGGAAAATACTTCCCATCAAACCATATCCAAAAGTCTTGGATAGTCATTGTGTCTCTCTCCTCCATAGTGGTCGTAGCTTCCCACCATTGCAAAGCTGCCCCTACTAGATTGAATGTGGCTAGTATTTGATGTTGAACCTCAGTGCATTCGAGCATTCTCAAGTGCCGTTGGATATCTTTCTTCCATTGGCTAGCAGTCACAACATCTGATCCTCCTTGAAACTCAGGTGGGTGCGCCTTCTGAAAGGCATCCCTTGCTCGTTCCCATGCAGTAGGAAACACTTGCCCTTGCGCGGGTCGCACAACTGGTGCCTGTGCTGGAGCCTGCTGAACAGCAGCTAGAGCTGCATTGACTGCCTGAGCGAAAATTAAAGCAACTTCGGCCGCAGTCATCGTACCCTGAGCTGGGGTGGGCTAAGGCGCACGTCGAGGAGGCATCTGAAATGAGAGTACACTATCAGTATTTGATATGATATAACAAAATAGCTGAAGAGCGTAAGCGTACATATAAAAACAATAATCCTACTCATAGGGCTCTACATCAAAGAACGCTAAGCTGAAAACACAATAAGCCATACAGATCCTAAAGGACACTAGAACCTGATGCTCTGATACCACCTATAACACCCCGCCTAATTAAATACCGGGTGGCCAGTCCCATACCAAATTAAAACAGAATATATAGTTGGCTCATTCTTAGCATCACTGTCGAAAACATTTACAACTCACCCAATACCCAATTAAGCTGGTGTTAAAAACTTCCCAAATTTTAATTCAATAAAATCCATTTCTAGTTTAAGAATAACACAACACATTTTATTCTACAACACTAATAACCCAATAGATAACAGAAAAGAATTTAAATGCAATTGGAATAAACATTCCCAAATAATATTAATCCATTACAGTAATCCCAACAATATTAAATGTATTAAAATGACACGAATACAATAGTATTTGACTCAGATAGACAAGAGATAATTGAGTTCCTTTGGGCGACATGCCCTAACTAAAATATCACTGTGAATCAAAAGAAGATAAGTGTCAAAGCAACACTCCATAGCTCGTCAAAATCAACTAAGGTTGACGTCCCTGCTGCTGGACACCTGATATAGAAGATACAATAGAAAAGAGAATATGCAAGGAAACATGTCAGAGCCCGATTGTGAAAATGATTTTGAAAACAACAAGTATTTAACAAGTGAAATAAAATATTTTTATTATGTACATGTTAGCATCCCACTCTCACTTGCTATTCTCACCTCTCAACTAGAGTGCACACTTAACGTTTCCTATTAACCTCCTAGTTAATGGTTCCTCTTTTCTAGTTTCCAAAACATGATTCCATTCCCATATCATAACCCCGTATGTCCCATACCATACGTCAAATAATCATTTAATTACGTTTCGCATTTATATGTATCGTTTCTCGTTAACATGATTCATTTCTCATTAATATGAATTAAGCTCTTCAATAAATAATTATTATCTTATTTCAATTCTGTTCTCAATTCACTGTTATCTACAATTATCACACAGTAGATGATTTAACCACAATATAACCATTCCTTCATTTAATTCATTATTTATGTATATTCATATATAAATATGGCACCCCGAGTAACAGCTGCGGTGCAATGAATTACTCTGCTATCATGTCCCATTATTGCTAGTCGCCGAATAGGGGACTAAAGGTTCGGTATGAATTCCTCGAACCACAAAAAACATACAAATTGAAGGCGAACATAGTTCTCATATCCATGGGTCACGCACATACCTACGTAGCCACAGTCAGCGGACTTATCAACTCCCCGATAAGTCTTTCATTGACCTATGTTCTCGAGCGACAAATCAAAGATCCCATGGATTCATCAGGATATGACTGCCCTCACGAGCAGACCTCCCACCAATAGCAAGTAAGCTAGGTATGTCATACACATAATCATCAATTAATCAAATAGGTATTATCATACCAATAATATAATATCAATAAGGTACTCACATTACCCTCAGATAATTCCCATACGTAGCATTATATCTCTTTAAATCCCACGTATTAAAATATCACAACTTTACTTCATAATTTAATTATCCCCGAGCCTCACTCAATACTCAAAGTTAAAATAGGTTTTTACTCAACATATATTCAGTAAGAAGTCACTTATACCCTACTGGTCCATATCGTCACATCTCCCGAATTTCTACGAATTAAACTCTCCCTTTAATTAAGGTTAAAACCGATAGTTTCAAATCTCTTATAAACACATCTTCTTTCACTTAGGATTAAACCCTCTTGTAAACTTAAGGATACCCAGGTGTTATATTAAATCACCCCTACTGGTCCTATCTTTAATCCTCATGCATCCCAATTAGAATCCAACAAATGAACCTAGCAACCGAAATTCCCTTAAATTAATTATCATTATTCTAATCAAGTAAATCCCGATCAAATTAATTTATATCTTAACTAGGGCTTACTGATCTTTTCTAAGTCCCATAATATCCAATAAATAATCACCAAAGATGTACAAAAAGTTTGGGATAAGAATAAACATTTGAAAAGAAATAACTTTAGGAATTCTGGGGAGGTCGATCGATCGAAGGTAGGGGGTCGATCGATCGATCACTCAGGTAACAACCCAATTTTCTGCATTTTTGCAACTACGGGTTTAGCCATTTTAGATCATTCAAATCTTCATATTAGCATCCCAAATGGCTTATAATCCTTTCTACATGATATATCAACATGTACAATTGATTTCTAATCATCTAAACATCCTATAATCATCATGAGATTGAATTAAAAGCATGTTTCTATCCTTATTTCCAGAAACTCATCAACATAATATCTTCAAGAACACAACAATGGTTTTCAGAATTTCCTTAACAGATTCATGAGTATTTCGTGGATAACTAACTACCTACAATATAAGTTTGATTCCTATATCATTTCAATTTCTAGAAATCCACTTATAACTTCATCTTTATCTCCCAAACATGAAAAATCATTTCTTTATATAACTATTCTAACATGGACAATATACAAACTTAGATTGCCATTATCAAGCACTTGCCTCTAGTGAAGGTCCGATCCTTTGGTGTAGTATATCACAGGTGGTTCTCCCTTCTTCGGCCAACTTCCGGTGGTGGTTGGTATAGGTGACCTTTGGTCTTTGTTCTTCTCCTTCCCAAGTAAGCTTTTCTCTTCCCAAGCAACCTTTCACTCTCTCTAGGAAGATGACTTCTCTCTTTTGTGTAGAGGAGATGAATAACCCACGTACACTTAATCTCCAAATACTTATAATAGGACAAAATCCGAAACCACTATTCATCCCCCTATAAAAATGACCAAAATGCCCTTTTGGGTTGTCTTTTCATTTCCAAATGACCCGAGACTGAAATCCAACATCTAAATAGACTTTTTTGACTATTTCAACCCTTCTGGACACAACGACGCAGTCAAAATGACTATAAGGTTGATAGAAAATAAATTTCCTTTTTAATTTAACAAATTAATCCCGACACGTCCCATATCGCATCCGACTAAAAATCCAAATTACTGAATTAACAATTCACAGCAATATCAATAACATCACATTCATATATTACCTAAATATATTTAAGTAATATTCAGAATCATACATTTTAATATTCACAATTTGAATAAAACCCAAATGAATTAATTAATAATAAAATCCAATTAATCCATTAATTTAAAATATAACCATTTTAAAAATCATTAAAAATCACGGGGGTATTACAATGCCCAACCACAGGATACATTCCAAGTGTCACTCCACAGCTCATATTCGTCATTTCAGACTTAACATTGAAAGAACATCTCAGCCATCAGTCAGAGATATTTCAATAAATTCTACCCTCAGACATTTTTTCCCCTCAGCCTTCTACCTACATTTAAGACTAAGGGATGGGGGTGATTGATATACCCAAGTATAACCTCATCCCAACCTGGGACCCACTCAGTCGAGGCCGAACATACAAACCGTCACTTATGGCCCCTCCTATAATGGTCTTATACATACAGTCTCGGCTTCCTATAGACTCCTGGGACTAGACCTATCAGTTGTCCCATTATCTCCTCACAGGTCTCGTCTCGTCCTGGCACTACCAGACAGTCGAGACCCCTCAACGGGCGTAATAGCCCTACATAACTCTCATCTTGTCTTGACACTTCTAGACGACTGAGAACACACTTCTACTTTGCTCATCAGTTCCTCTAACATGGTATTAGAATTATGATTCTTGACTGGACTGAGACCATCCAAGACTATATATAGCCATGTGTGATACATGTTTCTGGTGTGACCAACCCACGTGACATGTAGTTATAACAAGATCACAGGCACGCGTGAATGGAATATTTGCATCATTATTACTTGCTTATGCTCAGGAAAAGGTGTCTACTCCTCACTGGATGATTCAACAAGGGCACAATCCATGCATACTTGGGGGTGCATTATGCACCCTAAGCACTATATAAACCTATTTTCTTCCCCAGAAGAAAGGTTCCATAAATAAAAAACCCTAGCCAAACTCTATCTCACTTGCAGTAGAGAGATAAAACTTGAGAGTTGTGTATTTCAGGCCACTACAACCTCTTTTCTAGTGAAAACCATACTCATCTGCACAGTGGAGTTGTCTGATATATCCGAACCACTTAAATTTCGGTGTCACTCCTCTTATCCTCAACACCTTCTCATATCTATATTACTGTGCTGATATATGCATCTCCATTGTTGTGTGCTTGAGCTTGAGCTGCTAATATAAATTTAAATGGTGACTCCATAGCGTCATCAATTGATATTTAAATTGAATGTTTTCTTAATCTTTGTTTTAATCCCGAATCAAAGGAATTTTTTTTGTCAAATCAAATTTATCATGATAGGCCTAACCACTATCACACATTTAAAATTTAGAGTTTGTATTTGTATGTATATGTGCGTGAGTTGTTTATTTTTATGCATTTAACTTAAATTTATGATTTTTAAGTAAAAAATGAATGATTTTACAAGTCATTTAATTCATTCTTATCATATTGATTTTGAGAGTTTGGATTTTTAGTTTTTTTTCATCTTTTTTGGACTATTTGTCCCTGACTAAGCTTTCTGGATGAAACCCTTCGCACAAGAAAAACACCATCGTTCACGACACATTACCTCTATGCGCACGACTATCAGCATTAAAAAAGAGGGTTTTGAGTTTTAGTTGCTCATTCAAGTTCATTCAGTCCCTAGAACACAAACCGTAGGTGATTTTAACTAAAGTTCGGATTTTTCAGTGTATGTCCACCAGGAGGTACTGTAATTTTTTAAAAATACTTTTAACCCAAAACCTTGTTTTTCTGTAATTTGGACTAGGGTTGACCAAACACTGCCTTACCTTATACTAGTTCGACCAAAAAAATTTAATAAAAATATTGGAAAAAAATTTAGAATTTTTTTCTTGGTCACGCGCCCTCACGCAATTGGTCAATGTTTCTAGTTGAAAAGTTCATCTTCAACCTCTCAACAGTTGACCTAAGTTTTGATTAAGCTTGGACCTAAATAACTTCTGATTTCCTAAACCATTTATGATGATGCTTTAACCAATCCAACCTAATTTTTCATAAGGAATCCAAATATACAGGTTTCATGGATTTAGGTTCAGTATTCATCGAGTTCCAACTACGATGTATTTTTCAAAAAAATTGACCAAACATTCGTGGATTAATAGAATATGGCAATGGCTTTTAAGCTTATGTCTAGGTTTCTGCTATCAGAAGGAATATTTTGTCTTTACTTTTAAGGGTTGAGTTATCCTGGTTGAAGAGAATTTTGGAATTTCAGTTTCTGCAATTTGAAAACACTTTTGAGAAATTAGGTTTCAAAACTTACGAGTTTTTGAAAATGGACATTTCGCTTAAGCTCTTTGTTCATAAGAAATTCATTCCTCACTTTGAAACAAGTTCAAGGTCAAAGAATGATGTTTCACCATTAAAGCCAAATATTTACTAGAGTTTTTGAAGGCCTTTGCCTTTACACGTTATTCCACACGTAAGAGTTTTGTTTTTTTGATTGGGTTGGGTATTATGATAGTGTAGAAAACATTTTAAATATTAAAAATAAGAATTGATGCATAAAACAATAGCTAACCAGTTTGGAGGGGAAAAAACTGAATTTTGGTTCTGCTAAACTCGTGGGTTTTGAGGCTGGATTTCATGGGGGATTCATACTATAAGCTAGGGGAAGTTGATTGGTGCTTTTGGGAGGTGGATTCTACCTAGTTTTAAGAAGATAAAACTTGGGGAAAAGAAGATCATATAAATAAACATGTAGAGCATGTGATTTTGTCATTTTTTACTGATAGGGATGCTTTGTCGGCAAGGATGAATGTTTAAATAGTTTAGTTTTAGTTTTGGTTCTTAAAGAGAAACTTTTATTTTTATTTGGTATTTAATATGATAAATTTGCATATTTTGGGGGCATTTGCATAATTTTATGAAATTTTAAGGGTTGGAATTGAAAAATTAAATTAGTTGAGATCTAAAGGTTCAATTTGATATAAAGTTAGGGTCAATGGGTGAAATAGAGGTTAAGTTATACTTCTTTCAAAGTTTAGAGGGGTAATTTGGTCATTTTGTAACCTTAGGGGGGACCTAGGTAATTAAGCAAAAGTTGTAGGATTTTATATGTAGTTTCAACTTTGTTGTGTGTTTTTGAATTTGACTAAGTTATAATAGGAGTATGGGGCAATATATGTAATTATCAAATCGTAGTTGATTATTCTAAGGTTTAGTACTACGTGGGTATTATAATCTACCTACCTTAAAAAATTCGTCCTCCTAAAAAAAGCTCGAAATAGTGTTTCTTCATGATCTGTTCTGGTTCTCATTTGGCTTCTTGCTGATTGTGGTCTTCCCAGAGCACCTTTACTAAGAGAATTTCTTTCTTTCTAAGAACTTTTACCTAACGATTTTGATTTTGAATGTGCCATTCTCTAAACTCATGATTAAGTTGAATAGAGATTTCGTGCCACGTAATCATATGTGTTGAATGTATTGGCGTAGCTGAGACACATGGAATACATTATGAAAACTGAATAGTTTCGAAGGTTAGTTTAATTCATAGGCCGCAGGTCCAACACATTTAGTGATACTTAAGGTTTCGATGTATCTTAGTGCTAATCTCCCTTCCCTTTCGAATCGTATAATTAATTTTTGAGGAGAAATTTTCAGGAATATTTGATCAATAACTTGAAACTTTAAGGGCTTTATGCAATGATCATCGTAACTATCCTGTCGATCTTGGGCTGTATTTAGTCTGTATTTAGTCTTTCTCTGATATGTTGTATTTTCTCGGTAGTTTCTTCGATTATTCTAGGACCAAATTACTTGCTATTTCTTGATTCGGTCCAACATACTGGTGATCAGCAGGGTCTTATATACAAGGCTTTGAATGCGGTATCTTTGATACTAGACTAGTAATTGTTGTTATATGAAAGCTCAATTAATGACAAGTATTCACTCCAATTATCGGGCATATCTAAAGTACAGGCTCTTAGCATGTCCTCCAATGTTTGGGTAGTGCATTAAGATTGTCCATCGGTCTGAGGGGTAACTGTAGTACTGAGATGAGGTTTAGTACTCATTGCAGTTTGGAGTGCTACCAAAAATCTACCCATGAACCAAAAATCTCAATCGGATATTATGGATAAAGGAATTCAATGTAATCGAACAATTTCTTAAATATAGAGTTTGCTAGGTGTTGGGAAAGAATTTACAGTTTTTACTTGGAGAAAATGGGCGGATTTTTTGAGTCGGTCTACTATCGCCCAAACAGAATTGTATCCTTAGGATATACGAGGTAGTCCAGTTGTAAGGACATAGTCTGTCACAATTAAGTATGTATTATACAACTACAACCGTAGAAGATGTTTAAGATCAAATACGCAACAAGACGGTCTGAATGTCGAGCTTCATCAAAAATCAAGCCTCCGCGAAATGAATTTGGTGAAGTTGTGTTTTTAATTCCTTAGTAATTCACTTATGATATTGGGATATTTTTCACAAAATATTTTCTAAGTGTTGGAGCGGAGCTTTAAATGTTTTTTGTTAACAAATTATTTTTCGGAGTTTTTGAGGCGGTGAATTTACTGAAAGGATAATAGAAAAAATATTATTTTATTCATCTTGTTCAAATGACACCGTATATCATTCAAATGACAGTTTGTCTCACGCAGAGTATCAAATGACACTAGATCCCGTTCAAACGACTTCCAATCTCGTTTGAACGACCCACCGCCTTAAGTTTTTTTGTATAAACGGGTTTCTTCAACTCCGTTTTCCATAAGAAGTCTGTACGTTTTTATATTCCTAAAATAGTGTGAAATCATCATAACCTTTTGGCTTCTTCTTTTAGAGTTTAATCTCTTATTTTTCAATTCACAAAAATCCCAATTGTTCATGTGATTTGTTTTGGAGTTTGAGAAAACACTTTGCGGGTGTTCATATTTTAGTGGAGAATATTTATGCATCATATGGATGCGTGTCATTGAGGTTCGCTGTGTGTGAATCTTTACTGAAGATAGGACTGCGATTCTTATGGATTGCTGTGCGTAATTCATTGCTGACGCCGCCGACCGACGCCTGCGGGTATTTGTGTGTCAAACAACTGTATTTCCTTGTAATCCGTGTAAGTTGCGATTTACAAATTATAGTGAAATAAAAGGTTTTTCCCGAGGGGATTTTTCCTGAACTTTGTGTCGTATATTTTATTTATGTTGGTTTGACACATGCACGCACATAGCTAGTTGATTTTGAGGGCTGAATTAATTTGATTCATAAATTGACACTCATTAAATAAGTTTGTGATTGAAATTTGTGAATCTATTCAAATCAGTATCGCACACGGTATTAGTGACCTTTTATAAATTGGTATCAAAGCATGTGTCACTATTTTATTGTGTATTCCTATTTTTTCACAAAATTGTGTGGTATTGATTTTTTTGAAAAATCATATTTTTAAAAATTGTCGCAATGTTTCCAAGTGAAAACTTATATAATCGGTTGTCAATTTTTTACGGGTCTAATTATGTTTACTGGAAAGCCTGAATGAAATCCCATTTAAAAGAAATCTATGAAAAAGTTTGGGTCATTTATAAAAGAGGTTGAAATCGTCCCACTGCCACCGCAAATAATGTCACTAATTTAAAACTTATGTCAGACTAGAATGAGGAAGAGTTTAGGTGCAGTACTTACAATTCACGAGGGCTTAGTGAAATTTCCGAACACGTCACCCCTGATGAGTTTCGACGTATTATGACGTGCACCATGTGTAAATAAGCGTGGGATATTTTGCAACTCACCCACGAGGGCACTAACGCGGTGAAAGAGTCTAAAATTCTAAATTTGTCCACTCGATTTGAGACGATCACTATGCTATAGGCTGAGTGTTTTGAAGAGTTTTAGACACGTTTGTGTGATATTGTCAACACTAGTTTTAATCTTGGTGAGCCTATACCTGATGCACGAGTGGTTAAAAAGATTTTAAGATAGCTCCCTAAACTTTTTATCCTGAATGTAATTGTTTTGAACACCTTGGTGAATTTGAGTCGTCTGAAATTACAAGAGTTGGTAGGAGACCTCCAGATGTACAAAATTGACATGTTCCCCGACACTGTCAAACCTAAGGATAGAGGGATATCATTTAAGGCCCAAACTAGAAAGGGAAAGGAAGTATCCACCCGTGATAGGAGAACGAAAGTGAGTTTTTGTGAGTCCGAGTCTGAGGATGAGTCTGATTTTGACTTGCAAAGAATTTTAAAAAGTTTCTCGAATTTTCGTAACAAAATTCTTCCAATAAAAATTTTTCAGAGAAAAACAAAAAGAAAGACAAGGCTAAAGAAAGCAGTGAGAAAGAGAAACAGGTTGATGAAAATTTTGAAAATATGAAATGTTTTGAGTGTGAGGACATATGACATAAGTCCTTGGAGTGTCCTACTAGGCTTAGAAGAGAGGGAAAAAAAGTAGCCATGCTTGCCACTCTTAGTGATAAAGAGGGAGATGAGTCCGGTAAAGGTTTAGCACATGCGACGTGTGTATCATTTTCGAGTCGTGTGAGCACACTCACTTTGTCCCACGGTGATTCACTACACCAAAAAGGCCAAATTATCACCTTTCAGTCGGTCAACCTTGTCACGGTCATTGATCGTGACAAAAAAACCCGCAATTTTTTTATCACGGTTATTTACCGTGATAAGTCTGTGACAAAGACTTGTCACGGTCAATGACTGTGACAAACCTTATAAATTTGTCATGGTCAAAGACCGTGACAAGTCCGTAACAACTTAGTCAGTAAAAAAAACCCTTCCCTCTTCTTTTTTCCCACCGTTTTCACTTCCCCCTTTTTTCCTGTCTATGCGATTGTTCTCTCTCTCTAAGCAATTTTCAGTTTTTTTCCTCTCTTTCTCTTTTCTTTGTATATATGTGCGTGTATATGTATGTATATGTATATATGTGTGCATGTACATGTGTGTGTGTGTGCATGTGTGCGGTGGGGGGAGGGGTCGGGGGATGCTGGGGCAGGGGGTATGGGGGTGGGTTGTGTGTGTAGGTGGGGAATGTGTGTGTGTGTGGTGGGGTGAAGGGGGGAGTGGTGGGGAAGGGGTTGTGGGCTGTGGGAGGAGTTGGGTGGGGGAGTGGTGGGGCCGGGGTTGGGGGGTTGGGTCTTGTCACAAAGCGTGATAGGACTATGATAATTCTAACGAACTTGTCACGGTCAATGACCGTGACAAGTCCGTGACAACAAAAGTTGTCACCCCCAGAATTGTCATGGTCATTGACCTTGACAAGTTGGACTTAACAATTCGACAGATTTGGTGTAGTGATTGTGTACACGAGACCGACGATGATGAGTCGAGTGTTTTTAGTGGGGGTGAGAGCGAGCTTGAGAGTGGAGATGAAAGTGAGATCCAAAAATCTTTTAGTTATTTGTACACTGAGACCTTGAAAATAAAGAAGTATAATAGGGATTTAGGTCATCGGGTTCTAGATTCGGAGAGATAGATAAAAGTTTTAAGAGGGAAAAGTGTGACTTGACCAACACGTTGTCTAGTTTGATGACACGTGTATCCCAACTTGAGAGTGATCTCGAACGTGTCTGGGAGCTCAAAGTCCCTTTTGAGAATGCAGCTAAGAAGGTTAAAAAGATGGTTCTGAATCCCATTTTGGGTAGTGGTGAGAGTATAGGATTAATTCATGACGGTGCATCCACTTCTTTTATTGCACCCGAGCCAGTTCCTATTTAGTGCTAGATCCATATGACTCGACCCGACCCACCTAAGTGTCCCATACCTGTTAGAAGAGCGCGTAGGAGACATTTTGAGAGAGGTGTACCTAGACCAGTTTACATTTGTACACACTACAAGAGAAGAGGAAACCTAAGAGAGTTTTGTTTTAAGTTGGGTTATGTGCCGCGTTATGCTTCTACACGTGTTCACAAGCACGCATCCACACCTGTCGCTTCTGATGATTACATGAGAAAGTTTGTACACATTGGGGAGCAGGTAAAGTTTTTGGTCAAGACTTCAAATGACTTGATGGAGTTGTTTCAAAATATGTCACCATCTTTGGAAAACTCCACCGCACCTAGTTAATGAGGTCTAGACTTATTTGCTATCATAGGATGATGTACATGTTCACATTATTTTTCCTATTGATAGTATGTATCATTTTGTATATATATTTTCCATTTTGATATGTTGTTTGAAAAACCAAAAAGATTTTTTTTTTTGAAAAATACAAAAAGATTTTCGTTTTTTGAGAAAAAATGAAGAATCTAAAAAGAGTTTTGTATTTTATTTTACACCGTTTATGGATAGACATTTAGGATGACCGAGTCACAACATCATTTCATATCCATGTGACTATTTGAAAGTATTTTGAGACAATATGTTGTGTCATTCATGTGCTTTACGAAGTTTGGAGTCTTTGAGATGATATATAGTGTTGGTACCTACATGTTGGCTCATTTGTCCTTTATTGCACATATGTAAGAATATGTTTGACTTTTGTTCTTGTCTATCACATGTTGGTTGAGTGTTTCCATCTCAATTTTGTCTATACAACGAATCAAATGTGATAAATCTTGATAAGAAAGTCATGCATGTTATAAACCATTTGTGAGTTTATGTGATTTATTTTGAAAAAATAGAAAAGGGTTACGAAAGGTACATTATTTTTTCCTTTGCGATAAAGCCACCGCTTAAATGGACCTAAAAAAGTGAGGAATTGAAAATTATCCGGGGTCCAATGAGGTTTAAAAGAGCCCGAAAAAATTAAAAGGCAATAAAAAGAAAATTATGCCAAAAGGGCCAATACGTTTTAGTTTCATCACCTCATAAGAAAAATAAAAAGTATTATCTTTTAATGAGGGAGTTTGTATGGAATTTAAAACGGGTTGCACGTCCTTGAAAGTCATGAAAAAGCATTACATAGTTTTGGACGTTATTGGTGTGGAAATCATTTATACTTTGATTTGTTGATGTGATTGAGACGATGTCATCTAAATTCAACAATTTTACACCTAAGGACTATTTTGATGTTAATTTATTAGGAGTAAACTTATGCATCGTGCACACATGTCATGATCGAGTCGATTTTCCTATCGAATTTGTTCACACCCATTCATTCCATTTCCATGATTTGGTTCTCTCAGTAAAATTCACGGTGTGTGATTTTTGTAGCATCATTTTTGCATTTGTGTATAAAACATCTGAAAAATAAAAAAATAGTTTGTTTGCCTTGTTTACCCCGACACCCCGATTTAATTTATTTAGTTTATTCTTTTCCTTGTCTATTTTGGACAAATAAAAAGGGGGAGAACGAATTATGGTTTTATGGGGGAGTTTAAGTATGGGGAAGAATTGATTATGCTTTCATGTTTTTGCTTATATCATTTCAAACTCGATACGTTACGAGGTATTTGCTTTGTCTCATGTGTGTAGGTACAATTGAAGATCATTATGTTACCCACTCTGATGAGACAAGCTTCAAGTTTTGAAGATTTTATTGTTAAAGTAAAGTTTGAAGACTTGGTAGTTTATCTTTCAACTTTTGAATTTATGGGAGGGTAGATTTGTATAGGTCATTTTCTTGAGATTGATAATTCGGATGTTATTATTTTGTACCGCCATAGACGTAGGGGGAGATTTGTAAGGACATAGTCCGTCAAAATTAAGTATGTCATATACCACTACAACCGTCGAAGATGTTCAAGATCAAATACGCAACGAGACGGTTCAAATGTAAAGCTTCATCAATAATAAAGCCTACGCGAAATGAATTTTGTAAATTTGTGTTTTTAATTCCTTAATAATTCACTTAGGATAATGGGATATATTTCACAAAATATTTTCTAAGTGTTGGAGCGGAGATTTAAATGTTTTTCTTTAAAAAATTATTTTTCTGAGTTTTTAAGGCGGTTTATTTACTGAAAGGATAATCGAAAAATATTATTTTATTCATCTCGTTTGAACGACATCGTATGTCATTAAAACGACATCCCATGTCGTGCGAAGTATCAAACGACACTGGATCTCGTTCAAATGACATCCAATCTCGTTTGAACGACCCACCGCCTTAAGTTTTTTATAAAATGGTCTCTTCAACTCCGTTTTCCATAACAAGTTTGTGCATTTTTACATTATGCAAATAGTTCGAAATTAACAGAACCTTTTGTCTTCTTATTTTAGAGTTTAACTCTTATTTTTCAATTCGCGAAATTCCCAATTGTTCATGTGAATTGTTTTGGAGTTTGAGAACACACTTTGCTGGTGTTCATACTTTTATGGAGAAGATTTATGCATCATATGGCTGCGTGTCATTGAGGTTCACTGCGTGTGGTTCTTTGCTGAAGATAGGACTACGATTCTTGTGGATTACTGTGCGTAATTCATTGCTGACGATGCCATACGATGCCTGTGGGTATTCGTGTGTCAAACAACTGTATTTCATTGTAATCCGTGTAAGTTACGATTTACAAATTATAGTGAAAGAAAAGGTTTTGCCCTGAGGCAATTTTTCTTGAACTTTGTGTCTCATATTTTATTTATGTTAGTTTAACACACGCGCGCACGTAGCTAGTTAATTTTGAGGGCTAAATTAATTTGATTCATAAATTGACACTCATTAGATAAGTTTGTGATTGGAATTTAGGTGTCTATTCAAATCTGTATCACACACGGCCTTAGTGACTTTTTACACCACTGACAAAGTTCATTGTGATGTGATCCCGTTTCCACTTAGGGATTGAAAGAGGTTGGAGGAGTCCATTAGGACACTTGTGTTCTATATTTACTCACTGACAAGTGAGATATCTTTTTAAAAAGTTCTCGATATCATTTCTCATATCTGGCCACTAATACTGTTTCTTCAGTATATGATATTTTTGAGCTTTTTGGATGTATCATGAATTCAAAATGATGAGCTTATTGTATCACCTCTTCTCATAATAACGAGTCATCATGTATATATAATTTATCTTTAAATTGTAGACCTGTCTCCTTCTCGTATGAGAATTCTTGGGTCTGGCTTAGAGTTTGTTGTTTCATTATAAAAGGGGTTGTTCTAAGATCTTCTTTCTCAGTCTTGGGTAATAATTAATATTGGTGAATTTTAAAAGAGGGGGTGATTGAAGATCATATTGCTTTATTATAGCAGCAACATCATACGAAATCAAGTTGTTAAGTCTTCCAATAGGGTTACGGCTTAAGGCATCGGCTACAAAATTTCACTTTATTGGATGGTGGTCTAACTGGAATCTATAATCTTCTAAGAATTCCATCAAACATCTCTGTCTCAAATAAGTCCTTTTTGGTGAAGATGTATTTCAAACTTTTATGATATGAAAATTCTTGGAATTCGTAACCGTATAGATAACAACGCAATATTTTTAAACCAAAAACTATAACTACAAGCTCAATATCACGCACAAGATAATTACATTCATGAATCTTCAGTTGTTGATATCCATACTCAACAAACTCTCCCTTTTACATTATAATACCAACTGTAATACCCGTGCCCAATTTTTTTTTATATTTGACACCTTGGGAGTTGGATCAATGTAAGTGGGTTTTTATTTGTATTTTTCTGATTTTGGAGTCTCAATGGTAATTATTGGAAGAATATAGATGAATATTGGAAAATTTGGAGAAAATATAGGAAACAATAGTTCAAACAAGTTCAAGGTCGTTCGAACGAGAATCCCAAGTCCATCGAAATAAGGATCAAATGATGATCGAATAAGATCCTTCTGCATAACAGGTCAGTCTCGTTCAAAGGTCGTTCGAAGAACAATTAGAATGAGAGGCCAGTCTCATTTGAATGAGGTTGCCCAGAATTTTTAAACCAAGTAATCCTTGTGTGCTGTCACATTTTACGCCATTGGATGGATGAGGTGTTGAACTCTGGTGAGTCCAGATTTGGCAAAAATGGGATTATAAGTTTTGGGGGTGCTTTTATAGGTGTTTTTGGGTTAATTTGGGTTATTTTTACTTGGAAGAGAGGGGGGGGGGGTCCCCCACTATTTTCAGCATTTTTCACTTCCTCTCTGCCACAAACCACCATGACACCACCATCCCTCCACCATGTATCACCATATTTGACTAGTATTCCTCTATATCTAAGCCCTACATACCCATTTCCACCATTGTTGAGAAAAGCTACGAATTTTAAGGTTTGTGGTGGTGTTGGTGGTGGAGAAGATGAAGATGGAATATTCATGGATCTTGAAGAGGGTTTTTGATGGAGCATTCATGGATCAAGCTTGGTAGAGCTAGGCAACCGATCTAAGTCCACCTTATGAGGTGGGATGTTGCCATCTTCTTAGACATTTAAACCTACCATTGTTGGATCTCCATTTGAGGTGAGAAAACTCTACTCTTAGTCTTAAGACTCTATTTGCATATTAGTAGTCTTGTAGTTAGATTATAAGAGTAGGATGCATTTGAATAAAATGACGAGTCTCAAGTAATTTGGAGTCTAACATTATTATGGAATAAATTTTTTACAAATTGCTATTTTAGTGAGGGTAAAAATATGAAGATATTTCAAAGTTTCTTAAAATAAAATTTGGGATTTTATGGTAATGGTGCATTTCTAGAAGTTTGATGCTAAACATTTTATGAAATAAAATGTTTTGAAAATGATATTCATCTTTCAAAAAGGAAGAGTTTATAAAAGTTGGACATTTGTTGGATTTTGAAGAAATAAAAATGTCCTTTAGTCTTGAAAAGTATATTTTGCAAGTATTATGAATTTCTAGAATAAATTATATGTTTAACCCATTTAATTAAAGTTTTGGAGTTAAAATCCCTCTTCTCATGTGTATAAACTTGTAGTGTTTAGATGATGAACATATAAACAAGTTTAATAAAAGTTTTATTGGGTTTAAATATGAAACAAAGAAGAAAGATATTTCAGTCCTTAATGTATATTAAAAGGTGTTGAAAATATGATAAATGCAAGGGTTTACGACTACATGTAGTAACAAAGAAAATGGTAATTTTGTTATTAAGTGGTCTTGAATATTAAGGAAAAGGAAACTAATGAGATGAAAAGATTTCCATCTTGAGAAGCATAATACATCAAAATGTTCAAAAAAGGTGTTAAGGTGTTAAAAGCACTGAATAAGTTAGTGTGGGTAATATAACGGTATTTGGAAAATTAACATTTGTGAAAATGGAGGAAAAGATAAGTCTGGAAACAAATGAGTAAAATGACAATTTTACGTAAAGTGGAACATTTTTATGAAATAAAAATGTTGGAAAAGGGCGTTACACAAGATGGTCCTAAATGAACACGATTTTGGAATAAAATCAATGCTAAAGTATAAAGGACAAGAAAAGATGATTTTAAAGTATAACACAAGTTGGGGTGGAACCCTGGGTTTGGCTTCGGTCGGGTAAAATGAAAGGTGGAATAATGTGGGCATTTTTCAAATGTTAAAACACATTAATAAGGATTCAAATGACGTCGGGAAAATTAAAGAGGTCCCGGATCCACCTAAAATCACTGGCCAGAGCATATGGCGCGCATTGCTGAGGGTGTGGAGCCCATTAAAGTATGAGGGTATTGAAAGATTCTGAGAAAAAGATAAAGAAAATGGAACATGTTAGGAAACGGATTATGTGGTGAACATATAAAAATACAACCTAACTTGAATTAGATAAATAAATGTTCCAGTAAAGAGTAAAATGGACAAGTAATGTGAAAATTTATTAATGTCCATAAGGTAAAGGAATGGTAAAGTGAAGTGATTAAATGGGTGGTATGCAACCTAAAGAGGTTTAACCCATAATTAACACAAGGGTGTGCTCATGACAGGTTTTCAAAGGAAAATAAGTATTTTCTAACACGGTGTTTGCATGTGTTGAAAGGGTGATTTTTAAAGAAAGTACTAACGTGAATTGGAGTAAATGAAGGGGTGATTCCGAGAAAAGAAATAATTTTCCTCAAGAAAAGTGTATTTGTTTAAAGTATTTAACCGAGTGTGTTAAATCAAGGAATAAGTGTCAAGTTAAGTAAAAAGGGAATTCTTTTACAAGAATAAGGTGAATTAATCGGGACAAGTAACGGTTTGGGAATAAAAACGATTTCATGCATATATATATATATATATATAGTAGTTGCACGTGCATGTAGATATAACGTGTTAGAGTCTCCTTTATGCCGTTCGATTCTATATTGCATTATTGTGTAATTCCCACCGGGATTTCAGATCATTCCCTCGTCTTTGTTACAATAGGTGGGGTGCGGTTTCATATTTTGAGGGCGTTATACAAGTAAGTATTCCTTTTATTTTACATTAGTAGCACTGTATGCTTGGATTCCGGGGATTCTTCCCACGGGTCCCTCACGTAGCTTGATTTGAAATGGAAATAACATGATAAATAAGTGAAAGGATAATTAAATAAAACTGGACTAGCCACAGTATCTAGATTGCACTTCACACCTAATGCTCGAGTCGGATCGGGTTGACCACGGGTGACCCATAAATTCGGGCGGGGGCATTACACAACCTAAACCTTGTAATGAGGTATCAATATATACATAAAAGCTTATGTTACTAGAAGGAATTATTCGAAAATGGTAGTGGTCAACGTATCCTTTAGAGTGTGGAATGCATGCTCATACTCGGCAGTCCACACATATGGTATTTCCTTCCTAGTTAGCTTCATCAACGGAAGAGAAATTTTGGAAAATCGTTCTGTAAAAAGGCGATAATAACCAGGTAATCCAAGAAAAGTCTTTTGGTCGGTGACATTAATGGGAATTTCCCATTCTAAAATGGTTGCGATTTTAACTGGGTCGACTTGGAATCCACTTTTAGAAATTACATGTCCTAGAAATTTCACTTTTTCCATTGAAAAATCACATTTTCTCTTCTTAGCATACAACCAGTGGGTTTTTAAGGTACCTAATACTATCTCTAAATGTCGGGCATGTTCTTCAGAAGTTTGGGAATAAATGATGATAGCATAAATGAATATGGTAAAAAATTGGTCAAGAAAAGGTCGAGATATTCAATGCATTAGGCCCCTAAAAGTTGCAGAGGCGTTGGTTAGTCCAAACGACATCATGATAAATTCAAAATGTCCATAACGAGTTCGAAATATGATTTTTTAAATGTCGTCTTCTCTTACTCATAATTAATAGTAACCAAGTCGCAGGTTTATTTTTTAAAAGATCCATTCACCTTTAAGTTGATCGAATAAATCTCTAATTATAGGCAAAGGATATCTATTCTTAATTGTTATCAAATATAACTTACAGTAGTCTATGCATAATCTAAAATTTCCATCACTGTTTTTAACGAATAACACAGGTGCTCCCCAATGAGATGAACTAAGGTGAATAAAAACTTTTACAAATAGATCATCTAGTTGGGTACAAAGATCACGAATTTCTAGAGGAGTAACTAGATACGGGTTTATCGAAATAGGGGAAGTATTCGAGAAAAGATTGATGGTAAACTCAATTTCTCGGGAGGGTAATATTTAGGGCAATTCTTCTGGCAAAACATCATCAATTGTTCTAAGATTTTAAAAAACAAAGGGGAGGTGGTACATTAGATTTGAGAAGGTGAAGGTTCAGAATGACCCGTTCCTTGAAATATAAAAGGGATGTTTACATGGTCTCGAAAGTATACTCTCTTTAAATAATAATCGATATAAGCGTGATGTTTTGATAACACATACATTACGATAATAATATCGAATCCACGTACATCTAGGATTATTAAATTTAAAAAGAGTACAACTAAACCTTGATGAATTTTATAATTATCATACCCTTGAGTAGGTGTGCTAACTTCACCAGTAGGTAATTCTATTTCTAAGGGAATGTTTAATGATTTTTTGTAATATTTGTAAAACTTTAGATAGTTTAAGACCTATGAATGAATGAGTTGAATAAGAATCAAATAAAACATGAGCAAGATAATTATAAAAAAAAATTGTACCTTCTACCACGCTGTACAAATTCCGTACAGGCAATATGGCTCAATTTTTCCAACGATTTGGGACTGGCTCAAATTTGTACCAGCGCTATAGGGCATTCTCTGATTATAGGAATGAGTCATTCCTATGGGTCTTGGGGAACTACCTGGTCAATTTTGTGTCACCGAGGTGTATAAATTAGGACATTACAGATGGATATATCCTAATTCTTGACACTCATGGCATCAAAGTGCTGGATACGTAATGCTATAATGAATTCGAGAATTAACTTGTCCACTAAAACTAGGATAAGGTTGGGTTCGGGGTCTAGTAAGGGTCTAGCAATGTAGTTGTTCCTATTGATAGGACTGGGAAGGCGTACATATCCACGTAACGCATGATTACATTCAATAATATAAGCGACTTCAATGAGTTGGGAAAAGTCTCGAATTTGCAAATAATTCTTAGGTGCAATCCTCTTTAAATATTCTTACATTTCTTGACTTAAGTTCTCATATATTCGATTGCATAATGAGATAATTCTGTAAACTTGGCTTCATACTGGGATATGACTAGATAAGCTTGCTGTAATTTCAAAAAATCTACAGTCAACTGGTATCTCTCTAATTTGGAAATGCACTTTATGAAAAAGATTTATTCAAACTACTTCCAGGTTTGGGCGGCTACATTAAGACTCCAGGCTACAACTTGCCATCATAAATCGACTCCACCTTCAAATATATAAGATGCTAAAATGACTCGGAGATTAGCAATAATTCCTACCCAGTTGAATATATTTGTAATTTGACGTACCCAATTCTCAGCCTCACTTGCTCCCAGCTTCCCAAGAAATGGAGGGGTCGTTGTCTCCGAAATTACTCAAGAGCATTCATTTGACGTGCTTCATCTGTAACTTTTTCCTGAACCGAGTTTGACAACAGTGCTTGCTATTGTTTAGCTAGAGATGTTAATTCTTGAAGGCATTTCATAATTCCTTCAGTGTGAGTCTTCTCTGTTCGAGTTTCGATTGAAAGCATTTACATGATGAAAATGTATAAGAATAAAATTTATAAAGAGGGAGAATATAAATACAACTTTAAGTAAGTTATATTATATAAAAAGTTCATTTCCAACTAGCGGTTATATTTTTGCATACTATTATACAACGTAAGAATATCTTAAACACTCTCATTTTTATATAATCAGTGGTAGCTTGCTCCACCTATATTTGTAGTATTGCCACAATCTTTACAAACTACTTATTAAATATATTACGAATAGGAGGAGGTAGGTTTTTCTGTCTTTCATTCTGTAACCACATTGTTGGTCTCGAAAGAATCAGAGTCGGGATTGAAATCAAAGTCACCCGACTTAGATGGCTCATGATTAGTGGAGCTACTGGAAGATCCTAAGGAAATATTAATAAAAAGTTCTCCATTAGAGGTGGCTTTGAGTTGGAGAAGGGATGGAGAGTGAATATCATTCCAAGCAAGATTAATAGCCTCTTGGATAAGAATTGGGTCATCCGCGTATTTTCGTAATTTTCCTCATCACCTGGGTTTCACTAGGGATTCGATTAGTCAACACCAATTGCTTTATGGTAGTACTGGATTTTATTTAATCATCATCCACTTCCCGAACAATAATACATAGTCTAAGAAAATCCTGTTCCCTCACTGTGTTTTTCCATATATTAGTGGGAACTATATCAAAACTGAAAAGTTATGAGTTCGAAATATTCATGTTGCAAAGCAGATTCAATACATGATGAAAGTGAAGATGTTACAAAAAATGTAAAATAACTAATATCTTATATTATTCCCATATATGAGTATAACCCATCGCATTTTAGAACCGCGCTCTGATACCAAATTATCACACCCTATTTTTGGTATGAATGTACAAGATAGTAACAAAGTAATGAAACTGAAGTTAAGGCAAAATAACAGAACTTTATTCATGAATATTGTATTACGTATGTTGTACAACCACCACATGGGTGAATTTATTCATGTTACATTTATTCCAAAAATTGGAAAATGACGTAGGTCATTGAGAAACGCCATTCTTTGCTCCTATCTTCCTTAATCTCCTTCCATATAGTTATATATGCATACATATGATCCATACGTAGCACAAAAAGGGGGGGGGGGGTATGACTTCCTTATCCTTGAACATCTGAGGAAAAAAGAATTAACACAAGTATGCTAGTAGATTTTAACCAGTTCTTTAACAATTATATGTATATATATATGTTTGAGTGTGTATGGAATTAATTATTTGCTAAATGAAGCATAGACAATAATTTTCATAAAGAAGATCAAGGATTTTTAAACCAATAATCCCATACGTACCAATTTACTAATGGGTATAGAAATACTTAAGCATCATCACTATAACCCAATAATATCAGCCCAAAACCTTTGGAGAAAAATAAATATCTAGGCACACTAACTAGAGTGACACTCACACGTATGTAACGATAATTCCAGCCTCTCAAACATCTGAGACCTTAGGCCAAGTACAAAAATTTCTTAGGATAACACGGAAATCTACACCCAAGTTAATACTGATGCTTATAACAAATACATTTAGCACATAGGTGCATGGGTGAACTGATTCAATCATTGTAATAATCTCATGAATTCAATTATTCGATGAGAGGGGTCTAAATTGATCCATATTCAAATATCAATGGTATTTAGCAACTTATGTAGCATTGCAGTATCATAACATGACATACTTAGAATAATTTATGGCTATCACAGTGTGATATCATTAGTAGTAATATTAAATACGCTGAAATTATTATCGAAATGGCAAAAGCTACTTGTTAGTTGGCAAGAGCGTGATTAGATTAGATTGAATTCATGATCAAGAGGGTGAGGTTCTTGATTATCTGTGCTGTAAGTCTATGTTGTTGGTAATAAGAATAAATTGGAAAAATAAATGAAAAAATATATCTTTCAATGTTCATGGTATTTCACAATTATTTTTGAGAGTTTAAAATATAAGGTTCAAATTCATAATTGGGAGGGGTTTAGAAGACTTTTTTTCTTAATATTTATCAAAGAGTATGTAGAAAAAAGTTGGGGTCAAAATTCATAACTTAGAAAAACTATGTGGGGTCATTTGTAATTTTTTGAAAATATTTTTAACCTAAAACCCTGGTTTTCTATAGTTTTGGCTAGGGTTGACCAAACACTGCCTTACCTAATACCATTTTGATTAGAATTTTTTATAAAAATATTGGAAAAATAATTTTTTTTATTGGTCATGCGCCCTCACACGCCTTGTCATTGTTTCTGATTGAAAAGGTCATCTTCAACCTCCCAACACTTGGCCTAGGTTTTGATAAAATTTTGACCTTGAATAACTTCTGATTTTCTAAACCATTTGAGATGATTCCTAAACCCATCCAAACTAATTTTCCGTAAGGAATTCAAATATATAGGTTTCATAGATTGAGGTTTAGTATTCATCGAGTTCCAATTATTGTGTTTTTCAGAAACTTTGACAAAACATTCATGGATTTATAGAATATGGAGATGTATTTTAAGCTTATGGCTAGGTTTATGCTATCCTAAGGAAGATTTTGGCTTTGGTTTGAAGGATTGAGGTATCTTAGTTGAAGAGAATTTTGAAATTTTAATTTCTTCAATTTGAAAACACTTTTGAGAAATCGGGTTTAAAAAATTATGAGTTTTTGAAAATGGTCATTGAACTTGACCTTCTAGGCTCATAAGAAACTAATTCCTCACTTTGAAATAAATTAAAAGTCAAAGAATGAAGTTTCACCATTAAAACTCAAGTGTTAGTTGATTTTTTAAGGTTTATGCCTGTATAGGCTATTCCACAAGTAAGAGTTTGATTTTCCTGATTGGGTTAGGTATTATGATGGTGAATAAAAGATTTTGTATAATAAAAATAAGAACTGATGCATAAAATCACAGGTTACTAGTTTGGAGGGAAAAAACTCAAGTTTGGTTCTGCTGAACTGGTGCGTTTTGAGGTTGAATTACATGGGGGATTTATATTATAAGCTAAGGGCAGTTGACTCGTGCTTCTAAGAGGTGGATTCTCCTTGGTTTTAAGAAGGTAAAATTTGGGAAAAAGAAGATCATATGGGAAAATGTTGTAGAGTATGTAATTTTGTCATTTTCTACTGATGAGGATGCTTATTTGGCAGAAGTGAAAGTTTCAATAGTTTAGTTTTGATTTTGGTCCTTAAAGAGAAAGTTTTATATTTATTTGGTATTTAATATGATAAATTTGCATGTTATTGGGGCATTGGAATAATTGTATGAAACTTTATGGGTTAGAATTGAAAAACTAAATTGGTTGAGGTCTAAAGGTTCGATTTGATATAAATTTTGGGTATTGGGATGAAATAGAGATTACGTTATATTTCTTTCAAAATTAAGAGGGGTAATTTGGTCATTTTGTAACCTTACCGGTACCTAGGTAATTAAGCAAAGTTTTAGGGTTTTATGTGTAGTTTTAATTTTGTTAGGGTGTTTTTAAATTTGACTAAGTTATAAAGGGTTAGGAGGCAATATATGTAATTATCGAATCGTAGTTGCTTATTCTAGGATTTGGTACTACGCGGGTATTACAAGTTTCCTCTAGATTCTCGGTGGTATGTCTTGATTCCTTGTTATTGTTTGTTGATTTACACTTCCTAGAGTGTATCTAGACTGGATTTATACATCTAGGTGTTTGATTTAATCTTTTAGGTTGATTTTTGAGGATTTCAGATTCGTACCTCTTTGTACTCTTGTACTCTTTTTTTGAATCCGTCCTATTTCTATTTATTTTTGTCTTTCTATCCTATTTATAAGTTATAGGTAGAGAAAACACATGTTTTAGGAAGGGTGTTTCATTATCACATGTCCCGAGTGGTCCTAGTGAGAGTTCGTGTGCTAAAGTATCACCATCGTCCCCACCACCCACATCTCGTCATAGGCAGGCCCCGAGATCCTCCATTACTATTCTAGAACCTACGTTTGATGCATCTAGGATTCAATTTATGAGAGATGGTTCTGCACTACATGCTACTTTTATGACTCGTTCCATTCGTAATGAGAGAGATGTCGATTTAGACCATCTTAATAGATGTAAGGAGGGTAAATTTGTTTTGCCCTTAATTTCGTCTATTTGTCATTCACATTTGCTTCGGTCACACACACAGGCCAATGCACTCTTGTTTATGAGTTCTACACGAATATGATTGTCTCATCTTAGTCTCCTATCATCATTACGAATATGATTGTCTCATCTTAGTCTCCTATCATCATTACTTCATTTGTTAGAGGTGTTGAGGGGATTTTGACTGAGGGGGATTTAGCAACTCCTTAAAGTATTGAGGCTCTTGTTTATTATCTGAGTTACATCGCATACTGAGAGCGTGATATTGATCATGATGATGTGGAATTTTTCTTGCTGGTTATCCTAAACATTATGTTAGAAATATTTTCCAACAATATTATATTATGAAGAGATATTATATATGCTGGGATTTGTCATTTTTTTACTTTAATTTCAAATGGTTCACACAATTCAACCCAATGTCAGGATTTGGCTCGTGTGCACGGCTGTGCTTAGCACTGGCTGAAATCATGCACACGATAAAAGCCAACCATGTGCATGATGGAGCAGATTTTCAAATTTTCCTTATAAATAGGTACATTTCCCTCCCATGTTAGTATATATGAAAATCTCACAACTCAAACACACCTCTGGGAGTATTTTTGAGGTTGAGAGATTTTAACATTATCTCTCTATCGCAATTTCACTTGTTCCCTCCAAAATTGATAAAACTTAGACATGTACATGATCAATGCTTTCGAGAGAGAATTGAGAGTGTTTTAGTTCAAATCCACAATAGCCTTATTCAATTCAATCTACTTCATCACTTGAATTGTAGGTGCTTCGGTTTATTAGAGAAATTAGAGCATGGAGTGATTCCAAGGAGAATAATGGACATTATCATTCACTGTGTGGAGCTTAAGGTGGATTTCTACTTTAAATGGGGGAAATTCCAAAGTTCGCAGGTAACTACTCATGAGGCCAGGAGTGAGACATAACTTCTTGCTTTGTATACAAGTTCTCTTCAAGTTGAAATAGTAATTGGGGTGCATAGAGTTTTTTTTTATCCCTAGGTGGTGGTTTTGCCTCATAAATTCGTCTCATGAATTAATTGGGCGTGTTAATTGTTAGTTTGCACACTTTGATCACACACTACACATATATCTCACCTAGATCAAGGGTCATTCATCAAAATTTATTTTAGGTTTTTAATTATAGTTAATTGTCCTTGATTTTCCTAAATTGAATGATTGATTTGTGGAACCATGATACTCATCAAATCACCTAGTTATAACATGTTCTAGGTAATTCAAAATTGGAAGCAAAATTGTAATTGTTGAAAAATTAGTCATAATGTGCATTCAAACCTATTCACCCCCTCTAGCTTTGTTTAGAGTTGAACATTTGTTGAATTACACACATCCTCAATACATTTCAATAATGCACCTCACCGTAAGGTATCCAAAATATCTCCTTGAGAGAAAAATCTTTCCACCCTAAGGTACACAATATCTCCACCGCTTCTTCCCAGATTCAATCCATGAGATACTAAGATGTCTTACAAATAAATGATGCACACGAAAATATCAATTCAACCGCCGTATGAACTAGCTAGGCTTTGACCTCGCGTACAAATGAGTATGTAGGTGCAATAGCGAGGCCGAGAATGAGCCCATGTGATATGTCACCGATATGTCAGCCCATAATGCATTCCAACAACTTACCACATCCTAAGGTATCCTAAATATCCCTTTGAATCACCTAAATTTCTATCCAGAGATACACAATATCTTAATTCACTAATTTTCGCATTTACCTTTCATAGCCAAGGAGCCGTGTGACCTCCCAATCATATGTAATCTGATAATGGATATACATATCCCTATATACAATTTTGATGATTCCAAAATGGCTCACAGACTACAAAACATGACATCCTTTACACAAAAAAATGACGTAAAAGCCTGTATCTTGTATGCATTCACGTGATTGAAATTTCACCCATGTCAAACCGTGAATCTTCTAATGTTCAAACACGTTATCCATGCCAAGTTCCACTTTTGCGCTCACACACACACAAACAACCAAAATATGTGCTATGCAGCAAACCACATAACTAACTACATTGACTTTAATTCCGTTGATAAATGAATATGTAGGCGCACTACCGAGTTCTTGCTCACGAGCCCAATTTAATGCACTTGCACACACTCACGCCCTTAAGGAATAAAAACAAAAGCGGTACTCAAATTTCCACCATATAAGTGACACCTTAATGTCCTTTCATAAATGACGCCCTGTTGTCCACCTCCCACCGACCGCTACCTTGGCTTCTAAAAAGAATTATTCTTTTGTCCTAAATAAAGTGTGTACATGCTATTGGGGCCTAACTACTAAGGTTTAAAAAAAAAGTCCCTATCCTACATCCAAGAAATATTTTGTAATTATAAAAAAAACTTCTTATAAAGAAAATATAAAACAAGTGGGGTGATTAATAACATTCCCACTTGTAACCCAGTCCCCGAGACCATAAATATATATAATAACCACAAGCCCTCGAAAGCCTTAGGGTGAGCACTATCGGCGGTCATTCACCCTATTAGGTATCATTACCCCACTTTTGTTTATTTTTTTATATAAAATAAGATGGATAATTTGATCAGAATAAAACCCTGCACATGCAGGCCAAGGCCAAAGCGAATACCAAACCAGGCATGGTGTCGAACAACATTCGGGGGTCACCGAATGGATGAGGCAGAGGCCACACCAAAATGTCTCACATCGATTCTGGACCTAAATAACACAATGACATATACAAATGAAAAAAAAAAAAATCCTTTTACACTTTTAAAAGATGACTCTTTAACTCAAAATGAATGGATATTGGATTCGAGATCATTGAATCATTGTTCCAAGTGAGAATATTTTGAGATGATCCAAGATAAGAAGAAATTCTTCTCATCTTTGGTTAACAGAAAAATGTGTCCTTTAAAGGATGGGAACGATGAATATCAAAATGTTTGATGGGGTCAAGAGCATTGGGTATTTGATATCCACTAGCCAATTGGATTTGTCAAATGATGTTAGCATGTGAAGTATTGAGAGTCAAACGCGGTTGTATGTTCCTAGAAAATGGAGAATATATGTAAGGGTTTCATCGTCTATAATAGACTTTAAAGGCGATAAGGAGAGGTGTGAACAAGTTATTGAATGCTTAAGGCATTTCTCATTTGTGGATTAAACATTGACATCATGTACTAGTTTTCTAGAAGCAAAATATGTTTAGAAAAAAATTGTAACTAGGGGAGGGGATAGTTAAGGGTTTCCTTCTAGGGTCAAATAATTCTTTTGACTCGGGCTTGTTACACACATGCATCAATAATTTTTATAAATGGGCATTAAGAATGGCCCAATTAAGTATGTGTGTAATTAGTACATGAAGGCCATTGGTGGAACATTTGTGCATTAACAAGAGGGGAGTCTCCATTAGATGGAGTAATTGTATTTTCTTACCACCGGAGATTTGTGAGGTTTTGAATCTAACTCCCCTACCAAGCAAAAGTCACTAGAACTCGTGGGAACTCACCCCCAATGAGAAGCTCACTGATGTGTTGTTATGTGCATAGATTCAATATGAACTTAGATTCTCTAAGGAATGGATATTACTGACTAACAAGGATTAAACGAGATAGATCACTACAGTAAACGAATTTCACAGCGAACGGGACTCAGGAGGTGTGGCCACTGCATTTAAGTGGGTGTTTTTCTGGTGTTTTTCACGTGCATCACTTAGGGTCTCTAAACTTGATTTGAAGGTGAGATTTGGATGTAATTGGGGCTTATGTTGAGTTATGGTGTGAATCTTGCTCGATTTTACCAATCTAACCTATTTTCTAAAATAGTAAAATTATTATCTTTATCTCTCTTGTATATGTAGGCAAGGTAAATTTATAGAACAACATTAAATCTCATGTTCATCTTGTATATTTGTGACTTATTTATATTTTGATCACCTTGTATATATCGATTGGGTTTGGTGATTGAAAGACCCTCCCATCTTCTCAATATTCAAAGTCATTCGACATGGCCTTCTCCCCACACCAATATAGCTAAAAGATTTGTAAGAATGATCATGAACCTTAAATCCCTGTTATATTAATTTACTTTTTCCTTTTCAATTTTTGTAATAAAATGCAAAAAAGTTTACCTAATAACTGCCTAAATTTTGCATATGGAGAAACCACTTAGTCCTATTTCATAAAATTATCCAATCAATAATAGAAGGTGCTGGATAATTTGAGGGTAACTTATTACTCTCTAACCAAAATGAGATAAACTTTGGAAAAGACGAGCTTCAAAACCCTGCTACAAAGTTGCCTCGGTGAAACTATTTCGTACCTAGCACCTTTGATTCCAAATGCTATAACTTTACCACTACAATATGAACTTATGTCCTATGAAAGGGCTTGAGGGCACATAATATTTCATTATTACCCTTGCTACTTTTAACAAGCATCTCTAGGCAGTGATAAACGTGTTATTATGCATCAACACACACAATCAAGGTAAAACAACTTCAAAAGTGTTTAGTAGATGGGTTGTCGATGTTTTTTCTTATAATATGAGAATTTTTTCTTGAGAAGAAACTCGCAAAGACACTTAAATATACATCCAATATTCTATTTATCATACGTGACACTCATCAGGTAACAACTTCGGAGTGGTATGATTTACTTGTTTATGATAACCAAGGATCGGAAATTAAAAATTGCCTTTAAGGCTTAATTTACAAGTAATATCTGAAGATAATCTTATGTATTATTTCTTACCTGGTGAGGGGGTAGTGCAGGGTTGACTTGGTTGGATCCCTCAATTCATAACTTTTTAAAACTACCTTATTCAACAAATATCAAAGGAAAATGCTATGGATACAAAGAAATTGCACAAAATGATTTGACAGTACAATAAATTTAATTTGGCACGAATATTGCATTTGTTCGCCCTTTATACTTATGCATTTTAGTCCACTCGGGTACTTTAATTCCTATATTTATGATCGTTAACCAGAACACCTCTATTTTAAATGCTTATATGTTTTGCGAGGTATGATTGAGCTTTTTGTTGGTATTAAAGTGCTTAGGGTGAAGTTTGGTCGCTTTTCGAAAAAGTTTCGTTGACTATTGCAACTTTGGGGGCATTTTAGTAATCTTTAGTACTCGTGTTTTGGTCTTGAGTTCTGCATGGAAGTTTTACCTCATTGATTTCTCTTCGTGTGGCCACTGATGGTGCATGATTTTGATTTATAATGAAGAAGTTATGGCAAGGTTTCATATTCAAAAGCACATTCAAGGGCATTTTAGTCAGTTTATCATCTTGGTTTTTGTCCCAATGTCTTCTTGGAAGTTGTATCCCTTTGAGTTATCTTCATATAGCTTTTGACTGCGCCTGATTATGAGTTATAACAAAGAAGTTACGACCTTTTCTGTATTGTTGATCCAAGCTGAAGAATCATCACTGTCAGGGGAGAATCGATTCGGAAATTTTCTGAATTGATTCACCTTCAGTAAAAGTCCGTAAATTTGTATTTTTAGTTGGATTTTTGGTTGGGTATTTATATGTAAACATTTTATTATGTTGGGAATTCATTTTATACTTCATAAGACACGATTTTTAGGATAGATTTTGAGGGTTTTTAATGGGGGCTTACCCTCTCCTCTCTTTGGGTTCATACCCACTTTGTAAGTATACTTCACTATTCATCATCATCTTCCTTTAATACATGCATTATTTCCTTATTTTCTTGTTTGTTAGATACTTTTCTTTCTTGATTATTTAGTTTTTGTTTATTAATTCTTGTTTTCCTAAGTTAATTTATTTTATTTACTAGTTTTAATTATGTGTAGTAACCCGTTTAAGGGTTGGGGTCATATTTCCGCCATTAATGGGTCTTGAGCTTCGAAATCTAGGTTTTGGGTAAAAATGAATTTAATTGAAACCGTGTGAATTAAAGTTGGAATATTAAGCGTTTAACTTTATTTATCACACAACCTTAGTATTTATAGAGATATTCCGAAATTAATCCATTTGTGATCATATTCGAGTGAAAGTTTGATCTTTCATTTTTGGATTAAGTTTCTTCATGTTTTATGTTTATAATCAATTGAATATGCTCGATTAAATGTTTTCAAACCAAAATCCTTTTTACGCATTATTTAGCCCATGGCGGGGATGTGATCCTAATCTCATTTTATTAATCTCTTTTTGGTTTTAATTAGCGTAGTTAAATTTTTCTTTTTGTTTCCTCCTTTTACACCATATCATCTTTTCTTTCCCCCCTTTTCTAAGTGTAAAAATAATTTAATCCTAAACACCATTCCTTGTGGATTTGATCCCTACTTGCCGCTACACTTTCATTTTTAGTGTGCCAAGTTGTGGTACCTTTTTGTATAGGGCGTAAGCACCAAACGAATTGTTTTAAATACGATGTTTATGCCTCATCAAAATTGTTGTACACTGTATTGAGACGAGTAATGTAAAATAATCCACTGCACTTCTATACTAGTTTGTGTAAATTTTTGTATAATTTCTTTGTACACATAGCCTTACTCAATGTCAAAATTCAATCCAAACACATTTAGGGGTCCAAAATTTTATTAACTTCAATTTGAGTTACTTTTTAAAAAATGTTTAATCAGACCTAGACACATCAAAATTTAGTAAACAAAATGATATATTCGATATTTAGTTGGTTAGGTAGTGAGGTTCACTTCTAAGTACTAAAATCAGATCTTATTAATTGACCAATAAAACTATTGGCACATTATGTAGTGTAATCATCACCTGATTCTTGTTGGCATAGACCTATCACTACACCACAATGGCTAATTTGCAACTAATAGAATATTTAAGTTGTAAGTAACACTTACAAAATTAATAACGATTTTTTCCACTAAAAAAAATTGTAAGTGTTCCAAACCATTGCTATATTTCTCGTCTTATTAGTACCCAAACCTAAAAGTGTAACATAGTACAAAAAGGTGTAAAAAAATTAATGCTCTTTCATAAAAGTGTAAACACTTTCCCTCCCGTCTTCCATCTCAAAACTCTCTCCCTCGCAAACATAGGTTTTATCCTTGACACTTTTTCACAAAATCGCAGCATCGACCAAAGACCTAGGGCTCAGTCTCTTTCATCCTCTTCTTTACAAAATTGCAGCAACATCACAGACCTAGGGCTGAATCTCTTTCACCCGTTTTCACAAAATCACAGCATCATTGATCACAATTTCGTCCTCTCAGTCTCCTTTATCACAGACCTAGGGTGAAAACCTGTGACGGTATATACCTGTTTTAATTGTATTTTTTTAATTGTAGTGTTTTTTCTTTCAATATTAAACATGATGTTTATATGTTATATGTTTTTTTTCCAATCGCAATATTTTTTTTTAATCTTAAACAAGATGGATATACATTTTTTTTCAATCGCATTGTTTTTTTTTTCAATCTCAGACATTATCGTTATATGTTTTCTAATCTTTTTTTTTGATTCAGGTATATTTGAGTCAATCGCAAACCGAGGGAACTGTTTTTATTTTCTTTCGATTCAGGTATAATGCTCAATCTTTATACATATTTTTGATTCAGTATATATGTGTATGATGGGGCTATACAGAGTCACGGTGTAGCAGAGGAATACAAACAACCAAAAAGAGAAAGAAAGTTTTCAAACATATAGTGTGTTCGAACAATAGAACAACAAAGAAATGTGATGTGATACAATATAAACGTACTCATGAACTTGCCAAAAACTTTGAATATTGTCGAATTTCATTTTAATATAAACGATCTCTACATCCACTATATTACAATTGGTTCTGAATTACAATACTTTTAACAATTGTACTAACTGAATTATGCAAAATGTGTAATAATTTGTAATCTTGAGTTTCTAGTAATATAACTGGTCTGTGTAATTTTGGGACTCTAGCCTTGTTCTAGGATTTAGTATAAGACCATTTTTTAATAGCCTGAAGTCAATACACTCGTTAGTTAGACGGTATAGTTATTTAGGATATGTATCAGGGATTTGAGGTCACGACTCTAAGATATGAGTATTAGAACTTGGGGGAACATTAAAATTCTGGTGTTGCACTTCGTATGGAATTTGTTGATTGAGAATGCAGCATCTCATGCGTATTTGTGTTATCATACCTCATATTACTTTAACTTAGAGCGTAGTCTAGTAGGAGGTATCAGTCAGATGAATAACTAGGATAGAAATTGATGTCTTAAATTCATTGATACGAATAGTTATTGACGTTAAGGATGTATCTTCCTAAGCTAGGCAAAATCGAAATCGTTTGACGAAGTGCAGGCTTGTGAATTCTGATGATCAAAATAATTCACGATAATGGGTTACTTGGGTGATTAGAATGATATTTGGTGATTATAAATTATTTTGAGGTACTGCTTATATGGATATGATAGGCATGATTGGGAGTTAGAAATAAGACCTTAGGGTCCACCATAGTTGTGTTAAATTAATGGTATGAGACATTAGGGTTAGACTATAGTTTAAAAGATACCTAGGATTGGAATTAGATTATTGGAGTGATGTTTTGTCAGTTGACGATCGTAAATTTCGAGGACGAAATTTCCTAAGGAGGGAAGAATGTAATATCCTGGTCTAAACATTTTACTTAATCCTCGTATATAGTCGTAATAAAACGACATACATGGAAACTTGTATCAGTAAGATGAGGTTGTATTTTAATTTAAACTAACTTGGAGGCCTGAAAATAATTATTGAAAATTTGGGATTGAATTAAATAAAGACAAATTGTGGATTTTGGGCTTATTATCTATTGAGTAGTCAAAATTATAGGGCATATACATATTGGGGTATAAATTAGAGTTGAAGAAAAATTAAGTAAATTACAGATATTTTTTTATAAAGTCTTATATAAGGGTTATGGAACTCATAAGTTATAAATCATATAAGCCCGTTTGAGATTTTATAAATTAAGTGGGGAAAATGTGCAAATAAAGAATAGTGGATTAATGGCAAACCCCATTCTCCCATTTATATTACTCTCGCCCGAATCTATAAAGGGGAAACATATGCTAAAAAAAATAAACTTTAGATCCGACCCATATGTATGAACCTCTATCTCTAAACGAAATATACAATCGGACTACAAGAATTGAAAGAACTGCATAAACATGGGAGCCCTTGCCATCGGGTTCAAGTGACGCACTGAGTCACTAGAATGACCCTGTAAAATGACAGACTCTCTCTCTCCTAGATGCTGAGAGGTCGACCACCATCACCAAATCTCACCAGCTCGTGCCTTACACTTCGGATTAATAAAGGCATATACATGAGGTGTTCTTTTGGGTTAAATGACGGATCACGGGTACCATCAAAGGGAAGCGTGGATGGTACTACCTCTTTCCCTCCTTGTTATTGGTACAACCATCCATCAGGCCTAGGATTTGAGGTCAACTCATTCTGTAAGAAATCAGAATAGCTATTGACATGCTAACTAGTTTTGTCTTGGGATTAATTAAGGGAGAAACACTGGTACAAGGAAAAAAAAATCCTATTTCTTTACCGGAAACTTTTGAACACTGTCACATTCTGAACATCGGCTTGACCTTGCAGATGAAAGGAACTTATCAAGGATCACGGGTGATAATACGCAAATATTGCGTATTTCATCCTATGAACCTACGCATTTTATACCCCTCAGGTTTCTTATTCCCTATATTTATGCTCGTTAACCAGACAACTTGAATTTCTATGATAACATGTTTTGCAGGGGTAAATTGAGTTTTTATAGGTATTTGGACGCTGAGTGTGAAGTTCGGAGGCTTTTCACTCGATTTCCGTACATGATCGCACGTTCAAGGGTATTTTAGTCTTTTCATAGTTTGGGCACCTGGCCCAACATCTTCACGAAAGTTATATCCCTCCTCGCAAGCTTCGTATAACCGTGAACGGTGCACGATTTTGATTTAGAACGAAGAAGTTACGACGATTCTAGCGGAGAAGAAAACCATTCAAACCAAAGCAAGGAAACTTATGCAGACCTGTAGCCATCGATCGATCGATCCTTCACATTTTGGCCATTGTGGGGAGATCGTGGGCTTCAATTTTCACCATCGATCGATCGATCAAATGGATCGATCCCCTGTTTTTTGAGATATTTTCCTTTTCTTTTCTTTCTTCTTTTCTTTTATCCCAACTTACTATATAAGGGATTTTTGTGTAAATATCAAATATATTCAGTTTTCTTTAGTTTTAGCTTAAGGTTTTGGGTTTGGAGAGCTTGGTTTCATTTCTCTTTGGGTTGACAACCATTTGGGGTGTGTATGTTGAACTTTCCACTTCCTTTACCATTAATAAAGTTGTTCTTGTTTAAATCTTGATTTATAGGTTAATGTACATGCTTTATTTCTTGCTTTTCTAGTTTAATTAGAATAAATTAGTTTAGTTCATGTATTACCCTTAGATAAATAGGGTCGGGATTTCGTTCCACCATTAACGGGCCCCGAGCTTCGAAAATTAGGTTTTGTGCAGAATTGCATTTAATTGAACCCGCGCGTATTAAAGTCGGATTATTACACATTTAACTTTCTGTGTCATGCAATGTTAGTGTCTATAGCGATAATTCGAATTTAATCCACGTGCGACCAATTTTCAATTAACTGTTTATTCACGCAACTTTGGCTTAAATTCCTTATTGTGTGAAGTTTATGATTAATTGATAATGCTCGATTAAATTGCTCTCGAGTCGGAATTCTAATTAATAGTTGTTTCGATCCGTATGGTTGGATGATATACCGATCCTCGCTTTTACTTTATTTTGACTTTACTTCTCTCTTTTCTTTTATCTACAACCACCCATCACCTTTTACATTTTTATTCCTGAATTAATAATCCAATTAAAATCTATCGAACACTCCCTGTGGATTCGATACCCGACTTACCGCTATACTTGTATCGCAAGTGTAGTCGTAATTTAGGTTTTTGTATCAGTGCGGTGAAATAGAAAACAACGATTAGCATCCTGACACGATGCTACTTTTCACGCGGTGAATCAAAATGGCGCCATTGCCGGGTATGAGTTTGTTTTAGACTTTGTTTGATTTAGTATTTCGTAGTATTTTCTTTCTATTTGTATTATTTGCTAATATTTTTGCAGGACTTCCACATTTGAGCACTTAGAAATGCTTGAATTTCTCGCGGGTGCATATCTTTGTGGAATTCGCCACTTTGAGCCATTTTTGGGGTAAGCATGTCTTATTCCAATTCTTTCAGTAATCATTGTTATAATTCTCAAAATTCCTGTAATTCTATGACTTTCGGTGAATACTTAGAATCCCAAAGAATTTCAAATTCAAATATGACTTTGGGCGAGTATAACGAAAGTCAAAACTTGGGTAATTGCCATTTTGATGATAATGATAATGAATTTGGGCCTTTACCTCCTTATAATAGGAATTTTGAAACGAATTGCAATACTTTTCAAAATTCCTACAATAATGAGTTTTCGTTTAAGTCCGATGGTAATTTTCAAAGTTCCCATTTTCAAGGATCCGCATCTCGACCTATGACATTCAGTGAGGGCTTGCGTATACCTGAAAATGAGAAAATTATAAATCGTTATCGGGAAGAAAATCATTTGTGGGAACATGCATTGGATTTATTATTTGAGTCTGACGATGATTTTGCTTTCGAGACTTTTGAAGTTGAAGAATGTTTTGAAGTCGAAGAATGTTTTGAACCAAATGAGGTCTTTGTGCCTACTTTGGAACAAACCATTCTCGGCTGTGGCCATTGCATAATAGATATTGAAAGTGAGGATGAAAATGATGTAATATCTATTTGCAATGAAATGATTTCTTCTTTGGCCCCCAAAGAAGAACATTTCATTGAAAATTATATTAATTCCTTCGAAACTCAATCTTCATGCGATGATGATTCATCTCACGAGTTTGAATTTTTTTTATCCCCATTTTCATTCTCTGTTATCACACCGTCACAAGTACCCGATGATTCGGTTTCAAACTTTAATGTTTTAAACCTTTTCGCCGATGAGGAGTACTTGCTCCGTGATCGCATCTTTACCTTTGTGTGTGCCACCTCCCATTCCAATTTCAAAATCTTTGGGAGGATATTTAGCTTTTCTCGGTCCCCACATGTTTTTGTCACCCATTCAATCCAAATCCCCCATCGTCCCTCCAATACTTTTAATTGATGATGGTTCCTTTGTTACGCCTTACACATGCCTTCCGTTGTTCAAACGGAATTCATATTTTTCGAAAGGCATGCTTGAGTGTGAGGGTACACCGATTATCCTCCAAATTCAAATCATTTTCATGGTGGACCCCCAGCTATTTAGACTTCTAGTGTATAGTTAGTGTGAAGCCTAAATAGTAGGTTGTACATAGTTAGCTTTTTATTCTTTCTTTCTTCTTATTTTTTCTTTCCTTTTTAATTTAGTCTAGGGTAATTAGTTAACTTTTTGTTATTTGTTTTTGCTATGCTCGGTACTAACTTGTTTTGTAGATTCTTTGGACTTGTTCTTATGGGGATCTCTCCAGTTTTGGGTAATATCGCTCTTTTCCTCTCTTTAACTTGGTTCTTAATTCACATTGAGGACAATGTCATGTTTTAAGTTAGGGGGTGAGGGATATTCTATCCATTTATTTATTTAGTCCATGTTTTTGCTCACATGTTAGTTACTTAGTATGCTTTTCTTAGAAAAATTAAAAATTTCAAAAAGATTTTCTTTCTTTTTTCTCCTTTATTGGGCATCTTGCCTTTGTTTTCGATGATAAATTTCAATAATTGCTCGATCCAATAGACAACCCAATAATGCATGTTCTCGATTTTAGAAGTTATTAGACTTTAGTCTCAATTATTGATATTATGAATAACTTCATGAATTAAACTTTAATCCCATGAGCACATGCACTTTTATTATTCTATTGATTTGGTTTAAGATTTTTATAGCTCGGTAATCTTTTGTTGCATTGTATATACTTACACCGAGTAAGCTTTTTACCTTTTGTCGTTTGTGAGTGTATACACTATTCTTTTCTCATTGAAAATGTTGAAGTCGTTGGTAATCTCTCTATTCTTTCATTGATCATTCATTAATTGAGTTCATACTTGAAATGTGTTACTTGATCATGATTTTGATATATTATTTTGACTCGAGAATTGCGTAAACTTTGTGAAATGATCATAGGCCATCTTTGTTATATCACCCATATTAGCCTTGACCTCCCCGTATATGTTTACCCTTGTTAACCCCTTTGAGACTAAATATTAGCCTTTCGTTTAATAACCCCAATTCCATAACCAACTCCGCATTGGAATTATATACCATACATACACCTTCCATACGTTTGTTTGGAATGTTACTTGGGAGATTGAATGATGTTGTTGTGTTGCGGTTGTAATTTAGCATATGAGAGCGTGATAAGTGAAGAAAAGAGATGAAAAAGAGAAAGCAAAAAGCAAAAGAAAACAAGAGAAAAAGAAGAAAAGAAAAGAAAGAGAAAGTTGTAAATATTGTGTATATAGTTCAATAAGTTTTGATTACTCTCCCCGATGATATATCTAATGCCTTTTTTGAATTTGTTTTCCAATTTTGATATTGCTCGTATTTTCCCATTATCCTGGGTTTTCATTCCGAACACTTTGAATCCGTACATACATCCCTTTCATTTATACCCTAGCCTAGCTTACATTACAACCCTACTAAAGTCCTATGTGATCTTAGGTTGATGTAATTCAAAAGTCATAATAGTATACATTTCACCTTCTTTAATGAGCGGTATCCTTTCATTGAGATTACAATTTTTAATTTTATTTATAGCATTCTTCATTTGTGACAAGTGTGCGGCCTAGTTTCCCTTTACATTTACTCTTTATGCCCTCATGTTCTGTGTGTTACCTCCCTGTTTCGAATGAATTCACTTGATGAGTGTAATGCCCGTGAGGATTGAATATATGCTTGCGTTAATTTAGTATCCGGTTTATATAAGTTTTTGCCAAATCATACTTTTCATGAGCTCGCCCCCTCCCACATTTTAAGGTTTCAATTCTATGAGGTGCATTCTATAAAGTTAATGATTTCAGACTTTTGTTTGAATTTGTTCAATTTGCTAATAATGCGTATGAAATCCTTTTCGTTATTATTGGGGTTGTCGCATGTTGGTTTGGGCATAGTTTGAGGAAACCATGTGAAGTTTATGGGTATCATCCCTGAAAACCCTCACGAGATGACACTCATCCACCAGGGTAACCTGGGGGTTTAACGGCTTATTGCATACGCTAAATGCAATCGAATCGCCCGCAAGAGTGGCCTTTTACTTGTATACCATACTTTTGTACTATCTCCTTCTTTTGGTTTACTTGTAGTTCTTTTTGCATCCTATTTCATTGCTAGGGACTAGCAATGTGTAAGTTAGGGGGTGTGATAATACGCAAATATTGCATCTTTCATCCTCCGAACCTAAGCATTTTAGCCCCCTCGGGTATCTTATTCCCTATATTTATGCTCGTTAACTAGACAACATCGGATTTCTATAATAACTTGTTTTGTAGGGGTGCATTGAGTTTTTATAGGTATTTGGATGCTAAGTGTGAAGTTCGGATGCATTCCGCTCGATTTTCGTACATGATCGCATGTTCAAGGGCATTTTATTATTTTCATAGCTGGGCACCTGTCCCAACATCTTCAAGGAAGTTGTATCCCTCCTCTCAAGCATCGCGTGGCCGCAAACGGTGCGCGATTCCAATTCAGAACGAAGAAGTTACGACAATTTTAGCGGAGGAGAAAACCATTAGAACCAAAGCAGGGGAAACTTATGCAAACCTGTAGCCATCGATCGATCCTTCACATTTTGGCCATCGTGGGGAGACAGTGGGCTTTAATTTTCACCATCGATCGACCGATCAAATGGATCGATCGATCGATCCCCTATTTTTTTGAGATATTTTCCTTTTCTTTTCTTTCTTCTTTTCTTTTATCCCAACTTACTATATAAGGGATTTTTGTGTAAATATCAGATATATTCAGTTTTCTTTAGTTTTAGCTTAGGGTTTTGGGTTTTGAGATCTTGACTTCATTTCTCTTTGGGTTGACAACCATTTGGGGTGTGTATGTTGAACTTTCCACTTCCTTTACCATTAATAAAGTTGTTCTTGTTTAAATCTTGCTTTATAGGTTAATTTACATGCTTTATTAATTAGTTTACTTTCTTCATTTCTTGCTTTCCTAGTTTAATTAGCATAAATTAGTTTAGTTCATGTATTACCCTTAGATAAATAGGTTCGGGATTTCGTTCCACCATTAACGGACCCCGAGCTCTGAAAAATTAAGTTTTTGTGCAGAATTACGTTTAATTGAACCCGCGCATATTAAAGTCGGATTATTACGCGTTTAACTTTCTCTGTCATGCAAAGTTAGTGTTTATAATGATAATCCGAATTTAATCCGCGTGGGACCAATTTTTGGTTAATTGTTTATTCACGCAACTTTAGCTTAAATTCCTTATTGTGTGAAGTTTATGATTAGTTGATAATGCTCGATTAAATTGCTCTCAAGACGGAATTCTAATCAATAGTTGTTTCGATCCGTATGGTTGGATGATATCCCGATCCTCGCTTTTACTTTATTTAGACTTTACTTCTCTCTTTTCTTTTATCTACAACCACACATCACCTTTTACATTTTTATTCCTGAATTAATAATCCAATTAAAATCTGTCGAACACTCCCTGTGGATTCGATACCCGACTTACCGCTGTACTTGTATCGCAAGTGTAGTCGTAATTTAGGTTTTTGTATCAGCGCGATGAAATAGAAGATAACGATTAGCGTCCTGACGCGATGCTACTTTTCACGTGTGATCAAAATTTTTATTTCATTGCTAGGGACTAGCAATGAGTAAGTTAAGGGGTGTGATAATACGCAAATAATGCGTATGTCATCTCTCGAACCTATGCATTTTAGCCCCTTCGGGTACCTTAATCTCTATAATTATGCCCGTTAACCTCACAACCACGGTTTATATTGTTAACATGCTATATGAGGTATAATTGGGCTTTTGTAGATATTTAGGTACTAAGAATGGAGTTCAGACGCATTCCGCTCAAGTTCCATACGCAATCGTACGTTTAAGGGAAATTCGGTCAATTCACAGTTTGGGCCCCCAACATCTACACAGAAGTTGTAGCCCTCCTTGCAAGCTTTGCGTGGCCATGAACGGTGCGCGAATCCGATCCCTAATGACGAAGTTCTAGCGTTTCTAGCGGAAGGGAATTCCAAACCAACCAAAACAGGGGGAAGATTATGCAGCCCTGCTTGATCGATCAATCGATCAAAAGGATCGATCGATCTATCCTTCACATTTTGCCTATCGTGGGGAGACAGTGGGCTTTAATTTCACCATCGATCGATCGATCAAATGGATGGATCGATCGATCCCCTATTTTTTTGAGATATTTTCCTTTTCTTTTCTTTCTTCTTTTCTTTTATCCCAACTTACTATATAAGGGATTTTTGTGTAAATATCAGATATATTCAGTTTTCTTTAGTTTTAGCTTAGGGTTTTGGGTTTTGAGATCTTGACTTCATTTCTCTTTGGGTTGAAAACCATTTGGGGTGTGTATGTTGAACTTTCCACTTCCTTTACCATTAATAAAGTTTTTCTTGTTTAATTCTTGCTTTATAGGTTAATTTACATGCTTTATTAATTAGTTTACTTTCTTCATTTCTTGCTTTCCTAGTTTAATTAGTATAAATTAGTTTAGTTCATGTATTACCCTTAGATAAATAGGGTGGGGATTTCGTTCCACCATTAACGGACCCCGACCTCTGAAAATTAAGTTTTTGTGCAGAATTACGTTTAATTGAACCCGCGCATATTAAAGTCGGATTATTACGCGTTCAACTTTCTCTATCATGCAACGTTAGTGTTTATAATGATAATCCGAATTTAATCCGCGTGGGACCAATTTTCGGTTAAATGTTTATTCACGCAACTTTGGCTTAAATTCCTTATTGTGTGAAGTTTATGATTAATCGATAATGCTCGATTAAATTGCTCTCGAGACGGAATTCTAATCAATAGTTGTTTCGATCCGTATGGTTGGATGGTATCCCGATCCTTGCTTTTACTTTATTTAGACTTTACTTCTCTCTTTTCTTTTATCTACTACCACCCATCACCTTTTTCATTTTTATTCCTGAATTAATAATCCAATTGAAATATGTCGAACACTCCCTATGGATTTGATACCCGACTTACCTTTCTACTTGTATCGCAAGTGTAGTCGTAATTTAGATTTTTGTAACAGCACGGTGAAACAGAAAACAATGATTAGCGTCCTGACGCGATGCTACTTTTCACATGTGATAAAAATGTTTATTTCATTGCAAGGGACTAGCAATGTGTAAGTTAGGGGGTGTCATAATATGCAAATATTGCGTATTTCATCTCTCGAACCTACTCATTTTAGCCACTCGGGTGCTTTAATCAATATATTTAAGACCGTTAACTCGAGAACCTCGGTTTATATTGTTAACATGCTATATGAGGTATAGTTTGGCTTTTGTAGGTATTTAGGTACTAAGAATGGAGTTCAGACGCACTCCACTCAAGTTTCGTACGCAATCGCACGTTTAAGGGCAATTCGATCAATTCACAGTTTGGGCACCTGTACCAACATCTTCACGGAAGTTGTATCGCTCCTTGCAAGCTTCGCGTGGCCGTGAACGGTGCGCAAATCCGATCCCTAACGAAGAAGTTACGGCGTTTCTAGCGGAAGGGAATTCCAAACAAACCAAAATAGGGGGAAGATTATGCAGCCCTGCTTGATCGATCAATCGATCAAAAGGATCGATCGATCGATCTTTCACATTTTGGCTATCGTGGGGAGACAGTGGGCTTTAATTTTCACCATCGATCGAAAATCAAATGGATCGATCGATCGATCCCCTATTTTTTTGAGATATTTTCCTTTTCTTTTCTTTCTTCTTTTCTTTTATCCCAACTTACTATATAAGGGATTTTTATGTAAATATCAGATATATTCAGTTTTCTTTAGTTTTAGCTTAAGGTTTTGGGTTTTGAGATCTTGACTTCATTTCTCTTTGGGTTGACAACCATTTGGGGTGTGTATGTTGAACTTTCCACTTCCTTTACCATTAATAAAGTTCTTGTTTAATTCTTGCTTTATAGGTTAATTTACATGCTTTATTAATTAGTTTACTTTCTTCGTTTCTTGCTTTACTAGTTTAAATAGTATGAATTAGTTTAGTTCATGTATTACCCTTAGATAAATAGGTTTGGGATTCGTTCCGCCATTAACGGACCCTGAGCTCTGAAAATTAGGTTTTGTTCAGAATTGCGTTTAATTGAATCCGCGTATATTAAAGTCTGATTATTACGCATTTAACTGTCTCTATCATGCAACGATAGTGTTTATAACGATAATCCTAATTTAATCCGCGTGCGACCAATTTTTGATTAATTGTTTATTCACGTAACTTTGGCTTAAATTCCTTATTGTGTGAAGTTTATAATTAATTGATAATGCTCGATTAGATTGCTCTCAATCCGAAATTCGAATTAATAGTTGTTTCGATCCGTATGGTTGGATGGTATCCCGATCCTCGCTTTTACTTTATTTAGACTTTACTTTTCTCTTTTCTTTTATCTACTACCACCCATCACCTTTTACATTTTTATTCCTGAATTAATAATCCAATTAAAATCTGTCGAACACTCCCTATGGATTCGATACCCGACTTACTACTATACTTGTATCGCAAGTGTAGTCGTAATTTAGATTTTTGTAACAGCACAGTGAAACAGAAAACAATGATTAGCGTCCTGACGCGATGCTACTTTTCACGCGTGATAAAAATGTTTATTTCATTGCAAGGGACTAGCAATGTGTAAGTTAGGGGGTGTGATAATATGCAAATATTGCGTATTTTATCTCTCGAACCTACGCATTTTAGCCCCCTCGGGTGCTTTAATCTCTATATTTAAGACCGTTAACCCGAGAACCTCGGTTTATATTGTTAACATGCTATATGAAGTATAGTTGGGCTTTTGTAGGTATTTAGGTACTAAGAATGGAGTTCAGACGCATTCCACTCAAGTTTCGTACTCAATCGCACGTTTAAGGGCAATTCGATCAATTCACATTTTGGGCACCTGGACCAACATCTTCCCAAAAGTTGTATCCCTCCTTGCAAGCTTCGCGTGGCCGTGAACGGTGCGCGAATCCGATCCCTAACGAAGAAGCTACGGCGTTTCTAGCGGAAGGGAATTCTAAACAAACCAAAATAGGGGGAAGATTATGCAACCCTGCTTGATCGATCAATAGATCAAAAGGATCGATCGATCGATCCTTCACATTTTGGCTATCGTGGGGAGACAGTGGGCTTTAATTTTCACCATCGATCGATCGATCCCCTATTTTTTTGAGATATTTTCCTTTTCTTTTCTTTCTTCTTTTCTTTTATCCCAACTTACTATATAAGGGATTTTTGTGTAAATATCAGATATATTCAGTTTTCTTTAGTTTTAGCTTAGAGTTTTGGGTTTTGAGATCTTGACTTCATTTCTCTTTGGGTTGACAACCATTTGGGGTGTGTATGTTGAACTTTCCACTTCCTTTACCATTAATAATGTTGTTCTTGTTTAATTCTTTCTTTATAGGTTAATTTACATGCTTTATTAATTAGTTTACTTTCTTCATTTCCTGCTTTCCTAGTTTAATTGGTATAAATTTATTTACATCATGTATTACCCTTAGATAAATAGGTTCGGGATTTCGTTCCACCATTAACAGACCCCGAGCTCTGAAAATTAGGTTTTTGTGCAGAATTGCGTTTAATTGAACCCGCGCGTATTAAAGTTGGATTATTACGCGTTTAACTTTCTCTGTCATGCAACGTTAGTGTTTATAACGATAATCCTAATTTAATCCGCGTGCGGCCAATTTTCGATTATTTGTTTATTCACGCAACTTTGGCTTAAATTCCTTATTGTGTGAAGTTTATGATTAATGGATAATGCTCGATTAAATTGCTCTCAAGCCGGAATTCTAATTAATAGTTGTTTTGATACGTATGGTTGGATGATATCCTGATCCTCGCTTTTACTTTATTTAGACTTTACTTATCTCTTTTCTTTTATCTACAACCACCCATCACCTTTTACATTTTTATTCCTGAATTAATAATCCAATTAAAATCTGTCGAACACTCCCTGTGGATTCGATACCCGACTTACCGCTATACTTGTATCGCAAGTGTAGTCGTAATTTAGGTTTTTGTATCAATGCGGTGAAACAGAAAACAACGATTAGCGTCCTGACGTGATGCTACTTTTCACGTGTGATCAAAATGTTTATTTCATTGCTAGGGACTAGCAGTGTGTAATCTAGGGGCTGTGATAATACGCAAATATTGCGTATTTCATCTCTCGAACCTACGCATTTTAGCCCCCTCGGGTGCCTTAATCTCTATATTTAAGCACGTTGTAATACCCCATATTTTTATGCTTTCTAAATTTGGGGATTTATTAAATTTAATGTGAGTTCTTAATTTAATATAAATCTGTAATTTCTTTTTTTTTATGATTACTAACGTGATGTGAGTTAGTAAGTATGGGAAAATTGTTGAATATTACAAATGACAAAGTAATATATGATATTGGTTCTATTAAATGTCACGAGTGAATAAAATGACAATTTTGGAAATTTAAGTCGGGACCCGCCTGTGTCGTGTCGTGACTAAATATTGATTAATAAAAGTGAATAAATTATAAGTCACCCGTATGGTCATTTCGAGTGCGCCAAAGTGTCCGAAAGGGTCGAGATAGTAAAAAATATGTACCCGGGGGTTTAGTTTGGGTCTCGGGGCGTTTTTAGGCCTATTTAGCACCCCGGGAGGGCGTTTTGGACATTTTGTAATTTTGGGTAATTAAACCCACCAAAATTACAAGGTTATATCAGATGCTTAGGGTTGACTTCTAGGGTCAACACAACCAAAATCAAGTGACGTCCATTGGAGAAGGAGAGAGCTTGCTAAGGAATTCTAGGCCGAAAACTCCTCCGTTTGCGCCGTTGTCGCTGCCAAACGAGAGATCACGTCGCAAGGATCGTAACCACACTAATTTCAGCACAAATCAGAGACCAAAAATTCCCAGGCAAGTATTTATCTTGCTTAATTTTGTTAATGCATCATTCATGTTAGTCTAGAGTTGATTAGGATGAGTTTCATAGAAGAAAACCCATGTTGGAGATAGGAAAATTGCATGTAGTAATGATATAAATGTTAGTCTGGAAATCCCCCTTCATATGTAGAGGTTGAACCACGGATTTATGATGGATTAGAAGTAGAAATTCTGGAAAAAGGTTGATTAGAACAAAGTTAAAGAAATTTCTAGGGTTCATGAGATTTATATAAGTTTTGGCCCTTTAATCCTTGGTTATTGATGAAAATTCACATGCTTTACGTAGGAGATTGTTAGTTTGGGTTTATAATGTTTGTAGTACAAATTTCTGGGAGTTTGGGTGTTAAAAATCCGGATTTGGATGATGTTGAATGATAGAAACCATAACTGTTAATCTGCAGAATTCGCCACACCTGTTTGATCGGTCGATCGAACCAGGAGTGTCGATCGATCGACGCATCGATCGATCGAGCCCCTGCCATCGATCGATCGACCCCTCCTGGCAGATTAATAATTCCCCTTCTAAATAGTTGAATTTAATTTAAAGGTGTAATAATCCTTGGACATCCTTAATAAAATATTTTGGGAGATAAGAAGACCAGTAGGACTTATTAAAAATATGAAATCTTTAATATAAGACGAGATTTACATTTTCGGGGAAGTTTTCATAAAAGGGACGATGGAACTATGTATTAAAGAAAGAGACGCGTAAGATAGTTACGTTGGAAAGTAAATGAGTACCTACTTTAATTTCACTTGGGAGTATAGAAATTCGCGAATCTCACTTGATAAGTTGGAATAATCCCACAAATTAAGATAAGAGGCAACCGTTGTATGTGATAACTAAATAATGAATAATAACGACAAATGCCATAATTATGGGTTATGAGATGTACCTAAATTTGATATGGAAATAGTAGTATATTTATATGACTGTGTTTATGCATATACTATATACGTGTGAAAATCATGCCCGCGCTACTTGCTATCCCTGAGGTTACCGCACTGGGACAGTCTTATCTCGATGGGACCTTTATGGGGGATATTGACTCGTACCCTAGAAGATAGAAATCCTTCGGTACATGCTATCGAATCGATAGTTCAGACGGTCCTAAGAGACATGAGGGCATGTACTGACCTCTTAGAGACTTGGAATCTATGATTCGCCTCAATGTTGTTTGTGTTTGTATTAATACAGTTAGAGAGTGATTCCGAACTTGTATTTCCCTTAGTATGAGTGATACGAGGATTGGATAGCAGAGTATGCTCGCACCATAAATTTTTATGTGGGGTTCTGTTAGAATATATATATTATATGTGTATTTAATATATATATTAAAATCTGGAATTTGGGAACTACCTACTGTGTTTATGGTAAGTAAGATATGAATAATTATTTCAATTTGGGAATAAGTGTTTGAAAAGTATAATATATTGCTGAGAGACTTTATTAGTAAATAAGGTTAAATGAGAACTATGTTGTTAAATGAAATGAACCTCTTATCAGTTGAATTTGTCAGATTAAAATCTTACGAGCGACAAGATAAGTTAAACCGTTGGGAAGGTTAGTACGATAGGCGTGCACATTAGAAGAGAGGTGAGAATTTCTCAAGGGAGTGTCGCACTAATATGTTGTTGCATTGGCCAATAAACATTTTAAATACTTGCTAAACAAATTTTGAATCGTTTTTACAGCCGGGCTCTGACCCGTTTCCATTTTCTTTTCTCTCTCGTATATATATGTATATATTACAGGTGCCCAGCCACAGGGGCATATTGCATAGGATCCTTTGGAAGGAACGTGCCGCAGCTTAGGTGGGAGTTGCAGGTCTCTTACTTAGACGACCTCATTTCTTGATTCCACTCCTAGCATTTATTTTATCAGTTGGGCATGTGTCGCCCTTTTCCATTATTCAGTCGTTTTGTTGGATATTGTAATTCATTTATTTCCAGTATGTACACTTTGGATTTTTATTACTATCAAGATGTTTTCCTTTAAGTTTTAATGTTGGGATTTATTTGTTGAATGTTTAACTCTTTGGGATTATAAGTTACAGGATAATTGTTGTGTGATTCTTTAAATTGTGAATTATGTAAAGTTTTAAATGTTGGCTTATAAAATAAAATTTGGAAAGTAATATAATAAAAAATGGTTTTGACACTTAGCTTAATTATTTAGGGTGTTTAAATTGGAAAAGTTACTTTTATGACAGTGATGCTAAGAATGAACCAACTGTTCACCTTGATTTTAATTTAATAAAGGAGTGATCGCCCGGCATTTAATTAGGTGGGGTGTCACAGGTGGTATCAGAGCATCAGGTTCTAGTGTCCTTAGGATCTGTATGGCTTATTTCGCTTTCAGCTTAACATTTTTGTTATAGAGCCCTATTTTAGGATTGTTGTATTCTTGCTTTTACGATTACGTCTTCAGCTATTTGAGATTTGATAATTACTGTAAGACTAATATATTTCTTCACGTTCCAGATGCCTCCGAGACGTGCACCAAAGGATAGGCATGCCCAAGCCGAGCAGCCAGCAGCTCCGGCTCAGGTAACGATGAATGCTAATGAGGTAGCCGCTATTATTTCTCAGGCGGTGAATGCCGCGTTGGCGGTAGTACAGCAGGATCCAGCCCAGATTCAGGCAGTGGCGCCAGTACCTGCACAACTTCCATCAGCATGGGAGTAGGTTAGGGATGCCTTTCAGAAGGCATATCCCCCTGAGTTCTCGGGTAGTTCAGATATCATCATCCTTTTGCCAATGGAAGAAAGATATCAAGAGGCATCTGCGTATGTATTAGTGCACGGACGTGCAGAAACAGTTGTTGGCCTCATTTAAGCTAGTGGGGGCCGCTTTGCAGTGGTGGGAATCCACCACCACCTTGGAGGAGAGGGATACTCTCCCGATTTAGTCATTCTGGGAGCGATTTGACCGCAAGTACTTCCATCCGCCGTGCAAACCAAGATGAGGTGAAAGTTACTGAACTTGAAACAGGAGAATTCTACTGTTGTTGAGTATGAAGAGGAGTTCACGAGACTTCTCACTATAGTGCCAGACGAGGCACCCACTGAGGGCCAGAAGATATTGTTGTTTGTGGACGGGTTAGCTTGGAGGATCCGTCAGCACCTTATAGGGAATCTGTGTCTGAGTACCTTCATAGATGTACTCAATGCTGCTTTACTACACTGCCAGGATCACCGCTTCCATTTGCAGGGAAGCAAGCGGGCAAGAGAGTCCGGCCAGCAGGGCAGGACAAGGGGCAGTGGCACTAGTGGAGCACTGACATCTCAGGGGCAGACTCGTCAGCATGAGCAGAGTTCCCATCAGGGGGACCCTGCCAAGCGGTTTCGATCAGGTGATTCCCGACAGGGATTTGGGGGATTTAGGCAGGGTCAGCAGGGCCACCCTAATCAGCAGGTCCATCAAGGCCATCACCACCAGCAGCAGGGCCAACAGGGCCAACAACGTTTTCATCAGGGCCAATAGGGCCAGTGGCAGGGCGGTAACGACCAACAGGGCCGTGGTCATCAGGTCCAGAGGGGAGGTAATTTCAGAGGTCGATGTTTTGTGTGCGGTAAGCATGTCCATAAGCGACAGGATTGTCTAGAGGGTGATAGGGCCCCACAGCAGCAGGGTGCCCATAATGAGCCACAGAGGCCACTTTTTCCAGCCACCCTCCCAACACCAGCTCAGGTACCAGTCCTACTAGCCATTCCAGCCGCTTCGGTGCAGCAGGGGCAGTTATAGTACGAACGTGTCTATAACGTCCACCAGGCAGCAGCTCCACAGGCACCCCCCGTGATTGAGGGTACGTTTCCTATCCATGGTACTATGGGTCAGGTTTTATTTGATACTGGGGCGACGCACTGTTTTATAGCTACCCATTTTGCGAAGGCCTTAGGGTTATTAGCCACAGCAGGGAGCACTGTGACGTGTGTAGACTCACCATTAGAAAATGGATCGCTAATTTTCTTTATATACCGGGGAGTGGGGGTAGAGATTGGTAGCTTGGTATTACCAGCAGACATGTTAGTCTTAGATATGCATGAGCACGATGTTATTATCGGTATGGATTGGGTCGCAGCTTACAGAGCCATGATAGATTGTTTCGGTGGGAGTATTGTCTTTGCCATTCCGGGGCAAGAGATGTTTGTAGTGGCGATGCCACGCCCAGATGGAGGCTCGACCACTCATTTGTATTACATAGAGGAGGATACCTGTAAGGAGGTTGTGATTCCCTTAGACTCGATCCCAGTTGTTCGTGAGTATTTCGATGTATTTCAGGAGATACCAAGCCTACCCCCCAGTTGTGAGATATACTTTGTTATAGATTTATTACTGGATACTCGACCTATAGCGCGCGCTCCATATCGTATGGCTCCGACAGAGATGAGAGAGTTACGAGATCAGATAGAGCAGCTGTTAGGTCAGGGCTTCATTCGCAGGAGTACCTCACCATGGGGTGCTCCAGTTTTGTTTGTGAAAAAGAGAGATGGTTCACTGAGGCTATGTGTGGACTACCGGTAGCTGAACAAGGTAACGATACGGAACAAGTATCCATTGCCTCAAATCGATGATCTGTTCAACCAGCTGAGGGGAGAAACTTTCTTTTCGAAGATAGATCTAAGGTCAGGGTACCATCAACTACGTATTAGGGAACATGATGTTTCAAAGACTACTTTCTTGACGAGATATGGGTCCTATGAGTTCAGAGTGATGACATTTGGACTCACAAATGCTCCAGCCGTATTCATGGACTTGATGAACCGAGTGTTCAGAGAGTTCTTGGATCAGTTTGTCATCTTCTTCATAGATGCCATTCTGATATATTCACACTCCGAGGAGGAGCATACTGAGCACTTGAGGCAGGTTCTTCAGACTCTACGAGAGCATCAGCTATATGCTAAGTACGAGAAGTGCGGGTTCTGGTTACAAGAAGTGCAGTTCTTAGGACATGTTGTTTTTGAATAAGGGATAACAGTTGACCCGAGTAAAGTGTCAGCGGTGAGGGAGTGGGGACAGCCCACGACATCGACGAAAGTGCGTAGTTTCTTAGGATTAGCGAATACTACAGGAGATTCATTCGGGGGTTCTCCAAAATAGCGGGTCCATGAATCGCAAGGGAGTACCATATATTTGGGACGATGCGTGTCAATTGGCCTTCGACGAGCTGAAAGATAAGCTTACTTCAACACCGGTCCTTGTCTTACCTAAGCCGGGTGTGGAGTACCTGGTTTACACCGATGCCTCTTTACGGGGACTTGGGGGAGTACTTCAGCAGGAGGATAAGGCTATTGCTTTTCCCGCCCATAAGATTAAGCCGCACGAGAAGAATTACCCCACACATGACCTAGAGTTAGCAGCGGTCATTTTTGCATTTAGGATATGGAGGCACTATTTATTGGGGGAGAAATTTCACCTGTTCACAGACCACAAGTCACTGCAGTACCTGTTCACTCAGCGAGAGCTGAATATGCGTCAGCGCAGGTGGTTAGAGTTCGTGAAAGACTATCAGTTCGACATACAGTACCATCCGGGGAAGGCCAACGTAGTTGCCAATGCGTTGAGCCGTAGACCAAAAGACGATGTAGCGGACATCTGGAAAGCAAAGTGTAAAGAGTTAGGTCACCAGGATGCAGTAGCCCGTTCCTTCATATCTGTCATGACAGTGACACCCGAGATTGTTACGAGGGTGATACAGGCACATACCGCAGACCCATTTTTCCAGGAGCAGATTGTACGACTTTTAACTGTGGGTGCCGAGTCCTATTCTGGTAGTTTTGATGGGGGTTTGAGGTTTAATGGGAGATTGGTGGTCCTAGAGGGGGCAGACTTACATCATGCAGTGATGACCCAGTCTAACGGGTCCCGATTTGCGGTACATCCTGGAGGAGATAAGATGTACTAGGATATGAGGCGACAATACTGGTGGAGTCGAATGAAAAAGGACATTAATGAATTCGTGTCCAAGTGTTCTACCTGCCAATTGGTAAAGGTAGACCATCAGAAATCGTCAGGGTTGCTTCAGCCATTGGAAATACCCGCGTGGAAGTGGGAGAGTATTTCTATAGATTTTATTATAGGGTTGCCTACATCACAGCGGGGCTACGATTCCATCTGGGTGATTGTGGACCATTTGACCAAGGTGGCTCATTTTTTGCCGGTACGAACGGACTATACCACGGGTCAGTATGCTTAGTTGTTTATTGCTGAGGTTGTCAGATTACATGGGGTGCCCCTGAATATTGTGTCAGATAGAGATAAAATTTTCATATCGCGTTTCTGGGAGAGCTTTCAGGAGGCTATGGGTACAAACTTGAGGTTGAGTTCAGCTTATCACCCACAGACAGATGGACAAACAAAGCGTACTAATCAGATGTTAGAGGATATGCTACGCATGTGTGTCCTTGATTTTGGAGGAGATTCGGAGACACATCTTCCACTGGTGGAGTTCGCTTATAATAACTCTTATCAGTTCATGATTAGGATGGCTCCATTCGAGGCTTTATATGGCAGGCCTTGTCATTCCCACTCTTGTTGGCTAGAGGTGGGGGATAACAAGTTGCTCGAACCAGAGGTGATCCAGGAAACCTCTGCTAGGATTGATATGATCAGGAGTCGCATTCGAGTAGCCCAGCATAGGCAAAAAAGCTACGCCGATGCAAAACGTTTTTTCCGGCAATTTAATGTGGGGGACCAATTATTACTACGTGTATCTCCTATGAAAGGAGTGATGAGATTCGGGAAGAAAGGGAAATTGGCCTCGAGGTACGTGGGACCATTTCCCATTATAGAGAGGGTTGGGAAGGTAGCATACAAATTGGGACTGCCAGAACATCTACATCGCATCCACGATGTATTCCACATCTCGTCATTGAGACGATACCTTCGGGATGATATGGCCCACACCCACATCGCGATAGAAGAGATAGACTTACAGCCTGACAGCTCTTACGAGGAGAGAACATTGGCTATCCTAGACCATAGCGAGAGGAGATTGAGGTCGAAGGTAGTTCCACTTGTACGAGTCCAGTGGGAGCATCATAATGAGGAGGAATCCACCTGGGAGCGCGAGGCAGATATGCGCGAGAGATACCCAGATTTATTCTTACCAGGTATGCCTTGTTTTCCGAATTTCGGGATGAAATTCCGTTATTAGGGGGGAAGTATGTAATACCCCCTATTTTTATGCTTTCTAAATTTGGGGATTTATTAAATTTAATGTGAGTTATTAATTTAATATAAATCCAGAAATTTATTATTTTTATAATTACTAACGTGATGTGAGTTAGTAAGTATTGGAAACTTGTTGAATATTACTAATGAGCAAAGTAATATATGATATTGGTTCTATTAAATGTCACGAGTGAATAAAATGACAATTTTAGAAATTTAAGTCGGGACGCGCCTATGTTGTGTCGGGACTAAATATTGATTAATAAAAGTGAATAAATTATAAGTCACCCGTATGGTCATTTCGAGTGCGCCAAAGTGTCCGAAAGGGTCGAGGTAGTAAAAAATATGTACCCGGGGGTTTAGTTTGGGTCTCGGGGCGTTTTTAGGCCTATTTAGCACCCCGGGAGGGCGTTTTGGACATTTTGTAATTTTGGGTAATTAAACCCACGAAAATCACAAGGTTATATCAGATGCTTAGGGTTGCCTTCTAGGGTTAACACAACCAAAAGCAAGTGATGACCATTGGAGAAGGAAGGAGAGAGCTTGCCAAGGAATTCTAGGCCGAAAGCTCCTCCGTTTGCGCCGTTGTCGCCGCCAAACGAGAGATCACGTCGCAAGGATCGTAACCAACTTGATTTCAGCACAAATCAGAGACCAAAAATTCCCAGGTAAGTATTTATCTTGCTTAATTTCATTAATGCATCATTCATGTTAGTCTAGAGTTGATTAGGATGAGTTTCATAGAAGAAAACCCATGTTGGAGATAGGAAAATTGCATGTAGTAATGATATAAATGTTAATCTGGAAATCCCCCTTCATATGTAGAGGTTGAACCACGGATTTATGATGGATTAGAAGTAGAAATTCTAGAAAAAGGTTGATTAGAACAAAGTTAAAGAAATTTCTAGGGTTCATGAGATATATATAAGTTTTGGCCCTTTAATCCATGGTTATTAATGAAAATTCACATGCTTTACGTAGGAGATTGTTAGTTTGGGTTTATAATGTTTGTAGTATATATTTCTGGGAGTTTGGGTGTTAAAAATCTGGATTTGGATGATGTTAAATGATAGAACCCGTAACTGTTAATCTGCAGAATTCGCCACACCTGTTTGATCGATCAATCGAACCAGGAGTGTCGATCGATCGACGCATCGATCGATCGAGCCCCTGCATCGATCGATCGACCCCTCCTGGCAGATTCATAATTCCCCTTCTAAATAGTTGAATTTAATTTAAAGGTGTAATAATCCTTGGACATCCTTAATAAAATATTTTGGGAGATAAGAAGACCAGTAGGACTTATTAAAAATATGAAATCTTTAATATAAGACGAGATTTACATTTTCGGGGAAGTTTTCATAAAAGGGACGATGGAACTATGTATTAAAGAAAGAGACGCGTAAGATAGTTACGTTGGAAAATAAATGAGTACCTACTGAAATTTCACTTGGGAGTATAGAAATTCACGAGTGTCACTTGATAAGTTGGAATAATCCCACAAATTAAGATAAGAGGCAACGGTTGTATGTGATAACTAAATAATGAATAATAACGACAAATGTCATAATTATGGGTTATGAGATGTACCTAAATTTGATATGGAAATAGTAGTATATTTATATGACTGTGTTTATGCATATACTATATACGTGTGAAAATCAAGCCCGCGCTACTTGCTATCCCTGAGGTTACCGCACTGGGACAGTCTTATCTCGATGGGACCTTTATGGGGGATATTGACTCGTACCCTAGAAGATAGAAATCCTTCGGTACAAGCTATCGAATCAATAGTTCAGACGGTCCTAAGAGACGTGAGGGCATGTACTGACCTCTTAGAGACTTGGAATCTATGCTTCGCCTCAATGTTGTTTGTGTTTGTATTAATACATTTCGAGAGTGATTCCGAAGTTGTATTTCCCTTAGTACGAGTGATACGGGGACTGGATAGTAGAGTATGCCCGCACCATAAATTTTTATGTGGGGTGCCGTTAGAATATATATATTATATGAGTATTTAATATATATATATTAAATTCTGGAATTTGGGAACTACCTACTATGTTTATGGTAAGTAAGATATGAATAATTATTTCAATTTGAGAATAAGTGTTTGAAAAGTATAATATATTGCTGAGAGACTTTATTAGTAAATAAGGTTAAATGAGAACTATGTTGTTAAATGAAATGAACCTCTTAAATAGTTGAATTTGTCAGATTAAAATCTTACGAGCAACAAGATAAGTTAAACCGTTGGGAAGTTTAGTACGATAGGCGTGCACATTAGAAGAGAGGTGAGAATTTCTCAAGGGAGTATCGCACTAATATGTTGTTGCATTGGCCAGTAAACATTTTAAATACTTGCTAAACAACTTTTAAATCGTTTTTACAATTGGGCTCTGACCCGTTTCCATTTTCTTTTCTCTCTTGTATATATATATATATATATATATATATATATATATATATATATATATATATATATATATATATATATATATATATATATATATATATATATATTACAGGTGCCTAGCCACATGGGCGTCTTGCATAGGATCCTTTGGAAGGAACGTGCTGCAGCTTAGGTAGGAGTTACAGGCGTCTTTCTTAGACGACCTCATTTCTTGATTCCACTCCTAGAATTTATTTTATCAGTTGGGCATGTGTCGCCCTTTTCCATTATTCAGTTGTTTTGTTGGATATTGTAATTCATTTATTTCCAGTATTTACACTATGGATTTTTATTACTGTCAGGATGTTTTCCTTTAAGTTTTAATGTTGGGATTTATTTGTTGAATGTTTAACTCTTTGGGATTATAAGTTACAGGATAATTGTTGTGTGATTCTTTAAATTGTGAATTATGTAAAGTTTTAAATGTTGGTTTATAAAATAAAATTTGGAAAGTAATATAAAAAAAATGGTTTTGACACTTAGCTTTATTATTTAGGGTGTTTAAATTGGAAAAGTTACTTTTACGACAGTGATGCTAAGAATGAACCAACTGTTCACCTTGATTTTAATTTAATAAAAGAGTGATCGCCCGGTATTTAATTAGGTGAGGTGTCACACCCGTTAACCCGACAACCTTGATTTATATTTTTAACATGCTATATGAGGTATAATTGGGCTTTTGTAGGTATTTGGGTACTAAGAATGGAGTTCGGACGTATTTCGCTCAAGTTCCGTACGCAATCGCACGTTTAAGGGCAATTTGGTCAATTCACAGTTTGGGCACCTGGCCCAACATCAACACGGAAGTTGTAGCCCTCCTTGCAAGCTTCGTGTGGACATGAACGGTGGGCGAATCCGATCCCTAACGAAGAAGTTACGGCGTTTCTAGCGGAAGGGAATTCCAAACCAACCAAAACAGGGGGAAGATTATGCAGCCCTGCTTGATCGATCAATCGATCAAAGGATCGATCGATCGATCCTTCACATTTTGGCTATCGTTGGGAGACAACGGGCTTTAATTTTCACCATCTATCGATCAATCAAATGGATTGATCGATCGATCCCCTATTTTTTTGAGATATTTTCCTTTCCTTTTCTTTTATCCCAATTTACTATATAAGGGATTTTTGTGTAAATATCAGATATATTCAGTTTTCTTTAGTTTTAGATTAGGGTTTTGGGTTTTGAGATCTTGACTTCATTTCTCTTTGGGTTGACAACCATTTGGGGCATGTATGTTGAACTTTCCACTTCCTTTACCATTAATAAAGTTGTTCTTGTTTAATTCTTGCTTTATAGGTTAATTTACATGCTTTATTAATTAGTTTACTTTCTTCATTTCTGGCTTTCCTAGTTTAATTAGTATAAATTAGTTTAGTTCATGTATTACCCTTAGATAAATAGGGTGGGGATTTCGTTCCGCCATTAACGGACCCCGAGCTCTGAAAATTAGGTTTTTGTGCAGAATTGCGTTTAATTGATCCCACGCATATTAAAGTTGGATTATTACGCGTTTAACTTTCTCTGTCATGCAACGTTAATGTGTATAACGATTGTTGATACCAAATTTAATCTGTTGACTTGGACGAACCATATGAAGACGCGTGGCTATCTACATGGCAACAACAAGAAATTCCGAGATGATCATACGATTCGAGGAACTCTTATGCACCGAGGAACAAGACCTCTCCGAGGAACTCTTATGCTCCGAGGAACAGGACCTCTCCAAGGAACTCATTAGCACCGAGAAGCTCAGGCGGTCCGAGCTACTCAGGCGGTCCGAGCTGCATCTCGAACAAAGCATTAATAGCTGGATAACCAACAGTTCAACTGGTTCATTAAATGCTTATCATTCAGACGCACACGCAAAGAGGGCATTAAATGTATTACCCTTTCAAATGTATATCATTAAATGTATTACCCTTTCACATTACAGCCTCAGGGCTATAAATACATTGTACAATCCTCATTGTAGGGGACCGAATCCTGAATCCAAACTTTGGGATCCAGAACGGAATTTCTTGTAATTGAGAATTCCCAACATTCAGCAATAAAACAATAGTGGACGTAGGCCATTCTTATAAGGCTGAACCACTTTAAAATCTTTTGTCTCATTTATTTATCTAAGATTGAATTATTAGAGTGATCTAATTTTTTACATCAACAGATTGGCGTCGTCTGTGGGAAACGACTGGTAAAATCGTTTTCTCATAAAAAACAATCCATTATCAATGGATGATATACCTGAATCCAGTAATCGAAACACCGAAACCCCTCCAAATCCATCTGCTCCACCTATTGTTCCAGATCTGACTGGAATGATGGCGAATCTGGTTCAGGGCCAGACCGTCATGCAAGAAACGATGCGATAACTCATCCAAACCCTCCATGGTGGTGCGCCAGCCCGTTCTGGATCACGAAGCATTCAAAGAAATATCCGTGCGCCTTCTTTGCGTACTAGGCTTACTAACTCATATCGCAATGAGGAATCTGAAGATTTTTCTTATCAACCTGGACGAACTTCGTCAGTGCGAGCCACAAATACTGAACAACGTGTCACCCTCTCCCCAGAAAGGGCCAGTGCATTGGAAAGATTAAGTAGGGCCTCTCCTTTTGATCGATTAGGACCTAGGAGGAACAAAAGTCTTCTTAATGCAGCGTCGAGAAGCTTTCGATGACCATCAGATTTAAGGGAAGGATCCGCCCAGTCGCGACCAGTTGCTCGTCAAGATGGATCCGCTGACCGACCAACTGCTCGTCAAGATAAATCCCAGGAAGCCACTTCAACGCGATCAGTTGCTCGAACCAATATGCCCGAGGAAGGGAATGATGCATGGAAAGGATCTATTCAAAGGCTGGAGGATAGATTAGGGGAAATGGCTAATGCTAAGAACCCTCTACAACAAACCTTTGTTCGAGGAACACCTTTTGTCCAGGACATTGTTGATTTTCCAACACCATCAAAGTTCAAAGCACCTGTGGTGACTCCCAAGTATGATGGGAAGACTGACCCTGTCCTTCATATAGAACAATATCAAGCTGCTTCCGACATCTATGCTGTCCCAGACGAGATGAGATGCAGGGCATTCTCGGGAACTCTTACCGGATCTGCTCAGATATGGTATAATAATCTTCCTCGGGGTAAGATTTCAACTTTTCTTCAACTGGCCGAGTTATTCATTGGGAATTTCTGCTTCGGAGCAAAGCCAGTTAAACGAGTAGCACATTTGTTAAGTGTTAGACAAAAATCTGGTGAGAGTATTAGAGACTATATAACTCGTTTTAATAACGAGAAGCTCGAAGTCATTGATTATGAGGAGAAGACAGCGATTACTGCTTTGATGAGTGGACTGCTGCCAAATAAGTTGTACTACACTTTGGCCAAAGACCCACCTCGAACCATGTCGGACCTGATGGGAAAAGCATTCAAGATTATGAATGCCGAGGAGGCTATGTCTGCGAAGAAGAATATGGACTCCAAAGAAACCAAGGGGGAAGGTGATAAAGCTAAGAAGAAAGAGCATAAGAACAATGGTGGTGACAAACATTCCAAAAGTAGGTCGTCATGGGAGGTCTTGAAGAAATTTGATAATTACACGCCTTTAAAGGCAAATATCAACCACGTCCTGGAAGAAATTAAGAACAACGAGGAGTTAAACTGGCCAAAGAAAATGAAGTCAGACCCTGACACGAGGAATAGGGAGAAATATTGCGAGTTCCATAAGGATCATGGCCATATGACCAAAAATTGCATAGCTCTTCAGAACGAGATTGAAACACTCATCCGACGAGGAAAGCTAGCAAAGTATTTTGATCAGGGAGGAAAAAGAAGAAACAATGACCGAACTAGAGAGAGGTCTAGATCTCCTCGTCGGGCAGAGGAGAAAAAGAAGAGAAACCATGAAGATGATCCAGATGATGACCTCGATATTCCCAAGAAACCAAGGAAGCCAGAACGAGAGGTATTTTCAATACACTTTGGGTCATTTGATTGTAATGTCATTACAGGAGGAGATGCAGGAGGAGGAGACCTTACTGCAGAAATAAAAGCTTACTTCGGAGAGGCTCAAGCTTGCTCGTACATTCAGCGAATTAATTTAGCTGAGGAAGATCGCCCGAGAAAGGTGAATAAAAAAAAATTGGTCATTGGGTTTTCGAAGAATGATCTTGCAGGAGTTTTATATCCTCATGACGACCCACTAGTGATAAAAATGAGCATGAAGGAAGTAATGATTTCAAGAATACTGGTCGATAATGGTAGCTCAGCAGACATCATGTTCTACTCGTGTTTCGATAGTTTAAATTTAAAGCTATCTCAACTAGAGCCTTACCACAGACCTCTCATCGGTTTTGCTGGCGAGAAAGTGTTTCCACTTGGGACGATCAAGTTGAATATATTCATTGGTACATGGCCTGCTTGTCGGACAGAAAGAATACGATTCTTCGTGATGGATAAAAATGTCCAGTCATCGTACAATATCATCATGGGAAGAGTAGGATTGAAGAAGTTCGAGGCTGTACCATCTACAGTGCATCAGTGCCTAAAGTTTCCAACAAACTTTGGAGTAGGAGTTGTGAAAGGTGATCAGAAAGTAGCTCGGGAGTGCTATTATTCATCCGCCGAGCAAGATGAATTGGAAGAATCAAAGAAAAAGACAACTACTTATCAAGTGGATGAAGGTGCAGAAATTGAAACCTTGGATCCTCAGGATGAGTCACAACTCGTGAAGGGTCAAGTGGTCGAAGCTACTGAAAATATCATTCTGGACGACGAACACCCTGAATGAACTACTCAAATAGGTTCATCATTGGAAGCCTCATTAAAACAGGAATTGATAACTTTCCTTAGAAGCAGAAAACAAACTTTTTCCTGGAGTCATGAAGATATGCCTGGGATTGACCCAAACTTCTTATGTCACGAGCTCAATGTGAATAAGGAGATCAAGCTTGTGAAGCAGAGAAGAAGAGTATTCAGTCCCGAGAAGAATCAAGCTATACATGAGGAAGTCGAGAAGCTCCAGAAAGCTTGTTTCATTGAAGATGTTAAATATCCAGATTGGTTAGCCAATGTGGTGATGGTAAAGAAGAAAAACAACAAATGGAGGATGTGTGTGGACTTCACCGACCTCAACAAAGCATGCCCAAAGGATCATTTTCCATTGCCCCGAATTGATCAATTGATGGATGCTACCTCGGGACACGAGTTGCTGAGCTTCATGGATGCTTATTCTGGCTACAATCAAATTAAAATGAAACCTGAGGATAGGGAAAGTACTTCTTTTATTACCCCTAGGGGAACTTATTGTTATAATGTTATGCCTTTTGGTTTAAAAAATGCAGGTGCGACATATCAGAGCCTGATGAACAAAGTCTTTGATGAACAAATCAATGACAACATGGAAGTCTATGTTGACGATATGCTGACAAAAAGCAAGAAAGCTACCGATCATCTAGTTGATTTAAGCCAGACTTTTGATCAACTAGATAAATATCAAATGAAGCTGAACCCGACGAAGTGAGTCTTTGGAGTACGAGAAGGCATGTTTCTCGGGTACATTGCCAATCAGCGAGGCATTGAAGCAAATCCTGAAAAGATCAAAGCTCTATTAGGGCTGTGATCTCCAACAACGAAGAAGGAAGTACAGAGCCTCACTGGACGAGTAACAACACTCAATAGATTTGTGTCACGAGCAACTGACAAATGTCTCCCATTCTTCAAGACACTCAGAAAGACTTTTGAGTGGAATGACGAATTTGAGAAGGCTTTTCAAGACTTGAAGAAATACTTGGGAGCACCCCCACTATTGTCCAGGCCGGTGATGGGAGAGAAATTGTATTTGTACCTTGCAGTATCAGAGAATTCAGTTAGCTCGACGTTGATCAGAGTGGAGAATGGAGTACAAAAGCCAATTTATTACACGAGTAAGGCCTTCCGAGGAGCAGAGATCAGATACCCAAGGCTGGAGAAATTGGCACTGGTGCTGATTGAGGCGAGTAGGAGAATGAGGCCATATTTCCAGGCTCATACCATAGTAGTATATACCGATATGCCATTGAGACAAGCTCTTCACAAGCCAAAAAAATCAGGGAGATTGATGTACTGGGCAATAGAGCTCGGAGAATATGATATAATTTATGAACCCAGGTCATCACTAAAAGGGCAAGCCGTAGCAGATTTCATAGCGGAGTTCACCTATCCTGATACCCCCGAGGAGCAGAAGTTGCTCGCTGGTCAACCTGTGGATGTTACAGGATCATCAAACACAAGCCCAAACCAATTCCGATTGGTAAAAGGGCGTGTGGATGTTACAGGATGTGATGCAGAGATAATTAGGAGAACTCTTGACAAGGAACAAGAGCTGCTCGCTGATCAACCTGTGGATGTTATAGGATCAACAAACACTGGCTCAGACCGACTCAGGTTGGTAAAAGGGCAAGTGGATGTTACAGGATCATTAAATTCGAGCTCAGACCAACCTCGGTTGGTAAAAGGGCAAGAAAAAATGATTGACAAGGAACGAGAAAAATCTGGTGAGGATGAAAAGAAGCAGAAAATATTTCACCGAGGAACTCTGACTGATCAAAAATTTGAAAACGAGTTACCTATATGGAGGCTATATATAGATGGCTCATCTTGCACTACAGGATGTGGCACGAGGATAGTTTTGAGCACTCCAGACGAGGTCGACATGGAATACGCTTTACGTTTCCAATTCAAAGCTTCCAACAATGAGGCTGAATATGAGGCCATGATTGCAGGACTTAATTTGGCAAAATTGATGGAGGCGCAACAAGTTATGATCTTCAGTGACTCTCAACTGATTGTAAACCAAATGATGGGAGTATATGCAGTTAGAGGAGAATTAATGATTAGATATCATGTAAAAGCAAAGGTGTTGCTGTCAAAATTTACCGCTATTCAGCTGGTCAGAATACCAAGAATGGAGAATGCGAGAGCAGACGCCCTAGCTCGACTAGCATCAGCTACTCGCACCGAGCTACGACGAACAATCCCAATTGAAGTGTTGGCTGGTCGGAGTATAGATGAAGATCAGACGATAAACTTTATCACCCTTGATTTAGGTCCATCTTGGATGGATCCCATCAGGGCGTATATCGAGGAGGGAGAAGTGCCAATTGACAAGCTCGCAGCCAAGAAATTGAAGTTTAAAGCTTCTCGGTATGTACTAACTAATGGTGTTTTATATAGACGAGAAATAATGGCAGGTTTGCAGAGATGTGTACATCCCTCCGAGGTGAAAGACTTAATTGAAGAAATCCATGAAGGGTCTTGTGGAGCACACGTAGCAGGTCGGACGCTTTTACAAAGGATGATGACACAAGGATACTACTGGCTGACGATGAGGGCTGATTGCATAGCCTACGCCAAGAAATGTGACAAGTGCCAGCGCTTTTCATCAATCCGAAGAACTCCACAAGCATTATTGACACCCATAACTTCCCCTTGGCCATTTGCCATGTGGGGAATTGATTTGGTTGGACCACTGCCAACGACCCGAGGAAGGTTCAAGTACCTCGTCGTCGCAGTGGATTATTTTACTAAGTGGGTAGAAGCTGAGCCACTCATTGATATGACGTACGAGAAGGTGTAGCAATTTGTTTGGAAGAACATCATTTGTCGATATGGTCTCCCTAATGACTTCATGACAGACCATGGAACACAATTTGATAACGAGGAGTTTGCCGCCTATTGTCATCAATCAAACATTTTGAAGGTTCATTCAGCACCAGGCCATCCGACAAACTGAAGTGACAAACAGAACGCTGCTGAACGGTTTGAAGAAAAGATTGGATGATGCAAAAGCAAACTGGATCAACGAGCTACAATCAGTACTTTGGGCTTACCGAACTACTCCCCGAGTGGCAACTGGAGAATCACCATACATGCTGGCGTTCGGAAGTGAAGCTGTCATACCTGCCGAGTTGGGCCTCCCAACACACAGGGTACTGAATTTCAATTCCCCTGTCAGCGACTTAATGAGAAGACTGGATTTAAACATGCTCGAGGAAGTTAGAGAAGATGCAGCCATTAGAAATGCTGCTTACCAGCAGCGAACAGCTTTGTTCTACAACAAGAGGGTGAAGAAGTGAGACCTGAAAGAAGGAGACTATGTGCTGAAGAAAATAGTTCAAAAGCATAACAAACTGGAGGCAAACTGGCATGGACCATACCGAGTTACAGAAGTTGTTCGACCAGGAACTTATCGAATAGCCACTTTAGAAGGCGAGGAGTTTAAGAATGCATGGAATGCAGAACATCTGCGCAAGTATTATCAGTGATGTATATGTAACGCAGTTTCCATCAGTATGAATAAAATGAAAATATTCTGCAAGTCTCTCTGTTTATTGAAATTTTTTCGGGGAATACTAGTGCTATGCACTACTCGGCACTTGACAGACTACTCAAGAAAATATTCCAAACTGTACCAACTTAGTTGGTCGACGAGGAGAAAATATTCCAAAAAATGCCAACCTGTTTGGCTAGGAAAAGAAAATATTCCAAACTGTACCAACTTAGTTGTTCGACGAGGAGAAATATTCCTAAAAATGCCAACCTGTTTGGCTAGGAAACGAAATATTCCAAACTGTACCAACATAGTTGGTCGATGAGGAGAAAATATTCCAAACTGTACCAACTTAGTTGGTCGACGAGGAGAAAATATTCCAAACTGTACCAACTTAGTTGGTCGACGAGGAGAAATATTCCTAAAAATGCCAACCTGTTTGGCTAGGAAACGAAATATTCCAAATTGTACCAAGTATGGTTGGTCGGGGATAAAAACCCACTAACTGTAGTTGGTCGACGAGTAGAATTTATCGACCTTGGTGGGTCGGACACATTTTATGAAAAAGACAAAAATTTACCAAGTATGGTTAGTCGGGGATAAACTCTCACTAACTATAATTGGTCGACTAGCACAATTTAACAACCTTGGTTGGTTGGAAAAATTTTAAACATTTTTATACTCATTACTTTATTATTAAGTGATCGAACAACATTACTGATATTTGTAAACTTTTTATTACTAAGTCGGTCGATGAACAACACAATATTGTTATCTTTTTAACTTACACATATGCACAGATGTAAAGTATTTGATAACTACAAGATAATAGCAATTGAGATTTGCAAGCAAGAATGAAAGTTTTTCATTAAATTCAAAATAAATTACAAGTTACATTGATGATAAAATGAAAGTTACATTGATATGTATACTAATTGTTACATTAAAAATTCCTATTCTATTGGTCTTTTCCCCTCGGCTTTCGATACAGGTTCCTCGCCAGCAGGCGGATCATTTAGAGACTGAGGAGAATTGATGAAGTTCAAATCCTTAAGCATCTTGACGTTCATCACAGAAGGTCAATCTAGAAGATGTTGGGGACGAAATACCTCAAATTGAGAATGTAAATTGTAGTCACCGAGGTATTTTGCAATTAAGCTCCGAGGAATGGCACGAGCTGGGATCCATTCCATGTCCAAATTATACGGTGGCACAGGCAAGTCGAGCAACCCGGGATCATGGTAGTCCCACAGATAGTGTCCTTGTTCAAGCTTCAGCACACCTAAGGCGTTCAGCCAGCCTTTCTTGTAGCCCTCGTTGTTGGCATTTGGATACGGTCGTCCAAGTGAAATAATGCTTCGTTGTATCCAGCCATCCAAAACTCCCTGGGCTGTTTGTGGAATTAATATGTTAGCCTTTCTAGATTCTCGTGAAGACTCTTGATGAAAAGATCATTAGTCTCCAACACTGATATCTTTGCAGAGAGTTGTTTTTCCAAGTCTCGAATCTTCTTTGACATATCAGATAACGCCTGGTTATTCGCCTTTAGTTGGAAGGCCTAGTTCTTTAAGGCAGATGCTGTCCTTTGTTCCTCGATAAGAACCCGAACTGCTCTTCCTCGACCCCGAGAAGCTCTTGCTCGTCCCCGAGGAGATGTGGAAGTGCCCGACCTCCTCAAGGTGTCCAACTCTTGCCTCAATTTGGCATTCTCAACCTCTAAAAATGAAAATCCCTCGCCAGTCACTGGGATTATAGCTGTTGAAGAAGAGGCTGCAGACTTCAACTGTGCTAGGTCTTTCTGCAAATTATTATTCTCTTGCTCCAACAGCTCGACAATCTGTCTACATGCTTCAATTTCACCCTTTAGGGTTCTCTCCCTGACATCGTACCCAGCGATGAGCTTCTCGTAGCCCTTCTCGGCAGAAAGCTGCTGATACCTCTTCTCATACCTTTCATGTAACAGGGCAGTTGATTCCTTGTACTGATTCTGAAGGTCTTCTAGGGTACATTGAAGATCCTCGATCATTTCATAGTAAGCCACATTATTGGCCACAGCTCGGTCAAGTAAGCACTTCAGGTACTGATAAGCTTCGGCTGCTTGTTCTGAAGCATCATGACCAAGGATGTCGGCAACTTCTCATGCACTCAGGTATGTGTGACCAGCCTTATAATATTCATTACATTGATGCATCAGCTTTGTATCATTGGCAGATAGCAGATCCATCCTGGCCAGAAACTAGCAGAGAAAGAAAAAGTAATCATAAAAAAGAAGATCAAGATAGAGTACATTCGTATGAAAGAAAAGAACTCAAGTTTTATTAGATCATAAAATTTGAAGTTACAAGTTTTGAATTATATTTGAAAAGAAAAAAGAAAAATAGAAAGAGAAAACCGAACAACACTACACCTTTTCCTTATTTCCCAAAACCTTCTCGGGAGGTTGGGAAGAGGAGGCAGGTTTCTCGGTGGGAAATGTGACTTGTTCAGAGAGCACCAGCTGTTGCTTGGAAGAAGAAACTCCTTGCTCAACAACATGCTGACTGGTTAGGGCATGTTCTACCACTACCATTGAAGACTCCTCAGAGGTAGCTTCGTCCTCTTCTAATTCTTCTGGAGTAGGAGGGGGACCAGGGATGTGTCTCTGAAAGAGCTCGGATGACTCGTCGACCTTCAATTCCTGAAGGGCAGCAACCCATCCCTCCCTGAAATACTTTACACTGCCATAATCCACTTGAGAGACCATGGCAACACATACCTTATCCGAACCTTTTTCCCAGCCAGAGCTGAAGGACTTCTTCACGACAGCTTTTTTTTTTTGGCCTTCTCCAAGGCAAGCTTCTCGGAAAGCAAAACATCAGCAGCCTTCAGTCTTTGTTCAGCTTCCTCCTTCTGCCGAGTTACTTCCTGGAGTTGGACCAACCTCTCCTCAGTAGCCTTGAGTTTATTTTCAAACTCCTCAGCAGTCTTGAGCTTCACATCGAGCTCTTTGTTAGCCTTCTCCAAGGCAATCATTTTCCTCTCCAAATCCCTGGAGGCCTCAGCAACCCGAGTTTTCTCCTGCTCGGAGGAAGCAAGTTTCTTCTCCCAGACTGCTTTATCAGTATCATACCTCTGGCGAGATTCCTCCAAAGACTTGGTAGCTTCTTCCAGAGCTCCCTCCACACTGGACGAGGAGCAAGAAGCTTTGATTGCTTCATCCTTCTTAAGGTTTATGTTGAGGCAGCTCGTCAACTGTAAACAAAAAGAGAAATCAAAGTCAGAAACAAAAATGAGAAATAACAAAGGAAAATATGAAAAGTTCAAAGTAAAGGTACTTACTGAAGCAAGATGACGAGCAGCCAAAGAAGTAACCATATCCCGGGTAAGGTTATCTTCATTACCTTGCACCTCGAGAATGGTCAAGGACTTTACCGAGCTCATGTCAGAGCTTAGAGGAACAGATGTGGGAACCTTAGTCCCAGCAGCAGGGGGCTGAATGGCGGTGTCAGCCAAATTGATCGAGGATCTCTTCTTCAGCCTCCTCGGGGGAACAGGTACAACCAAGGAAGAATCCTTGGTCGGTGATATCACGATCACCTTTCCAGGAGCAGCAGAGCTGCTCGGAGACACTGCGGGCTTATTAGCAACCTCCTCGGAGACTTTAGCAGGAGCAGCTGGAGGATCTACACCAGTCTTCTTTGTCCCCTCCTTTGGGACATCAATCTTAATCCTTTTTACCTCCCCAGAGCCGGAGGCAGTTTTCTCAAACAGAGCAGGAGTCCTTCTCTTCTTCATCCTTTCGCTCAACGGAATGTGAAATTCTGGCGAAGAACTTGCAGAGGGTGGTACTGACTCTGCTTCACTGATCACTGGACGAGCAGTGAAAGAAGTTGTATAGCTCTTGTATTGGAGCAGATAGGAGGCTGATCGAATGTGCTCGTCAGCAACCCTTTTGTGTAGACCCCAGATAAGTCCCAAATGCCTTATATTGACATCTGCTTCTTTTGGGCACTTTCTCTTGCTATCAACTGCAAATAAACAAACATTGTTATCAGTAACACATTTTATCAAACAAAAAACAAATATGATTTCAAGATAAATAAAAATAACCTATCCCATTGCCATAAGGAGGACATCTGGGACCCTGGTAAACTTCATCTCCAGTTAAAGGAGGGTGTGGCCAATTTTTTTACAACAACCCCATGTTCAAAATAATCCCTGTTGTCATCAGGGAGATTGACTACTAAGGCCCTATTTATAAACCTAGTTTTCAAATAAATAATATTATCATTAACTGCCCATCTATAGCAGTACATGATTTCTGGAATTCCTAAACGAGTTCTATGCACTTGATTTAATTTATGCACCCCATTAACTATTCTCCATGTGTTGGGGGCTATTCGTGCAGGAACAACATCAAAGTACTGACAAAATTCCAGACACAGAGGATTTGGTGGAAAAGAAAATCCACACTCAGCAAAAAAGAGACTGGGGAACCAATGTCCCTCAGCCAAATTGAAATAGTTGGAAGGCTCAGAAAGCTCCTCCAAGACGACCCAAGAGGGAATGGAAAAATCAGAACGAAATTTCTCAAGAGACTCAACAGGATAAACCATTGTGAATAAAGAAATAAAGATGAAGGAAGAAGATCTTACAGGAAAAGAGTAGAGCTGATGACGACAGACGATGGAAGAGATGAGTACACAAGAGAGTAGAAGACGATGAAAAAATCTAAGATGAAAATTTGAAAAGATAGAAGACGATGGAAGTCTCTGTGAAGTTTAAATACCTTGCCTTGGGAACTGGCGAAGTAATGATGATAAAAAGGACAATTACGTTACCGGCGGCTAAAAAGGCATTAAATATTGGCGCGGGAATCAAAGCGAACAACAGCGGCTAAAAAGGCGAAAAGTGACGCGGGAAACGAAGCGAGCAGAAAATTCCAAAAAGCATGATTATACGAATTGAGATAGAGAAATAAATGCAAGGGAGATGATCCTAAAAATCAGGAAGAACTATTTAAAGCTACCATATTCCGAGAAAGAATGTTCCATACTCCTCAAATTTAGAACTATGAAACATTGGGGGCTTCTGTTGATACCAAATTTAGTCTGCTGACTTGGACCAACCATATGAAGACACGTGACTATCTACATGGAAACAACAAGCAATTCCGAGATGATCATACGATCCGAGGAACTCTTATGCACCGAGGAACAAGACCTCTCCCAGGAACTCTTATGCTCCGAGGAACAGGACCTCTCCGAGGAACTCATTAGCACCGAGAAGCTCAGGCGGTCCGAGCTACTCAGGCGGTCCGAGCTGCATCTTGAACAAAGCATTAATAGCTGGATAACCAACAGTTCAACTGGTTCATTAAATGCTTATCATTCAGACGCACACGCAAAGAGGGCATTAAATGTATTACCCTTTCATATGTATATCATTAAATGTAATACCCTTTCACATTACAGCCTCAGGGATATAAATACATTGTACAATCCTCATTGTAGGGGACCGAATCCTGAATCCAAACTTTGGGATCTAGAACGGAATTTCTTGTAATTGAGAATTCCCAACATTCAACAATAAAACAACAGTGGACGTAGGCCATTCTTATAAGGCTGAACCACTTTAAAATCTTTTATCTCATTTATTTATCTGTGATTGAATTATTAGAGTGATCTAATTTTTTACATCAACAACGATAATCCGAATTTAATCCGCGTGCAACCAATTTTCGGTTAATTGTTTATTCACGCAACTTTGGCTTAAATTCCTCATTGTGTGAAGTTTATGATTAATTGATAATGCTCGATTAAATTTCTCTCGAGTCGCAATTCTAGTTAATTGTTATTTCGATCCGTATGGTTGGATGATATCCCGATCCTTGCTTTTACTTTATTTAGACTTAACTTCTCTCTTTTCTTTTATCTACAACCACCCATCACGTTTTACATTTTTATTCCTGAATTAATAATCCAATTAAAATCTGTCGAACACTCCCTGTGGATTCGATACCCGACTTGTATCGCAAGTGTAGTCATAATTTAGGTTTTTGTATCAGCGCGGTGAAACAGTAAACAATGATTAGCATCTTGATGCGACGCTACTTTTCACGTGTGATCCATTTTGGTCACCGCGTGAAAGGTATGCTCGTGTAAGGGCACAGTCGTTGTTTTCGTTTCACGGCGATAATACAAACAAACCTAAATTACGACTACACTTGCGAGGCAAGCACAACGGTAAGTCGGGTATCGAGAATCCACAGGGATGAGTTGATAGAAATTATATGATTTAGTACTCCGAAATAAAAGTTTAAAAGGTTAATTACAAACTAAAAATGAAAAGATGCATAAAAGGGAAATATTAATCTTGGCAAGGGAAAATTAAACTAGATTAAGAAAGAGACTAAAACTATAGGTTGCGTCGAATATCCCTCACCTGATTTAATTAGTATAAAATGGTCGCATGGGTCAATGCGTCTCGTTTCGACAGTTAATTAAATTAAGGGTTGTCACGCCCCTAAATTGTCATAAAAGCCTAATAAGATTTTGGCGTCAACAAATACTCCGGAAATTATGCACGCAAGGTCGTAAGCACGGGACATACATGATATGCCCCGCCAAATCTCCTAGTCGTAACAACTAGGACAACGCACCCGAAATAGACTCGTAAACACCATCACCAAAGCAAAGCAACGCGTCAACCCGAGTGAGTTCCATTCAAACACAACCTAAACTAAATTAACTAGAAAGCATATAAAAAACGTGGTAAATAAATGCGATAAATCTACACTAGAAATCACGAGAAGAAAGCATGTAAACCTAATTAACAAAGCATGTAAATTAACTAAAAAGCAAGAATAAAGAAAATAAACACTATATTAATGGAGATGGAAGATGATAGAACAAATTACAAGCCCAAATGGGTGCCAATCCAAGAAGAAATGAAGAAATGAGCTCTCAAACCTCCCAAACCCTAACCTAAACTAACTAAAAACAAATTATATCAAATATTTACACAAAAATCCCTTATATAGTAAGCTGGTATAAAAGAAAAGAAGAAAGAAAAGAAAAGGAAAATATCTCAAAAAAACAGGGGATCGATCGATCGATGGTGAAAATTAAAGCCCACTGTCTCCCCACGATGGCCAAAATGTGAAGGATCGATCGATCGATCATTTTGATCGATCGATCGATGGCTACAGGTCTGCACAAGTTTCCCTGCTTTGGTTTGAATGGTTTTCTCCTCCGCTAAAATCGCCGTAACTTCTTAATTTGGAATCGTAATTGCGTACCATTTGCGGACACGCGAAGCTTGCGAGGAGGGCTACAACTTTCATGAAGATGTGGGGCCAGGTGCCAAAGCTGTGAAGAGACTAAAATGCCCTTGAACGTGCGATCATGTACGAAAATTGAGTGGAATGCATCCGAACTTCACACTTAGCATCCAAATACCTATAAAAACTCAATTAACCCCTGTAAAACATGTTATGATAGAAATCCGAGGTTGTCTGGTTAACGAGCATAAATATAGGAAATAAGATACCCGAGGGGGCTAAAATGCGTAGGTTCGGAGGATAAGATACGCAATATTTGCGTATTATCAACGGGTCTATCCTTGTAGAAAGAACCATTGGAAATTTAAAGCGACAACATAAATTAGTTTGCCATTTTGTTGCCACCTTTGACCAAAATCAATTACAAGGACCCCATTATGCGTATAAGAGAGGTGGGCGGGGAGAAAAACCACTGCCAAATCTTTTCTCTCCTTAGGAGTTTGTATTTATCCCACAATGTGATACACTAACTTCAACTATTAAAGGCCCTAACTAATATACCAGCATATTTATATCCTCTTTGATAAAAAATAAGTCACGAAATGTAGTCATATTTAGAGCTGGATAATGATTTGAAGGGGATTATCTTAGAGATGGGTTAGTGAGCATTTTTGGAGCTTTTCTTGGATATTTCATGGTGGAGCTTTGTGTGACTCCCTTTAAGGCAACCTTTGGAGGTGGGGGAGTCACCCATCTTCTTCAACACTCCCACCATTATTGGAGTGTTTGAGGTGGGATTCACTAACCTTGGTTTAAGGTTTATGTTGTGTATAAATTTTAACACCATTATTTACATATTTTAGGCTTAAAATATGTAGAACTTGTGATAGTTGCATCCATGAAATTTATTAGTAGATTTCTATAATCTCATGAACAAATGGCTCTCAAATGAAGGTTTCAAAGTGTTAAAAAATTTCAGAATACTATTCATGGACATTTTTATGAAATAAAAATGTTAGAAGGTGTCATTTGGTGTATTTCTAGTTAAAATAAATAGTGGATATTTTTATGAGATAAAAATGGAAGAAATTAGTAATTGTGTTTATTCCTAGTAAAAAGATATGATGAACATTTTTAAGAAATAAAAATGTGAAGAAATGATACTTTGGACATTTCTAGTAAGGGGAAACAATGGACATTTTTATGAAATAAAGATGTGAAAAATGATTAACGTTGCAAATATTTATGAAATAAATATCTCTAAAGCTTGTTTGTAAAATGGAGTACTTTATGAATACATGGTCATTTTCGAGTTTAAGGAAGTTAAAAATGTCTTACTTACTTGAAAAGCACGTTTGTTGTGAATAGTATATAATTCTAGCAAGAAATGCATGTTTAATCCATTTGATAAGATTTTATTATTTATAGTATAATTTCTATAAACTCGTAGTATTTTGCAAATAAATAAGTGAGCGAGTTTAAAAGAGGTCTTATTGGTTTAAATATAAAGTAAGACAAAAATGTTATTTCAGGTGATAAAATTATTGAATTGACAAGTATGAAAGTTTGGCGAAAGCTTGATGTTAAACAAGTGTAGAAATATCTCTACTTATAAAGATATTTGCATGGATTCATATTTAATCATCTCCCATTCAATTTCTCTCATTTCAAATATCTTCTTAGGCTTTACTTTCAATAGCCCCCTCTCTGAGTTTGATGGAGGTATTATATAGATTTTCCACATTAAAAAAAAATGAAAAATCCCTAAATTCAAGGCTATTATATGGTCTTTACCCCCCTCAAAAGGCTTGAAACACAACATTGACGGTTCTTCTAAGGGTAACCTTAGAGTTAGTGGCTGTTGTGGCATTGTGAGAAATGATAAGGGTGATGTTATTCTTGCCTATGCTCATGCTATTGATAATGCTTCAAATTCCTATGCTGAATTATATGGTCTTAGATTGGGCATTAAGTTATGCATTGATCACCATATCAAAGATATTTATATTGAGACAGACTCTTTATGACATACCCCAACCCAGTTACTTATAATTAAGTTTGAAAGTCAAAGTGAGTCAAACCATGATTAATTTAACCAAACCATAAACAGGAGTTTTAATTTCAGAGTCATCATTTTAAATCCATATATCTGAAAACCTTTTTACAACATCAGAGTAGTCACACTTAAACAAACTTGCTTGAAGGAAAATTTAACTTAATTACATCATTTACATTTAAACAAAATATTTGTTTCTCCCATTCCTGGCTAACCCAACCCGACTTCCTAGATTTGACAGTGACATCGCGTTACCTGAAAAATGTGAACATAGGAACCATGAGAAAAATAGCCCAGTGAATGCATCACTACTATACTACTGCGTAAATTTAAATGCAATAAATCATGTCCATATAATTATGTATTAACTTATCCGGCTCATTCATAATGAATGACCAACTTTTCCGAATCATGATTCACATATCCTGTCTAAATAGACAATTCTCCCCCATTCCTGGTCGAGGAGTAACCCCTGTCTTTAATAGACAAATCTCCCCCATTTTGGGTCGGGGAGTAACCTCCCATTTCGGTAAACCGAAATGAACAATTTCATATTCATTATATTTTAATCATATCAACAACACGATACAAATATCTCTTTCCAGTGAGTACACTCACCTTGGTTGACAACTATGTATTCACGTTTCCTTCTGGTGGAGCTGAACTGGGTTGATTGGACCTTACACCTGTCAATCCAAATAAATCAGTACTGAACCTCAATCATAAATATTATCCTAACATAATTATGTAACTTTCCATGACTATACATCAACAATATAATTCCAATTAAGTCACATTCCATAAAACATAGGTAAAGGCAAAACAATGATATACATGTTGATAAAGTTATGGACATTCAACCGTAGGAAATACCTTATGAGGAATTTAGAACCAAAGTCAAGTAAACATGAAATTATACTCCTCAATGTATATACACATGAAACATGTACTCAAAGTACCCTTTGTAAGGACGAAATACAAACATTCATTTAAGAGGTACCCAGTATGACCTGAAATTATTGTCTTACATACTTAACCATCCTATATTCCTAAATTGTACAAATACAGGGCTCCAACCTTATCAATATGAAAACATATATGAATATACTATTCATTAAAAGTAACGGTGTAATTTTTCAAGCTTCCTAGGGCAAGTTATGACCATTTCTCTACAACACAAGAAATCTACCCTACAAGCTCCTCTATTGTTCCTCCGAATTCCCAGAATTTTCATAATTGTTCTACAGTATAACTTTCCATGATTTTAAACAAATTTTTAGTACACATACTTAATAGTACAGAATTAAATTTTCATAATTTTTTGACTTCATTTGCTATCTCAAAAGCTCGACTAAACTTAGGGCATACCAAAATCAAGTATACAAACAGCAACCATATACCAACTTGAAATCATCATTACGGACTAACCACAAGGAGATAAATTCTTATTTTCGGATATGATATGAATATATGAGTCTAATTTCATATCCAATTGGAATTTATCAATTACAGTAAGCACACAAAGAGATATGCAAGTTTGAATGCAAGGGGTTTCAATACAAAGTAATTTTAAGGGTTTCTACATTCAACTTAACATAAACTTGCATCTAACCATACATACATATAAAGGGCTGAAACTCTAGTAAACCTATTATTATTTATATCATATAAATAAGTAATATAATATAAATGACAAGATTTGCAATTAGGATTACATTCGGGACTTTTACGTAATTTCCACGGATTTTTCTACACCTTTTCTCCTCACTTTTCCTTCCTAAACTCCCTAATTCTCTTTCCTCAAGGTGAAACCCTTTCATGGCTGATTTTGGCTGAAGGATAAAGCTATTTAAAAGGTATAAGGTCGGCCAGGCTGCCTCCCAAGCCAACCAATCAAATTAAACCATTTGGTTTAATAAAAGACAAATTACCACTTAAAGGGAATGGACAACTTTGCCCTTTGTTCGTAAATTCGGTATAACTCTTTACTCGGGCATCCATTTGATGATCCGTTTGTTGTGTTACAACCCTAACTCACATGTATACAACCATATAGTTTTCACCTTATGTCAACTGTAATGTTATAAGGGTCAAAACTAGTCTTAAACAGGAACATTTCTATCGAAAATAACAAAATTTTGTGTTTGTACATAACTCGACATTTCATGATTTATGAAAGTAGGATTAGACTAAACATAATCATTTAATTTTAGATATACTAATAACACATTCTTCATATCACATAAGGTAAGCATGATTTAAATATAATTTATCATAATTATATTCCGGTTGTCACAACTCACCCACCTTAGAAAATTTCGTCCCCGAAATTTAATATAAAGGTCACTTACCAAACAAATGGGGATACTGTTTCTTCATGCTATCCTCCGTTTGCCAAGTTACTTCGTTAACTCCATGTCTCATCCACATAACTTTAACTAAGTGGATAACTTTATTCCTCAATACCTTCTCCTTACGATAAATAATTTCCAATGGTTCCTCGATGTACGACAAGTCTTCCTCCAGTTCAATTGGTTGAGTTTTCAACTGATGAGATGGATCCGCCAAATACTTAAGAAGCGTCGATACGTGAAACACATCATGCAAACGGGATAAATCTGGAGGTAATGCTAATCTATATGCGAGGTTCCCAATTCTTTCCAACACCTCATATGGTCCAATGTATCTTGGACTTAGTTTCCCCTTTTTCCCAAACCTCATGACCCCTTTCCATGGTGAAATACGTAGGAATACAAAATCTCCCTTGTGAAATTCCAATGGATACTTCCTCTTATCTGCATAAAATTTCTGCCTACTTTGTGCTATCTTTATCCGTTCCCGAATAATTTTGATCTTTTCAGTCGTCACATCTATTAATTCAGGACCCAATATTTTCCTTTCATACACTTCATCCCAACACAAAGGCGTTCTACGTCTCCTCCCATATAAAGCTTCATAAGGAGCCATAACAATAGTCAACTGATAACTATTATTATATGAAAATTCCATCAATGGAAAATGATCATCCCAACTACCTTTGAAGTAAAATACACAGGCTCGTAATATGTCTTCTAATATTTGAATCGTCCTTTCTGATTGCCCATCAGTTTCTGGATGAAACGCAGTGCTGAACTTCAAACTTGTGCCCATGGCATCCTGGAGACGAGGCCAAAACTTAGAAGTGAACGTTGGATCTCTATCTGATACAATTGACACTGGTGCCCCATGTAAATGGATTATCTCATCAACGTACATACGTGCATACTTGTCAACAGTGTAGGTGGTCTTAACTGGAAGAAAATGGGTTGACTTCGTCAATCGGTCTATAATCACCCAAATAGAATCATGCCCCTTTGGTGATCGGGGTAATCCTGTAACAATGTCCATCGTTATATGCTCCCACTTCCATTCCGAAATAGGCAATGACTGTAATAATACCGCCGGCTTCTGATGCTCCGCCCTTACTTGCTGGCATACTAAACATTTAGCTACGAACTCTGCAATCTCACGTTTCATATTGTTCCACCAGTAATACTCTTTCAAATCTCTATGCATTTTGGTACCTACCGGATGCATAGAGTAAATAGAACTATGTGCCTCTTCTAATATATCCTTCTTTAATGGTGGATCATTCGGTATACAAATCCTATTTTTATAACACAACGATTCATCATTCTTAATTTCAAAGTCACTCTCTTTACCATCCAGGACATCTTGTTTCTTCTTCTCAAGGAATGGATCACTGGTCTGCAAATTTCGTATGCGTTCGGCCAATAAAGGTCTCACTGTGACATGTGCTAATAATCCTCCGCTTTTTGAAAACTTCAATTCAATCCCCATCGATGCCAAGTCAAGAATATTTCCAACACGGGCACACCGTATGCAACCAAGCATCCCTGATGATTTTTGACTCAAAGCATCTGCTACTACATTGGCCTTCCCAGGTTGATGATGAATGGTACAGTCATAGTCTTTAATCAGCTCTATCCAATGTCTCTATCTCAAATTCAGTTCTTTCTGTGTAAGCAAGTATTTCAAACTTTGATGATCTGTAAATATCTCACAAGTTTCTCCATACAAGTAATGTCTCCACAACTTTAAAGCAAAAATAATGGCTGCTAGCTCCAAATCATGTGTAGGGTAATTTTGTTCATACGTCTTTAATTGTCTGGAAGCATATGCTATTACCTTCCTATTCTGCATAAGAACACACCCTAACCCCTGAAATGAAGCATCTGTATAGATCATAAAAGACTCATTCCCACATGGAATAGTAAGTATAGGGGCTGAAACCAACCGATTCTTTAATTCTTTAAAACTCCTCTCACATTCTTCATCCCATACAAACTTCACTTCTTTACGAGTCAATTTTATCAGTGGTAATGCTATTGCTGAAAATCCCTTAATGAATTTGCGATAGTAACCAACCAATCCTAGGAAACTCCTAATTTCTGTCACATTCTTAGGACTTTCCCATTCAACAATTGCTTCCACTTTCTTCGGATCAACATAAATCCCATTTCCCGAGACCACGTTCCCTAAAAACATAATTTCATTCAACCAAAACTCACACTTGCTGAATTTAGCAAATAATTTCTTCTCTCTCAAAATCCGTAATACAAGTCTCAAATGTTTCTCATGTTCCTCCATGCTACGCGAGTAAATCAACACATCGTCTATGAATACAATCACAAATGAATCAATGAAAGGGTGGAACACCCGGTTCATCAAATCCATAAAAACTGTTGGAGCCTTAGTTAATCGAAATGGATCACCAAAAACTCATAGTGCCCATATCGAGTCCGAAAAGCTGTTTTGGAAATATCACTATCCTTTACCTTCAATGGGTGGTAACCCGATCTCAAATCAATCTTCAAAAATACTGTGGCCCCCTGTAATTGGTCAAACAAGTCATCGATACGAGGTAGAGGGTACTTATTTCTAATGGTCACCTTATTCAACTGTCGATAATCAATACATAATTGCATTGTCCCATCTTTCTTTTTCACAAATAATACTGGGGCTCCCCATAGAGAAACACTAGGTCGAATGAACCCTCTGCTTATCAGATCTTGTAATTGCACTTTCAATTCCTTCAACTCTGTTGGTGCCATTCTATAAGGAGCAAGGTAAATCGGACCAGTACCTGGAATTAATTCAATGGAAAACTCTACTTCCCTATCGGGTGGCAGTCCTGGCAATTCCTCTAGGAAGACATCAGAAAATTCTCTAACCACTGCTATATCTTCAACTTTAAGTGCTTCCTTACTAACATCAACCACATACGCTAAATACCCCGTACAAACCTTACTCAATAACATACTTCTCTTTATTGTTGAGATAAGACAATTAGGGACAACATTCCTTTCCCCTGTAAACTGGAACTCGGGTTCACCAGGAAGATGAAATGTAACTTCTTTTCGAAAACAATCAATGGAAGCATGATACGATGATAACCAATCCATCCCCAATATAATATCAAAATCCCGAATGGCCAACGGTATCAAATCAACATAGAAATCTCGCTCACCCATTCGTAAGACACAATCTTTATAAACATGCTCAACTAGAATTACACTTTCCATTGAGGTAGAAATATATAAGGCACAATTGAGTAATGAACATGGTCTACCCAAATATGAAATAATATGTAATGCCACAAATGAATGCGTTGATCCAGGATCAATGAGTGTATATAGATCTTTTTTTGCAATAAAAATTTTACCTGCAACCACTTCAGGTGTAGCATGTGCATCTTGCAATGTCATCGCAAACACTCTTCCTCCTGCCTTCGATCCACTTGCTTGTCCTGTATCCCTTCCCCTGGTTGCATTCCCTGGAGATGATCCTTTATGAGGCCCCACACTACTAACTGAAATTGCTCTAGATAGCATAGGACAATTCTTTCTCAGATGGCCCTTCTGATGACAATTAAAACATTCTATACTCTGTAACTTTGGGCAATTTCTTTTTATATGGCCCGATGTACCACAAAAGAAACAAACATTCGAATCTCCTTGCACTGAAGCTCCTGAGACTCTTCCACTACTAGCCTCACCCTTTTGCGAACCACCTCCCAAACCTCTACCATGCTGAAATTTCTTCCCTCCAATTCTTGAATATTCTGTATCACTACCTTTTTCATAACTTGGATTGAATCTGCTTCTCTTTACACCTCGTTCTCGATTCCCTCTTGCTTCATTCACATCATTTTCTACCAGCAGGGCTTTATTCACCAAGGCTGAATAATTAACAGTTTCTAAAGCCGACAACCTTGATTTAATAACTAACTCATGTCCGTCAAGAAATCGGCTACACATGTCTTCCTAATTCCGGATAAACCTCGAAGAAAATCGAGATAAGGTTGTAAGTTTGGCTTCATATTCCCTAATAGTCATGCTTCCCTGATTCAACAGGAAATATTCTTTCTCCTTTTGTTTTCAATACATCGAAGGAAAATACTTATCATATAAGGCTTTAACAAAATAATCCCATGAGATGACATTACCACCTCCTGGAGTAATCAACACATGTTTGGGTGCATCCCACCAATATTTAGCTTCTCCTTTCAGCATGTACGTCTCCAAGATCACTCATTGATTTTTAGGCATTCTCATCACCCCGAAAATAAGTTCAATATCTTTAACCCGTTCTTCTGCCTCTGCTGGATCAACTGCTCCTTCAAATGAGGGTGGGTTCATCTTAATAAATTTCTCATGTGAAGTACTCCTTTCTTCCCGGTGTATCACCTCCTCAGCCCTAGCCAAGGATTGTGCCTCCAGTTGCCTGGTCTGTTGTTCTTCCACAAGAGCCATAAATCTAGCTTGTTGCTCTGCCATTAGAGTTATAGCACGCGCCATTTTTTGCATGTCTGTCAATTGTTTCTGCTCAGGTTCTACATTTCCATGAACATGTTGCTCAATCTCCGCTTCTGCTGCCATATTTAAAGCCTCATCTTCTATTCCCACATTCACATTCCCTCGTTCCATTCTCTTATATCTGAAATGAATCAAAGATATAACAACATGCATATATACATATCTTTCCTAACATGATCGTTAGTATCAAATAAAATATATTTCTGACATTCACAGCCAAATCTAGACTCTTCTCACTCCAGAACCTCAAAAACCTAGGCTCTGATACCAAAAGCTGACACACCCAAACCCAGTTACTTATAATTAAGTTTGAAAGTCAAAGTGAGTCAAACCATGATTAATTTAACCAAACCATAAACAAGAGTTTTAATTTCAGAGTCATTATTGTAAATCCATATATCTGAAAACCTTTTTACAACATCAGAGTAGTCAAACTTAAACAAACTTGCTTTAAGGAAAATTTAACTTAATTACATCATTTACATTTAAACAAAATATTTGTTTCTCCCATTACTGGCTAACCCAACCCGACTTCCTAGATTTGACAGTGACATCGCGTTACCTGAAAAATGTGAACATAGGAACCATGAGAAAAATAGCCCAGTGAATGCATCACTACTATACTACTGCGTAAATTTAAATGCAATAAATCATGTCCATATAATTATGTATTAACTTATCCGGCTCATTCATAATGAATGACCAACTTTTCCGAATCATGATTCACATATCCTGTCTAAATAGATAATTCTCCCCCATTCCTGGTCGAGGAGTAACCCCTGTCTTTAATAGACAAATCTCCCCCATTTCGGGTCGGGGAGTAACCTCCCATTTCGGTAAACCGAAATGAACAATTTCATATTCATTATATTTTAATCATATCAACAACATGATACAAATATCTCTTTCCAGTGAGTACACTCACCTTGGTTGACAACTATGTATTCACGTTTCCTTCTGGTGGAGCTGAACTGGGTTGATTAGACCTTACACCTGTCAATCCAAATAAATCAGTACTGAACCTCAATCATAAATATTTTCCTAACATAATTATGTAACTTTCCATGACTATACATCAACAATATAATTCCAATTAAGTCACATTCCATAAAACATAGGTAAAGGCAAAACAATGATATACATGTTGATAAAGTTACGGATATTCAACCGTAGGAAATACCTTATGAGGAATTTATAACCAAAGTCATGTAAACATGAAATTATACTCCTCAATGTATATACACATGAAACATGTACTCAAATTACCCTTTGTAAGGACGAAATACAAACATTAATTCAAGGGGTACCCAGTATGGCCTGAAATTGTTGTCTTACACACTTAACCATCCTATATAACTAAATTGTACAAATACAGGGCTCCAACCTTATCAATATGAAAATATATATTAATATACTATCCAGTAAAAGTAACGGTGTAATTTTTCAAGCTTCCTAGGGCAAGTTATGACCATTTCTCTACAACACAAGAAATCTTCCCTACAAGCTCCTCTATTGTTCCTTCGAATTCCCAGAATTTTCATAATTTTTCTACAGCATAAATTTCCATGATTTTCAACCCATTTTCCGTACACATACTTAATAGTAGATAATTAAAGTTTCATAATTTTTTGACTTCATTTTCTATCTCAAACGCTCGACTAAACTTAGGGCATACCGAAATCAAGTATACAAACAACAACCATGTACCAACTTGAAATCATCATTACGTCCTAACCACAAGGAGATAAAGTCTAATTTTTGGATATGATATGAAAATATGAGTATAATTTGATATCCAATTGGAATTTCTCAATTACAGTAAGCACACAAAGAGATATGCAAGTTTGAATGCAAGGGGTTTCAATACAAAGCAATTTTAAGGGTTTCTACATTCAACTTAGCATAAACTTGCATCTAACCATACATACATATAAAGGGCTGAAACTTTAGTAAACCTATGATGATTTATATCATATAAATCAGTAATATAAGATAAATGACAAGATTTGCAATTAGGATTACATTCGGGACTTTTACGTAATTTCCACGGATTTTTCTACACCTTTTCTCCTCACTTTTCCTTCCTAAACTCCCTAATTCTCTTTCCTAAAGGTGAAACCCTTTCATGGATGATTTTGGCTGAAGGATAAAGCTATTTTAAAGTTATAAGGTCGGCCAAGGCTGCCTACGAAGACAACCAATCAAATTAAACCATTTGGTTTAATAAAAGACAAATTACCACTTAAAGGGAATGGACAACTTTGCCCTTTGTTCGTAAATTCGGTATAACTCTTTACTCGGGCATCCATTTGATGATCCGTTTGTTGTGTTACAACCCTAACTCACATGTCTACAACCATATAGTTTTCACCTCAAGTCAACTGTAATGTTATAAGGGTCAAAACTAGTCTTAAACGGGAACATTTCTATCGAAAATAACAAAATTTTGTGTTCGTACATAACTCGACATTTCATGATTTATGAAAGTAGGATTAGACTAAACATAAGCATTTAATATTAGATATACTAATAACACATTCTTCATATAACATAAGGTAAGCATGATTTAAATTGAATTTATCATAATTATATTCAGGTTGTCACACTTTATTTGTGGTGAACCTTATTAACAGAAACTGGAAGCCCCTTTGGAAATTGAAGAGTTTGTTGAAGGAAATTAGAAAATACCTTAAATCTCTCAATTTTTCTTTATCCCATTGCTACATGGAGTCTAACATGGTAACTGATGATCTATCTAACATTGGAGTCTATTCCATTTCTTCTATGATCTTTAATTTTTCTTTGGATCTTCCTGCTGTGGTTAAGGGGGTTGTTTGGCTAGACAAGATGGGATGCCATTATCTTAGATCATCATTTGATATTCCTTAGGTGGTTTCTTCTATTTTGGGATTTTTCTTTTCTTTATCTTAGTTTGAAGTTATCCTTTGCTTGTAAGCCACATTGGAGAGGCTTTTTCTCCTTGAATAAATATATGTGTGGGGGTTTTCTCCCTTTTTGAAAAAAAAACAAGTTTTAAAACGGCTAAAGCATTAAAATGTTAAGTCGGAAACTTAATGATTATTTTTGAGAAATGACACTTGTTGAGGAATTAAAATGCAAGTTTTGATAAGTAAAGGGTAAATTGGTAATTTACCTAAAGTGGAACATTTTTGTGAAATAAAAATATTAATGACTGTTTTAAACTAGTATCTGTGAAACAGAATTAAGTCCTAAAATGTAAATGATTTTTGGTATAAAATCAACATGTGTGTAAAATTAAGGACTTAAGGAGAAAGTAATAGTTTTTCAAGTATAATTGGAAAATGGATGGTTAAGTCCAAGGCTTTGGCGTCGGCCCAAAAAAGATAAATTAATGTAAACATTATGAAAATGTTGAGCACATTGGAAAGATAATGATATTGGATGATGACGAGTTAAATAATTAAGCAGGGCTATGCTATTCCTCGTGGTGAAGGACCCCAAACCAACTGCAGTTTACTTGGTGTTCGGTGCTGAACGGTGAAATTTCGTGAAATCATGGGTGTGCCTGTGTTGTGATGAGTGTGTTTGTTGGTGGCATCCCTAAAGATAATGCTAAGTAATGAATTGAATATTCATGAAAGAGGCATAAATGAATTATTGTAATTCATTGATTTACTAATGCAAGAATAACACATTAAATGTTCAAAATTCATGTGGCAACATGGGATGGTTTAATAAGATGATGTAATAATGTTTAAGCTACCTAATGAGCTTTGAACCATAATGAACACAAGCGTGTGTTATGTAAGTTTTTCAAAGGAAATGAGTATTTTTCTAAACACGACGTGCGTGTACGTCGAAAGCAAGTCTTAAGTAATGATTAATAACTCGATGTGAGTTAATGAACGTTGGGTAATAAACGTTTGAAAGTAAACGAAAGTTTTTTTTCCAAACAATTGTTAATTGTTTAACCGTGTATGTTAACTAGGAGAAATGCTAGTTTTTAAGCATAATGACACATAACAATTCTTTGTAAAGACAAGGAGGATAAAAGGTGTCAAATAATGTTTTTGAAATAAAATGGTTTAATACATTGAGATATGTATTTTCTAATTGTATATATATAGATATATACGTATTTTCACATACATGTAGTGTAGTGTGTGAGAATTCCTTCTGCCGTTCGTTTCTATACTGCATTTGTATATAATCCCACTGAGCATTCGACTCACATCCCTCTTTTGTTATGGTAGGTTGAATGATGTTCCGTACTTTGAGATCGGTATACAGGTAAGTAGTTACTTGGTTTTACGATTAATAGCTCTGTTTACTTGTCCTTGGGGGCACTTCCCTTGGGTCCTATCACGTAATTGATAAAATGGGAATTGCATGCTAACAAGAGTAACAGTGCATAATAATAAAACTGGACTATAGATATTATCTAGGTTGTCTCACTGCACTTCACAATTAACGTATGAACTATATCAGGTTGATCCTTTATTAAACTTTAAATCCTATTCGGGGCATTACAACTTGGTATCAGAGCTTTAGGTTCAATGTTCCTTTCGAGTGTGACATGGTGAGTTCGGTAATGGGTCTTTCGACGTCATTATTGATCAGAGCCGGTCACACTTGCCTGGTGATGGTTTTGAATTGTACCTTGATGGTAAAGTCGAGGTCTTGAGCACGTTGTCCTATTCTCTTTGAGTTGGTGATCAGTTAATTTAGTAGCCATGTTTATTCTGCTACATTTGTTCTGGTAGTGTCAGCTAGCAAGTATAGAGTTTTTGTGTAGGTCGTTAGGTGGTGACACCTTAGACTTGTGTGAGATGTATCATGTGGAAGTTTGATGATTAGAAATTCATAATGATTTCAATTGCATCTTAGTTGGTATGCTTGTGGTTTCATCCGTCGGATTAGGTTACTAAGTAGCGTATCTTGTGAATAAATAATTCTATGTAAATTAAAATGCCTAAGTAACTTGATTATGATTTTAGTTTAGATAATCATATTGATTCAGGGTAAATTAAGAACGTATATATATAGTCCTTGGGACTTAGTGTTAGAAATGGTGGTATTGAATTATGGTCTTAGAAAAATGAAGTGGTATTGGGGAATAGGATCTCTTGTGGCGTCAAAAGTATTGGCCTCAAACTTTTATAGTTAGTACCCGATGCCCCGTATCCTACCAAACGTTTTATAGTGAAGATAGTTTGTGATCTGGCAAATGAATGTGATGACAATAGTGTCTCCCCTTAAAACTTTCGGATTTCCTTATGATGTAAAGGAAATAGTCTTACAGTTGATATAACATGTAGTGATTAGGATTGATGCCTTAAGTTTACCAGTTGGTAGCCATGATCAGTTGTCATACTTGATAGGATTCTGACGTGACGATTCATACACTAGGATGTGTATGAACTTTTTAGGAAATGATTGAATTGTTATCTCCTTCGTGAAGTGTGTAAAGAAAAAAAGTTGTATTGAGATTTATGTGGTGATAAAAATGTCGTAGTGGTAAATTTGAGGTTATGTGACATAGGTCATGGTGCGACTTGTGGCTTCCCGTGATAGATGGGTAGACTGTTTAGAGAGATGACTAAGTATGATGTTATCACTATAAAGCATTTGGGAATCATTATTGTATTGAAGCCTACATATTAATTGTAAATCATTGATGATTGTACTATGTTTAAGTCATGTTGATTTATGGGGGTATTTGGAATTAGTGCCATGGCTTTATTTTATAAACTGGTGTCGTGATATGACTGTGAAACCAAAGGCTGTGAAACTGGTGTTGTTCCATGGGGATCAAGAAGAAGATGTGGATGGAAACAGATGAAAGTTAAAGAAAAACTGTGAAACCAAATGCTACATTCCTTCTAAATAAAAAAGAAAAGAATGGTTCTTTTGCACTTTGAAGGAGCTAAATCTTCCAAGATGTTTTTCTTCTAACTTGAGTAATTGTGTGAGTTTACAAACACTTGGATTGAAGGGTCTCAAGTCACATGATTATCATGTAATTATGCAATTTTTGTTGTCGTTGCTGCTTAAAAATGCTTATCCAAAACACAAGGACTTGCAAATATCCATTCAACGGTTAAGTTGATTTTTCAATGTGTTGTGTCCCAAAATGATTAAGAGGGAAGTTTTGGAGTCGACAAGGAAATAATTTTTTGAGGCTATACGTGTTTTGGAAAATATTTTCCACCTAGATTTTTTGTTATTACCTTCCCCCTCATTATACACTTAACGAAGGAAGTGTTGATTTGTGGGTTAATATACATGGATATATCCTTATGAGAGGGAATTAAATAGTAAATGATTTGTAAAACTTTTTATTTTGACTACCTTTTTGTTTTTTTTGTACTCGATATATTTTTTATGAAGGATTATAAGAAGTATGCTAATAATAAGGGTTATGTTGATAATAAGGATTATAAGAAGTATGCTAATATATTTTTTGTACTCGATATATATGGAGGCGTAACCCCTATTGAGTATGGTAATCACAAGTTAATTGGCCAAAGCTTTGGATTAGTGATAGAACACATAAACATGAACCCAATGAGGATAGACTCAACTTAAACTCACAAAACTCTCGTTTATAACTCAGGTCATGCTAATGGACTTTAGAAGTGGCTTAGCTAGAGGGAGAGGGAAGTAAGCACCCTAGATACACCCTGGCGGGCAAGTAAAAACACACAAAACACACACAACACCCTGAAGAATCTCTGTCAAGTATTAAAAGCTTCGTAATAAATGACAATAGTGAGTCAGTGAACTCTCTAGTTTGCAATAACTCTTTTCAATTCTCAAAGAGAGGATCCCCTTCCTCAAAGGTGGTTGGGGTCCTTAAATAGCCCCGACACCACCCCCGAGGCAACTCAGTCATTAAAGACTATGAAAGACATCCCTCATACTTTATGTCACAACATTAAATGCCTGATGCACTAGTTGTCTCCACGTCATAAACATTAAATGCCAAGACATGCCTTTTTCCTAACCACTGTGTGTCAGGGGGTTGTTGTCGCAGAGGTGGCTCACCAACTGCCTGACAGCCCCAAATACCACGGTGGTTTACTCAAGTGCATGTCTGACATTGTTTAGATGGCTAGTGACATCACCCACAGTAGATGTGACATTAAGTAGAGGGTCGTTTGGTCCATAACTCAATGCCCGATGGAACTCCAAGCTGCTCCGCTTGAGGTTCCACGGTCAGGGTCCTTCGGTGTTTTACCAGGTGTATCTAAGATGGTCAGGACAAGCCCCAACAGTGCCTTACTTCTCAATCCTCCAAACCAAGTCCCTCTAAAGTTCCCATGGTGAGGTCATTCGATAGGGCATGAAAGCCCTCCCAGGTCCTGCCATGCCTGGTCTCTCGTGAGTACCGTTTGACCTCACCCAAACTGTATTATTATTATCGTTATGTCATTACAACCGTTACAGCTTTACAGTGAATGTAATCAAAGGTACAATATGATTAACACAATAAGCTGAAGTATGAGTTGCCACGCTGAGCTGCCTCCCCAAGCTGCCACGCTTGAGTTGCCACGCTGAGCTGCCTCCCCAAGCTGCCACGCTGAGCTGCCTCGCCAAGATGCCACGCTTGAGTTGCAACGCTGAGCTGCCTCCCCAAGCTGCCACGCTGAGCTGCCTCACCAAGATGTCACGCTTGAGTTGCCACGCTGAGCTGCCTCCCCAAGCTGCCACGCTGAGCTGCCTCGCCAAGATGCCACGCTTGAGTTGCCACGCTGAGCTTCAAGCCCCCTCTACAAATATACATGGATATATCCTTATGAGAGGGAATTAAATAGTAAATGATTTGTAAAACTTTTTATTTTGACTACCTTTTTGTTTTTTTTGTACTCGATATATTTTTGATGAAGGATTATAAGAAGTATGCTAATAATAAGGGTTATGTTGAGGGGAGAATTGCAGAGCAATATATATCATAGAAGAATCGAGTCTCTGTTATATGTAGTACATGCTAAACGCTAGTGTAGGAAATAAAAAATATACTCATGAATATTTTCATGATGAAGATGAAGATAAATGCGCATATGAGGGTCCTTTAGTATAAGGGAAGATTGTGAATTTAACCCCATTACAATTTGCCCAAGCACGCAAATGGGTTTTAAAACAATCAGATGATGTGGAAGAATGGAAAAAGTAAGTGTATTAATACGATTTAAGATTTTTCAATTGGAAAATACCTCGTGTGTGATTAGTGTAGGAAGTAGGATGCCTAAGTGCGTGTATTGAATTGGTATATGAAATATGATTTTTAGTGGGAATCTACATCTGGGCATAACTGAAGAGCGTCTACACTAAAGGAAAAGAGTGAGGGTTTTATCCCTTGGTTGATTAACGATGTTCGCTCTTAATTTGACTACATAATAAAAGTTTACATTTATTCATATATATATATATGTATGTATTCATATAATCATCTTTTGTTACCTTTTTTGTAGTTATTAAAAACTGGATTGACTCATACTTAAGTTTGGCAACTATCAAATGGGCCATTATATGATGTACACTCATATAAGAGGTATCAGGTGAATGGGTTTGAATTTTGCACATGTGAGTATGATGTCACGGGTAACCCAAAATAGTGGCATGTCAATGAGGGCCATCGCGAAGTTCAGGTCAAGCGAAAAAGATATGAATTACAAGCAAGTGAAGATAACATACTTTGTAATTGTTGTTAGAATATTTGAGTTGGATTATATATCTTTCAAAACATTTTTATTTTACTATGATTGGGTGAGAGTTAAGGACAAGGTAAATGGTTTCAAAGTTGATCTTGACTCAAAGTTAATGATGATAAACTTAAGTAAGCTAAAAGGTAAGGATAAAATTGACGAAGCGCCATTCATTCTTGCATCTAAAGCCTCTAAAGTGCTATCCTCAAAGGATTTTGAAGAAGATGGTGGGTCTATCATTTTTCATGCACTGTAGAGATTAACAACAACTGTTGACAAACTTGATGTTCCTACTGTGTATCAGTCCTTTCTTGAGGACAATCCCAATTTGAATAATATGCTTCAGGACTTCTCGTAAATGCAGAAGCTAATTTTTATGATTATTGATTAATATTTACAAGTTTAATTCTTCATTTATTATGTATAATAATTTTATACATCTCTTCAAGATTTTGTTTCTTGTGATCTATCTTGTCCGGATAATGAGTCAAATGAGGAGGATGTCCTAAATTTCCACGAGCCAGGTGGTGAACCAATCACTTATATTGAAACATGTGACGAATGAACCAATTTTTATGTAAACGTAGCAACCCAAATGTACAACAAGTGGAGGAGATCAAGGAATACAAACTTATATTGAAATTTTAAATTGAAACTTTTAGATTTGTTTGGATCTATTTAGTATCTTGTTTACTCGGTTAATTTACTTAGTTAGTATCCCATTTTGATCTGTTTTGATATATTCAATTCTTAGAATATTTGTATCCAATGTTTCCTCGTCAGTGTGTACATGTTGCAATGATCGATGCATAATGCATTTGCATTTGCGTAATTCTTAGTAAATTTGATACCTGCTAATAATTCATTTGGACAAATTATTATTGCAAAATATTATGCTGTAATGATATCAATTGAATATTAAGCTGCAATGATATCAACTAAATATTCTGTTGTAATGCATTTGGAAAAATTTGATATTAGTTCTGCTATAATGATATTTATACAGATTATTATGCATTCGGATGAGAATCTTTGTGAACTCAACTGATGATTTATGCATAATACTATTTATATAGATTATTAAATTACACATATTCTTAATACGTTGATATTTTACTTCATGTAATTTGAGAGCCCATGTTTATTATGATGAATCGTATATCTAACACTAGTTCAATTTCAATATAATGTCAAATGAAGCTAATGTCTCTCATCCGCGCCCAAATGGATCATCTCCGGACTAAATAATTTCTGTTGAGATTAGTTAACATAATAAAGTAATAGGTAGTGAGAAAGGAAGATTCATGGCTCGACTTGGTAAAGTGGTCCATGCTCAGCTTCTAATATCGTATACTAATTGGCGCAAGATTTCATAAATATAAAATGATTATGTTTGGAAAGAAATGCAAGCAATACTTATTACATATGACTAATTTGTTCATTATCTTTGCTTTTATATATCTCTATACATTTCATATAATTTTGAAATATCAATTTTCTTGTCAGAGAAAATATGGACTCCCAGAAAGTTACAAGATTAGTTTCTTCAAATATATGGGTATGCTACTTAAAGAATATAAATCTACGTTATAGAAGAACTATTATAAGAAGTATTCAACGAATGGCAAAAGGTTGGCCGGTAACTATTAGTTTTCTTTTTTACATTCTAATTCATTAGGGATTTTTGTAGTTCTAAAGAAGAAATAATAGGAGGCTATTGGTATTATTTCCCATATTCAAATGTATCAAGCGTCATTTGATTTTTTGTCCTTTTGGTCATAATAACCATTTGAATGTGATCAACATAGTCTCTTATATTATCATGTTATTTTAATTTCAATAATTTTCATGTATCTGCCTTGTAATGTTTTCACAGAGTGGTAGACCATATTATATGGTCACCACCATAGATAAATTCCTTTTTTTCCCCAACACTTACTAAATTCTTCAAAGTACATGTGTTTTATTTTCTTTACCTAACATTTTAATCTATCTTCCCATCATATTTACCTAACAAATGAATTTGCATGATTATCTCACCAAAATTGTGGTATTGGGTATATATCTAGTCTCACATATGACTTAATGATGTATAAGTTTGGTTTTTAATCCCATTCCCTTGCTTAACATATACTTCTATTCTTTTATATTTCAAAAAGTGAATTGAATACAATCTTTTATGTCATTCATTATGAATTAAATTAAACAAAAAGAAAAAAAATGTTATTTGTAGTAGACCTCTCATGTGAAGATAATTGTCCTAATCATGATTGTTATACCCTAAATATAGAAAACCTTGTAGGCCTACTCTGAAGATGACATATTAGGGGAAGATAATGGGTTTATCTAGACCCATCATTTGATGAGCTATATACATGGAGGTCGGCTCAGGCATAAGGAAATTTGTCTTAGTTACAACACTGCCTGTTTAAATACCATCACCAGTAAGGTAAGCATGATCCAGAGGATAAGATGACATTAGCAAAACTAACTAGACACGCATGTGGGATATATATTTTTCTATTCCTCCACTATTGGCGGATCACATGGGTTCTATTTATTCTCTCCCCAATGCTTGTAAAGGTTACCTGGCTCACCTATAAAGGCATAACACTTGTCACACTACATTCTTTTTGTCTCCACTAACAACACATATAAATATGGAATGAAATATGTTGTAAAGGGGGAAATAGATACGTTTTCCAATTGTTATACTACCCATTTATAGAGTGAACAAGAGAGTTTGCAAGACCCATTCATCCATGGATTTTTTCCATTGAATAAACACTATAGTCATTAGACTTGTGGACGTAAGTACTGCATTGGAGAAAACCATGTAAATTAGGATTTTATATTATTTCTTTCATCTTTTCTCTAGAATACTTGCTCTATATTAGTATAACTTCGATATATATATATATATATATATATATATATCTATTTAACTGATATGGTTTAAGATTAGTGTACTTAAGCAAAGACTCCTATTCACACTCCATTTTTAGACGGTAGTAGGTTGGAGCCATTTGTGGGAAAGTAACAAGGATTTTTTTTTCTTTTTACTTTTATTTTTCCCTTAAAATCTAGGACACCCACTTCTTACTCATCGTTGTTTCATTGGGTTCTAATCCATTTGTTTACAAACTTCCTTTTGATCCTCTTTTATTCCTTATGTCCATAATCGAACTTAGTTAGTTCTGTCCACTCTAGATACAGTTTTACTATAACTCTTGCTACTACTTCTTTCTCTTGATGAAAATACTCTATTTTTTTTTGGAATTTTATGAAAATGGGAGAAAACTTAGAAAGTAATAGAGCTACGGAGAAAGCCTCATCTTCTACCCCTGTGGGCATGGGATACATACAGGGAATATTACAGCACTTGGTTAGAGTCTATGCGAGAGAGCGCCAGGCAGTTGACACAAAGCATCCTAACCAGGAAAAAGAGGCCTGAAGATAACCCCATTATCCCAGAAGAGGTGAAAACCCTAATCGGAGGTAAGAAATGCCTCCTCCATCCCCATACAGAGACATGTGGCAAATGTACCAAGAGATGAATTTGGAAAACCCCAAACAATTAGATTTAGGTTCGAACGAGGAAGTTAACAGGTTCAAGTGCTCTAGATCAAAACACGTTGATAGATCTTATTATCAAGGAGCCATATCCTCCATTAAAATAGGTGGAAATGATGATGAACAAACTTACTCCCTTGAGCGCCCAAGCATTTCAAAGAGGCTTAGAAGAGGGTCCGTATTTAATAGACTGGGCCCATGATCTATAAGAGACCATTAATATAGGGAGCCTAGGGAGCATAGAAATGAACTAAGAAAAGATGAAAATAGGAAGGTTGAATGCTCAAAATGGTCTAGACCGAGCGTGTGAGGGTTATACATAGCTGAGAAGACTTATCAAGAAAGATATCTCAACAGGAGACCGAGGATGAGCATGAAAGACAGTGTCGGTCGAGGTTGATAAGGAAGAAAAACCTTAAAAAGGGTTAATCCAGTGCCCAAAGGATTATATAGGCGAGATCATATAGACCAAAAACCTTTTGCAAAGAGGTTTTGTGCAAGGGTCCCCTTTCACATCATCGATTGTGGGTTATTCAACACTCCCATAGTTCAGACCGCCTATCATCATCCCTAAATAAGGTGACAAATCAGACTCCATGTAATATGGGGATCAGTACCACATTGCTTTAGATATTCAGTTTATTCCAGATGAAATGCATTACTGAGCATTTTCTAGTACGATCACTTGGTCAATAAAAATATGGTAGAACAGTTTACCAAGGGGGCCGATCTTAAACTTCCAACACCCGACTGACCTCGTTGTCAGTAATTTTGTTTCAATACTAAGCCAGAAAAAAGGGTGTCTCACTTGTTAAATTTTCATTAGAAAATAAACGAGACAATGAGGGAGTTTATTAAACGATTTAATGTCGAAAGATGGAAATAAATGATTACAAAGAGAAAACAACATTCATAACACTCATTAGGGGTCTATTGCCTAGAAAATTATATTGGACATTGTTAAAGTAACCATCGAGCACAATATCTAAGCTATTAGCCAAAGCTGGTAAGATTATAAACGCCGAAGAATCTATGGAAGCTAAGGAGTTGAGTCATTTTAAGGACGATACCAATAATCACTCAGAGAAAAAGAAAGAGTCCAAGGATAGCAAAAAGGTTGATAGGCCGAGGAATCTTGATGAATATTCCCCATTGACTGTAGGGGTGCACCACATACTCGAAGAGATTTGAGGTAGTAACGAAATTAAATGGCTGAGAAAATAAAAAACTGTTCCTAATAGGGAGGATAAAACGAAGTACTGTAAGTTCCATAAAGATCATAGTCATAACATGGATAATTGTCTGGATCTGAAAAATGAGATTTACATTATCATCAGATGAGGAAAAGTGACGAAGTTTATTAACAAAGGTGGATGATCTAATAGGAATAAATAGAAAAAACCAAGAAGCCGATTAGAGACCCCTTGTAGGAAGATGGGTGAGAAGAAACGGGGTTGGGTTGACGATTCAGAAGATGATCCAGATCAACCTAAGAAACCTTAGAAGCCCATATATGAGGTCGAGATGGTCTCGTTTAGGTGAAATTTCATACTAGGAGGAGATTCTAGCAGTGGGGATGAATCGACAAAGAGGAAAGCCTTTTAGAATGAGGTCAAGGCCTGTGCTCACATTAGACATATCAACTTAGCTGGTGTCGAATAAACTCTCCCTAGAAAGGTAAATAGAGATCGTCTTCTATTTAGTTTTTCTAAAGATGACTTATGAGGTGTACTCAACCCACACGATGTACCTTTAGTCATTACCATGATGATATATGAGAGTCGTGTGATAAGAATCCTAGTCAACAACGACTGCTCGACCGATGTTGATTCTATAGTCGTTTCAAGAATCTACATATATAGGAAAGGAAGTTAAAGTCATATCTCCTTAGGAACTATTGAGCTAGAGGTTGTGGTTAGTGACTAGCCAACTTTTCAAACAGAAAGGATTCACTTTTTCATTTTGGATGAGAACATCCATTCAACGTACAATATTATATTCCGAAGGGCCGAACTCAAGAAGTTCGAAACTATTCCATCCACCGTTCACCAGTGCCTGGAGTTACCTACTAATTATCAGGTTAGCATGGTGAAAGGAAATGAAATGGAAGCCCATGAGTGCTACTACACATCAACGGAGTAAGAAGAACATAAGAAATTAACCACCACTTATGAGATCGAGATGTTGAATCCTCGAGATGAAGAAATTTAAATTAAAGGCTAGGTAATTAAGGAGATAAAGATAGTGATGCTTGAGGATGAACACCCAGAACATATAGACCAAATCAGCTCATCACTGAATCCAACTTTTAAGAAAAAATTAGCTGAGTTCTTAAGAAGTAGAAAGAATGTGTTTAGTTGGATCCATAAAGACATATTTGGTACAGATCTAGAGTTCCTCTACCACAAGCTCAACATAGTAAAATATGTTAAAACTTTAAAGAAGAAATATAGAGTATTCAGTTAAGAGAAGAACATGGAAATCCAAGAATAGGTGGATAAATTGCAAAAGGCAAAATTTATCGAAGGCATGAAGTACCCGAATTGGCTTTTGAATGATGTTATGGTTCGAAAGAAGAACGACAACTGCCGTATGTGAATAGATTTCATTGACCTCAACTAATCTTGTCCAAAACATCACTATACTTTATTGAGGATTGACCAGCTAGTTGATACTATAGTGGGGCACGAGCTACTCAATTTTATGGATGCCTATTTAGTGTACAATAAGATAAAAATGAAGCTAGAAGATCAGGAGAAAATCTCGTTCATCACCATCCAAGGTACATAATGTTAAAGCGTTATGTCTTTTGGGTTCAAAAATGTTGGAGCAACGTATCAAAGGTTGGTAAATAAGGTATTCAAAGATCAAATTGGCAAAACCATGGAAGTTTACGTCGATGATATGCTGACAAAGAGCAAGAAATTTTCCAACCAAATAAGTGACCTTGGGCGAACTTTCAACCAACTAGAAAAGCATCAAATGAATCCCAAACCCATTAAATGTGATTTCGTGGTTAAGAATGGACAATTCCTAAGTTTCATAATTAACCAAGGGGGTATAGAAGCTAACCCAGAAAAGATCCAAGCACTGATCAACATACAACCTCCTGCAAGCAAAAAGGGCATTGAAAGATTGGCAAGACATCTGACATCGTTAAATATGTTTGTGTCTAGATCCAGAAACAAATGTCTTCCCTTTATCAAAGTGCTAAGAAAAACCTTCGAATGGAACAAAGAATGTGAAAAAACCTTTCTAGAGCTAAAGAAATACCTAGGATTTGAACTATTATTATCTAGCTCGATCCCGGGTGAAAAACTCTATTTGTACTTAGCAATTTCATAATCGGTTGTCAGTTCGGCACTAGTCTGAGCAGAAGATGGGGTGCAGAGGACGATATACTTTACTATAAAGGCATACTGTAGAGCATAAATCCAGTAACCTAGGATGGAAAAGTTAGCTTTGGATCTAATTGAAGCCCCCCAAATAATAAAGCTATACTTCCAAGCAGATATTATTATTATTATGTATATAGACCTACCTTTATGATAATCTGTTCATAAACCTGAGAAATCAGGCAGACTGATGGCTTGGGCAGTACAATTGGGAGAGTACGACATTCAACATGAACCCAAAATAGTAACTAAAGGTTAAGTAGTGGCCGAATTTATTACAGAATTTACTTATGAAGAAAAGACAGCAGAGCATGTTTCTATGGAAGAGAGCTCAACAAAAAAATAGCAGAGCGAGTTTCTATGAATTGAAGTTGGAAGAAAAATTGATCGAGAAGAATTTTTTGAAAGAGATCTCAATTGTCCAACCAACCAATTAGATTTCTCCTAGAGAGAACTCAATAATCTAGCCAACCGAGCAGACTTCTTCGAAAGAGAGCTTAGTAGTCTATCTAACCGAGCAGACCTCTCGGGAAGATAGCTCCATAAATTAGGCCAAATAGTTCATTCATAGACTAGCCAAAGACCTGGAGAAAATGAAGAAATTATTCACAAATGGGCATTTAGTTGGAGGAGATTTTAAAAAAGACCCCCCTGTTTGGAAACTGTTCATAGATGGATCATCATGCGCTAATGGTAGTGGGAAAGTTTGATAATTAGGATGCCTTATGTGGGCCATGTGGAGTATGCCCTCAAGTTCCACTTTGAGGCCTCTAACAACAAGTCAGAATATGAATCCCTCATAGCAGGTCCGGGATTAGCATTGTCACTAGGCACCGAGTAGCTATTAGTGCACAACGATTCTTAGCTCATAGTTAATCAAGTCCTCGAATTCTATATGGAAAGAGAAGAATAGATGGTGAAATAATTGACAAAAGTGAAAGAATTATTATAAAGTTACTCGGCTATCCAGATGGCCAGACTACCAAAAATTGAAAACATATGAGTAGACGCACTCGCTCGCCTAGCATCCTCCACCATAATGGATCTACATAAAACAATGTTGGTAGAAGTATTGATGCACCTCATTATAGATGAGGAATGTGTATTGGTGATGGAGTTAGGCTTAGGAACATCTCAGATGGATCCTATCCGAGAAAAATTGGAGGTCGACACAGTTCCAATGAGTCCAAAAGAGGCAAGGAGACTCCAAAACAAGGTAGGAATATACATATTAGAAGGTGAAATCTTGTTCAAATGAGGATTCATAGTGTCACTACTCAGATGTGTCCACACTACTAAAGTAAATGAATTGATAAAAGAAGTGAATAAGAGGTCATGTGGAGCCCACTCTATGGGAAGATCGCTGGTGAAATGAGTGGCTACTCAAGAGTACTATTGGTCCATTATGAAAGAAGATTACACAAACTATGAAAAAAGGTATGATAAGTGCCAGAAGTACGTCATGATCCACAAGAGTATAGGAGCTACACTAGCATCGATCACATCTCGTTGGCCCTTCGCTATATGGGGATCGATCTGGTCTGCCCACTACGTAAGAGAAGGTGTATGTTCAAGTATTTGGTTATAGAAGTGGATTGCTTCACTAAATGGGTGGAGGCTGAGCCTTTCGGAGATGCCATCTAAAAGTTTTCTACTTTAAATAAAAGAAAATCATATGTCGCCATGAATGTCATATTCTTTCATTACGGATCATGGTCCCCACTTTGATAAAAAATAATTCAAAGACTACTGTATATTTTCAAATATACAGAAACTAAACTCAACACCTGGTCACTCATAGTGCAACGGGAAGATAAATATAACAAACATAAATCTTATGAGTGAAATGAAGAAAATACTAGATGATACTAAGGGAAATTGGATCAATGAGCTGCAGAGTGTGATTTGGGCATACATAAAAACATCAAGAACGGGGATGGACAAGACTCTGTTCATATTAGCATTTGGTATTAAAGTAGAAGTGCCCACTGAGATCGTCCTACCTAGCCATCGGGTTCTACACTTTGACTTACCAAGGAGCGATCTATTGAGAAGACTTGATCTAAACCTAGTAGAAAAAGTCATGGAGTGCGCATAACTACGAGTGACTACCTACCAGTAGAGGACTGCTCAATTTTACAATAAAAGAGTAAAATCGATAAATTTAAAGGAAGGAGACTATGTGCTAAAAATGGTTATTCAAAAAATGAATAAGCTAGAACCTAACTGGCACGATCCGTACAAAGTATCCACTGCCCAACAACTAGGAACTTACAGGATTGAGGCTCTAGAAGGTGAGAAGTTTAAAAATCCTTGGAACTTCAAGCACTTGAGGAAGTACTATCAGTAAAGACGGAGAAATACAGAAGGAAAATAAATATGTAAACCTCTTTTCACTCTCTTGTAATTTAACTGAGTGATCAATGAGAACTGAAACTTCATCCTCTACATATTGTCATTTCAAGCTTTTTGTAATGTTTAATGTCTATTTCCTCAATTTAGGAGACGTGCAAGAATATGAAACCAAAGACACTTCAAGAAAGAGCACATCAAGATGCATGATAAAAAAATGCCTTATGTATGATCTCGTCTCAGGGCAGGTCACGATCAAGAAGTTTTAACTAAGTTTGGGAAATTCAATGTAGTCTTATGAATGGCAAGACACGACCATAACTGGCTAATGTAAGGATACATTTGATCAAATCTAATAACTAATGCTGACACTTAGTCAAGATGATAAGATCCGTCCGTATGACCAGTAACCTGGTAAAAAATGGTAGATTCTAAGTCAATATGACCTATATCTATCCCAAACTGGTAGCTAGTAAAGCACATCTGGTCGATATGATTCGACAACATGATCATAAGTGTACTCAACTGACATGCGTACCCTAACACTTCATAAATTACCATGTTTGTGAATAGGTCACGATCAAGAAGTCTAATTAAATTCGAGAAATCAAGCGTAGTATTATAAACGACAATATCTTACCATAAATAACTAATGCATGGGTAGATCATAGTACATTTGGTAAACTCTTACAACCAATGTTGACACTTAATTAGGACCACATGTCCATACGATCAGTAAGATGGTACAAGCATTGGCAAATCCTAAGTCAGGATAACTCAGGTGAGCCCAAAACTAATAGCTAGGAGGTGGACGTGATATGATCATATTTACATGGAAATAATAAGATCAACAGTCTGGCCAAGCAAAATAAATGGGCAGAAAATATAAACCTAAAGCACATGCATACATGAAGATAAGAAATGCATTTGAGTTCAAAGTCAAACAAGAATAAACACAAGTGTTCATTACAAGGAACCAAATAAAAATGTTCATTACAAATAAAGTAAAAAGCATTGAACACAAACATAGAGGATCAAGACAGAAGTACATCATCATCAACATCAACATCCTAAGCTATAGAAGTAGTAGGGGCATCAATAATGACAGTATCCTCAGCAGAGAGAAGAGAAGTATCATCTATGGGGACTTGGACACCTTCATCAGTTTGATCAACTTCAGAAGCGGACTCTACCTCCTCTAACTGTTCATTAACAAGGTCTGTGGCCTCTCCATCATCGCCCTCCCACTTCTTGAATTTTGTATCTCTGTCAGGGAAATATTTTATCACCCTTTCTGCAATTCTTTATAACCGTCAAGAAAGAAGGACATACTATCCACATTATCATCAGTTGATGACTTACACTTCTCCACTTCTACCTCTACTGGAGGAACTCCACCTGGAGGGTTATGGTATCCAGTGATTATGAATTTTGAAATACAAGATAAATCCTCAAATGTGGGAGGCTTAGGTACACAATAAGCCTCAACTAGGTCTGGCATGATAGATGGAAGCTTTGTATACTTCTTCATTGAAGTGGATAGTAAAGGCATCAAAACGATACAACTTAAAGAGAGGCAGAATGTGAGAAAAAGTCAAAAAATTTACCTATTATGTTTGACCTATTCCACTCACATGGAAACTTACAAGACCTATTTTTCTCATGGATCCTGAATGCTAGTCACCCCTCACAAACAAAAACTGTCCCTTCCAACTATGATTACTGGTCCAGACGATCTTAACCAATCTTAGGTGTGACCTTCTGGGAGAAAAGTAATAGTACCCTAGGGACTTAGCATTTTCTTTTAAGCTATGAACTGTAACACCCCGGGAGCTGCTACACATACTTGTGTGTGCACGCTTCGTATATAAGAGTGTATATAATATGAAAACTCGAACTAAAATCCTTATAATATAATCATAACCGAGGATATCACCGTAGTCACTACACAACCTAAGACCCCATATCAAAATTCTCGATGCACTTCCCATAGTACGGTATGCACTACCGTCCACTATCTTGTCAATTATCCTCGAAACAACTTAATGGCCCAAAAAAATAAATAACATAACTCGGGCACACGACCATCATAACATGGCATCATCACCACAATAACACTTGGCAAACTCGCTAACCGAGGTTTATGGCCTAGTCTTTGGATAATAAACAAAATCATAGCAGACAACACACCTCGTCCAATTGGTGGTTTGGCTAAGGAATGCCTATGCATTTTCTAATAATAATCATCACATTATCTTTCTCTCAATTAAAATAAATTTTAGATTCAATTCCCATAAATTGAATGTACATGTTTTCTACCTAATTTTTATAATCCAATATGCTCGTAAAATCAATTAGCTTTGTTACCCAAATCTATATGTCATGAAAATAACACATACAAAATGGGTGCAATAACTAACATAGTATACGAGAAAATGATACATATAAATGCAACACAACATGGATATAACTATACAATCAACGTTGAATATGTGTAGCACACTAAATTAACAACGGGATAACGAAACTACCCCAAGCGAGTCAAAATCCACAATTATAGGCCTATTTTAAAAACCCCAAAAAATCATATCTAAAGATTATCCTAATCACTGATCCGATTTCAGATTTGAATTTTACCTAAAAAATTGGATCTGGTATATATTTTGATTTTTTCTCAAATCTCATCCGAAAGAACTAATTTTTTTTTTTAAAAACACTCCAAACTAACTCTTTCTATTCATCTCGTTTTTGCCTCTTTAAATTTCATTTTTGTCCTTTGTTTTTCATCTTCCTTTCCTGAAAATTATCCCTAATATTCCTTATAAAGCCTCACTCTCAAGACCTAGCTTGGAGCCTAAGCTAATGTATATTACCATATTTCCCTTTTAAGTCAAAATTGTCTACTTTACATATTTAAACCATTATAAAATGTTCAAAAGTCATTTATATTGTAATTTAAATGTTTGATTTGATTTCAATCCATAATAAATTGTTTTCAAATATAATATCATTAAAATTATTTTTATTTAAAATAAAATAAAATATCCCGACTAAAATCTTATATAATATTCATAAATAAGCCCTCAAAATAATGGGGGTATTACATTCTCCCCCCCACCTCACAAAAGGAATTTCGTCCTCGAAATTCACTCCAAATTTTCTTTATTAAATTCAAACATAAATTTTGACGTCATCCAAATAAGTGATAACATAAAAAAAATCTCTCTCAATGGACAATGTGACGAATCAATAACCCTAAGCCCGATAATATGAATAACCTATGCTCTTATACCACTTGAGGTGCTACTGAAAAATATAAGAGAATTAAAAAAAACACCATTTAGATTGCGAATAAATTTGCGAAAGCATAAATAATAAATCGATTGAATAAAATTTCTCAACTTCATTAAATCTCAAATTTCCTTGTTCAAAACAATTTGCAATAAACAAAGCGGTACATTTAAATTTTGAAAATAAATATCCTAAGCCTATAACGATAATCCCATTCGGAACGATGCCATAAATATCATTTCGTCTCAAACCTGATATACAACAAACTAAGGGGGGAGTGAGTGAAAGGAAAACTCAGTAGCTCGTATAAATGCTACAAGTGTAACTACATATACTCGTGTGTGCATGCTTCATATATAAGAGTGTATGCAATATAAACACTCAAACTAAAATTCCAATAATATAATCATAACCAAGGATCTCATCGGCGTCACTACACATCTCAAGACCCCATAATAAAATTCCCTCCTTATATCCCACAATACCATATGGACTATCGTCCACTATCCTATCAATTACCCTCGAAACAATCCAATGGTTGCCAAAAATGACTAACATAAATCGGGCACATGATTAGGCGTAAATATTTCATATTTACCCCCTTAATTTAGGTACTTTTATGGTCCTGTGCGGCGTAATTAGACTGAATTTATCTCGTATCCATGCTACTAACCCTTTCCAATGAGTATTTCTTGTTTTGTGTATTTTACAGGTTTTTCGTGCAAGTGAATACAAGAAAGAAATCGGAATAAAGAAAGAAAAGAAGGAAGGAAATTAGAAGGGCATCGAAGTAATTTTTTTGCCATAACAGGGAAAGTTGAAGATCTTGAATTCAAGAGAACACTGGAAGAAACGACATCCAAATGCGAGCTACGGTGAAAAGGTTACGTACATCTCAAGTCGAGAAAAGAATCTAGGGCCAAAAGAGTAAACTATGAAAATTAAAGGGTCGAACCGGTTCGCCCCATGGCCGAACCGATTCGTTTAGTCAAATGTGGGAATTTTAATTTTGTCCTAGTTTTTAGCTAAGTAGTTTTATGAGTTTATGAATCTTCCAAAATGACCCCAAGGAGTTGTAACTTAGAATGAGACCTATTTGACATTAGTTTTAACCTAGTTTTAGAGAGTTAAGGAGTCAAGGAACATTGGAGGAAAATTATATATAAAAACATCATAGTTCTTCATTGTTTTGCACTCAAATTATTCAATATAAGTATTCTTCTTTCATTGCTCTCAAGATTTATTATTTTTCTAGGTTATAATTATTGATTACCTTCCTGTAGAGATTCTATATGTGTTTGTTTGCATTCTTTACGTTAGTATGAACCCATGCAACGTAAAATCCATGTTTAATCGTAGTATAACCATGTTCGGCTAGGTTTTTAGAGGATTGGGATACATCAACCCAACTTAAGTGTTATGTAGGGATATAAAATCACCACTAAATTAAATAATTAATTGAAGTCTTAATACTTTTTTGGTATAAGTGTTATAGCCCTTTTAACTTCGTTTTCCCTATGTAATCGAAGTAGTTAAGGATGCGATATGAATGTCGACAATTTTGTCACGCACTTTGAAATTATTTTTGATTATGAATTGTGAGGAGTAAAATCGCCATATATATAATACTTAGATGCAATTAAAGTTTTCTCCCAATTAAATATTGAATTTTATGATCGACATAATTACCGAAGGTTGGGGGGAGTGTATTCCAATCCCATCTTTCTCATATAGTTTATAACCAACGTTTTTGTTCTTGTATGCGTAGTTAATTCACATTATTTAATTAGGTTGAATTAGTTCATTAGAAATTTTCTCTCAATCAATTATCATCTTTTTTTTTTGTGATTCGATCATTAAGTCTAGTCGCCTTCCTCAGTAGTCGTTACGTTTCACGTCTTAGTCCCTGAGTTCGATAACCAACTTGCTGGGATTATTACTTACGCGACCGCCTTACACTTGAGCCATATTCACACGCACCAGAGACACTTTTTTAGTCGCGTCAAGTAAAACCAAAAAGTGCAAAAAAATCATAAAAATCCAAAAATATTCAAAAAATATTTTCACGTGCTTTTAATGCAAAACACTCCATCCAATCCCAATCCTATTCCTCATACGATACACAAAAATCCCATAGTCGAATTTAATCCCGATAGCCCGCACACTCTGAACTCAAGAGTCACACGTCTAGGGCGTCCGACGAGGATATTGATTCATGAAGTGAGAGCATAATGTTTGACAATGCGAGTTTTGGGATGGGTGAGGGGGTAATGTCGCATCGCCCCGTAAGAGACCTCTTATATCCCAAGTGAACTGTCGCTTCAGGATGCATTGTATTTCCATATAATGCAGGGAAGTTTCATTTTAGGACTGAGATGATTCAAATTCTCCCAACATTCCACAGTATGGAGTCAGAAAAGCCCTACCTCCACATTAGAGAGTTCGAGAAGGCGTGTAAAACATTCAATGACCAAACGTTCACCCAAGATGTAGTGTGCCTCAAGATTTTCCCCTTGTCCCTAAGGATAAGGCTAAGACGTGGCTATGGTCACTAGCACCGAACTCGGTAGCCACTTGGAGGGATATGCAAGCTAAGTTTCTCCAAAATTTCTTTCCTGCAGATAGGACCAATTATTTTAGGGCTAAAATTCAGACCTTTAGGCAAAATGAGAACGATCCTTTCGATAGATGTTGGGAGAGGTTTAACGAGTTAATCAACATGTTCCCACACCACGATTTTGAGAAGTGGAGGCTCATCCCCTACTTCCATCATGGGTTAAGATTAAGTTCCAAACAACTCATTGAAACTATTTGTCCGGGAGAGTTCTTAGGGTTAAACGTGGACGATGCAAAGGCCCACTTTAAGTATGTCACCGAGACTACTCAAGCATGCGACACATGGGATCCAAATACCTAACCCAAATCTAGACACACATCCACGACTCCTTCTGCGTATGATATATATCAATTAGACAAGGAAGCCCAATTAAAACATCAAATTAATCAACTAGCCAAGAGGTTAGACGACGTGGTCAAAGTAAGGGAAGAGACTCCACTCGAGCAATAAGAGAGGAGATATGCATTTATTATGAGGTGAGACATTTAACAAATGAATGTATAAGTGATGCTTCAAGATAAATTTTAGGTGGTTGTGGCCTATAAGGATAATTTTAACACCCTCATGATAATTCATACAATCCCTCATGGCGAAACCAACTCGATTTTAGTATTAGGAAACCGAACGTAGTGATGAAACTGAATCAACATATTGCCCAAAAACTGTCACCTCTCCCACCTAACAAATAAGATCCACCTATGCAAGTTCCCCCTCCTAAGCCGTATACAATCCCACAGTAGAAGAGTCTCAAGGACACTTTAATACAATTCATGCAAACGCAGTTAGGGACAAACACTCAAATTACCCAAAATTTTGCCGACTCAAAGGTGCCGTTGTCTAAGCTGCAATCTTACCTAAGTGTCCAAGAGAAGGGAAAGTTTCCCACCCAAGGCCAAAGACCTCCCCAAGGTCAAAATTGTGTTAACTCTAATACCGATAATAACGAAGAACAATGTCAAGCAGTTACCACTATACGTAGTGCGAGAGTTGTTGACTTGTCACCTCCCCCACACGACGAGAAAAATGACAAGGAGGTTTCGTGTGACACAAAAGAGGTCAAAGATCCCCCCTTAGACAGGAGTGATAAAGAGGACACAATTAGTTCCGAGGTGTTAGTGAAACCCCCTAATGTTTCTCCTTAACCTTAACGGTTGGTTCCTCCCTTTAAAGGGTCCACCCCTGATAATTTCTTAGAAGTTGTTAAGCAAGTAAATATTAATTTATCTTTTCTCGAGGCAATAAAGAAATTTTTTGCCTATGCAAAGTTTTTTAAGGACTTACTAACTGTGAAACGTAGACTAAAGGTAGAGAAGCATATGTTATTAGCACATAACATAAGTTTGGTACTTTTGAGCGACCTCCCGCTAAAGTATATAGATTCGGGTGAACCCACCATTTTTTGAACCATTGGATAGAACAAAACTAAGTGAGTTCTATTAGATTTAGGGGAGAGTGTTAATATTCTCCCTTACTCCATATATAGATAACTTGACTTGGGAGAGATTAAGTCCACAAAAATTACTCTCCAACTTGCGAATTGTTCATGAAGATACCTCGGGGGATTATTGAGGACATGACCGTCCAAGTCAACACCTTATACTTCCCGGTATATTTTGTCATTTGGGATGCAGAGCTCCCTCGAGCCATCATGTTCTCGTGACCTTGTCCACCCATTCTTAGCTACGGCTGATGCTTTGATTAACATGTGAAATGGTAAAATGCAACTCACGTTCGGGAATATAAAACTCGAGACTAATATCTTAAACATCACCAAGAAAATGGGTGATGGGGATGAGTTATGCTAGATGGATCTTATAAAGGAGGTAGTACATGAACACTTTGAGGGTAATCACACTAGGGATCCATTAGAGGCGTGTCTTATTACGGTGAGTGAGAGTGATAGTACATACATCAAGTTCGAGAGAGAGGTGAAGGAATAGGAGAGTTGTTAGATGCGAGTGAGAGCAATGAGGACGTGATAAATATTCGCTAGGTCCCTCAATTCGAGTAATTACTTTTGAGGGAGTCATGCACGGTTCCCCTGATGAGAAATTTTCCTTGATTTAAAAAACCTTCCTTCGAATGTCAAATATTCTTACTTAGGAGAGGATGAGACATTTCCTCTTGTTTTCTCCTTGAGCCTAACTAAAGAGCAAGAGGTAGTGCTTATGGCCATTTTTAGGAAGAATTGAAGTGATTTTGGTTGGATCATTGTGGATTTGAAGGGTATAAGTCCTTTAACTTGTACCCACATAATCCATCTAGAGGAGGATGTGAGGCCCTCAAGAGAGATGCAAAGACGTTTCAACCTGATAATGAAAGACGTCGTGAGAGCGGAGATCATTAAATTATTTGATACGAGCATTATCTATCCCACCTTGGATAGAAAATGGGTGAGTTTTATTCAAGTCATACCAAAGAAGTCGGGAATGACTGTGGTTGAAAATGTGAAGGGGGAGTTTATTCTAAAACGTACCACCACTGGGTGGTGCCTTTGCATTAACTACCGGAAGCTCAATGTAGGGACCAGAAAAGATCACTTCCCTTTGCCATTTATGTATGAAATGCTTGAGAGAGTTTCGGGACACCCTTTCTATTTCTTTTGGATGGTTATTTCGGGTATAACCAAATCGAGGTGAATGTGTTAGATCAAGAGAAAACTATGTTCACATGTCCTTTTGGCACATCTGCCTACAAATGTATGTCATTTGGATTATGCATTGCACCCACGACCTTTCAATGGTGCATGCTTAGTATATTTAGCAACATGGTTAATAGGGGCCTTGAGGTGTTCATGGAAGATTTTAGTGACTTCAGCTCCTCTTTTAATCATTTCCGTCCTAATCTCGAGAAGGTGTTCGCCCGATGCGTGAAAAATAACTTGCCACTAAATTGGGAGAAGTGCCATTTTATGGTTACTGAAGGCGTAGTTCTTAGCCACATTGTGTCATCCAAATGTATAAAAGTCGATAGGGAAAAAAATGACATTATAACCAATCTTTCCCCACCTAAGTCACTGAAGGAAGTGCGCTTTTTCTTGGGACATGAGGGGTTTTATCATAGATTTATTAAGGACTTTAGAGCCATCGCTAGGTCCATAAGCAACCTAGTTATGAAGGATGCACCTTTTGAGTGGAGTGACGCATGCTAAGAAGGTTTTGACAAACTGAAAAGCATGCTAGTTATAGGAGGGTAGTGAGACTGGGGTCTATGAATATCTAGAAAGGGTGAGGCGTGACCCACTCCAATGGACACTGCCTATAAGGTCTTGAAGGTCTTCAAGTGAAACTTCTCAAGAAACCTTCTCCTTCTGGTAACAATGGAACTCAAGCTTTAATTCACTCCCTACAAGAAGATGAACTTTCACAGCAAAAATAGTAATTTTCTCAAGGAAAACACCTGAGAATGATGGCTATCAGTGGGAAGTGAAAGAACAAGGCACTCAACACTAAGAGAATGAGCAGGGAGAGAATACTAGGTAGGTCTGGTGTGGTTTTGGCAGAGTAACAATGAAATTTCAATTGTGTCCCCATTGACCTTGCCCAGAGGTCTATTTACACTTGGGCATCAAGGCTGAGTTGGCATTTTTGGGCGCCAAAATTTAAAGGGTTGGTGGGAAACAATGTCTGAAGTGTACCATTTGTCCCTAACTGCAGGCTGCCTCTCTGTCCCCTCCTGTTGGCGCCACCTGGTGCCAACCAAAGTCATTAAGCACATATGTCTCCTAATGAAGACAAGATATCTGATTTGGTAATTATCTTTTTAAACGGTAACTTGTGGTACAATTTTACAAATCTTGAGAGAGGGAGCCTTAAGGACCCCTCTCTTCTAAAATCATTATTTTTCTTGAGAGAGACCTCGAGGACCCCCTCTTCTGGAAAAGTATTTTTTATAAAGAGTTTAGTCCTTGTGAGCATCCAGCTCCTTGGTTGCTCACTTCACTTGTGACCAAGTGTGAAGTGTGTGTAGTCTTGAGTGACTGCTGGGTCTTTATACTAGTATTCTCTCAATCCTATAGTGCTAAGTGGTTGAGCTTGCTTAGTAGACCTTGTCCCTCAGCCGCCAAGCCATAACTCCCAAGAGGTCCCAACTGGCCTACTTGAGCCTTGCTGGCTCAACTAGGCAACCTGTATAAGAAAATAAGTGTTAGTAATTCTGTTCTTTTTTATGAAGAGGGGTTGCTTATGGTAGACACCGCATCATCCTAACTTGGTTTTCTGGGAGCTGCGGGGGGAAGGACCTTGCGAGTCCCTCCTCCCATGTAAGTTTTTACTGTTGAAGAAACTTTTGGGGGTTCCTTCTCAAATGTCATTTTTACTGTTAAAGAAGCCTTGGGGGTTCCTTCTAAAATGTTATTTTTGCAGTGGCCCTTACGGGGTACTTCTTCAAATGTCATCTCTGTAGTGACCCTTGTAGTGGCACTTCTTGAATGTCATTTCTGCAGTGACCCTTATAGTGGACCTTCTTAATCTTGGACTTCTGTAGTGGCCCTTGCGAGGTACTTCAAATGTAATTTCTGTTGTGACCCTTGCAGTGGCACTTCTAGAATGTCATTTTCGCAGTGACCCTTACGGCGGCTCTTCTCAATCTTGGACTTCTGTAGTGGCCCTTGCGGGGAACTTCTCAAATGTCATTTTCACAGTGACCCTTGCGGTGGCACTTCTCGAATGTCATTTCTGCAGTGACCCTTGCGGTGGCCCTTCTTAATCTTGGACTTAAGCTGGTGGGGCACTTCTCAAATGTCATTTTTGTAGTGACCTTTCCGGTTGCACTTCTCGAGTGTTATTTCTGCAGTGACCCTTGCTGCGGCCCTTCTCAATCTTGTACTTCTGTAGTGGCCCTCGCGGGGAACTGCATAAATGTCATTTCTGTAGTGACCCTTGCAGTGGCACTTCTCTAATGTCATTTCTGCAGTGACCCTTACGGTGGCCCTTCTTAATCTTGGACTTCTGCAGTGGCCCGCTCAAATGTCATTTCTGCAGTGACCCTTGAGGTGGCACTTCTTGAATGTCATTTCTGTAGTGACCCTTACGGCGGTCCTTCTCAATCTTGGACTTATGCAGTGGCCCTGGCGGGGCACTTCTCGAATGTCATTTTTGCAGTGACCCTTGTGGCGGCCCTTCTCAATCTTGGACTTCTGCAGTGGCCTGCTCAAATGTCATTTCTGCAGTGACCCTTGTAGTGGCCCTTCTCAATCTTGAGCTTCTGCAGTGGCCTAGGTGGGGTCCTCTCAATATCTTCAAAAAAAAGTATTTTTATTTTTTTGTAGGTAGATACCCTTCTACTTTAGCCCCTCGTGCAAAGTTTTTTGGGTTACGTAGACCAAAAAAACTTTGTACGCCATAAAGTCGATTTCAACATATTTTTTTTATATATTTTTTGAGGACTCTAGGATCATTAAGTGCAGTGTCCCTTAATTCGAGGTTTTTGATTTTCGAGAACCCACGCATCAGTGTGGGAACTATCATCTCATCATTTAGGAAAAAATGTCATAACCTTTTTGCCTTCCTGCACGTTTTCCCACTTTAGTGTAAAAAAACATAATGCATATTTCTTAAACTCTTTCATCTTCTTCAAATCCCTCATAGAGAGTCTTTAAGTTTGTAGTGAGAGAAAGTAAGAGATTTTTTTTTAAAGCACCATAGCCCCCCCATTTTTTTTTTACATTTTAATCAAATCCACCATTAATGGACTCTACACCTTCAGACGTTTCTTCCCATATCACCGACGACTTGCTTCCTATTATGATAGCGTCGGTCCCCACTTCCCTTTTTCTGTCTTCACCATCACCATCTAATACCGTCGCCATGGCTACCACTCATGGTGGTTCTGTCTTCGAGACATCTGTTAATCTTCTTTCGTCGGTCAGTAGTCTTTTAATTCGTAACGTGTCTGAGTTGAAGGTTTTCGTTGGGAATGATTTCAAGTGTGGTTATAAAGATGGTGGTCGTCCCTCGCCCTTTTTGATAGGAGGCGAGGGTTCCTCGTGCGCTGTTAACATTTTTGAGCAAAACATGTCGCGCACCGTTCAAGGCCTCTCGCGCAGGGAGTCCACACCCCAGGTTTCCTCGCACGCTGCTTCCACACACGAGGGTCTCTCGCAAGTGAACAATTTTTCTAGAGATCCCTCGTACAACGATTTCTCCTTTAAGGGTGTCTCGACATATGCTAGCATTGGTAGTGGCTCCCCGCACGTTGCCCTAGATATGGAGGGTTCTTCACCGAATGAATCAAATATGGCTGGGGGTGTCTCGGCGATTGCAAGTATTATCAGGGGTTCCTCACCATTTGTTTTTTCTTCTTCGGGTGTCTAAAAACCTGTCAATGGGGGGCCTGCTTCCAGCTGTGATAAGGGGAATTTGTCACAAATGATCAATTCTTCCTGTGGTTCTTCGCACGTGTCTCGACCCCCACCTACGCTGGTATTGGTTCATCGTGTCACACAACCGAGGGTCCCTTGCCAAATCCACTATTAGCGGCTGGTGGTATCTCGACCCAAGGTGTTGTTGACGGTTCCTCGACCGGTTGTGTTTCATTTGGGGAAATGAGAAATTTGCAATTTGTTTCAAGTGGGGGGGTCTCGACCTCTTGTCGGGTCGAGGGTTCCACGACCCAGGGTGTCTCACCAACTATTGGCATTATGAAGAATGTGCTGCTGACCAAAGGTTCCTCGCTACTCCCTTTGCTGGTGAGTTCATCCTGTGTTGGCAATTTTGGGATTAAAGGTTTCGCACCTTTTGGTACTTCAATCATGGGACCCATTGCCAAAGGTTCCTCATTGTTAGCTGTTGCTGCCATGGATACCCAGGGCTCATCGCTCATTTTAAAATTTGTAATTTCTACAGGGGTTGTCGCTTCCACTTCTTTTTTGGCGGCGAGGGACCCCCAAGGTTCCTCGCAATTTGGTGTTTTTACGGGGGTTTGCCACTTCCATTTCTTTTGTGGCGGCAGGGGACACCCAGGGTCCCTCACTCGGAGTCTCTAACAGGATGAGTTATTTTCTTGAGCCAATGGATCTTGGTAGTTCTTCAGCTACATCATCCTCTTCTCAGGCATGTAAGGACTATATGCACATTCGCCAAGGGCGGGATTTTGGTATTTATCGCCGTGCTCCTTTTTTTGGTCCAGCTGACAACTTCATGGTTTCTCTTTCCGAATTTGAGGAAAAATTTTCTAACACTGTTCTCGAGCGCCCTCATATGGGGTTAAGTGAGTCTGCTGATTCCCCTACTGTTTCTCCAGACTCTATTCTCCGAGTTCGAGTCGACCGCGATGACTTTCCCTATTTTAATGTTGAAGTTAAAGTTACGAGGGTGCGACGGAGGAGTGGGATAGCTGGGTTGACTATGTTATGAGCGTTCCTGATTATGTGGCTATTCTTAGGGAAATGGGTCTTTTTACCGACGTCAGTAGCCTGAAGTCCTGCACAGTGTCTAAGAATATTTCTTCGCTCAATCTTTTACTGTCTCGATGGAGTATGGAGTCTCACACATTCGTCATAGGCTGGGGCTAATTTACCATAACCCTAGAGGATGTATGTGAATTGTACGCCCTTCCTTTCTTTGGGCAACATGTCTTTTCTGATGAATGTGAGGATCCTTTAGAGCAGGAGTTGGTGGCGGAGCTACAGTTAGCTCTCGGGGAATGCTCGAAATATGTAGCTATAAATATAGCTGGTCATTCCAAGCATTCCTTCGCTAAATGACAAAGATACTAGTTCAGATATTTCGAGCAGTTACAGAAGGGGAGACTTCCCGCACATCCCTCAGGACCTAGGATGGTCCCAAGCTCCACTCCCCTTCACATCTAGCCACATTCTTTGTTATATTTCTGACTCGGTTCCTTCTTCCAGGTAAGCCCGAAGATTCTCCTCGCTAACTTCTTTTTAATTTGGATGTACGATTATCTCGCGGCAGGTCAATACCTATGGCCGCCTTGACTTTGGGTTCCCTTTACACCTGGATGGACCGAGCACATATAGATATAGAGAGGTCTTGCGATCGGTATGATGTTGCTAATTATGCCAATGACACTCTCTTAATGTCCTTTTTATTTGAGCATTTCCCCCACTTTACTTCAGGGGATCATTCCTGTCATAGCGATGCTGCGTGACTTCTCCGATGGAACAAGAAAATTCCTAAGAAATCTTTGGGAATATTAATTGATTATATTGATGAGTTTGAGTTTCGGCCTTATACCAAGCACCCTGGGAGAACTTTCAGCTGGCTTTCTTTCTCTGGTGATGGCGAGACTTTCTATTTCCCTTCAGTAGTTGGGTCTGTTTCCACCTATCCTCATATTAATGTGGTGACGATGATTTTACCATGCCACCTCCCTTCTTGGACCGAGTTGGGCCCATGTGCTGAGTTCTATCATCCTGAGAGGGCAAGACGACAGTTTGGCTATGATTAGGGAGTTCACTCCCATCCTCTTCCCACCTATAGCGATCCTTCTGAGGCGTTTTTAGAGGCGTGCACCAGCTTCACTCTCCAGGGGATGTTCCATAGAGTCAGTGATCTAGGGGGCCTTTACATGCCTCCCTGCGATTATCATCCTTCGTTTACTTCATCTTGGTTCCTACTTTGGCAGTGACAGGTCCGTCTTATCCAAAAATGTGTAATTGGTTCCCCTTATGAGACTAACCCAGTTAAATATATCAAAGCCCATTTTTTAGTCAAGCGGAAGCTGAAAGATCCTCGGTTTCTCAACACCACTCCCAGGCCACCCTTAGAGCAGGCCATTCCCATTTTAGTGAAGCTTCTTCTCGACGAGTCACTTCAGCATCTTCCGACTGAGCTTCCCCCCTGTAAAGTCTAGGAGCTGATCAAAAAGCAGAGGGAAAGTCAGGACCTCTACCACAAACAAAAGGAAACACCCTGACACGGATGTATCTAATTTTATTCCTCCTACTACCACTTCTCCTCCCTCTTCTCCTGTGAGGACCCGGGCTACAAAGAAGAAGAAAGGAAATGGTATTGGCATGGTTGCCTCCTCCACGGTGGACCAAGGGTCTGATACTGATGATCTCGGGGTGGAGGAGACTTACCAAGTTGTGAAAGAGAAAGGTTATGGAGCATTGGGCCTTTCTTCCCAGGAGGCGCGAGTCGCGTCTATTCCCATTTCAGAAGGTACTATATCCCAACATTCTTTGCTTAGTAGAACTAATTCTCTCTAATTTTCACCACCTAGATCTACCTCCCATTCATCGTAAGAGGAACTAGTTGATTATGGAATCACCCCTTCCTATGATGACCATAGTTCTTCTTCGGGTGATATAGGCGGCTTGGGTTTCCATAACGAAGGCACTACTGATGCTTATGCTTTATTATCAGTCTCGAGAGAGTCTTCCAGTGATGATGAGGCATCCCATTCTCCTGGGGGAGTTATCTCCACCACCCGACCTCTCCCTTATGGCCCGACTACGCGCCCTGCTGTTGTAAGTGTTCCCCTTTGTTGGAAATTTTATGTATATGATTTTCTTTCTTCCCCCTCATTATTTTATTTGCTAATAAAAGTATTCTGTCATATTTTGCAGGTAATTTCCATGGAGGCAAGTAGTTCTCCTCTTCCCCCACTACGGTTGACGCCTTTTCAACGGGAGAGGAATTCTATGCTCTTTTCTTCCCCGGGACTTTTTAGAGAGGTTTGATATCTCCTTATTTCTTTTACCATCCAATGCACTTTGTTAATCTACCAATTACATCTTTGGTTGTGTATGCTGGCATTTTCCTGCAGCTTTCATCTGTGCACCTTACCAGCACTAGGACCACTTCCGTGACTTCTCCTTCTGCTCAGGTATGCCATATTTTCCAAACTTTCATTGTGCCCTTTTCCTTTTTACCTCTTCCTTTTCTTTACCCATTTACAATGTGTAGAGGGTTGTGCCTTTCGGTGTTGTCATTTCATCTTATCTTACTTCGGTAGTGGGCACTCCCAGAGCTGAGCCCCTAGACACCTCCTCATCTAAGGTATGTATTTTCGAAAGTTTGTGTCTTTTCAGTAATAGGCACTTTATATATTTTGGTCTTTTGCATTTTCGTGTGTCCCGATAACTTTTGGACTTTCTTCTCAGGGAGGGACTCTTCCCTTACCTGACGTTACTATACCAGGTTTATCCTCTTTGGGGAGGATTACTATCCCTCGGGTCCACATATCTATGGACGACAGACCATTGGTTCAGGCAATCTCTCGCGGCCCAATATTTACTGTGGCTTTAACTAGGGAGCCCACGCTTCAGGTTAGTCCTTTTCATTCGAGCATGGAATCTCTTTTTCCTCAAACATGTGATGAATAACATGTTTTTGTTCTTTGCAGGCTATCAACACAGCCCCTGCTGCGTCGATCGTCCTTTTTCGCTCTTCCCCTCTAAATGGGGCTCAGGTACTTTCATATTTTCTTAGTTAGACATTCCATTTCTATCCATCATGTACTTATCATAGCCCTCTTTACTTCTGTTGCAGTTATCCCTTGGTGCTATTTCAATGGTGGCTCCTGCTATTGTCTCTTCAGCGACCCCTGTCATTGTACCTCTTACTGCTCTATTGAGGAATTTCCTTTTTTTTTAATTGAGGTGTCCTTTCATTTATGAGGAAGAGAATTTATTAACTCGTACTCTTTCTCCTTATTTGTAGCCTCACCTATCCGCTGTGACTGACGTCGCCGAGGTTGCTCCTTCGGAAGCGCCTGTGGTTGAGGTCACCTATATAGGAACACTGATTACTGAGATAGCCCCTTTAGGAGCATCGACCAGTGTGGTGACTCCTTTGGGTGCCCCTACGCCCCCTCCTTTGCCTGCTATGGAGAGCGTTACTCAGGTATAGTGCATAAGGGTATCCACTTCCCTTATGTCATTCATACATCTCTATTATTTCGTTTAACTGTGCAAGCGTTCCCATCTTCACCCTTGTTGCATTGTTTTTAGGTGAGTGACATTGCTCCCATGACTATGGAGTCTGATGAGGTTGCTCCGATATTCGTGGAGTCTGAGAGTGGGGTGGTTGCGAGAGAGGTACTAAACTATCATACCCTCTCTTTTCACTATTCCCCTCTTTTCTTCTTGCGTATACTGTGCAAGTGTTCTCATTTCACTTTTGTCTCATCATTTTCAGGTGAATGATATTACTCCGATGACTGTGGATTCTGGGAGTGGGGCTACTGCGAGAGAGGTATTAAACTAGCATAACCCTCTTTTTTTATCATTCCCCTTTTTTCTTCTTGCATATACTCTCATTTCACCTTTGTCTAATTGTTTCCAGGTGAATGACATTACTCTGATGACTGTGGAGTCTGGCGGTGGGGCAACTGCCAAAGAGGTATTAAACTAGCATGCCCCCTCTTTTCACTGTTCCCCTATTTTCTTCTTGCGTATACTGTGCAAGTGTTCCCATTTCACCTTTGTCTCATTGTTTCCAGGTGAATGAGATTTTTTCGATGACTATGGAGTCTGGCGGTGGGGTAACTGCGAGAGAGGTATTAAACTAACATACTCCCTCTTTTCACTATTCCCCTATTTTCTTCTTGCGTATACTGTGCAAGTGTTCCCATTTAATCTTTGTCTCATTGTTTTCAAGTGAATGAGATTACTCCGACGACTGTGGAATCTGGCGGTGGGGTAACTACGAGAGAGGTATTAAACTAGCATACCCCCTCTTTTTACTATTCCCCTCTTTTCTTCTTGCGTATACTGTGCAAGTGTTCCCACTTCACCTTTATCTCATTATTTCCAGGTGAATGACATTACTCCGATGACTATGGAGTCTAGCAGTGGGGTAACTACGAGAGAGGTATTAAACTAGCATACCCCCTCTTTTTACTATTCCCCTCTTTTCTTCTTGCGTATACTGTGCAAGTGTTCTCATTTCATCTTTGTCCCATTGTTTCCAGGTGCATGAGATTACTCCGATGACTGTGGAGTCTGGCAGTGGGGCAACTGCGAAAGAGGTATTAAACTAGCATACCCCCTCTTTTCACTATTCCCCTCTTTCCTTCTTGCGTATACCGTGCAGGTGTTCTCATTTCACCTTTGTCCCATTATTTCCAGGTGCATGAGATTATTTCGATGACTGTGGAGTCTGGCCGGGGGATGGCTACCGAGAGAGATCATAGTTCTGAGGCCACTCCCCTGGTCGGTGACACTGATTCTGGTGGAGAGTCTTCTTTCCTTCCTTCTGAGGTAGGGTCTCACCATTCTGACGACGATGGTGAAGTAGAGGATGCTGCAACCATTGCGAGTAGACTATGGAGTGAGGAGTTACCTGGACGATTCAGAACACATGAGTGTTAGCTTTTGGTTCTCATCTTTGAGCACCACCCTAAGATATTCACTCCTCAGAGCATACTTCAGATTGACAGTCTCACGGCCTTCAACCTGAAGGCTCTTGCCAGCCATGTTCCTGAGTTCTTAGCTACCTCCCCTGCTAAACTGACCAGCTCTTCTATTTCACTATTCTTGGATTCTTTCCGTGACTTGCAGCAGTTCTATCATTTTCATCTGGATTGGATTGATACGGGAGTTCACCACTTTCTGGGTGTTCCTTTCTGGAAGATAGTGAGATTTCACACTTCCCGACAGTCTAGGGTTGAGCAGCGACAGGCTGAGGCTACGAGAATCCGGAGTCTGGTGATGAGGAGGTTGAGGCTAAATTCGACAAGTTGGAGGAAGAGTTTATGCGGGAGGCTGGTCCGTCGTATTCCGGCGCCATCGCTCGTCATGATTTATTTTTTGTAATTTCAAGCAGATAGGCTACTTCTTTCTTTGTAGTGCTTAAAATTCTATGCGCACATCATTGATTTCTCATGAATGAGAGTAATGACACTTTGTTTCTTCTGCACTTTTCTTTTCCATTGTTCTCCATTTATATTGTGGGTGTTTGTTTTATATGACTTGCTCTAATTTCTGTGAGCATTTGACCTACTAATGGTTGCCCCATATACTGAGGGGTACTTGCATTAATATGAGCAAGTATTGTATATATACATTGTACTTTTATTTTTATTTTTTATTTGAAAATGCACCTCTTGTAACTGTGAGGTATTTGCATGTTACTGTCTTGGGTCACCCCTCATGTCCGTGGGGGTATTCCTGCACATTATTACTTATGCTCATAAAGGCTAGGTTGGAGGGGGGGGGGGGGGGGGGGACCCCTGTCTCCTTCCTTCAAGTTTGGTTTCATTAAAAAAAAATTTGAATTAGCTAGCCCCTAGTGTTTGGGGTCCTTGCTCTATATTCTCTTTAAGAGCTTCACTATTCTTTGAAACATTAAAGAGGAGGAATTTAACCCTCTTCTACATTTTCTATTAATTTATGTCCAGGGGACTTTTCTCAGTATACTTTCTCTTAGGATGGACTTACCTTCCGAGTGTAGTGAGCAAAGTTCTTAATTTTTTTGTGTACTCTCTTATAACTTAGTAGGAAGTGTATATATATTTATGTATATATATAGATGAGTAAATAAAGCAAGCATCAACAATGATCAGAAATATTGTTATTTCATTCCTTTACTTTTGTGCGCTGTTTACAATGTGGTATTGCTCTAAAAAATTTTTTTTTACAAAAAAACTTTTCTGGTGTAGGAGAAATCCTCAAGATCCATTACAGATATGACAAACACAAAAAAATTATTAGCTGTTACTAAGCATAGTACCTCTTCAACCACTTGCAGTTGATGGACTGGAGGCAATCACTCTCTGGTTCTGATATTTGACAATAGCCCGACTTCCCTACTCCTCTGATGACAAAGGGGCCTTCCCAGTTGGGTTTGAACTTTGACGCCAACATGCTGCGGAGATGGTGAGTGGATGCTCGCAGGACTAAATCTCCCACCTGGAACTCTCTAGGCTTCACCAAGTTCTCGTAGGCCCTGGACACTTGCTGGGTGTAGACTTTGAAATTCTCCTTCGCCCTGTCTCTATGCTCGTCCAGTGACTCTAGCCTCACATGCCTTGGGTCAGGGATAAGCCCATTGCTGAGAGAAATTCTGGCTGAAGGTACCGCCAGCTCCACTGGTAGGATAACTTCGGTCCCGTATAATAGGGAGAATGGAGTGAACCTTATCAATTTTCTTTTCGAAGTACGATAAGCCCATAACACCATAGGTAACTTTTCATCCCATGCCCCCGGCATGTCCTCTATCATTTTCTTCAAAATGTTTTTCAGGGTATTATTGGTAGCCTCTGCTTGGCCATTGCCCTTGGGGTAGGAGATGGTTGAGCTATTATGCACAATTTTATATCTGTCTGTGAGGAGGGCCATTTCCTAGCATACGAATTGCTTCCCATTATCTACTAAGATCACCTTGGATATACCAAACTTGCATATGATATACTCCTTTTAAACTAGGTTACCACTTGGGCAGTGACTCTCCTTAGAGGGATGGATTCCACCCATTTGGTGTACAATTCTATAGCCACAATGATAAAAGCTTTACCGTGAGAGGGCGGGGTGATCTTTCCCACCAGGTCGAACACCCATATATGTAAGGGATAAGGAGATGCCAAGCTTTGCAGGCTAATGGAAGGAGCATGCACCATGTTTCCTTAAACTTGACATGCTTTACACTTCTTTACATACCCAATGGAGTCAGCCTCCATGGTCGGCCAGTAGTATCCCAGCATCATCAGCTTCTCATACAGTTTGGCACCCCCCAAGTGGGAGGGCTCATGAGCTTCTTTCAGCACCCTCTCCGTGTCCTCTTCGGTTACGCACCTTAGTGACTTCTCATTGTAAGCCTTCATATATAACTCTCCTTCGACCAAGTAGAAACGGGCTATCCTTTTTCAAAGATAAATTTCATCCGCTCTCTCGGTGGGCAGCTCCCCATCTTTCAAGTATGCTATATATGGCTGTCTCCAATCTTCGAAGGCTTCCGCAAAGTTAGCCTCCGTCGATTGGTCAAAATTATCTTGGCACTTTAAATAGCTTTGTTGCAAGCGGGCCGCTTCCGCGCTCATGGCAGGCCAATAGTACCCCCTCGCTGCAGTCGTCTATAAAGGGGAATGTCAGTATCTATGCAATGCTTTTGGTGCATTTCTATTAACCTTTCCTTGTCTTCTTCCTCACTGACGCACCTTGCTAGAAACCCTCCGGGACTCTTGAAGTAGAGAGTTCCCTGCAGCACATGATAGTTGGCTAACTCTAACATCTTCATTGTCCCTTCTCTAGTTTCAAAATGCCTTTTCACTAGATGCCTCCAATATTTCGGCTCGTTACTTGGGAACAAAGATCTTACGGTAGTGGGTAACATTCTTCGTCGCACTGTGATGGTTGCTTCTGACTCTTCCATGTCTAGCTTTTGCGCTATGGTGGCGAGCGCGTCAAGGTGCATGTTCATCATTCGCGCCTGCCTCTCCACAGTTACTTCTAAAAATTCTCCCAGCAGCCTTTGGATGATCTGTCTATAGGGTGACAAATTGGCATGCTTAAGGGATAACTCCCCATTGACGTGACACACCACCAAATTGGAGTCCCCTCGTATACACAATACCGTGACCCCTCTTTTGAGTGCTTCCAACATCCCTAGAATAAGGGCCTCGTAATCAACTTCATTATTTGAGCATTTAAAATCTAATTTGAAAGAGAGAGTGATCTTCTCTTTCCCATCTGATAGTATGATGCCCGCTCCACCTGTTCCTTGAGCACTGGAACCATCAAATTCCATAGTCCACTTCTTTACCTCCTCCGCCATGCATGCTTGAAATCTCTCCCCGGGTAGTTCCTCATTAGGTGGTTCGAAAACTCCACTTGGGAAGTGGTCAAGAAGATCTACCACTACTTGGCTTTTAATGGCCTTGGGCACTATACATTTTAGATCATATTCTGATAAGATCAAGAATCACCTTGCTGCTCGTTCCACGAGTACAGTCCGCGCGAGGAGGTACTTGATGGGGTCGCACTTGGTGACTATATGAACTGTGAAGGCTAGAAGATAGTGTCTCAACTTCTGGGCTACAAAAACCAATGCCAGATAATGTCTCTCGATGCTGGTGTACCTAGATTCTATCCCAGAGATCACTCTTGACAGGTAGTAGACCAGCTTTTCCACCCCTTCCTTCTCTTGAGCCAGGAGGGCCCCTATCGATCTCTCTGTAGAAGTAAGGTAGATCAGCAGCGGTGCTCCAGCTTATGGGGGAATCATCATGGACGGAGAGGCTAAGGTTTCTTTAATCTTCTCAAATGCTTTTTCCTGTCTCTCTCCCCAAACCCACTTGGACTTATCTTTTAGTAGAGGCGCGAACGGATGAGTTCCTTCTGCCAGCGCAGGTATAAACCTCCGCAGGTAGGACACCATTCCCAGGAAGCTCTTAAGTTACCTCTGAATCTTGGGTGGTGGCATCATCAAAATGGATTTCATCTTCTCTGCATCCACGTGCACCCCTTGTCTATTCACAACAAAACCTAAGAACTTCCCTGCCGTAACCCCAAAGGCTCTCTTTGAGGGGTTCATCCTCATCTTATGCTGGCAGCACCTCTCGAATACTCTCCTGAGATCCTGTATATGCTTGCTTTCTTTCTTAGACTTCATCACCAGGTCCTACACATAGAATTCTAGTATATCATGAAATAGGTCATGAAAAATTGCCATCATGGTTCGCTGGTATATGGCCCCGGCGTTCTTCTATCCGAAGGGTATGACTGTGTAGTGAAAGTTCCCTAATGGTGTGCAGAAGGTAGTCTTCTATGCATCGACAGGATCCATTTTAATCTAGTTATAGCCAACGTACCCGTCTATACATCTCATTTCCCGGAGTGGTGTCAACTAAGTTATCTATACTTGGTAATGGGAATTCATCCTTAGGACATTCCCTATTCAAGTCACGAAAATCTACGCAGATTCTGATTTGGCTCTTGTCTTTTTTCGCCACTGGCACTATGCTGGAAAGCCATATGGGGTGTTGAATAGCCTTGATGAACCCTTCCACTAACAACTTCTCCACCTCAGCTTTTATCTTCAAGTCAAGGTCTGCTTTGTATGTACGTGTGGCTTTCCTTACCGGAAGGGCATTGGGAAGGATGTTCAATCTATGGGAGCTCACTTCTGCATCTATTCCTGGCATTTCCATGTACTTCCAGGCAAACACATCAGTGAACTCCCTAAGTAGCCCAATGATCTCTTCCTTCTGCTTCGGTTCTAGACACTTGGAGATTAGAATGGGTCTACTCTCGCCCCCTTCTGGCCCCAACTTGATTTCCTCTAATTCTTGCAGCTGTTCTCTGGGTCCATCTTGCATGTATTCCGGAGCTTCTTCTGGTTCCTCAATATGCTCAATGATATGGGATTTGTCAACAATAAAATGCTCAGGCACCGGGTTGATGCTCTCATTCTAGAACACCGCTCGCGCAGATCGCTATATGCGGTAGATGATCTTTCTATCAGGCAAGACCACCTTCTTGCAGGTTCGAGGGGGCCTAGCCACCTCCTCTACTTTCCTCTTGCCTTTTACAATGTGGGGGATCACCCTCCCCCCTAGATGGTCATGAACGGACTTCTTATGCGAGGCACTTCCCTCTTCTGCCTTGATCCCTTCTAGCTTTCTTATAGAGACCTTTATTTCCTCATCCAACTCAGTGTAGAAGGCAGTATCCACCAGGTGAGCCTCCTCAACGACGAAGGGTCTCTGCGTCTCCTTGATCACTATCTTTGTACCTCTAATGTTTGCCTTTGCTCATTGATGGTAGGTGGAGGGCACTATGCCATGAGTGTGCATCCATACCCTTCCAATGAGTAATTGGTAGCTAGTGTTAGCATTAATAACATGGAACTTGATGTGGGAGGTGAAATTTCCCAACTTAATTCCCACATTCACATATCCAATAGACTGTATTCCGACATTGTCGAATCTAGAAATTACTAGTGGTACCGAAACCACCTTCACTTGGTCAATTCCTATTTCATACAATGTTCTGACGAGCATGATGTTAATAGATGCTCCCCCATCCATTAATGCCCTAGAAAATGAGACTCCATTTACCATGGATGTAACATACAATGGGCGGTTGTGGAAGTAGGGCACCAACCTATCTGCTTCTAAAAACACTACTTCAGAAGTATACTTCTTAATCAGGCTTCCAATTGGCCCCTGCCAATTTAGCGAAGGATCTCCACGCTGTTGCACTACCTCCAAGACTTTCCTCGTGATGGCCACCCCTGTGTCGTACTTCACCCCTATATGGTCGAAAAACAATTTATACTCAGGGCTCCTTGCTATGGCCTCACATTCAGAATCTAAGTCTACCTCATACATCTGGGCACTGCAGAAATACTCCGCCTCGGAGGTCCCTCCCTCATCTAGGGCGAGAATTATATCTACCTCACCCTCTGAGAGGGTCACTTCCTCAACCTCCCCACTTCCATCTTCCTATTCCGGTGTGAAGAACCACTCCTCTTACTTTCTTTCTAGCTCAAGTCTTCTAAGTGATAGATTTTACAACTCCTCACATAATTGATCGCCTCTCGCCGACTCCATCAGACCTTTGGTAGCTTCTTCATCATAAGAAACTACCATATTGGTGGTACCAAAGTGATGTGCAGGAAGTGGGTTCTCGTTAACATCCACAGGGGGTATTTATAAGGTACCATTGGCCACCTGCTCGCCAATGATCCTACGCAAGTAGTAACAATCTTTGGTAGAGTGCTGCACCCGTTGGTGCAACTCACAGTACTTCAGATTGGCCTTGTCAGCTGCAGTGGGGGTTTCTCCTTTGAAGTGAGGAGATTCTGCTACCCCTTCTCGTACTAAGGTACGGTAACAATCCATAGCCTCAGCTACGCTGCATGGTAGTGGCGGCAGGGCATCTTCCCCAAACTTTCTCTTGTTGCTGGGACTGTCGGTCTTGGCTCCAGAGCTTCCCTTCTTCCCTTTGGGACTCCCATCCACATAGTTAGCCGCTTGCCTCCTCGAAACTTGAAACCTCCCGGAAGTTAGTGGAACTTGCGTCCTGCAACCCGGGTCCTTGGTTTGATTATCATAGCTATGTTGCTAGCAGCCCTTGTGAACTCTCTAAAAGTTTCGTCTCTAGTTTCGTTATTCTAGTTCAACTTGTACTCTTCTAAGAGTCCTTCTACACATATCTGCAGTAACCTGGCCTCCGCCACATCCTCGTGGACATCTAAGGTCCTCTCACAAAATCGCTTGATGTAGTGCATCAACTCTTCTCCTGGCTTCTAGACCTCTTGTGCTAGGTGCCTCAATGTAAATTCGTCATCCCTTCCAAAGAACTTCTGAAGGAACTGCTTGTGCATCTCTTCCCATGTAGGGACGCTGTTAGGCGCTAAGTGGAAATACCATGTATAAGCCTTCCTAGTGAGGGTCTTAGAGAACTCCCTCAACCTCAGGTTCTTATCACCAGCATGCACTCCCAAGTACTCTACAAACCTCTTCACGTGCTCTCTAGGGTTCTCCCCCCTGCCGCTGAACTTGATAAATTTTGGTGGGATATACCCCTTAGGGTATGGTTTCTCATTTACTTCCTGCGGATAGGGGTATTATAACTCCTCATATAGGTGGGAACCCTTCCTCTGGGAAGAGGAGAGTAGCTTCTTCACTTCCTCCATGGTAACAACCTTAGAGGGTGACTCCTCCAAACACATGATTTTAGCAGCTGGCGAACCTGTTTGCGCCAGAGCCTGCTCCGGTGCCACCTTTCGGGAAGGAATCGTCTCAGCCTGAATCGTAACAGGGGTGGCTACCCCTCCAGACAGGGTAGTAGCAGGTGTCACACAACCTTGACCTAAGCTTGATAGGTCCACGTTATTTTGCTTCAAGAAGTCAAAAAACATTACCATAAGATTCATACCTTCCATTAGAGCCACTGCCGGCAAGCTGGTCTGCCCTCCCTAAGGCGTAGGCGCCTTGGTTCCGATCACCACCACTTCTTCCTGGGTAGTCTGGTCACTGTGAGCTCCATTACCAGATGGAGTGTCCTAAAAAAACAACTGCTTAGAGACATTGAAACCTTCTTTATCCATTAAAGCAAGAATACCTAACCAGCAGAGTCACCAAATGTAGGAGGGTAGTGAGACTGGGGTCTATGAATATCTGGAAAGGGTGAGGAGTGAACCACTCTAATGGACACTGCCTGCAAGGTCTTCAAGTTCAACTTCTCAAGAAACCTTCTCCTTCTGGTAATAATGGAACTCAAGATTTTACTCACTCCCTTCAAGAAGATGAACTTTCACAGTAAAAATAGTAATTTTCTCAAAGGAAACACGTGAGAATGATGGCTGTCAGTGGGGAGTGAAAGAACAAGGCACTCATCACTAAGAGAATGAGTAGGGAGAGATTACTAGGTAGGTCTGGTGTGGTTTTGGCAGAGTAACAGTGCAATTTCAATTGTGTCCCCATTGACCTTGCCCAGAGGTCTATTTATACTTGGGCATCAGGGCTGAGTTGGCATTTTTGGGCGCCAAAATTGAGAGGGTTGGTGGGGAGCAATGTCTGAATTGTACCATTTGTCCCTACCTGCATGCATCCCTGCCTGTCCCCTCCTACAGGCGCCACCTGGCGCCAACAAAAGTAAAAAGCACATATGTCTCCTGATGAAGACAAGATATCTGATTTGGTAATTGACTTTTAAAACGGTAATTTGTGGTACAATTTTGCAAATCTTGAGAGAGGGAGACTTAAGTACCCCTCTCTTATAAAATCATTATTTTTCTTGAGAGGGACCTCGAGGACCCCCTCTTCTGGAAAAGTCATTTTTGATAAAGAGTTTATTCCTTGTGAGCAGCCAGCTCCTTGGCTGCTCACTTCACTTGTGACCAAGTGTGAAGTGTGTGTAGTCTTGAGTGATTGCTAGGTCTTTATACTATTATTCTATCAATACTATAGTGCTAAGTGGTTGAGCTTGATCAACATACCTTTTCCCTCAGTTGCCAATCCAAAACTCTTAGGAGGTCCCAACTGGCCTACTTGCTCAAATAGGCAACCTGTACAAGAAAATAAGTGGTAGTAATTCTATTCTTTTTCATGATGCGGGGTTGCTTATGGTAGACACCCCATCATCCTAACTTAGTTTTCTGGGAGCTGGGGGAGGGGAGGGAGGACCTTACGAGTCCCTCCTCCCATGTAAGTTTTTTCTGTTGAAGAAACCTTGGGGGGTACCTTCTCAAATGTCATTTTTGTTGTTGAAGAAGCCTTGGGGGGGTTCCTTCTCAAATGTTATTTTTGCAGTGGCCCTTACGGGGTATCTCTTCAAATGTCATCTCTACAGTGACCCTTGTAGTGGCACTTCTCGAATGTCATTTCTGCAGTGACCCTTGCAGTGGCCCTTCTCAATCTTGGACTTCTGAAATGGCCATTGTGGGGTAATTCAAATGTCATTTCTGCAGTGAACCTTGCAGTGACACTTCTCGAATGTCATTTTCGCAGTGACCCTTGCGTCGGCTCTTCTCAATCTTGGACTTATGCGGTGTCCCTTGCGAGGCACTTCTCAAATGTCATTTTCGCAGTGACCCTTGTGGTGGACTTCTTGAATGTCATTTCTGCAGTGACCCTTGCAGCGGCCCTTCTCAATCTTGGACTTTTGCTGGCGGGGAACTTCTCAAATGTCATTTCTGCAGTGACCCTTGTGGTGGCACTTCTCAAATGTCCTTTTCGCAGTGACCCTTGCGGCGGCCCTTCTCAATCTTGGACTTCTGCAATGGACCTTGCGGGGCACTACATAAATGTTATTTCTGCAGTGACCCTTACGGTGGCACTTCTCGAATGTCATTTCTGCAGTGACTCTTACGGCGGCAGTTCTCAATCTTGGAATTCTGCAGTGGCCCGCTCAAATGTTATTTCTACAGTGACCCTTGCTGTGGCACTTCTCAAATGTCTTTTCTGCAGTGACCCTTGTGGCGGTCCTTCTCAATCTTGGACTTATGCAGTGGCCCTGGTGGGGCACTTCTCAAATGTCATTTCTGCAGTGACCCTTATGGTGGCACTTCTCGAATGTCATTTCTTCAGTGACCCTTGTGGTGGCCCTTCTCAATCTTGGACTTCTGCAGTGGCCCGCTCAAATGTCATTTCTGCAGTGACACTTGCAGTGGCACTTCTCGAATGTCATTTCTGCAGTGACCCTTGAGGCGGTCCTTCTCAATCTTGAACTTATACAGTGGCCCTGGTGGGGCACTTCTCAAATGTCATTTCTGTAGTGACCCTTGCAGTGGCACTTCTTGAATGTCATTCTGTAGTGACCCTTGCGGTGGCCCTTCTCAATCTTGTACTTCTGCAGTGGCCCGCTCAAATGTCATTTCTGCAGTGACCTTTACAGTGGCCCTTCTCAATCTTGGGCTTCTGCAGTGGCCTAGGTGGGGTCCTCTCAATATCTTCAAAAAAAAGTATTTTTATTTTTTTATAGGTAGACACCCTTCTACACTAGTCTTTGCTCCCATCATGAAAGCTCCAGATGGGACCTTTACATTCGAGCTTATATGTGATGTGAGTGAATTTGCGATGGGGGTTATTTTGGGGCAACTAAGAGACAAGAAAGACCATGCCAATTACTAAAATAACCAAACCTTAACCGGACATCAATTGAACTACTCCACCATGAAGAAAGAGTTGCTAGCAGTAGTATTCTCTCTTGACAAGTTATTCTCCTACCATATCAGGTCTCCTATCACATGCTTTACCGACTACATGACTCTTAAATATTTCCTTTCAAAGAAGGATGCAAAGCTGCGCCTCATTCAGTGGATCTTACTACTCCAAGAGTGAACCTTTCGATTAAAGACAAGAAAGGAGTAGAAAACATCATAGCCGATCATATTTCAAGGATCTCGTCTGATGTACCTCAAGATCCTTTACCCATAGATGAGTACTTTTTGGACGAGCATTATTTGCCACTTCCTCTCTCCCCTGGTACGGATATCGTTAAATATCTTGTCACGGGGGTCGTCACCTCCAATTAGACACTGCAAGAGAAGAGGGAGTTTCTTATGTGGCCGCGCATATTTTTCTATGACGATCCATACTTGTTAAAGTATTACTCCAACTAAATAATTCGGAGATAAGTACCAGGTGATAAGAGTCCTACTGTCATTCAGTTTTGTCATTCGAAAGCTTGTGGAGGCAACTTTTCCAAAAAAAGATGGCTGCTAAGATTCTTCAAAGCAGTCTCTATTGGCCCACAATTTTTTGGGATGTAAATGCCCATTATAAATCTTGCGATAGGTGCCAAATAATGGTATCCATTATTTGACGAGACATGATGACATTAACCCCTATTCTTTCCATCGAGATATTCAACTGTTGTGGCATTAATTTCATAGGTCCTTTCCCTCCCTCATTTGGTTTTCTATATATCCTCGTTGCGGTAGACTATGTATCAAAATGGGTTGATTCCATAGCTACGAGGACAAATGACAGTAAGGTGGTACTAAAGTTCATTCATGAACACATACTCTCTCACTTCAGTGCTTCAAATCCAGTCATTAGTGATAATGGCACACACTTTTGCAATAGTCCATTTGAGAAATTAATAAGAAAGTATGGAGTCATCCACAAGGTTGGGATGACTTACCACCCCCAAATGAATAGGAAAACCGAGTTAGCAAATCGAGATATCAAACAAATTCTCAAAAAGATCATGGATCCTAGATAAAAGGATCGGTCTACTTGATTAATCGATGCACTATGGGCTTATAGTACCACAATGTCCACGTTCCACTTTGTCTATGGAAATCCTTACCATCTCCCTCTTAAGCTCGAGCACAAAGTGTATTGGTACATTAAGAGGTTAAACTATAATCTCGACAAATCTGGTGAAGTGCGAAAACTACAATTGCACAAGTTGGAAGAGATATTCAACGACGCATATGAAATCACATGCATATCCAAAGAAAGGATAAAACTCCCACATGAGCGAACTATCCATCGAAAGGAGGTTCGTCGGGGTAAAAAAGTGATTCTTTACAACTCACTATTACATTTGTTTCTCGGCAAGCTACGTACAAGGTGGACTGTCCTGTTCATTGTAAAAGAGGTGTTTCCCCATGGAGCAATCGAATTAGAAACCCTGAAAGGTGGGGACACTTTCAAGGTTAATGGACAATGCCTAATGCCCTATCTAGAGGCGTGTATTGAAGAAGTCAACACGATTGGTTGTCAGACCCCATGTACGGGGATGTTTGAGCTTAAGTGAGAGCTCGTCGCACCCCCAACACATATGGGGTGATTTTGCTGTATATATGAGTATTTTTAGGGTGTTAGAGAGTCCGTTGAGTCCGCATTAGAAGGAGGTAGGAGTCCAAATTTTAACCCCACCATGCCCGAGTGAATGCACGTCATCAAATGAAAAGAATTCGAGGTTACCCAATGCCCAAAGTTAAAAGGATGGTTGGAGGACTCATTCTAGGGAGAAAAGGAGGTTTCCCAAACTTATCCTCGGAAAACTGGTGGTCACCAAAGTGTTTTAATAGAAAAAAATTTCAAACAAGTTCGCCCTGGGACCGAACTAGTTCGCCCCAGGGCCGAACCGATTCTCTAGACCTAATTCCAAATGTTTTCTTCCTCTTTCATTTTCCTTCAACATTCATCCCACTAAATTCATTACCCCCTTTCCCACTTCCATCCACTCCAAAAATCCTACCATTTTCACTCCTTCCAACCACACCCAAACTCCAAATTCATTGCCTCTCTCGTCTTCCCACCTAAAACCTTTCCAATTCCCCCCTTTCCTACCACTTCCCCCCCTTTCACCACCGATAAATACCACCCCACCCCACACCATTTTACCCACACCTACTTTCTTTTTTATTCTTCTCCCAAGTCTCCTCCAAAAATCCATTCCGACCATATTCAAGCAGGTCTCACGACACCAAGTACGATGAAGGAAAAAATGAAGGGTTCTGGTCATGCAAAGAAAGAAATTGGGTTGAAGTCCACTTCGGGCCCACACATGTTGCTTTTATTGAAAGGAAGGTCCTATGGGATGACCTTCTCGAAGAGGTGACCGGGCTATTCAACCTCTTTTTGTGGTGCTATTTCTTGGGTTCTCCTTCCCACTCTGTCGATGATACCAATGTACGCCTATTGTATGAGACCCTAGTTCACAAGTCACAAGGCTTATATGAGGCAAGGGTCCGTGGAAAGTGGGTTCCCCTTTCCTTTGCCATTATTCAATGCAAATTGCGGGCGGCGGGGTTGATTATTCTCCCTCAACACACCTATCAAAAAAATTCCCCACTCATCTCCAAGTAAGAATGCACCGTAAGGTGGGCACTCGGGAGGAATGGACTATGGATACCTTCCCGGTGGGCTGTTTTTTCGAGCATATTAGGTATGCCCATATTATTACTTGTGGTATTATTCTTCCCATTACAACCAACTCCACTATCGGCCTCCATCATGGTACTTTTCTCTACCATCTCTTTGACTAAGATGTGACACCCCGCCTAATAAAATACCGGGTGATCAGTCCTATAACAAATTAAAATAGGAATCCCAGTCGGTTCATTCTTAGCATCACTATCGAAAAACCTTTTTAAAACTTACTAACCATATAGAATTCAAAAAATCCGGTGACAAATTTTATCTTTTTAATTAAACAAACAATAACATGCAGAAAGATAATATGAGTAATACACAACGACTGAATTAAATCAACTGAATAAATAAATTAAACTACATGCAGAATAAACCATCGTCCACCAAAGTAAATAATCCAATAACAACCATCCAACATCTGAATAAATAAAAAAGAAAAATGTACTGAAAAGCATGGGAGACAAGCCCTAAGTAAAACTGAAACTGAAAGATGATTCATACTCTAGGAAAGAATGAATGAGGCGTCTAATCCAAGCTCCTGCTAGCATCCACCTATGTCGTAGCTTCGTGTCCCTGGAATAGAATATCAATCCTGGCGTCCCTGTGGCTGGACACCTAAAAGGTTTGGAAAATAGTTTTATAGCAAGGGTTAGAACCCAAAACATTTTAAAAATATTTAGCAAGTGAATTAACTGCACTAATTAAAAATGTATGAATGCGCTTCATAGTTAAGTTAGTGTCCTACTCCCCTGAGGACATACTCACCCCTCCACTAATGTGCACACCTAACGGTTACTTTAACCCCGCCTAGTTGTACTACCTTGTCCAACTAGTCCTAGCATAATCCTTCTTTGACTTTCTACCCTAAACCGAGTATTATTATCCATGGGTTATAAGTTATCACTCCAATTAACCTAATTAATTCCTTTAAAATAATATCAAATAACCGTGACACAAGTTATATAAAGTAAATACTTCACACACTCTATTTTTACCCGCATATAATATTTAATGCCATTATATACGTACTTTTACTAAAACATCCACACATATTTCATATGTATATCCATCCCTCCGAGTATACCCTCACCGGATGATTCCCTCTAAAGTGCTATCTCACTAGGTGTGCTCACATAACCTAGTTACCCTAGTCAAAAATTGCTCACCATCTTGGCCCAAACTATAAACATAGTGGAGGCGGTCATATTCCATCCCGAAAGTGAGATAAACCCCTCACTCATATACCGGACGCTATGACTTGGGTATATACTCACCCTACTCCTCAAGCTTAGGGGATTCACCCACTTCGCGCAACCTCCCTTGATAGCACTAGAGTATATAAATTAAATAAATATCTAGTACCTGATATTTAATAGCACACACAAAGTACACACATACATATATACTATCACCACGCCGTATATATATAATATAAATACCGGCTTTATCTTGTACTAAAACCTGTAACACTAGCCTTTATATTCCCGAGTCTATGGTCTGACTCTAATTAATTAATTTTCTCCTTAATTAATTTATTACCTTCCTGACTCTACAGTTCGACTCTAATTTAATTAATTTACACATCAATTAATTCAATACTTGGTTTGCTCATTCAATATACCCAAACTCTCTCACTTGGCCCGTGCCATCGTTAATACCTGATTCTTTTTTTTGCCCCATAATTAACTAATTACACCTCAATTCCTTTAATAATGTAGTTCCACTCAACTACAATACCCGAACGTTTTCCCTTGGTCCAAAAATCAATACCTACGAATTATTTCCCAAAATTTGTTCATCTCGTGACATACAATTATCACCCTCCTTAACCTAATTACATCCGATTATAATTTCTAAGTAATATGGGCTACATATGCATTTATCACTAAATAAAAAGTAGGGGGAAAATCTTAAATTAATTTCCCTTTTATATATAAAACTGACAAACCTGCCAGGAATCTGGGACCATCGATCGATCCCAGCCATCGATCGATCGGTCGAACATGTTTGTTTCTTCTCCGACCTTCTGTTCATCCATTAACGACCATTCAAGCTTTATTTTCTCAGCTCCAAACCTCAATCCATCATATTTATAATATTTATACATCTATTATGAACTATGATCATAATCTAAACCTTTTAGCATTATAAATTTCACGAGTTATCACTCACACAAGAAAACGAATTCCTACGGTACAATGCCAATTAAAATTCGAAAATCTGATTCTATAATCCCCATAAATTTATCTCTAATACATGTTTTCTATTGTAGTTCCAATACCAACCAAATACTGAATACTTCTAACTCATCAATTGAACCATTAAATCACATAACATGTTCAATTTCGTAAAAATCCAATTTCATGCAATAACCCGTCCGAAACGAATTTTCAATTTCCACCTACGATAATATGAATTAATTATCATCAATTTAAGAATCACAACAGTTAACCACTTGCCTCTTATTGTTCGTAGAGTTTGATCCATTGGTGTAGAGAATGGTTTGATGACGAACACTCAATTAGTCCCTTAATTTTGACTCCAAAAGATCCCCAATTGTCTCTTGATTAGCTTCCTTTATTTCTCTCTCAAAGACCTAAGTTTAGAATTGTGTTAACTACCGTTCAACACTCCCTAAATTAGGTTTAAAACCCCTAATCCCATTTTTGGCCACATTGGCCAAATTAAAATGGCCCAAATCCCTCTGTGTGGCCTGGCTATGCCCAAAACTGCCCCGAGACCCGATTACTATCCCTGGGTACTCTTTTCTAACTATCTAGACCCATCCGAACTCAAACGCGCACTCAAAATTGTCATCCGAAATACTTTATAACATTCTCAAATTTTAACCTCAAAATGCGACACATAAAATTTCGAACAATTAAGCTTAAAGTCGCCAAATATAAATAATTCTTCCCACTCAAATAAATTTTCCAAATTATAAATTTAAGTTTCTCCAATTTAAATATTTTTATATCTTCCAAAAAATAATTAAATACTAAATCCTCAAAATTACGGGGTGTTACATACTCCCCCCCTTACAAAGGAATTTCGTCCTCGAAATTACGATAAGCCTAGTGCTCCAAGTCTCGAATATCACTCCCTAGTCTTGTGCCTCTAAGCTTTCTACATTTATCTCTCCCGCTTATAACTATAAGTTACATAAATATGTATTTTAATTAACCAGGGTACCCATACCCCTTTACCCATGCTTTACCACACGAAAGTTGCCCTAATTTAACCAGGGTGCCCATATACCCTATCCCCGTGCTTAACCGCACGAAAGTTACCCGACTATGCTAGCCTTTACCCGTAATATAACTTCCAACCTGTAGTCATATCACATATATGAATAATAACCGAGGTACCCAACCTATGTACTAACGACCAAACATCTCCCCATTTCCAACGTTGCGCTAAGTTTCATGCGTGGGACGTCTCGCAAGTGAAATCCAAACAAGGAACCCCCCCCGATACACTACTACCTAACATTGTTGGTCATTGAGATCTGTTAGACCCTCAGTCCATAGCATATACCCCCAAATACTTGTCTCTTAACACAAAAGCATACACGCCTACTCTTATGCTGCAAAAGACAACACAAAATACCCGCCCTTTTATCACTAGTTCTTACGCAAAACAAATCCCGAGTTATCTCTCCCCACTCAAAAATACATTTAACCACCCTGATTCACTTCAGTAGACACCCCTACATGCCGAATAAACCATTGGCCACCAAAGTAAATAATCCAATAACAACCATCCAACATCAAAAAAATTGAAAACTGTACTGAAAGGCTGGGCGACAAGCCCTAAGTAAAACTAAAACTGACAGATGATTCCTACTCTACGAAAGAATGAATGAGGCGTCTAATCCAAGCTCCTGCTAGCATCCACATATGTCGCAGCTCCGTGTCCCTAGAATAGAATATCAATCCTAGCATCCCTGTGGCTGGACACCTAAAAGGTTTTGAAAATAGTTTTATAGCAAGGGTTAGAACCCAAAATATTTTGAAAATATTTAGCAAGTGAATTAAGTGCAGTAATTAAAAATGTATGAATGCGCTTCATATTTAAGTTAGTGTCGCACTCCCTTGAGGACATACTTACCCCTCCACTAATGTGCACACCTAACGGTTACTTTAACCCCACCTAGTTGTACTACCCCGTCCAACTAGTCCTAGCATAATCCTCCCTTGGCTTTCTACTCTAAACCGAGTATTATTATCCAGGGTTTATAAGTTATCACTCCAATTAACAGAATTAATTCCTTTTAAATAATATAAAATAAACGTGGCACAAGTTATATAAAGTAAATACTTCACACACTCTATTATTACCCGCATATAATATTTAATGCCATTATATACGTACTTTTACTAAAACCTCCACACATTTTTCATATGTATATCCATCCCTCCGAGTATACCCTCACCGGATGATTCCCTCTAAAGTGCTATCTCACTAGGTGTGCTCACATAACTTAGTTACCCAAGTCGAAAATCGCTCACTAACGTGGCTAAAAATATAAACGTAGTGGAGGTGGTCATATTCCTTCCCTAAAAGTGAGATAAACCCCTCACCCATATACCGGACGCTGTGACCTGGGGATATACTCACCCTATTCCTTAAGCTAGGGGTTTCACTCACTTCGCACAACCTCCCTTGATAACACTAGAGTATATAAATTAAATAAATATCTAGTCCCTGATATTTAATATCACACACAAAGTAAACACATACATATATACTATCACCACGCCGTATATTTATATATATATATATATATATATATATATATATATATATATATATATATATATATATATATATATATATATAATATAATATAATATAAATCCCGGCTTTACCAAGTACCGAAACCCATAACACTAGCCTGTATATTTTCGAGCCTATGGTCCGACTCTAATTAATTAATATACATCTTAATTAATTTATTACCTTCCAGTCTACAGCCCGACTCTAATTTAATTAATTTAGACATCAATTAATTTAATACTTAGTGTCGCCCAATCAATATAACCGGACTCGCTCACTTGGCCCGTGCCATCATTAATAGCCGATTCTTTTTTTTGCCCCATAATTAATTAATTACACCTCAATTTCTTTAATATTGTAGTGCCACTCAACTACAATACCCGAACGTTTTCCCTTGGTCCAAAAATCAATACCTACGAATTATTTCCCGAAATTTTTATCATCTCATGACATACAATTATCACCCTCCTAAATCCAATTATATCCCCTTATAATTGCTAAGGAATATGTGCTACATATGCATTTATCACTAAATAAAAAGTAGGGGGAAAATCTTAAATTAATTTCCCTTTTATATATAAAATCGACAAACTTGCCAGAAATTTGGGACCATTGATCGATCGATCCCAGTCATCGATCGATCGATCGAACATGTCTGTTTCTTCTCCAACCTTCTGTTTAGCCATTAACGACCATCCAAGCTTTCTTTTCTCAACTCACAACCTCAATCCATCATATTTATAATCTTTATACATCTATTATGAACTATGATCATAATCTAAACCTATTAGCATCATAAATTTCACGAGTTATCATTCACTCAAGAAAACAAATTTCTACGGTACAATGCGAATTAAAATTCGAAAATCTGTTTCTATAATCCCCATAAATTTATCTCTAATACATGTTTTCTGTTGTATTTCCATAACCAACAAAACACTGAATGCTTCTAACTCATCAATTGAGCCATTAAATCACATAACATGTTCAATTTCGTAAAAACCCAATTTCATGCAATAACCCACCCAAAACAAATTTTCAGTTTGCACCTACCATAATATGAATTGATTATCATCAATTTAAGAATCACAACAGTTAACCACTTGCCTCTTATTGTTCGTAGAGTCTGATCCGTTGGTGTAGAGAATGGTTTGATGACGAACACTCAATTAGTCCTTTAATTTTGACTCCAAAAGATCCCAAATTGGCTCTTGATTAGCTTCCTCAATTAGGTTTAAAACCTCTAATCCCGTTTTTGGCCACATGGGCCTAATTAAAATGGACCAAATCCCTTCGTGTGGGCCCGGCTATGCCCAAAAATGCCCCGAGAACCGATTACTACCCCCCGAGTACTCTTTTCTGACTATCTTGACCCATCCGGACTCAACCCCGCACTCAGAATTATCATCCGAAATACTTTATAATGTTCTCAAATTTTGACCTCAAAATGCGACACATGAAATTTTGAACAATTAAGCTTAAAGTCGCTAAATATAAATATTTCTTCCCACTCAAAAAATTTTCCAAATCATAAATTTAAGTTTCTCCAATTTAAATATTTTATATCTCCCAAAAAATAATTAAATACTAAATCCTCAAAATTACGAGGTGTTACACAAGAAAGCCAAATAAGCCTAGCCCACATATACCTCCTAGGGATAATTATCGCCGCCTTTGATAAATAGGGAAAAATGTCTCTCCCATATTGTAGGTTCATTGATGTCCTTTGCTGTGATGCTCATGTCCCTGGAGGAGGCACTACCACACGCCTTCCTAATCTTATAAATACTTCATCCATCGAGCGTAGTACAAGACAATTGAGGAGTGTCCAACACCTCCTCCTATTTTTGAGGATGTAGATATGGACGAAGAGGAGTAGGGTGAGGATGTGAAAGTGGAAGAGGGAGCAGAGGAAGACGAGGGAGACTTTGACTTTGAGCCCGATTTCGATGAAGACAACAATCATTTTTTTCTTTTGGAAAAGGACTAAGTCCTATTTATCAATCATAAGGAGAAATAGCCACTCCCAATGGCTTTTCAACTGAAAGAAAACTTCTAAAGAGAACAAACAACTTCCTAACAAACTCTCAAACTTGTAAAAGACAACCTATCCATATTGAACATGACTTTAACAATGAAAGGAGCTCCTTGAAACAACTAACTGATCTTGAAATTCTTGTTTTGGAAGCTTGAGTAGCTAGAGCATCTACCACAAAATTGTTTTCTCTCCATCTATGATTAATATGTATGGGATGAGAATCAATAAAGAAAGAAATTTCTTGAATTTTTGACTTAATAAACCAAGGCACTCCCCATTGTCTTGTAATCTATCTAACTGCATTAAGGGAATCAGATTCAATGTGTAGTTCCACAAAACCAATCTTCAAACACTCCTGGATACCTCTAAGCAAAGCATATATCTCAGCCTGCAAACTTGAAGCATGATCAATAAATTATTGGAAAGCAAATTTGAATTCTCCTTTGTTACCTCTGATAATATCTCCAATGCCACTATCAATCAGCGGTTATAAACCGTCGAATTGATGACTTGGAGGCCCGGTTCAACTATTTTGTCAACGAATATCGAGAGGATCGTCGCACCTACCAACGCGACAGGAGCATGATGGTATGTCTCCAGCTGAGATGTATCATTTGAAAATGGGTCCCCATTTGCAATTGCGCCTACTACTATGATCCATATGCTCGTGATCCCAATGCACCTGGGTCCTCGCATTAGTTTCTATGGGTTGTATTTTTCTTTTCGTAGTTGTTGTTTCTTTTCATCGTATATCTTGTAAGAACTATGTATTGACAATCTCCTTTCATTCGTATTTTTCGTATCACCTTTATTGAAAAATTGCATTTTAAATTTTGCTTGTTTCTATTTCGCACTCTTTATTTTTCTTATTTAAACTGTAGTTCTTTTGATTAAGAACAATGCAAAAGTTCAAGTTTGGGGGGGGGGGGGGGGGGGTAACAACTGCGTCTTTCAAACTTCAGGAATTTTAAAATTCCCCCCCCCCCAATTTGTTTTTTAAAATGTCAAAATTTTTAAAAAATAGAAATTTCTAAAAAAAATTAAAATTTTCAAAAAAAGTCAAAAAATATTTTTTCCAAAATAAATAAAAATTGGAATTTAAAATTTTCAAAAATATCACTAATTTTTTTTGTTTATAGTCTCAATTTGTAAAAAAATCAAAAGCACTAAGATGAAATTGACCAAAGATAAAAATTGAGCGAAAATTAACGATTTTATGAATAAGCGTGAAAACTTTTAACCCTGTGAAATTTCGAGCCTATCAATTTTCACAAGTATTTAAAACAATCCTAGTTAAAAGTTAACTCAACATTCAATTCAGCATTTAAATACTTCATTGAAGATCTTTAAATCATGGTTTTGATTGGTTATGGGATACGAGTGAAATGTTGGCTTAAAAACGCGCTAAAAATATCTCTAAACTAAAATTGATCTCGAGACGCATATGGTAAAATAATTTGTAATTCGGATAAATGAAGTTAGGCCATCGTTTGTTTCCCCAAAAATATTAGCCATAGAAAGTCGTGAAAATATCCTTTTGCAAGCCACTTTGAGCCAAAAAATTTATAAACTTTTCGTTTGATAACCCCCCAAAAAACCCAATTAGCCCGTAGTTGTGAAAATAGAATATTCGTCAATTAAGTCCAAATAGTGCATAAAAAGTGGCAAGAAAAAAAATCCTCAACAAAAATAGAAAAAAAAAAAAATAAAAAATAGAAAAAGTGAAAAATTGAAGGAAAAAGAAAATAAAAAGAGAAAATGGGCAAAATGCCAGAAAAAGTGCCAACGGATATCGCAAGAAAAATTTTCAACTCCGAGGTTCCCAAACATTCCTATTTGTTACCCAAAATACCTTAACTTGAAAAAGTCCTAACCGAGTCCATAGAAAGAAATTAATTACTGCGTGAAGAGCTAAAACACGAAAAGACAATAAGAGAGATTAATTAGTGCAAATAAAGGATGATGTTTATCGTTTTCCAATGACAATAACCCGTTGATGAAATCTTTTCACTCAAATATTTTTGTCTTTCAATTTGTGTGCGTGACTTTGTGTCCCTTTATGTTTACTTTTTATATCATTCTCATCGAAAGCAAATAGTCACTTTTCTAGAGATTCGTTTGCGAGAGTATTCGTGAGAAGTTGAATCAAAACGAATTTTTAAAAAGTAACGTAATGATCAATCGATGGATATTCGCGGTTTAATTTTTGACTTTATACGTACACACACACACACTCTGAAATGTGATTCTTGAATAAAAATTGAAGTTGCAAGGTTATATGTTCTTAGTTTAATTCGATGAATACACACACGCAATCCAATTTTAAAATTAGCTAAGAAGTGATATTCTCCAATTTTAATTTATGTAGAAGATTCACAAGTTCGCAATAACAAATTTGAATTAATGCAATGGGATTGATAACTTGGCTAATTAAAATAAAATTATTACAATTTTATCCATTTTATCCTAAGCACACATCTAGGTGATTTAATAAAGTAAAATGCGAAAATCCCAACCACAACGCGCCGATGTACGAGGAAAACCCAAATGGGAAAAACCTCAGACGGCTGGGCCTAGACAAAATCCACTACAAAATAGGTTTTACAAGAGACTCAAAAGACTTACAGACATTGACTCACTCAAGACATGCTTATGCCATCCTCGACCTCCGAATTTGTAGTACGCGAAGCTCCAACGCGTTTCTCGACACTCCTCGTGTCGCGGTATCCACCGAAGCCCAAAACCATCGTCTACACTAAGCTTGAATGTAGAGATCCACCACAAACTAGCTTGTTGAATGTCAAGATGATTGAAGGGGTTTTGTTTCAAAAGTTGATAAAAATGTTGGAGGTTGATTTTACCAAAGAGAGGGAAGTTATGAAAAATGCTCTTGAGAGAATAATGAACTTCCTTGGGTTTTGAAACTCATTTTAGTCCATATGATATAACTGAAAAAGTAGTGGACCAAAACAGTTTTTGGAAAATAACTGCTGAAAAATAAGTTAAAAAATTCAGATCTGGCAGAACTCGTTCGAAGGAGGTCGTTCGAACGAGTTATTTAACGAAATTCCAGTATCTAATTAGATAGGTCGTTAGAAATCTCGTTTGAACGAGCTCGTTTGAACGACATTTCTAATGAACTTCTTACGAGTTTCCAGTATATCCTGGGTAATGTCGTTAGATCCATGTCGTTCGAACGACCTGGATAAAACTTCGAACGAGATTTCTAATTTTTCGATAAACTGTTCAAATTAATTTTAAGATAGTTCTTTATGAAAATTAAATATTTATGAACATTAATCTATATGAAACTTTCTCATTTATAAAAAATACTCCAACACATAGAATTGATTTTGGTCATATACCTTTTGGAAGAGCAAACATGGAGAGTATATTGATGTTGCGTGAACTTTGGATGCAATGCTCGAATCTTTACGTACCCAAAATTGTTTTGTCCAACGGAATGTAGCCAATATAACAAATGACTCGATTGGAAATTTGGCCTTACAAAAATTTAAAGTGATAATTTTTAAGGAATTTAAAATTTATGATTTTTAATTATTTTGATATTTTTCTTGTGTCGAAAAAAGAATTTTGTGAGTAAATTCACCGGAAGCCCTCACCAGACTCCACTCGTTCTACTAGGGTAGCCTAGGGATTTAACGGATTGTTGCACATGCTAATTGCAATCGCTTACCCACGAAATAGGTATTCTATCAAGTTAGGTGTTTTGAATTTTCTTTAGATGACTCTTGTTCTTTTACATTTCTCAGGATGCACAACGTTATAAGCTGGGGGGATTCGATTAGGTGTAAATATTTCATATTTATCCCCTTAATTTAGGTAATTTTATGGTCATGCCCTGTGTAATTAGAAGGGATTTGTTTCGTATCCATACTGCTAACCCTTTCCGATGAGTATTTCTTATTTTGTGTATTTCTCATGTGTTTTACAGGTATTTAATGCAAGTGAATGCGGGAGAGAAACTAGAATAAATAAAGAAAAGAAGGAAGAGAAGTTGAAGGGCATTAAAGTACTTTTGTAGCCATAATTTGGAGGTAGGGCTTGAAGGAAATTTGAAGAATTTGAATCCAAGAGAACACTAGAATAAACGAGATTCAAATGTGAGCTACGATGAAGAAGTTACGTGTATCTGATGTTGAGAAGAGAATCCAGGGGCAAAAGAGTGAATTTTGAAAATTAAAGGGTCGAACCGGTTCTCCCATGGCCGAACAAGTTCGGTTAGTCAGATGCCGAAATTTTGATTTTGTCCTAGTTTTTATCTAAAGAGTTTTATGAATTTAAAACTCTTCCAAAACGAACCCAAGGAGTTGTAACTTATAATGAGACCTACCTCACATTCGTTTTAACCTAGTTTTAGAGAGCTAAGGAGGCAAGGAACATTGAAGGAAAATTCTTCATTAAAAAAATTCATGGTTCTTGATTGTTTTGCACTCAAATTATTCAATATAAGTATTATTCTTTCATTGCTGTCAACATTTATTATTTTTCTAGGTTATAACTATTCATTACCTTATTGTAGAGATTCTATATATGTCTGTTTGCATTCTTTACATTAATATGAATCCATGCAACGTAAAATCCATGTTCAATCGTAGTTTCACCATGTCCGGCTAGGTTTTTATTGGATTGGGATACATGAACCCAACTTAGTGTTATGTAGGGATATAAAATCGTCACAAAATTAAATAATTAATTGGAGGCTTGATACTTTGTCGGTATAAGTGTCATAGACCTTTTAACTTCGTTTGCCCTAGGTAAACGGAGTATTTAAGGATGCGATATAGGTGTCGACAATTTTGTCACGCACTTTGAAATTATTTTTTATTATGTATTTTGCGGAGTAAAATCCCCACATATATAATACTTAAATGTAATTAAAGTTTTCTCCCAATTAAATATTAAATTTCGTGAAAGTTTACTGTCCAACATAATTACCGAAGGTTTGGGAAGTGTATTCCAATCCCATATTTTTCTTATAGATTAAAATCAATGTTTTCGTTCTTGCATGCGTAGTTAATTAACATTTATTAATTACGTTGCATTAGTTCATTAGAAATTTCCCCTCAATCAATTATCACGATTTTTTTGTGAGTCGATCGTGAGGTTTAGTAGCCTTCCTTAGTAGTCATTATATTTCACGTCTTAATCCCCGAGTTCGATACCCGACTTGCTCGGATTATTACTTACGCGATCGACTTACACTTGATCTGTATTCACACGCACTAAAGACAATTTTTGAGTCACGTCAGCACACGATGGAATCACCACTATAAAATATTGGCATCATCACCATAGTAACACTTGGCATACTCAACAACCGGGGTCCATGTCCTAGTCTTTGGGTAATAAACAAAATTATAGCCGACCACACAACCCGTTCAATGGGTGGTTTGGCTAAGGAAAGCCTATGCATTCTCTAATACTAATCATCATCATATCATTCTCGAAATTCATATAAATGTCATATTCAATTCCCATAAATCGAATGTACATGTTTTCTACCCAATTTCTATAACCCAACATGCTCGTAAAATCAACTACTTTCGTTACCCCAAGCTACACGACATGAAAATAGCACATACAAAATGGGTGCAATAATGAATAAAATATACGATCATATAATACATATAAATGAAACACATATGATGGATATAACTTTACAATCAAGGTTGAATATGTGTAGCAAACTAAATTAACAACGGGAGAACGAAACTACCTTAAGCGAATGAAAATCCAAAATTATAGGTCTATTTTAAAAACTCAGAAAAATTAGACCCAAATATTATCCGAATTGCCAATCCGGATTCAGATTTAAGTTCTACACGAAAAATTAGATCATGTATGTGTTCTGAGTTTTTCTCAAATCTCATCCACAAGCTCCCAAAAAGAAGATCTAAAACACTCTAAATTAACTCTTTCTATTCATCTCGTTTTAGCCTCTTTAGATTTCATTTTTAGCCTTTCTTTTTCATCTTCCTTTCGTAAAAATAATCCTTAATATTCCTTATAAAGACTCTCTTTCAAAACCCAGCTTGGAGCCTAAGTAGACACCGCATTCTAGGACCCCCTAAGTTAAGTCCCTAGCACCTCCCCATTTACCACAAACCCTAGGTCATAGCTCGAGTACTGATCTAGTGGCTATCGGGCACTCCTGAGCCCCGTTTGACTCTGATCAAGTTCATCATCAGGGAAAAAGATGATTGAATATTTAAAGGGCAATGAATACTATTTCAAAAGGTCCATCCGGTGTGCGAATCAGCCTTATGGTATGGACGAATGACCAGTTTTACTCTGAAAGGTCACCAAGCGCTTTTGGGCCACATTTGACCAAAGTTAACTCTTTGAGATGAGCGAAGCTCTTTAGAACATCGAAGTTCCTCGTAAAACATTTCCAATAGTCCACCCCATGCATGACTCAGACTTACGATTTGGACGAGCGATCCATCGTCTTTTGACGATCTCCTGCCCAAAGGACCGACGGGCGCTTTCGAGCCCCGTTTGACCCAAAGTAAAATCCCAAACCCGGGAGTGGCCCAAGTATTCTCAAAGGTCTCTGAATAACCTTTACAATGGCATGCCCCAATATTTTAAATATATTACCACTTGCATCATTACATTTTTCCAACAAAAAAGAAGGAAAATGGAAAAACAACAAAAATAACGGGACTCAGCCTGAAACCCCCAATCACGATCTCTCATCTCTCTAAGGCCCCCCATCCCTATGATGAGCGCACTTAACCCAACGGCAAGATGTGGAACCTCCACTCACCGATCCAGATCCCTCCTCCGAGGTATCAGACGACACTAGACAAGTAGGAACTGGGATCGAGTCCCTAATCTAGGCAGTCGCTGAGGTCACCCAGTCCTGGATGTCCCTGAGCCAAGTAGAAAATACCTGAACATGTTGCAAACAAAATAACAAAAACAAATGGCAAATCAATGAGTCGAAAGCAAAGAAAAATCCAGTCAGGACAAATAAAGAGAAAAGATATAACTCTGGATGAAGGACATCCCCTGTCAGCCCAATAACCCCGAATCCACCGCATTAGGGAGGTTCGGCATACCATCGATCCCCCTCCAGCCAATCGAAAATTATACGAAGGTAAGGAAAGATGAATGAATGGAACCTCCACTGCCACTGCAGCCGACGATGCACCATCTGTACTGTAGGCAGATCCCATCGGCCTTTTCGTACCCCTTCCCAAAACCACAGAAGGCGAAGGAATTTTCACCACATCGTAGAAGGCATCATCTAGCTTGTTGAAAAGTTGAGATAGTCATAGATCACCATAATATCCGTATATGACAAATAGGTCTCGCCAATCATAGCTGTTATCCTAGCCTCCTTCGACATCTCTCGCACACTCCTCATGTACATCGGGGTGCCACTGGTGGGACCCCCACCTCATCCTCCACAATCTGTCAAACCATTATCTCCCCCAAATACCAAGAGTAATCGAACTTGTGTGCCAGCAGCCGATGCATCGATGCATGCACCCCAGTCACTCCCGTGTACTGGACAATCGTCCCCCAGGGATAGAAAATCACCCGGAATTCCCAATAAACATTAATACTTGCACAAATAGAGAAAATGTAAAAAAAAGGATTCAAAAGAAAAAGGGAATAACTTGGATGCTCGTCAGGGCGTTCAAGGCCTGACGCACTGCCGACAGAGAAAGATATTGATTCTACCCTCGGTTGGACTTTCATCAATGGTACATCCGATAGAAGTCCCCCACTTCCTCCTCATGCAAACCAATCAAACGGGCATTCAGCTCGATCACCTCATAAAACTGCATCCGCAGAAAGAATAATTGCCGACAATTAGAAAAAACCAAAGGAAAAATGCAAGAAAATACATAAAGAAAAATGAGAGAATTACCTCTAGCAGATATGCGGCTCCTGTAAAGGTCTACCAACAACACCAACTGGAAGCGTCCAAAGAAAAATAAAGGGTCGCCAAGGTCAGGCTCCCCCAGTCATAAAGAGGGATATTCAAAAATACCCTTAAATGGTAAAAACTATAGATGGACAATGTGTCCACTCGACGCCACTAAGAATACCCCTAACAAAAGAATAATGAATAAATGAGCCATTTGTTGTACCGCTAGCCCATCTATCTCATCTAATATGCCCCAAAGTGTACCAGCCAGCCTAGAGACCTCAATCTCGGCCTCATAGCAGCCTAGGTAGTGGAAGTTAATGAATATCTATCAGCATCATCGTCTTATTAAGGTCGGCCCCAACTGACGCCCCACTTGACTACGGACCTCTTCTCGGCCGCAGCTGAGATTATCCAGAACCTTGGGGCACAATTCTTATCAGGTCATCCATAGCCGATGTAGCACCCCTCCCATACATCAACCTCGGTTGGTCATTAGTCGAGGTTAGCAAGGACTCATGGGTTAACCACCCTCCAACATCAACATCGTCCCTAGCCGACGTTGCAAGCGCCACATGAGAATCAACAGCCCTGCAGGCTCAGCCTTAATTGTGAAGTCAACATCGGCCCTGATCGATGTTCCACATATCTAACCTCGTCTGGCATCCCATCCAAGGTCATCATATAATCCCTAGATAAGGCAGGGGTTATACCTCACCAACCTCGTACTCACCCATGCCGAGGTTGGTGCCAAGCAAAGACAGTCGAGCTTCTACACGTACATGTATGGCTTGAAGCATGTGGAAAAATCTATTATAACTGAATCATTCCCTACACGTGGGGGAATATTGAGGTCATCATTACTTACTTGAAGATTAGCTAGGTGTCATCTTTACACTGGTTGGATCTCCATGCACATGCTCATTGTATGCTTGGGGGGTACATTACACCCCCCACACACTATATATAGAAGTCATCCTCTACCTTGCAAAAGGATCGAAAATTACAACCCTAGCTGAAACTCTATCATTTTACACAGTAGAAATAAGAAGATTGAGAGATTGTATCCATGGCCATTAGTGCCTTCATTCAGTGATATTACTCACACACACTCACAGTGGATGTAGGCCAGATTGGCTGAACCACTTATATTCAAGTGTTCATCCTCTTCTCCTCACCTCCTTCTACATATATACATATACACTTATATTCTTCTATGCTGCCATTGTTATCATTGCTTGAGCTTACAAACACCTTGACTGGTGGTGCTGTTTCCAGCATCATCATTTTAGTGTCGTCTATGGGAATGAGAAGTTATCTCTTCCTCTTTTTTTTTTCTTAACCTCATCGGAGACTCTGGTGGTGAACCAGGCCTTCCCCTTTGCGTGGAGCTGTTTCACCGTTGAAAGAGGTCCCTTAAGGTATTAAGATCATATTCTTCATAAGCTCTTTTATTAAAACACATGGCACCGGAGTTGCTACCACCTCCTCCGCCCCTGGTGCTGGAGGGCCTAGTTCTAGCCAGACGCCACCCCAGTCCGAAATGGCTGATGTGGCAGCAGCCTTGAAGTCATTGGCAGTGACGCAAAAAGCGATGAAGGAGCAATTCACACAGCTCAGTCAAAACATAATGAGGCCACCTAGGTTCTCACTGGAGATGATTACTCCGATAGCCATTCAACCCCATCCTGAAGCCAGGGGACCACCCCAGGCACCGTAAAAAGACCAACCTACTCCTCATCGGAGGAGGGACGTTGCTGACCCTAGGCGTCTACGCCTGGGGAGGCAAGGACACCCTTGCCTAGAGGATAGGTATGATGACATAGAGGCAGAAGATGCTCCGGAAGACTGCTGGGAGCCATATGAGGTTTCGAATAACACGGTACGTCCTATCTAGTAGAGCAGATGTTATGGGGGAAGAAGAGATGAAGGTGTCCAATAAATGGGGTCAGCTTTTGATCGCTTGAGTAGAGGTTCGGCCTTTGAAAGGTTAGGCCCAGTAAATGACCTAAGACATAGGCTATCAAGATCAAGAAGTGCAGCAGGGTCACAAAGGGGAAATGGGGAACGTCGACCTCATCATGGCCGAGACTGTGGTCAGGAGGTGAATAACCGACGTTGTGCTGTGGCTGGGGAACCCTCAGTCTACCCCTTGGAGGTGGCTGGGGATAACCTCGGCCAGGTCGACATTGTTAGGCCATGGAATGACTCCATCCAACGCGTTGAAAAGAAGACAGGAGACCTCATCAAAAGTCGAGACTAACTACACAGAGGTTTCCCAGAGGGCTCCCCATTCATGACTAAGATAGTGAATTTCCCAACCCCTTCCAAGTTCAAACCGCCCACGGTGTCTCCTAAGTATGATAGTAGCACTAACCCTGTGCTTCATATTGAGATGTACCAGTCTGCGGTGGACATTTACTCAATCCTAGATGAGATGAAGTGAAGGGCCTTCTCCGGGACTTTGACAGGAGCTGCACACATCTGGTTTACCTCTCTTTCGAAGAACTCAATTGAGAATTTTAAGGGCTTGGCTTAACGTTACATCCATAATTTTTGTTTTGGGGTAAGACCTCAGAAGAAGACCACCCATCTGTTATATGTCAATCAAAGCAAGAACTAGAGACTGATTGACTACATTACTAGATTCAATAAAGAGAAGTTGGAGGTTGAGGATTATAAAGATAATATAGCCATGACAACCCTCATTGGAGGACTCCAGAAGGGGAAGTTACTATGGAAACTCATGAAAGACCCTCCCAATTCCATGACAGACCTATTGGCAACTGCAGGAAAGGCCATGAACGCCGAAGAGGCTATGGCTGAGAAGTATGAGGACGAGAATAAAAGTAGCAATGGGAGATTCCAAAGAAATAAAGATGAAAAGAAGAGGTCAATAAACGATAAGTTTTCACGCTATACTCCTCTAACTGTGACCTGCGAGCACATCCTCAACGAGATCAAGAACGACCAATCTCTGAGATGGCCAGAAAAGTTGAAAGCTCCTCCGCATAAGAGGAATAAAAACTTGTGGTGTGAGTTGCACCAAGACCATGGTCATGTGAAAGGATGAGATAGAGAAAATGTTGAAATCCACAAAGTTAAGGAATTATGTTGATGGTAAGGCCCCTAAAAGGGGAAGAGATGATCTTAAAAAGAAGAGAAGCGACATATGTCGAGATGACACCTCATCAAGAAGAGATGAGGACTCCGATGGTGATGAGGAGGATGATCTAGATCTCCCACCAAAGGATGACAATACCCCTGTGAAGAGGGTTAGGATGATCTCCTTCGGTGTTAGCACTATATGTGGAGGACTAGTCGGGGGTGGATTTGGATCGCAAAGCTCATGTGACAGAGGCTAAATTAGTAACCAAAGTGGAGTTTGTGAATTTGGCATCTTCAGAGGCTAAGTAGAAAAGAAAGAAGGTAGATCTGGAAACTCTTAAGTTGGATTCTCCCGACTCGATTTCAAAGGTATCTTAGCTCCGCATGATGACTCTTTAGTAATTACCACAAGAGTGCATGGGTGGGAGGTACAGAGAATACTCGTAGACGGAGGGAGTTCAACAGATGTGATGTTCTAACCCTGTTTTAAGAGTCTAGGCCTTAGCAGAGCAAGGATGGTACCCTATCATCATCCGTTAATGGGCTTCAGTGGTGAAAAGGTCCATACATTGGGCATGTGTGAGATATATGTACGAATGGGAGACGAGTGGCCTAAGAGGTTGACCCGAAAGATCAATTTTCTTATCATGGATGAAAACGTCTTCTTGTCATACAACCTCATCATAGGACGAGTAGACCTTAAGGAGTTTGAGGCCGTTCCATCGACGGTCCACCAAATGCTAAAATTCCTAACCCCCTATGGGATAGGGGAAGTGCATGGGGATCAGACATCGGCACGAGAATGCTACTTCAACTCGGAAGAAGAGAGAGAGGCCCATAATAGGGCAACCACCACGTATAGCATTGATACACTTGATCCTAGAGATTAAACAAAGTTAAAGAAGGGAGAAGCCGCAAAAGAGGTAGAATCCATCGTACTCAATGAGGATGAACCGAAAAAAACTGTCCAAATTGGAAAAGCCTTAAAACCAGAAGTCAAGGATGAGTTGATAAGATTCTTAAAGAAGAGGCAAATTGTCTTCGCTTGGAGCCACGCAGATATGCCGGGCATTGACCCGAAGGTTATGTGACACAAACTTAACGTTCCAGAAGATGCTAAGCCAATCAAGTAAAGACGGGGAGTTTACTCCATGGAAAAGTATGACATTATAAGGGAAGAGGTCAGGAAGTTGGAAGAGGATGATTTCATCAGAGAGGTCATATACCCAGAGTGGTTATTAAATGTCGTCATTGTGCCAAAAGCCAATAGAAAATAGAGGATGTGTGTAGACTTCACCGACCTGAACAAATCTTGCCCAAAAGACAGTTATACCTTACCTCAGATTGATCAGATGGTAGATTCCACGGCAGGGCATGAGCTTATGAGTTTCATGGACGCATATTAAGGCTATAACCTGATCTTTATGGATGCTGAAGACTCAGAGAAGACATCCTTCATCACAGACAAGGGGACCTATTGCTATAAGGTTATGCCCTTCGGCTTAAAGAGTGCATGGGCCACGTACCAACGTCTTGTGAATAAGATGTTGAGGATCAAATTGGCAAAACTATAGAGGTATACGTAGATGATATGTTGATTAAGAGCTTGAAGTCCTGCACCCATATAGCGGACCTGGATAGAACTTTTGACACCATGGACTCATACAGGATGAAACTCAATCTCACCAAGTGCGTTTTCGGAGTAGGAGCTGGAAAGTTTCTTGGATTCACCATCAACAAGAGGGGGATAGAGGCCAACCCCGAAAAGATCAAGGCTTTTCTTGATATGAAGACGCTAAAAAGTATAAAAGACGTTCAGAGGCTCACCAGAAGAGTTGCAGCACTCAACAGGTTTGTTTCCAGAGCTACGGATAAGTGTCTTCCATTTTTTAAAGTATTAAGAAAGGCTTTTGAATGGGACGAATAGTGTGATAGGGCCTTTACACAGGTGAAGTCCTATCTTGGATCCCCACTGCTCTTATATCGGCCCATTCTGGGAGAGAAGTTGTATGTCTATCTAGCAATTTCAGAGTCAGCTATAAGTTCAGCCATAGTGCGGGAAGACGTTGCGATACAAAGGCCTTTATACTTCAATAGTAAAGGCCTTCAGGGGTCTGAAAAGAACTATCCTCAAATGGAGAAGTTATCCTACGCATTGATACACGCTTCCAAGAAGATGAAACCTTATTTCCAAGCCCACTCTATGGTCATCCTCACTGACTCCCCACAAAGGCAAGTCGTCCATAAGCCTGAGAAGTCAGGTAGATTGATGACCTGGGACATCGAGTTGGGAGAGTATGACCTTATTTATAAACCCAGGGTGGCCATTAAAGGGAAGGAACTTGTAGACTTTGTTATTGAGTTCACATGGGAAGAGGCTGAGGTTGAGAACAATCCAGTTATCGCAGAGGGATCAAATAGTAACGTCTTTCGAGATCCGAAAGAGCTTGTATCCAACAGGGCCAGAGACAGAATAACTGATAATGAGGAAGACAGGTACCTCTTCAAGAAAAGAACCGTGTTAGAGGGGAGATTCTCTTCGAATGAAGACGTTTGGAACCTCTTTGTTGACGGGTCTTCTTGCGAAAGTGGAAGTCGTGCCGGGATGACACTCTCAGCTCCGGATGGTACCAATATTGAATATGCACTAAGCTTAAACTTCAAGGCATTAAAAAATGAGTCAGAATATAAGGCCATGATAGCAGGTATCGCCTTGGCAAAGACCCTTAGGGTAGGTCGACTCCTACTCCATAGCGACTCGAGGTTCGTTGTCAACTAAGTGTTTGGAGTCTACGAGGCCAAAGATGAAAGGATGGATAGATACTTGAAGAGGGTAAGAATGATGTTAGAAAGCTTCGAAGAGGTGAAGATGAAAAGGGTACTTCGATAAAATAACACCCATGGAGATGCACTACCAAGTTGGCTTCAGCAACAAGGACAAGCATCAGGAGGACAATACCAGTCGAGATCCTGCTCAAACCGACCATTAAGGAAGAAGAGGTTGCAAACTCTTGCCTCAAATTGAACCTAGGAGACTCATGTATGGACCCCCTCATCAGATATATCAGAGAGGGAGAGCTGCTGGAATCAAAGCTAGAAAGGAGGAAACTGAGGTACAGAGCTGCAAAGTTCTTAATAATAGGAGATGTCCTATATAAGAAAGGATTTATGCTACCTCTCCTCAAATGCGTTTATCCCACAGAGGTCCCCCGCGTCCTACAGGAGGTACACGAGGGTTATTTCTCTAGTCACATAGGAGGAAGACCTTTGGCCAAGAGGATTATCATGCAAGGATACTGGTGGCCGACCTTAGCCTAGGATGTTGCAGCCTACGTGAAGAGGTGCGAAAAATGCTAAAGATTCTCCACTATCCCCCATCAACCTCATCAACCTATGAAGTCAATCAGTTCCCCTTGGCTATTAGTAGTATGGGGGATTAACTTGGTGGGTCCCTTGCTAAGGGCTGCGAATAATTACCGATTTCTGATAGTAGCGATTGACTACTTCTCTAAGTGGGTGAAGGCTGAGTAGATGATCATGATTACAGAGCAGAAGACCTTCCAATTTATCTGGAAGAGCATCATATGCAGACATGGCCTTCCGACCACCCTCATCTCGGACAACGGAACCCAGTTCAAGAATTCTTCCTTAGAGAAGTATTGCGAGAGAGTTGGGATCAAGAAATTTTTCTCTTCTCCTGGTCGACCTCAGACAAATGGTCAGACCGAAGTCACGAACAGAACAATCCTCAATGAGATCAAAAAGGGGTTAAAAAAAGCTAAGGGGAGATGGACTGAAGAGGTTTATGCTGTGTTATGGGCCTATAGAACAACGACTAGGACACCAATAGGGGAGACCCCATTTATGTTAGCACATGGCTCAGAAGTCGTCATACCAACAGACCTATGACCCCAAGAAGAATGGGGAAGAGAGAAGACTTAACCTAGATTTAATTGAGGAGAGAATGGAAGACGTCGAGATCAGACAGGCAACCTATCAGCAGAAAATAGTAAAATTCTATAATCAAAGGGTGAAATCGAGGCCCATAGCTGTAGGAGAGCTAGTGCTGAAGAAGACGCTGCAGAAGGCAAACAAGCTTCACCCAACTTGGCATGGACCATATAAAGTGATTGAGGAGGTTGTACTCTGGACCTATAGGCTAAAAAACCTTGAAGGGGAACCTTTCTCCAATCCTTGGAATGATGATCATCTGAAAAAGTATTACATATGATGTTGCAATGCTTTCTTTGTAGATGTATCATCTTATGAAGAGATTATTAATGAGAAGATCATTTCATGTGTCAATTCTTAGTTCATTGTGCTTTAGTGGTGAAATTTATGGGGGTAACATCTTAGTTTGATGACCTCAGATCTTAAACATCATAATTTGGTGACAGGGTCTGAGGTGAAACATCATATTTGGATGACCTCAGACCTTAAACATCATTAATTTAGTGAAATTTATGGGGGTAACATCTTAGTTTGATGACCTCAGACCTAAAACATCATAACTTGGTGACAAGGTCTGAGGTGAAACATCATATTTTGATAACCTCAGACCTTAAACATCATTAACTTGGTGAAATTTATGGGGGTAACATCTTAAATTGACGACTTCAGACTTAAAATATCATAACTTGGTGACAAGGTCTGAGGTGAAACATCATATTTGGATGACCTTAGACCTTAAACATCATTAATTTGGTGAAATCATTGGGGGTAATATCTTAAATTGATGACCTCGGACCTAAAACATCATAACTTGGTGACAAGATCTGAGGTGAAACATCAACCTCAAACCTTAAACATCATTAATTTAGTGAAAATTTATGGGGGTAACATCTTAGTTTGATGACCTCAGACCTTAAACATCATAATTTGGTGACATGGTTTGAGGTGAAACATCATAGTTGGATGACCTCAAACCTTGAACACCATTAATTTGGTGAAAATTTATGGGGGTAACATCTTAATTTGATGACCTCAGACCTTAAACATCATAATTTGGTGACAGGGTCTGAGATGAAACATCATATTTGGATGACCTCGGACCTTGAACATCATTCATTTGGTGAAAATTTATGGGGGTAACATCTTAGTTTGATGACCTCAGACCTTAAACATCATAATTTGGTGACAGGGTCTGAGGTGAAACATCATATTTGGATGACCTCAGACCTTGAACATCATTAATTTGGTAAAGAATTATGAGGGTAACATCTTAGTTTGATGACCTCAGACCGTAAACATCATAGTTTAGTGATGAAGGCACCATTATATTGAGGCTTCAGGCCTTAAATACAAACATCATTACATCACATATAGAACCATTTAAGGAATATCCATCAAAAGAATCAAAGCCCTCTTCATAGGACGATATAGTATGAAGAAGTTAAGAACTACAAGTCAAAATGTAATAGAAAATGTTATCAGAGGTTACAGACCAATATGAATCAGAAACAAAAATTACAAATAAGAGCTTCACAAGGTACGACCTAAGAGTCTGCAATCTCAGGGTTGGTGGTCATAGCCCTACTCCCTTGGCCGGTGTTGGTCACTTCCGCCCCGTCATCCTGAGGGTTGACGTCCTCAGTCCCTATAACCTCCAAAGGGGTGGTCTCTGCAGGAGCAGCATCTTCTTCTTACACCTCTTGTAAATCCTGGGAAAATTGAGAATTAGCGAAGCCCAGACCAACGAAGTCAGAGGCTTCCAAGCTACCTGACTCCTTCGCTTTCATGGGAGCCCATTTTCCAGTGGCCTTAACACCTCTTTCGAGGTATTCAAAGCCAAAGTTGATGAATTCATCAAAGACCTTGTAATCCTCTAAGATCTTTTCTGAGGCATCCTCCACTGCAGCTTTAATAGCAGCATCCACCTTTTGTTGAAGGGCTTTATCCTTGACCTTCATAGCAGAGATGTGATCATTCTTATGTTTGGAAATATCTTTCTCTATCTGCGTAGCCCTAGCTTCAGAGCCCTCAAAATCATCCTTCAGATGTTCCACTTCAGCATTCAGAGCAGCCTCTGTCTTCTGGGCCTGTCTTCCCTTTTCAATCAGGGGCAACTTCCTCAGAGTCCAGTTGATAAACTGGTGCATGGTGAGGATACCCTGCAAAACACATTCAGACATATGAGTTCAAGAGTCAATAAAATTCAAAGTCGATGTTACACTTGAAATATAAAAGCAAAAGTCTTACTTGGATAAATCGGTGGTGGCAAAACTTGGCTAGCAGAGGGGTGTCTAGAGAACGGCAAAACCATTTGTCTATGTCGGTCATCACGGAGCCGATGGTGTCCAAGGCCTTCATACTTTGGCCAATGAGGCTGTCGCCAATCTTCAGCTGCTCCAGATGAGCAGCTAATGCATCCTCAAAAGAGATGGGGATTGCACGATCCCCTTTAGAGGCTTTCTTCTGCCTCTGATCCTCAGGGGCAGGGACGTTGGCTTTCCTTTTTTTGGAGGCATCGGCCCTTGAAGAGGTAGGACGAGGAGGAGGTGCATTCAGACCTACTTTCTTAACCAGTTTGGGGAGTCTAGGAGCTTTCGGATGCTCTGCTAAAAGAAAGGTATGAGTTAAAAGATAAGAGGAATAGAAGAACCAGAAATTATGAAAAATCAAAGTAACTTACGAAGTTCGGTTAGAGGACTCCCCCCAAGACCAGTCTCAGAGAGGTAGTAGGGGGTCATCAAGTGCTCATACTTAACCAGATAGCCAAGATATCCCTGATCTTGAAGGTCCTTGACCTTTTATAGGTTATCCTGACTCAATCCGGGGTCGGCCTTAGCAGCCAATGACACTTTCCCCCATCTCAGGGGTACCCTCGGCTCTAAAGATGAAGAGGTAGGAGAAGAACCAAACTCCCAGGCCCCTGAGGCAAAGAAATATATCAACTTCCCGTTATGGTTGGAGGTCTGGGTGACCAGCAACATTTTCTTATCAGGCTTCCTAGCCAGGAAGTGATAATAGCTCGAATGGTTTCTAGCAGAGGAAGGCACATAACACCCTATGAAGACCTAGACAGGAAGGTTTGTGTGATGTACCACCCTCCATTGGACGATGGCTCCAATCATCACCCTTCAATCATTGGGAGATAATTGGGAAGGGGCCAAGTTAATATGGGATAATATGGCCCTGATTATTGGATGAAAGGGGAGGTAAAATCCTAACTTAAACATCTGCTCGTATAAGCAGATTTTACCGTCTCGACCACCGTAGGCCCTCTCATTTTTCTGAGGTCTCCTAAGATTGATAGAGGGACCTATGGAATAAAGATTCCTGAAGGCGAGAAGGTCAAATTCACTAGCAGTGTTCTCTATCTCGGTGGCCTCTGAGGTGTCAACATCACTTTCGTGACCGTCATCCTCATCCCTAGCAACGTTGGCCTAGGCAGGTGTGGGAACACCGGTGGGGAATCTCTGAGCAAACTCAACCCCTGTGGTGGACGACAGGGGGATAGCATTGATAAGTGGTGGTAAGGACACACCGGGATCTACAACCTCCACATCAGAGGAAGTGTGAGAAGTTCTAGCACCATTATGTGACGAGGCTCAACTTTTGACCTCGGCCTGATTAGGGACCTAATCTTGCCTAATAGAAAAGTCCATCACCTCCTGGAATGAGTCAACAGACATAGGGTCTGATGTGGATGACTCAGACTCAGACATTGGAGTGGGTCCTAACGGAGTCTCTGCTAGCTCAGTTGGTTCTACTGGCTCAGGGTATATCACACTCAGATGGGGTGAAAAGATAGGTCTGAGAGGGAATGCCTCAGTCCTACGAGCTTCCTCTTGGGCTCGTTCTATTTTCCTAATCTTGTCTAAAGTCTTCTCCCTGAGAGAAGGGAATTCCTCTAAGATATGATAAAAAGGTGTAAGCGTATGAGATAAACCTTACACTTGGGACCCTCAATCCTAAATAAACAAGTTGGAAATTTAACTAAAGATCAAATTGGGATTTTAAAGCAAGAGCAGTGAAGAACAAGTAATAACACTCACCGAAAAACTCAAGAATCTCACCAAAAAATTCAAATGGTCACCAAAAAACTCAAAAATCCCATCGGAAATTGAAGAGGCAAGAATAAAAGGGGCTGAAAATGGTAGAGTGAGGTGGAGATGATACCTGTAAACCCACGAAATGAAGGAGACGTGAAGAAATGAAGAGACCCCTGAGAGCGCAGCAGCCAAGACCTTGAAAGAGAGAGAGAATTACAGAGATAGCCAAGGCGGGAAAGAGAGAAATAAAGGAGAAAGAGAAGGAAATGAGGTTTTAATCCTTAAGTGGGTTGGCACCATTCCCAAGGCCCATCATTACCTTGGGAGCCCAAAAGACAATCAGGATCATGACACTTGTGAGTCACGCTACCCATTCCAATAAGTGACACATGTAAAAAAGATGGTGGTACATGAGGAAAATATAGCCTCGGACGCGTATACCCCTTAATCACCTACTCACATATGTAACTAAGGGCTAGGGGTGATTGATATGCCCCAAAGTGTACTAGCCAGCCCAGAGACCTCAACCTCATCTTCATAGCTACCGAGGTAGTAGAATTTCATGAATATCTATCAGCAACATCGTTTTATTAAGGTCGGCTCCAGCCGACGCCCCACTTGACTACGGACCTCTTCTCGACCGCAACCGAGATTATCTAGAACCTCGGGGCACTGTTCTTATTAGGTTGTCCATATTCGACGTCGCACCCCTTCAATACATCAACCTCGGTTGGTCATCATTCGAGGTCAATAAGAACTCATGGGTTAATCACCCTCCAGCATCAACATCGTCCCTAGCCGACGTTGCAAGCGCCACATGAGAATCAGTATCCCTGTAGGCTCAGCGTCAATTGTCAGGTCAACATCGGCCTTGACTGACGTTCCACATATCTAACCTCGACTGGCATCCCAGCTAAGGTCATCATATAATCCCCAGCCAAGGTAGGGGTCGTACCTCACCAACCTCGTACTCACCCAGGCCAAGGTTGGTGCCAATTAAAGACAACCGAGCTTCTACGCGTACATGTGTGGCTTGAAGCACGTGGACAAATCTGTTATGACTGAATCATTCCCTCCACGTGGGGGAATATTGAGGTCATCATTACTTAGTTGAGGATTAGCCAGGTGTCATCCTTACACTGACTGGATCTCCATGCACATGCTCATTGTATGCTTGGGGGAGGGGGGGGGGGGGGTACATTACACCCCCCACACACTATATATAGAAGTCATCCTCTACCTTGCAAAAGGATAAAAAATTACAACCCTATCTGAAACTCTATCATTTTACACAGTAGAAAGAAGAAGCTTGAGAGATTTTATCCATGGCCATTAGTGCCTTCATTCAGTGATATTACTCACACACACTCACAGTGGATGTAGGCCAGATTGGCTAAACCACTTATATTCAAGTGTTCATCCTCTTCTCCTCACCTCCTTCTACATATATACATATACACTTATATTCTCCTGTGCTTCCATTGTTATCATTGCTTGAGCTTAAAAACACCTTGACTGGTGGTGTTGTTTCCAGCATCATCATCATCGATCCTTAGGCATAAAAGCATCTCTCGTAGAGCAGAAATGTGGATTGAATCACCGGAGAATATCCTCCCCACATCTCCCAATGTAGCATCAATCGCCTCAAGTGTCACCCTCAAAGACCGGTCCACCTCAATATGCAGGCCCTCACAGTGAATCCCACGCAGTTGCTAGACGTCAATAAGAGTCACCGTCATCTCCCTGAATTCAAAATGAATGCTATGGGTAGTGTCCCATAACCTCTCCCCTAGAGAACGGTCTCGTCTAAAGCAAATGCGAGGCAACCAAAACTCATAGAGAAAAATATTCAGTGCACCACTACCAGAAGGTTCTCCCACATGTCCTTAAGCCCCGTCATCCCCAGAGAATGAAAGCTCATCGAAGCTATGTCAGTGTGCTAAAATAAAGAAACCTTTTGTCAACTCATGGAAACAAAAGGAAGAAAAGAATAAAAATAAAGACAAAGGTAATTAATACTTACATAGACACTAGGAATCCTCACCCTAGATGATCGGTGATGTGAAGGATGAGGCAGCAGAAAGTGATCATCAGCAACTGACTCAAACAACTCGAAGTCATTCTCGTTTCCCAATGCCAAGGACATCCTATCTCGCCACTCTAGGTTCGCCCAATCATCGACACCCAACCACACCACGTGGGTCACACTACCCAAAAAAATCTCCATTTGTAAGTCTATAAGAAAAGAAAAAAGTTTGGGAACGGATCTTAGCAAGAAAGGGCTTATGATTTGAATCCTAGAAGTGTGAAAAATGAGGAGAACTCGTCTCTTTTTATAGGAGGTTAAGAGGCATGCCGATTGGTAGTCCCCTAACACCCACCGATCGGCACTTGCCTCTTCCCCTTCGCAAGGCAGCCTAGAAGACCATGCCATTTCCAAATGGAAAATCCTATAACATGTCGGTTGGTAGTCCCCTGAATTTTTTTTACAAAAAATCCCAAAAAATGCCAAAAATTCTTCGAAACTTTTCTAAAATTGCCAAATCAATATTGGAACATTTCTTCACCAAGAAAACCAATTTTCAAGTTTTTAAACTCCCCCATCGAAATAAAATTACATTTTTATCCCCAATTTAGACCCTAAAACGGCGCGTCTACATTCCCGGATTCAACTGTAATTCCCCAGCGATTTCCCCAGTAGTACTTCCAAATCCAACTTCCTCAGCGGAACTCAAAACCATAAAAACCAAAGGTTTACTCAGTAAAACTTCCTAATCCAACTTCCCCAGTGGAGCTATAAGCCAGTTAGAGATCTTTCAGTGGAAGCGTCTCAGAGAAACAGATTCCCCAATGGAATCCTAAAACGTCAAGTCATCAACTATTTCCCCAGCGAAATTTCCAAACTAAACTATCTCCCAATCCACCCACCATAAGAAATTCATCTCCTCCAGCAAATCTACCTCCTCTAAAAAATGCATAATCTCCAGCTAGATGTCTCTTCCCCAGTAGAATTTCAAAAGAGGCAAATTAAAGACTCCCTTGAGAGCAACCCCCCTTGTGTTATAGCTTTAGGTCCTCAAAATTGACCTCAACTCGTAGAATTGGTCGCCCCAACCTTAGGTTCTCAGAATTGATCTCGACCCATAGAATCGGTCTCTACAACTTTAGGTCCTCAGAATTAAACTCGACCGGTAGAATCGATCGCCCCTACTTTAGGTCCTCAGAATTGACCTCAACCCGTGAATTGATCGTCCCAACTATAGGTCTCATAATTAACCTCAACCCATAGAATTGGCCGACACTACTTTAGGTCCGCATAATTAACCTCGACTCTCATAATTGGTCCCCACTACTTTAGGTCCTCATAATTGATCTCGATGCACATAATTGGTCATCCCTCCTTTAGGTCCTCAAAATTGACCTGCATAATTGGTCGCCTCTACTTTAGGTCCTCAAAACTGACCTTGACAGGCAGAATTGGTCGCCCCTACTTTATGTCCTCAGAATTGACCTCGACCTGCAGAATTGGTAGCCCTAACTTTAGGACCTCAAAATTGACCTCAACCCGCAGAATTGGTCGCCCTAAGTTTAGGTCCTCAAAATTGACCTCAACACGTGAAATCGGCCATCCCCAACATTACCTTAGGTCCTCATAATTGACCTCTACCCTATGAAATGGTCATCCTTATCCCTTTCGTCTACAAAATTGACCTCTTTCCAAAAACATCATGTGGTGTCTATTCGACGAATTTCATTTGTTCCAAGCTCACCCGTTGAGGGGCTTTGTAAACACCAGATTCTAGGATCCCCCTAAGTCTCTCCTTAGGTCCCTAACACCTCCCCATTTACCACAAACCCTAGGTTATACCCCAAGTACCGATTCAAAGGCCATCGGGTGCTCTCGAGCCCTGTGTGACTTAGGTCAACTTCATCATTGGAGCGAAATATAAATGAATCTTCAAAGGGCAGTGAATACTCTTTTTAATGGTCTACCCCATGCATAAATCATCATTACGGTACGGACGAACAACCCATTTTAATCTGAAAGGTCACCAGGTACTTTTGAGCCCCGTTTGACAAAAAATTACTCTCCGAGCCAAGTGAAGCTCTTTGTAACATCGAAGTGCCTCTCATAACTAGTCTAACGGCCCACCCCGTGCGTGATTCAAACTTATGATTTATACGAGTGATCCATCATCATCCCATTTGACCCAAACTTCACTCCCGGACTCGGAATAGTCCCCAAGTATTCTCAAAGGTCTCTGAATAACCTTTCCAACGGTTTTCCCTATGTGCATTTTGGACTTATAGATTGCATTTTATTACTGTTATTTTAAAAAATCTGCACAAGACTACCAATTGGCAGGTCCTTTTCCCTGCCTATCCATAGTGTGTCTAGGGTTACCTGTCGACAGGCTGGGCAAGGACAATGTCGATCGACATGCCCTTGATGCTATTTAAGGAGAGCATGAGCTTACCCTAAGAGGCACCTTGAAAATATCAACTTCAGTGATCTCAACAACATTCTTCTTAAGTCAGCGAGGTTTCCTTGTGTGAAAATTTTCTCCAGCTTTCAATTCCATCACTTTCGCACCCAAATTAGAAAAACTCCCCCTACATTCTTCACTCACTTTCAAGGAAGCTCATCATCAATCAAGATGAATCTCTAACTCTTCAAAGATGGTCCAAATATTTTTCTCTCTCAAAATTTCTTTATTTTTGCACCAGTTATATAAGTTCTTAATTTAGATTTAACTTTAGATCATACATATATTATTCTTCAATCCTTTATTAGTAATATTGAATATAATATATTTTTTATAAAAACCAAAACAATAAAAAGATGGTTAAACCTATAAATTCCAACGGAATTTCTCACCACATTTTTTCAAAGCTAAAAACATCTTTTTCTTAGACACACATATAATAAAATCCCCGTTTGAATTTATGGGATAAACCCCACCCTCGTGTCTCATGCGAACTACGTAGACTTTGATGCCTTTATAGGCTACGTAGGTATCTCGGGCAAAAAATCGAGACTCGAGTCCGATTTTTCCATTTGTCCTAATTCATTCATATATTATTATATGTACATCATACTTGTGATTCGTACAAGTGTCTTATCTAACACATATTATCATTTCATCATAACGATTAATATCTTGATAAGCGCCCACATCATATTTTTAATTATTATTTTGGGAACATTCCTATAGATGACCTCACTCCGTCTTTTCTATGATATGAGTTCAACGATTCCGATCTCCACTTATATGTACACGTAAAAACACTTCAAGGAGAAATTAAGGAAAGTAGTAACAAAATCCCATGAGATACTGAAAGGATGTGATGGGTGCCTAACACCTTCCCATTCCATGAGTTAACCCAGGAACCTCTGATCCAATAGGTTTAGAAAGCATCAGTTTGTCTTTGATGCCATTCTCTCAAGGTGGTAACATGTTCTTTTGCCAATTTTATGCAAAATAGGTTGGCGACTCTATCTCTTTATATCACCCCACATCGATGACGGCCGAAGCGTTCCTAGAAAAGATACGAGACCTCTCTCTCTCTCTCTCTCTCTCTCTCTCGCGCGCGCGCGCGCGAGCGCGCGCACGAGCTCCAACCCATGAAATGGAGAAGGAGATGGGAAACTAACCCAGGGAGGGATGGACACACTAATGTATATTACAATATTTCCCTTTAATTAAAAATTGTCTTCTTTATATATTTAAACCATTATAAAATGTTCAAAACCATTTATATTTAAATTGAAATGTTTGATACAATTTCAAAAAAAATACATTATTTTCAAATATAATATCAAGAAAAGTATTTTTATTTTAAATAAAATATCCCGACTAAGATCTTATATAGTATTCATAAATAATCCAGCAAAATAACGGGGTATTACATGAATATATTTGAATATGTCCCCAGTAAGGTCAAACCCAGTCTGGTCCTTTTAGAACATCATAGCTCCCAGGATAGTCCTATAAGCATTGGGGGAGTTGGGTAAGAGTGACACCATACCCATTTTTAATGGACCTAATAACAGGGTGTAGAGGTAGGCGGAGTTCGACTTAAAGGAGCCATAGGGGAAGGAAAATTTCATCCGAGTAAGAGGTGTCAAAAATTCTTTCCTCGCTAATAGGCAACCTAGTGTGGATATTAATGGGAATAATGTATTTCTCCCTCAGGTCATCTAATTTATCCTCTAAGATATCACAAGCATACCACCTGGCATTAGTAGTTGAGGGGTCATAAGAGTTCGATGAGTCCCCAGAAGAACTCTCCTCATCAACTGGTCCTTCACCAACTGGTTCCTCGATAAGGGAAGGGGAAAGGATATGCCTCACAAACGATGCTCTATCGGACAAGGATTTTTCAGAAGAAGAGTTCAAATCTACGATAGATATTGACATGATATTTACCAAATTATCAACCCCTGCCTCCTGCTTCGTCGGGTTTACTGCTCCTAGTCCCTTAAATTCAGGACCCTTGAACACTACACTAGTCGATAATGGGGAAGAATCAATAGAAGAAGTTTCCTTAAGGGTATCATTCATATTCCTAGGCTCGTCTTAGGGGTGAACAAAGTGTAGTGGTTTTGGAGACCTCCTTGTAAAAATATGAGGACAATCAACCTCCAACTCAGATAAATGCTTTAACAACTTACGCACGAGGGGTTCATAACTCATTAAGACATGACAAAATCAGGGTACTGTAAGGTTTGGGGGATATAAGAACGATAAAATAGAGGTTTTATACAAATATCATTACCCATAAAATCCCTAATAATGGTGTGATCCTAGACCAACCAACTCGATGGACACCTAAAAGATTAGCCTTCAAAAATAAAAACCATATACTATTCGATTCAACAATAGAAGAGGACTGGAAAAATATAACTATGAAGAACTTCTAGAAGATGGAAAAACCCTAAAATATTAGAGCTTAAGCTGTTACATAATAAATTCTAAAGAGGGTTAAAGATAGAAAGGAGAAAGTAGAAGCTTCACTAGAAATGGAGGAAGTTGGACGGAGATAAAAACATTTTGGAGGTTGGTTGATCTTTCTCTTTCTCTCTAAAACTCTTAAAAAGATTTGAAACATTGTGTGAGTTCACAAGATGGGGGTTCCCTGCCTTAAATACTTTTTTTAGCAGTAAGTTCATTTAATCATGACATGTGATGTCATCTTGAAAAACAAAACTGACGTAGAAAGTACAAAGAAAGGAAATGTATGCTATCCCATATGCACGCGACGATTACCTCAAGCAGTGCCCATGTCATTTGACACTTGTCAGTTTGCTCTTAAAACCAAAATATTACAAAGTGTATCTAATCGGCTTGTGCTGAGGAGAATTTAAAGATGACCATATCCAACTTTTAAATACTCCATCCATTCACTTCACTTAGTAACTGCTCGAAAGATTTAATATTCTAAAGGACATGTTAATCGCTCCGATCATGAATGAAGTCTTGACGCCTTTTGTGACATAAATATGGAACATCTTATAGGATACTCTGAAGATGACATTCGTCCCCATTGGGGGCAAATAATGGGGTCGACCGACTATATATAAGGAGGTCGACTTAGGTATAAGGGTGTTTGGCCTAGTTATATCCTTTATTATTTGAATACCATTACTTAACACCATTATGGTAATCACGGGCTAGAGGATAGGATGACATCAGGATCACTAACTATGCACATGTGTTGGATATATATTTTTCAATTCCTCCACTGTTGGTAGATATTATGGATTACATTTATCCTCACCCCAGTGCATGTAAAGGTGTACTTACCTCACTTATAAATCCATGACACCTACAACACTACATATTTTTGTCTACACTAACAACAAATATAAATATGGCATGTAATCCCATGTGAACGGGCTACCCATTGTTAGAGTGAACAAGTGCTTATAACACCCATTCATCCATGGTTTTTGTCCATTGAATAAGCACTATAGTTACTAGACTTGTGGACGTAGGTACCACTTTGGACCAAATTATGTAAACTCGATTTCTATCTTATTCCTCTCATATTTTCTCTAGAATACTTGTTTTAGATTAGTATGGCTTGGATTTGTATATATCCCTTTATGTGTTATGGTTTAAGATTAGTGTACTTAAACTAAGGCTCTAATTCACACTCCATTTTCAGGCGATAACAATGACAATGAAATATGGGATTCATGGGCAAGGTTTGTCTAGATAAGGGTTGCCTATCAACTATGGGTATGGAATAGCGAAAATCATGAGATCAAATTTGCGCCTGAAATTGGAAACCTTCTTCAAAATGTACTAAAATATTTTTCACTAAATATCTATATCTCGATTACTAAGCATGATAAATTATTTTTTCTAGAACTGTTTTTTAAACTATACCATGTGGTTGTTAAGGACAATATAAAAACTCTTTCAATCCTTGAAAGGGTAAGTGGCAATGCTTTCAAAATCAACCACGTCCTCGTGAAGTGAATGTGAAATATAACTTTGTTAGAATTGATGGAGATGGAACTTTGAATTAATATAATAAACTTTGATATTCATTTTGATAAAGCCTCAGGTGTTTTATGGGGAAATGAAAATTTTTAAATAAGCTTGGTCATTTTGTTGCAGGGTGAAACAAAACCTTTTAAGCCCTATACTTATTGGTATTGTTCTTATAAGGCATCCAAAAGCACTACTTCCTTTTGATACTTAATTAGAAGAGCATCAGCCAATATCATTCTTTTTTCTTCATATCTTGCTTATGGTAAGAACATATATGAATTGTTAAATTAACATAAATCTTACAGCTTAAAACGTTCATATTTGTGCCAAATCAAGAATCAAACTGGAAGCATAATCCCTCTTTCATTGATGATTTAATATATTCGATGCATACATGCAAAAATGGTTAAATCATAAAAGTTCTTTAAACAAAGTTCATAGTGGTTTGAGAGAAGATATAGTCTGATGGTGATTGGGTATCATTTGCTTTTGAAAAATGCGACCTCATTTTCTTTTAAAAAGACACGTGGTCCCTAATTTTAGAATTAAAATTTTCCCCCAAATTCACTTATTACATTGCGATCTTTTATGTTTTTTTAGTAGTGACACATTACTAGTACTTGCAATAGTAATGCACGTTATAAAATGTTCAGTAATGACACATTAGTATTTTTTTAGTAATGACACATTATTATCTTAGAATCGATAGACATACTATGAAAATATATCACTACACCAAAAATAGCAATTTGGCACACCCTAATATTAAAAATCTGGCACAGTTTAATGACAATCTGGCACATTTTAAAGGAGTGCCAAAATTTGGCACTGTTTTAAAGTGTACGAAAATTGAGTAAACTTGACTAAAATATAAAATACCCTGAAAAATCATTATATTATCTTCCTGCTCACCCACTCTCTCTCTCTCTCTCTCTCTCTCTCTCTCTCTCTCTCTCTCTCTCTCCAGCCACATCCCTCCCGCACTGAGCTATCAAGTTAACAGGTATCACACGCCCTTTCTTTAATCTTTTCCATCTTTTATTCAGATGTGAATGGTTATTTTTGAGATTTGTATGTTTGTTATAAATATTGATTTAGATTTATATCGTTATTTTTCAGATTTGATTTGAATAATAGTTTTAACGGATCTCGGTTTCATGAATGCCACAGTTTTAACGGATCTCAGTTTCCATTAGATTCAAATGGTCTCACTATTTCAGGGTTTTCATATTCAGGGAGTACATCAAGGTACAAATAGCATTCTTCAACATCGTTTGTGCCTTTTTGTGTTTAATTTGGTATCACATTTAATGTTGTTTCAGTTTCTAGGTTTGTTTTGTTGGTTTTGGACAAGGACAATGTTCGGAAGTTGAGGTAATTTTTAGGGTTTCCAATCTTTATAATTCTTTGTTGAAATTTAGGTGTTTGGAAAAATTTTCAAATGAGTTGATATCAATTTTTAGCGATTGATGATTAAAAGACCACAACGTTTGACAAAATACGAGGCTTTGACAACCCGCTCATCAAAATAAGGGGTGGCCAGCACAATACTCTAATATAACAGGAATCATGGATGGAATCATTCTCAGCATCACAACATAGTAAGTATACGGGATAACCACTCCATAATTCAGAAAAATGGGTTGCCAAAATTTTTGATTTTATAAGTTGAAGAAAGAAATTTAAACAACCCAATTGAGAAAAGAAAGTGGAAACCCAAAAGAAATATATTACACAACAAGTATACAATAAGGGGACCGAATATGCAGTCGGTCAACAGTCACATACAACGATATACACAGTTTAGTGTAGGTTACATAATACATTATAATAAGAAAATACATGAATTTGGGCCACACGCCCGAGTAAATGACCCGATCATAACTAGAGTACAAAAATTAAGGCGTCTACAACAAAATATCCCGTAATATCCGCAAAGTATCATGGCTCCTCAAAAACACCGGAATAGGGAAGTCAGAACGAGCGTCCTTACGGCGGAGTACCTGAGCGGATACCAGATTCATGCAACAAGAAATATGAACGGCTCAGGGGGGCCCGATTTTATATGATCACCATATGAATAAATAGTATGACAGTTATGAATAGTAATTCATGATATATAGATAAAGATGAGAATCTACCTACACAGTTTTAGAGCATGTACTAAGACAATTTAAATGATCGTCAGTCTAAATTCGATGAAGCAAGAGTATAAAAATAATTTACATTCATTAAAAGCCTTCATTACTTTTTTTACACTGTTTCATTCCATCATTCCGTTCCTTATTAGGAAACATAATCACAGTTATATGCTCTTTATGTCATTTCATTATGCTCTTTGTGGCATTTATCAACATTCTAGTCCCATTTGAATAAGAATAGTTATATTCATGTACATATAATGATTCTAAGACCGCCCGTCCGGGTTTCCCCACTGTGCGCGCCCCTAAATGACCATCATCTTCCAGGGCCTATATACCAAGACAACCTGGGAACCTACAATGCAAGACGTCGGGAAGCGGCCATATGCCTGCGGGAGAGTCATAACCACACCCGGAATTACTTCTCCATCGCAGAAAAATATACAACAACACTCATATGGCCTAGGACTATATCCACCCTGCATTCATTAGCCAGGGGGCTTCACCTCACGGGTACAACTTCCCTTATGATGGCATTTAGATAGGTGTGTTTAAGTAATTTATCATTTACTATATTTGTCTCATTTTCATTTTCCATTTTTCATATGTATGTTTCATTTTATTCGAAACCATTATAATTTACATTTTAGTAAATACGTCATAATTTTTTCAGGGGCCATACGTAAATCATATCATTATTACGACCTCAAAGAATGAGTAAACTCTCAATTCATTCTCCAAAAACTTTTGGGTTTCATAATAAACCACCGAGACTATCATGCCTCGATTGAACCTCTAAAGTCTCCATATATGACCCTACAACTCCTAGACTCCTAATGATTATCTAAAGGAAAGAAATGCCTTAACATCAATTTGTATACTCCCGGAATAAGCCCCATTTAATACATTTCTAATCTAGGGTTGTGACTATATCATTCTAGGACTCTAGGACACTAAGTTTACTTCATACAAGAAGGTTCCTAAGTCCTAAACCCATAAGAAAAGGATCAAAATTGAGTTGGAAAAATAACTCAAAACAACAAGGTTTCCAAATCAATTCGCCCTAGAGCCGATCGATTCGCCCAAAAGCAAATCGATTCGGAGGATAAATTCCAGATTCTTCATTGTCCGAATCGATTCGTCCTTAACCCAAATCGATTAGGTCTTGCAGACCTGTAACTTGACCCCTAAGCGAATCAATTCGCCATAGGGCCGAATCGATTCGCCCCTGTGAATTGGCCAAGGGTGGGGCTACGGGTTATGAACCCTAGTTTTTCCCCTAAACTCATTCCTACTCCATTTTTACGCACATTCAACAATATTAATCTACCCCAAATCATCCTACATGATTATCCACTAATATAATCCACAATATCATCAATTTAAACTAAGATTAGGGCACAAACCCCATAAATCCATATTTGTTCCATTATTTCTAATACACAACAATCACATAATTTACTCATCTTAAACCATATATTAGCAAGTAGAAAACTTGCCTTGAGGTTGGAATTTTAGATTTTCCCTTGGTAGAAGCAATCCCAAATCTTCAATCTCCAATTCTCTCTTTCTCTCCAAAGTTCTCTTCCTCTCTCGTTCTCTCTAGGTTAATAAATGCACTTAAGATAAATAAATGAAATGCAAGACTTAATCGTGGCTTTAGTTTAAACTCCTAACTTAAATGGTTAATACCACATTAAAATGACTCACAACTACACATTTAAGTTATAACTAGTCAAAAGTGCCTAGAATCCAAAAATACAATATGGCACTTATTTCGACTATCTCGCACATTTTGGCACTAACTACGCCCTCTAAATCGGCATTCGGAAATTTTATAAATCATTTTAGTTTCCGGTTTCATTTAATTCATATATGTCATTTTAAGGCATATGACACTATAAAATGCACATGATGATATTTACATACACATACAGTAAATATGCAATAATCTAGTAAATATTGACTTTCAATTCATTCAATTAATATTTACTCCATTTTCCAACATTTTATATAATTACTCCACATCGTGAATTAATATAAAATAGGTTCTCAAAAGCGAGGGTTGTTACATACTCCCCCTCTTATGAGGGATTTTTTCCCTCAAAATTCAGGCGTACCTTGCAAGAAGATATGCGGATACTTTTCCCGCATATCATCCTCACGTTCCCACGTCGATTCCTTTGCGTCGTGATGACCCCACTGAACTCGCAGTAAGGGCACCACTCGAGATCTCAATTTACACTCTCCTTTCTCTAAGATAGTAGAAGGTTGTTCTTCATACGAAATATCGGGTTGCAAATCAATATCCTCCAAAGGAATATACCAAAGGGCTCCTTCATACCTCTTGTACTTCTTCAAAGAGGACACATGCCACACATCATGAAGTTGTTGCAAGTGTTTCGGTAAGGCAAGTTGATACGCCACCGGACCTACCTTGGCAATGACGGGAAAAGGTCCAACGTAGTGCGGCGCAAGCTTCCCTTTCTTTCCAAAGCGCTTAATACCCTTCATTGGCGATACTCGCACCAAGACTTGATCTCTAATTTCCAACTCCATATTCCTTCTATTCGCATCGGCGTAACTCTTTTGACAATGTTGAGCTACACGAATGCGATTTCAGATGAGTTCAATCTTGGAAGAAGTATCCTGGATTATCCCAGGTCCGAGAAACTTATTATCCCCCACCTCCAACCAATAAGTGGCCGATCTATAAGGCCGGCCATAAAGTACTTCATAGGGTGCCATCCTAATAGTAAATTGGTACGAATTATTATAAGAAAATTCGACCAAAGGGAGATATTGTTCCCAACCACCTTTGAAATCAAGCACACACATTCGGAGCATATCCTCCAACATTTGGTTGACTCTTTCTGTCGGCCCATCTATTTTAGGGTGATAAGAAGTACTCAATTTCAATTCGGTTCCCATAGCGTCTTGGAAACTTTGCCAAAAGTGGGAAATAAAAATCTTGTCTCTGTCGGAGACTATATTTATTGGTACCCCGTGGAGCCTAACAACCTCCTCAATAAATAACCGGGCATAACGAGTAGTATTGTAGTTGGTATGTACCGGTAAGAAATGTGCCGACTTAGTCAAACGATCAACGATAATCCAAATAGAATCGTGACCATTTTGCGACGTTGGTAAGCCCGTGATAAATTCCATCGATATACTCTCCCACTTCCACACCAGAATTTCCAACGATTGTAACAAACTCGTCGGTCGTTGATGATCTATCTTGACTAATTGGCAAGTAGCACATTGGGATACGAACTCAGAAATATCCCGTTTCATGCTCGCCCACCAATACTGACGGCGCATGTTTTGATACATCTTTTCCCCACCGGGATGCACTGAAAATTTAAACCCATGGGATTCTGTCATCACGTCCCGTCGTAAATCCCCTTCGTCCGGGACAATGAGTCTCCCGTGAAAATGTACCCCACCCCCAGAGCCTATAGGGTATGATTCTGCTCCCTCGATCAACAACTTGTGTATATGGTCCTGACAACCTTTGTCCCTCCTTTGGGTTTCTACAACCCTTGCCACCATAGTAGGCATTACAGTCATCACTGACATGAACGCCCTAGCAACCGCGTCTTCCTGACTAAGCTCCTTCCATTTTTCTCTTCATACTTCTGCTAACTCCCCCTTGGGCTTTCTACTCAAAGCATTCGCCACCATATTCGCCTTGCCCTGGTGATAGTGGATGTCAAATTAATAGTCTTTCACAAACTCTAGCCATCGGCGTTGTCGCATATTTAAATCTTTCTGTGAAAATAAATATTGCAGCGATTTATGGTCCGTGAAAAGACTAAATTTCTCCCCTAGGAGATAATGCCTCCAAATCTTCAAGGCAAAAACTACTGCGGCAAGTTCCAAATCATGCACCGGATAATTCTTTTCACGAGGCTTTAGCTTGTGAGAGGCATAAGCAATAGTCCTCCGCTCTTGTTGAATTACACCTCCCAATCCTTGTAGAGATGCGTCGGTAAGGACTAAATAATCCAATCCCGGCCTTGGTAACGCAAGGACTGGAGCAGAAGTCAACCTATCTTTGAGATCATCAAAAGCTGATTGGCAAGAATAATCCCAAACAAACCTCACCCCTTTCCGGGTTAAATTTATCAAAGGACTAGCAATTTTGGAAAAACCCTTGATAAATCGGCCGTAATAACCCACCAAACCAAGAAAACTACGAATCTCGGTAGGTGTCGTAGGCTGTCCCCACTCCCTCACCGCAACCACTTTGCTTGGGTCTATCGAAATACCTTGAGGTGTCACAATGTGACCCAGAAACTGTACTTCCTGCAACCAAAAACCACACTTCTCGAACTTGGCATACAACTGGTGATCCCTCAACCTTTGCAGGACCAACCGCAAATGAGTAGCATGGTCAGATTCTGTCTGAGAATACACTAGGATATCATCAATGAACACGATGACAAACTGGTCCAGGAAGTCTCGAAACACCTTATTCATGAGGTCCATAAACACGGCGGGGGCATTGGTTAGTCCGAAAGGCATAACCAAAAATTCATAGGACCCATATCTTGTTAGGAAAGAAGTCTTGGACACATCTTGCTCCCGTATTCGCAACTGGTGATACCCTGTCCTTAAATCTATCTTAGAGAAGTATGACACTCCCCTAAGTTGATCAAACAAATCATCAATCCGGGGAAATGGGCATTTGTTTCGGATGGTGACTTTATTCAACTCTCTATAGTAAATAGATAACCGGAGAGAACCGTCTCTTTTCTTCACAAATAACATCGGAGCGCCCCACGGCGATGTACTTCGCCTAATAAACCATTCTCTAGCAAGTCTTGAATCTGATCCCTTAGCTCCCTCATCTCAATAGGAGCCATACGATATGGAGCTCTCACAATCGGTCGAGTTCCCGGCGCTAAATCAATTACGAACTCAATCTCCCGACTCGGAGGCAAACCCGGTATTTCTCGAAAAATATCTTTAAAATTTCTAACAACCGGAATAGAATCTAAGGAAACAACTACATTCCGAGATGACTCCTCCGCGATACAATATAAGTAAGTGTTAGTACCTCCTTCTGAACGAGGCATAACTACTAAAAACATTTCTTGCCCCGGAATGGCAAAAACTATACTCTTCCCATAGCAATTAACTATCGCATGATACTTCACTAGGCAATCCATACCCAAAATCACATCATACCCGACCATGTCTAGGATGAGCAATTCAGCCTCAAAGCATAAATTACCAAGAGTTATTCCTATTTGTTTACAAATAAAGAAAATGAGTGAACCATCGCCCATAGAAGACTCAACACTAGTGAAGTTACTCTCTGCAGATTTAATCAACTCTGTAGTCTGAGCAAAACTTCTAGAAATGAACGAGTGTGTCGCACCCGTATCAAACAAAATACAACCCATGTGCCCTTGAATGAGAAACTTACCCTCAATTGCTGGTGGCGCGGGCGGAGCCGGAGGAAGTATAGCATCCTGAATGTGATAAACACGCCCATACTGTAGCTGAGCCTGCTGTGGAGGGACAATCGGGTTTGGTACCTGGGACGGTAACTGAGCCCGTGGATGCTGTGGGATCCTAGGAAGCTGTCCCCCAATCAAGTGAGGACACAACCTATTGATATGGCCCGACTCTCCACACTGGAAGCATCGTTTCATCATATTCTCTTGGTTTCATCCCCGATTATTTTGAATCTGCCCGAAGCCTTGGCCCAGATGGCCTCTACCTCTATTTCCACCTCTACCTACTTGTTGCGATTGCGGTCCACCTTGACCTTGCCTAACATTACTGCCACCCACATTGAACCCACCAAAATGTTGCTGTTTAGATAAATCCCCTTGCTAGGGGTCCTTTTCTTTTTGTTTATTTCCCGAAGATTGGGACGAAGGAAATTCTCCTCCTCCAATCCCATTGCCTCTAGGTTTCCCAGCTTTCCCCATCGCTGTAGCTTTCATACTACTTTGGACACACAACCAGTGCTCTTGGCAATGAAGGAATGCCACATCCATCATACCCCAAAACTCTACAAAGCTGGATTACCCAACAAATGTTGCCGGATCCTCCTATTCAAACCTCCCATAAACTTCGATACTTTACTCTCTTTCGGAGTCACCTCGTCTGGTACAAAATTTGCTAACCGGGTGAACTCCTCCTCATATTCTGCAAATGACCGCTCCCCTTGCACCACATCTTGAAGTTTTCTTCTCATCTCCTTTTGAACTGTTGGAGGGAAGTACTTCTGATCAAACAGAACCCAGAAATCGTTGATAGTCATAACATTCCTCTGCTCTGGAGTAGTCATAGACTCCCACCAATGCAATGCAGATCCGACGAGTTTAAAAGTAGCAAGGACTTTTTTCCTCTCTTCACTACACTCTACCATACGCAGATGGCGCTGCATATCCTTCTTCCACTGATTGGCTCTAATAACATCAGAGCCTCCATCAAATTCCGGGGGATGTCCCTTTAAAAAGAACTCCCTAACTCTCTCCCACGGAGAAGGTCCCGTAGGATCTTGTACATCCTGCACTCATTATTGTTGAGCTTGTGGCAATTGTTGAACCACGGCAGTCATAACAGCATTAACCACTTGGGAAATGATGTTTGCTACATCAGCAGCATTTATAGTTCCCTGCTGCGACGAGGGAGGACCTACTTCCTCTTCTACATCTCTATTCCTTCTATATGAAATAAAGAAGCAATAGAGTTAGAATACTACATAGAACAATCTATCTTGCAGAAGATCGCAAACATAGGCAACAAAGCAGTCCTAACAATAACCTCTATATCAAAGAACGCCACGGTAGAACGTGACAAGTCCGCATAGATCCTAAAGACTCTAGAACCAAATGCTCTGATACCATCTGTGACAACCCGCTCATCAAAATAAGGGGTGGCCATCCCGATACTCTAATATAACAGGAATCATGGATGGAATCATTCTCAGCATCACAACAACATAGTAAGTATACGGGATAACCACTCCATAATTCAGAAAAACGGGTTGCCAAAAATTTTGATTTTATAAGTTGAAGAAAGAAATTTAAACAACCCAATTGAGAAAAGAAAGTGGAAACCCAAAATAACTATATTACACAACAACAAGTATATAATAAGGGGACCGAATATGCTGTCGGTCAACCGTCACATACAACAATATACACAGTTTAGTTTAGGTTATATAATACATTACAATAAGAAAATACATGAATTTGGGCCACACGCTCGAGTAAACGACCCGATCATAACTAGAGTACAAAAATTAAGGCGTCTACAACAAAATATCCCATAATATTCGCAAAGTATCACGGCTCCTCAAAAACACCGAAATAGGGAAGTCAGAACGGGCGTCCTTGCGGCGGAGCACCTGAGCAGATACCAGATTCATCCACAACAAGAAATATGAATGGGTCAGGGCCCGGTTTTATATGATCACCAGATGAATAAATAGTATGGCAGTTATGAACAGTAATTCATGATATATATAAATATGAGAATCTACCTACACAGTTTTAGAGCATGTACTAAGACAATTTAAATGATCATCAGTCTAAATTCAATGAAGCAAGAGTAAAAATAATTTACATTCATTAAAAGCCTTCATTACTTTTTTTACACTGTTTCATTCCATCATTCCTTTCCTTATTAGGAAACATAATCACAGTTATATGCTCTTTATGGCATTTCATTATGCTCTTTGTGGCATTTATCAACATTCTAGTCCCACTTGAATAAGAATAGTTATATTCATATACATATACATATAATGATTCTAAGACCGCCCGTCCGGGTTTCTCCACTGTGCGCTCCCCTAAATGACAATCATCTTCTAGGGCCTATATACCAAGACAACCTGGGTACCTACAACGCAAGATGTCGGGAAGCGGCCATATGCCTGCGGGAGAGTCATAACCACACCCAAAATTACTTCTCCATCGCAGAAAAATATACAACAACGCTCATATGGCATAGGACTATATCCACCCTGCATTCATTAGCCAGGGGCTTCACCTCACGCGCGCAACTTCCCTTATGATGGCATTTATAGAGGTGTGTTTAAGTAATTTATCATTTACTATATTAGTCTCATTTTCATTTTCCATTTTTCATATGTATGTCTCATTTTATCCGAAACCATTATCATTTACATTTTAGTAAATACGTCATATTTTTATCCGGGGCCATACGTAAATCATATCATCATTACGACCTCAAAGAATGAGTAAACTCTCAATTCATTCTCCATACACTTTTGGGTTTGATAATAAACCACCGAGACTATCATGCCTCGATTGAACCTATAAAGTCTCCACATATGACCCTACAACTCCTATACTCCTAATGATTATCTAAAGGAAAGAAATGCCTTAACATCAATTTGTACACTCCCGGAATATGCCCCATTTAATACATTTCTAGTCTAGGGTTGCGACTATATCATTCTAGGACTCTAGGACACTAAGTTTACTTTATACAAGAAGGTTCCTAAGTCCTAAACCTAGAAGAAAAGGATCAAAATTGAGTTGAAAAAACAACTCAAAACAGCAAGGTTTCCGAATTGATTCGCCCAAAAGAAAATCGATTCGGAGGACAAATTCCAGATTTTTCCTTGGCCGAATCGATTCGTCCTTAACCCGAATCGATTCGTTCTTGCAGACCTGTAACTTGACCCCTAAGCGAATCGATTCGCCATAGGGCCGAATCGATTCACCCCTACGATTTGGCCAAGGATGGGGCTACGGGTTATGAACCCTAGTTTTTCCCCCAAACTCATTCCTACTCCATTTTTACACACATTATACAACATTAATCTACCCCAAATTATCCTACATAATTATCCACTATTATAATCCAAAATATCATCAATTTAAACTAAGATTAGGGATCAAACCCCATAAATTCATATTTGTTCCATTATTTCTAATACACAACAATCACACAATTTACTCATCTTAAACCATATATTAGCAAGTAGAAAACTTGCCTTGAGGTTGGAATTTCAGATTTTCCCTTGGTAGAAACATTCCCAAATCTTCAATCTCCAATTCTCTCTTTCTCTCTAGGTTAATAAATGTTCTTAAGAGAATTAAATGAAATGCAAGACTTAATCGTGGCTTTAGTCTAAAACTCCCAACTTAAATGGTTAATACCACATTAAAATGACTCACAACTACACATTTAAGTTATAACCCGTTAAAATTGCCCAGAATCCAAAAATACAATATGGCACTTATTTTGACTATCTCACACATTTCAGGACTAACTACGCCCTCTAAATCGGCATCCGGCAATTTTATAAATCATTTTAGGTTCCGATTTCATTTAATCCATATATGTCATTTTAAAGCATATGACACTATAAAACGCACATGATGATATTTACATACACATGCAATAAATATGCAACAATCTAGTAAATATTGACTTTCAATTCATTCAATTAATATTTACTCCATTTCCAACATTTTATATAATTATTCCACATAGTAAATTAATATAAAATAGGTTCTCAAAAGCGAGGCTTGTTACAGAGGCATAATTTGGAGAATGGGAAAAAAATAAATTTAGTGATTACAATTTTCTTTCATATTATATTGGTAGAAAGTATAATTTGGGAAATGTCATTATTGAATTTTGAATTGATTTTTAGGATGTGTCAAAAAGTTCTTCATGATTTTTCTCCACTCTATGAAAGTGAAGCCTTCATATTATTTCTCCATTTTCTAATATATTGCTGGGCAGTGTCGATGTTTGTATTATTGTGTGCTGATATATGGATATTATCATTCTTCCTTTTAAAATGTGGTACTATCCAACTAAAAGTGTTAGGGATGTTTTCTTATAGAATCACTCTTTATCTTATTTGTGTGTGTCGTATACAGAATCGCTCTATATCTTAGTTGTGTGTGTAATATATAGAATCACTACTTAAGATTCATGCCCACTGCCAGTGAGTTAATGAATTATTTTAGGCACCATAGTTTTTTTTTTACGTTCATGCCAAAAATTCACACTTTGTTTAAATATGGTATTGTGCTATTAGTTAAAAAAATAATTAGTAGCATCCATGAAATAATTAGTAGAATACATGAAATAATTAGTTTTTGTGAATATTTTTTAAGTTGATTTACATATTATTGCTTTAGAGACAACATCTACACACACCCCAAGCACTTCCGATGCCGTGCCTTTTGGAGTGTACCATTTTGTTGCATGTTTGGAATTAGTTCAACATATTGGCAACTGAAATATATACGTTTCATATGCACCTAATTAACCTTTTATTTCCATTAGTTTTTGTTCAAGTCACAATGTGATCAATTAACCTTTCAATTCCTCATTTGCTCTTTGTCCTATATATGTTTCCAATTGTTGTTCCTTGCATAAACTATAACGCGTGTTCTTATTTATGACTAATGTTGTGAAATGATACAACTATGTTTAAATGTATTTGCGATGCAATGTATTAACCTTTTCTTTCCATTTTCTTTTTATTGTGTCCATTTATTTGACACTATGTTTCTTACATAATTTTAAGTTAGCTAAATAAATTTAGTGGTCTATTTTATATTGTTCTTCGAGCTTTTCGTAATCGATGAACTTCTGTAATTCCTAGAGTTCTATAGGTTACATGTTTTTAGTTTTACTTTTGAATATTAATTTGACTAATAGTTCATTTATGTCCTCATTTAGTTGTCATGTGATTTAGTTTTTATTACTTAGCCTGTCTAAATTATTGTGTTGCTTATTGTGCTTATTTTGTTTTCTTAAATGATGAAGTGAAAAATCAAAACTATAAGATTAATTTGTCTATCAACATTAAATATTTTGTGGTTTATTTTTAGTTAGAATGGTATTTCAAACCTATATGGCATTTCACTAAATGAACAATACGTTTTCTCTGAACACTAAGTATTATTCTTGATGTTGACAAAGATGATGATGTTGGGCTTTGCTAGTGGTTATAAAATAATTTCCCATTGCCCATCTACATTTGTTATTGCATTCTTAATTTAAATTGTCATTCAATACTAAACTAGGTGAAAACCCACGCGATGCGCGAGACCAACGTGGGTCATTCATACAGGAAATTAATGCATAAACAATATGAAAGTTAAGACCATAAATTATAGAAAACGACCTCTAAAGTTCAGGAAGATTGTTATGAATGGAATAGGAAAGTATTTCCTTGAATAATGATAAATATTATACTACGTATTTAAGATTAAGAATAACAATAGTATAAGAATTTTTCAACTGCTATATTTCAAATATTGATTCTTAACAATCAAATTAAAGGTTTGTAGTGAGAAAAGAAAAGGGACAATTTATGTTTAGTTCCTAGGATCTAAAGCACATTTACACCTAATCCACCTTATTTTTTTATATTCTAAAAAGTTCCTTGTCAATATTTTTAACAATTTTATCATAGGATTTAGGATAAGATAGAAAATAGTTTCTGTTAGTGTTTTATATTGTGAGTGACTTTTTGAAATAAAAAAAACATTGGCTAAATAATAATTATTAAAATGTCATGGGATTTTTAATAGAATGATCCCCAAAAATAGAAATGAAACTGCAAAAAGCAAAAGAAAACACCGGATCTCAAAATAGAAGTGATATGTATATGTATGTGTTTAGCAACTTGCAACCAACATCTTTTCACCATTAGATCGATAATACCATTTACCCATCATGTCCAGAATTAGCTAATGTTGTTAACTTCATTTCTTGATTCCATTTAAGCTTCATTCTTAGGATCACTTAGAATAAGTACCACACAATTTTCCAACTCTTGGATATACCCATAGATGCCAATAAAGATTAGATGCCAAATTAACACTGTAAATAATAATACAATTGATTAAAAAATCTACAATAATGAACATATGAAAATAAAATAAAAATAAATAAATAACTATTGACACACACACACACACACACACACACATATATATAAAATAATTCTCTTGTGCGGACTATCCCGCATTTTAACAGTGCGGACTGTACATGTGTTACCCGAAGGTGAACCTAAATATTATTGGCTAATTTATAGGCACTCTCTCTCATTTCTTCTTAGTGTGATTTTTTATAAGTACAATAGATAATTATATTAGGGTCATTCATTGTTTGGCACCCATCAGTTCTTTGTGATTGAGCTTAACCCCTACAATTTTAATGTTTTGGGGTCTCATCTACAAAAATGACTTTTAGCCGAAAAATGTCACAAATAGTTTTACTAAGGGTCCTTTTGATACAAAAATGGGTAATGGCTTATATGACAAATTTTTCCATGACAAATCCAATAATTTTCCAGATACGGAATATTATCATTATAGGGTAAAGGTGATAAGAAATAATACTACTTTCTTTAACGGTGAAATCATCACCATCAAATCCAATCTTACACAGTCTTAAATTAAAACTTATATTATCGTAATGCAAAAACTACTTTTTTAAAATACATAAATTTATGTTAATGAAACATTAACTTGAAATAGTTGTTTTTTAATTCTACCACCTCAAACAACAAATATCCCAAGCCAACATTAAAAAAGGGTTAATCTTGAAACCCCACAATAAAAACAATTCATGTCCCAAAGGATAAATATTGATTCAATCGGAAAAAACAACAGGCGGAATAATAAACATATAATGTAGTGTTTTCACAATTTCGTTTATTATCAACAAAACTGATCTCATTATTTATCACCTTTGTGATAATAGACGATGTTCAAATTCAATCCAACAACACCATTGAGTAATGTCAATGAATTAATAGATTTAATTGTATTTAAATTTCTTTCAATGAATTATGTTAATTTTGATTGTGTTATTAGAGATGGCCCTCTGTTATTTTTTACAGGATCTCATATAGTCCGAACAAAAGCAGAACTATATATATATACTAGGGTATGCCCGATCCTGAAGGCACGCTGATAATTTCCAAAGTTCGTAATCGTAAAATGGCAAAATTTCCCAAAGTACGTAATTGCAAAACAGAAAAAAAATTGTCCCTCAACAAAACAATGTATAATTTTTAAAAAATGTTCATAATTTCCAAAGTTGTGTGCGGTACGACGCTATTTTTTGAAAGTGTATGCCGTTTATAGGATCAAATCCTCAGTTAGACCTCTGGCCTCTCGAATAACAGCAGGTATGCTTGGGTTTCAATCTCCGTCTAAGACCTCTACTTCTTAAATATCACTCTGTTTTACTTAAAATATGAATATATTTATATTTATATCATAAATGTGATGCTCTAAATCCAAGGAAGCTATGGCTTACCTATTTCACTAATGATCTGTAGTTGGAAGGTAAAAAAAGAAAAAAAAAATTAACTCATTTTTGCAATATGAAAATTAAAAGTCACCACTCCAACTCCAATAACCCCAATTGACACACAATATATCAAACCTGAACCATGTACCTAAACATATTTAAAGCTTGTGATTTCTTTGCAACAAACGTCTTTTCATAAATTTAGCACTTTTGTAAGGCATGACAAAAAATTTCAAATGACGTAATCATAAAATGACAAAAAAAATTAAAGTTAGTAATTGCATGAAAGACAACTGGCAATGTAAACTATTCACATGGGTCCCAAGGGGTTATACCAGGTAGTAGGTGCGAGGTTCAAGATTGAAAAAGAAATCAAATTTGTCTACAAAGTACTGATTTAAAAAATGAGTAAGGATAAGAAAACCCATTTCGTGGACCAGTGAATAAGACAAAAATAAGTACAAATTTTTAATGCATTGGTGAATGCTCTGACGGGACCCAAAACAATAAGGTATAAGCTTTTAATGCAGTGTGTCTATGAAATGTGTCCACGAAGTGGATGTCCTTAGATTTATTCTTGTAAAATACAACAACTTGTTTCAAAAGTTAACATGCACAAAAAACTTAAAAAAGAAAAAATAATTGCGTGGCTAAGTATATATATATATATATATATTCCAATTTATTGAATATGTAAACAATTATAGTGATAAAGTACACTGACATTGACCGAAGATAGACTTTGAGAAAAGAGTAATTCTACTGTAACCGAATTTTTGGCCGAATTTTTCTAGACACACTGACGTGGCGGCTTATTATTGGTTGGTTTGTAGGTCCCACTGGCGTGGACCCCAAAAATCAACCAATAGCAAGCCGCCACGTCAGTGTGTCTAGAAAAAATTTGTCTAAAATTCAGTCACAATAGAATTTTTCTTGAGCAAAACGTTTTCATACTGACATTGACCGAAGAAAGAAACAAAATACATGCTTAAAAGATTTTTACGCTGGGTGAAAAAAAAGTTACTGGATATTTTTAAGAGAACAAAAGTTTGGTTGAAAAGAAAATTACCGAATTTCTAAAAAAAATTACAGCAGCAATAAACACTGCACAATAATTTCTCCATAAACTGAACAATAAACACTGCACATAAAGAAGCATATATTTTTTCAAGAATCAAATAGTCTCATTAAAAACTTAACAGAGAAAGGCCAAAATAATTTCTCCAAAGTTCATCAATGGCAAGTGGTGGCCTACCAATTCATACAGTGTCTTTAACGCTCGAAAATGAAAGTCGACTTCTAAAATAAGTCCAAATCATTTTACCGACCAAAATGTAAATACAATATTATATTCCACTTTTTTAATTTCCAACCTTTCTGACTCATCCACCTGTTGCCGACCCAAAATACCCAAATGTTCAAACCCGCGTGTGATTTTCTCTGCTAGGGGGTTTACCCACCTTCTCACCAATTTCAATGCTGTTATCAACATGCAGGCCAGAGCAACAGATGGTGTTATCATCTCACGCATGCCGGAGCAAGTATTTGAAATGTAACAGATATTATCTGAAAAGTAACAAATGTTGTTATCGTCTCAGACAGGCAGGAGCAAATATTTAAAAAGTCACAGATGCACCAAATATTATCTAAAAAGTAAAAGATGTTGTTATCATCTCAGGCAGGCCGGAGAAACAGATGTTTTTATCAACCTTACTTATTATTTAAAAAGTAAACAAAAAATGAGAACATACCGTCAAAACTCAGATCTGTATATATATTATAAAACTCAAATCCGTCAAAACTCAGATCTGTATACCGTCAAAACTCAGATGCGTTTGATTTCCCGTGGAGGTTTCCTATAATAGTTGGTGGTGGTGTTAGATCTGGGGTTTCCTGTGAAACACCGCGGAGGTTTTCCGTGAACTCACAGCCCCGTGGAGGTTTCCCGAAATACTGCAGTTCCGGTGAGGTGGGGTTCCGGCGAATGTAGATGGATGAACGAAGGCCGCCTGGGGTTCCAGCGAGGTGGGGATGGGGGTGAGGTTCTAGAGATACAAAGATCGAGTGAATGCGTTTCTAAAACGTGTTTTGTCTCCGGTGGAGGAGTGGGTTGGTGGATGAGAGTTTTTTCATTGATGCATTTGTGAGAGAAGAAAGATACGAGGAATGAGGTAACTTGGAGGTAGGATAAAAGTAAAGGCGTGTGTTGGGGAGATGATGAAATTTTTTATTATACCCTTCTTTTTGAATTTTGAAAAAACAGGGGGAAAAATTAGAGTGTGTCAAATGAAGGGGAACATAAAAATTTCAAAGGTAAAATAGAGAGTGCAAAAAATCTAATCTAAATGACATCATCAACTAAGCTTATGACATACATAAGTTTTCTACTGTATTATATATATATATATATATATATATATATATATATATATATATATATATATATATATATATAAAATACTATAAAAACATCTATTAAACCGGATAAAGGTATACAATGCATGAACCAAACTTTATAACAAATAACAAATATTGTTTTATAAATTCGAGATATATGAATCTAAATAAATTGATACCTAAAAAGTGTCCAAAAGGTCATCTTGTGTGCACAAAAAGCCCATAGGGGCTACACCTACCATTCTCCAAACTAAACACGCCTGTGTCACGAGACAATTCTCCCAGCCCTTCATTTTCACCCTCAAATGAATCCTCGGAGAAATATATGCAGTTACCTTTCAACCCCAGAAAATTCCTTACCGAAACAGAGTAAGAGCAATCATCACCAATAAAAAAAGCTTCATCACCCAATTAATACACCCACTCCCATTTTCCCCCGCTTCAATCACCTTGGAAACTTTCAAAACATAACCGCCACCCGATTCATTCAGCTTGAGATCCAAGAACCACCTCGAGCATGTTCACTAATTCAATATGCACCGGAGAGAAGAAGATCAATGGCACTTCTCTCTCATCCGCCTCACGACTGTTTCTTGTGTTGCGCCAATAGGCGCACGATAGTGCCTCTACCTTTTCTAAGCTAACGTGCACCTCATATGCTCCCCTACAAAAAAATCCCAACCCATTTAATATTTCAATGAAAAAACAACCCAGATTTTATTTTCCCCAAATGAATTAGAATTAGTACTCGGGATTAAAGAAATTGATCAATTTTGTCACGTTAGGGTTTTATTTGGGTCATCTGCTCCCCTACAAAAAAATCCCAACCCATTTAATATTTCAATAAAACAAAAAAACACAGATTTTATTTTCCTCAAATGAATTAGAATTAGTACCTAGGATTGAAGAAATCGATCAATTTCATCACGTTGGTGTTTTATTTGGGTTGCTAAATCTTATGATAATAAAGATAACACAACAGAGGATTGAGGAGAAATAAAATGTTGTTGGGTTTGGTGTAATTGGTTTTGTTGGTCATTAAAAGCCAACACGAGACCAGTTGAAACCACATTTTGTTGAATATAATGAAGCTGAGCTAGGTCTATAAGCTGAGATTGAGGTTGGTGTTTATGTCATGTATGGCCCACCGTGAAACCTTTTATTTTCTTCCCGTCCTTTGCATGTGGAACTTGCTATCGAGAGGCAGTTTAGGCAAAAGCAAAAGAGAGTGTTGTGAGGGAAGTTAAGATATACTTGAGTTAGGAAACTTGATGAGCCATTTTTATGGCATACAGATGAAGAAGAAGAAGAGTAAGAGCCATACAATGGTCTTAATTTTAGTGAGAGAAAGGGATGCAAAAACTAAAAGTTAAGAGAGATTCGACAAAACATGGAAGAGAAAGCAATTGAGAATTCAGCGATAGAAAGAGGTTCTAAAAGAAAGTGAAGAATAATGAGGAAATTACACGTGATATTCCACATGGACACCTAAATTGAGAGGGAGCATTTAACTCTTGTATAGAATTTTAGAGCATATAAAGATTACAATGGACGTGGCATACGAATTACATGTAGGCATCCCATATGGGAGTGCCATAGGCATGAGATACCATAGGTACAATGTACAAAGTGCCATTAGGAACGATCATACTAGAAGTAATTTTACATTTTGATTATTTTAGCTTTGTGCTTGTTTGAGTTTCAAACGCTTGGATGCGTGTTGTCCCACCACGGAACGCCCTAATGGTGCTAAAGGCTTCCCAGTTCCTATCATTGTACTGTTCTACTTCATTGTTAACACAGTTGCTGGACATATTACTATTTGGTGATTATTTTGTTTTTAATTATTTTATGATTGCTGTACAAATTGACAGTTGGATGTGATTAGTGTTGACAAAGCTCAATTCTTTGATGATCTTTATGATTTCTTCTCCAAAGCTGTTGATCGTAAAGTTGAGAATGTAATAGAAGAATGAGTACGTAAGGAATTCGCCTAAACATAAAAATTATATCATGAATTTAGAGATTATTTTCACTTTGGTCTGTTTACCACTATGTTGTTAACTATGACTTTAGAGCAAACAAAACATCTAGGATGGACTAATAAACTGCATCGCAAGGTAAAATATGCATTTGCGTAAGATATTTTCACGTAGAACATTCTATTTAAGTTTTTTATTGCTTCGTTTTTATTTTTTATGTGGTGAGAATTGTGTTCGTTATGTTCCTTTAGTGGAGGTGAATTTTACAAGGGGTATTGCGAGAGGGACATTTAAGGAGTTTAGTTTTGGAACTTTATGGCGATGGTTTAAATTCAAGGTTACATCTCACTTATACTACAAAATAAGGTGGATTTATCAAATGTATATTTTGTGAATTCCGCCATAACAAAAGATATCCAGATAATAGTTGTATGTTTAAATTATGCATCATGTCGTTTAATTGTGTTTGCACAAGTAAATTATTTGAATGACATATGTAGTGTTCTAATTATGTTTTATTCATTGAGGAGAGGGAATGGATTGATTGGTTATTTTAAGAAGTTTTTTGTGCTAGAAAATTGGTAATTGAATTTACTTTGATATACATAGCTTGTTTAGTTTATTCATGAATTTATGTAATTCTTTGACAGTTGCACATAATAAAAGTAAACTCACTTTTCAATTTCTTAAACAATGTTCGTGACAACATGAAATACTTTATAGTTACATTTATTATGTCATTTCAATCTTTTTATGTTCGACACTTAATTATTTCATTCATATCGCATTTGAATGAACTATGTAGGTTGTGTTTTTCTGTTTCGACTATTGAAGTTACTTTCATGTTAATTTAGTGCGTTTTTGTTTTTTATTGCGGTACTATCATGGTTTTCGTGTTCATCGAATGTTATCAATCATTGATTAATTAATTGTGGAATTCGAATTTGGATCCTTAATGAGCTCGAGTCAAAATGTGATCGCTAACATCTATGTATTAGAGTGTTTGGTAATATGAAATGCCTGCCATTGTTTTGTATTGCTCTCGATATTTGAAATGTTGTATGGGTATATATTATAGTTATGGATTGTATTTTTATATATGTATTTTTTGGGGGATAGTGTCGTATGTACGGAGTTTTCTTTTGGTAAGTGTACAAAAACGATATTCAAATTGTGCCATCGGCACGGGCAAGTTCTAGTGGTAATGATATTCAAATTTGCATTGAATTGTGATAATGAATATTCAGATTTGAGAAACTAGCTATACCAACTAGATGCAAGAAGCTTTACTGACCAAGATGACTGTCTCAGTCACCCAACCAGGAAGTATAGTCTGATCAGAACTCCATCGTCTGAAAAGACCAAACCTTCAATATCTGGGGGGTTTTCCTACATTTTTAATCATTCCCAAGTGTTAGATTGTAGTTTTGTTTGCAGTTATCTTATATTTGATACATTGAACTTTTGTTTCCTAAGATGTATTTCTTTGGAGTGAAAAATCATTTATAATTAAGTCATCCTAAACAACTTTATTGAACTAAAATGCGTATATATTCTAGCACTCACATTACACTAGCAAAATGATAAGGTGTTCTTTTCTGATGCCAATCTTTCCATTTTGAGCATGCGATCGAAGTTTTAATGTAATACTAATGGAACTTCATCAATGATCGATAATAATTGTAGAAAGGCAAATCACTAATACAGCCGCTTAATGAATTACATTCTTAATGAAATTGATCATTTTGTAGCTTGAGCAGTTAAAATTCTATGAAGAAGAGCTATAGTAGCTTAGAGTGGTGGATTGATGTGTCTGGTCGGTCTAGTGTTGTTAGTTGATTAGTAATTGGTCTTGTCGAACGATGGATATCTGATCAGACTATAGTTTCTAGTTGGGTAACCAAGATAGTCATCTTGGTCAGTAAAGCCTACTGCGTTGCATATTCAGATATCGTTCTCATTAACTAAAGATATCACATTGTGCTTGACTAACCGTGAGTTTAATCTAGCTTGAATATAGATATATCTAATTGTAATTGTCGTTTTTTGTTGTATTATTAACATTTCAATTTATATTGTAATAACTTTTTGAGATTTATTCGTTCTATTGTATGTATATTTGTGAAGAACATTACCACTAAAGCAATGCATAATTATTTCTTGATTTTTTAAGTTTGTTATTAAAATATAATCACGTGGTGCTTTTATCCATTCGAGTAGTTGAATTTTCCATTTTTGTATTATTTTTTAACTCTAGTATTTTTCTTTCAAATTGAGAAGTTGGCGCATGCTAACAGTTAGTTCTCCCATATGTCAGGTTATAAAAATAAAGAACTGAGAATTGAATAATAGTTAGTTCTCCCATAATATGTTTCTATGGTTAGTTTACTACATTATCATGCTCTTACAACTGGAAGATAAGAAAGTAATGGCTTTACCCACAGAACATGCCCCAACATATGTCTATAATGTACGAATAGTGGGGGTAATTTTATTATTGTGCAAGCATTGAAACATCGTAGTGCACCGACATTCGGACAACACACGTATTCGTTATCCTTTCTCATTTGTTATCACTGGTTATATCATGTATAATTGAGGCCTCATTCTTTGATGATATTTATGATTTGCAGAATGATTTCAAGCTTTAAAAAACTCGTGTTAGCGAAAATATCATTGCCTTTTCGGAGATGGAAGTTTGGAGGCTAAATTACTGATCGTAATGTTATTTTGGCGGATCGTAAAATTGAGAGAGGGAGCTCAGATGCAGTTCCTGGTCATCGTTGTGCAAGTTGTATGAGAAGACTGATGTTTTTGCTTTCGGGGTTTTGTTACTAGAGCTTATAATGGGTCGATGTCAAGTTGATTCATGTCAACAAAGCCTCGTGAAGTTGATGCAAGAGCATTTTATTTGCATAGAGCTCATGGTGTTTTTGGATGATGGAAAGTTGAAAACATTTTACCAACGGATCTCTATGATTCACATTTGGATTTGCTTTTTATTATTTGTGATCCTTATATGTATCTATTTCATTCGCATCTAAAAAAAACCATTTTTCCTTTGATGATTATCCTTGGCTTGGGTATCAATGATTTAATACTTAACCGAAGACTTTAGTTTCTTGTAGCCATCTCTATAAGGCTTTAGGTTCTTCTATAATTTTTATTTTGGGAATTTTTTGTCTGCTTGTTCTTCCTTTTGTTTTAACAAATTTGGCTCTCTGAGTTTTCTATAAAAATATTCTTCATATGTGAATTTGTCTAGAAGATTTAATTAGCTAAATTTACTCATTAATTCTTTATTACTCGATATGTAGGATTAATTAATTTTTTTGAAATATTATTTGTAATTATTTTTTTACTAATTCAAAAATCTGGCACTGTTCAAAATCGTGCTAAAAGCGAACCAAATTTTGGCATGGTCTTAATTGTGCCAACAGTGCACAGAAATGTACTCAATCTGGCACAGTTACAAACTGTGGCAAAAGTGTGTCAAAAATATCAAATTCTGGCACACTTTTAAACCATGCCAAAAAACATGCCAGTTTGGAACACACGATTCTGGCACAATTCAAAACTATTCCAGATTTGATGTGGCATAGTTTTAAATCGTGTTAGATTGATATTTTTGGTGTAGTGTATTGGTATCTTACAATAGTTATGAACATTATAAAATGTCCACTTTGTTTATTATTTCAGAGATTCAAAGTGTGGTATCTAAAATAAATCCAGAGCTTCTCAAGGCCTATATTAAAATTTCGGTGGGAAAATCTAATGAAGTTTAGCATAAGAAAATTGTGCAAATTTCGGTATGCATCCCATCTCATTGCCTCTAATAAAACCATTTGATTCTATGTAGCTCTTTCTTTTATAGTACTATTTAGTTTTTAAGTTTGGTTTAAGATCTCTATGCATTTCATCGACATTGTTTTGGGCTTCTTGCTACTTTTATCATTAAATGTGTTGATACCCATCATTTATTGTCAAAATGTTTGCTCACAAATCTCCTCTTTGATTCCAATATGTTGATCTGAGTATGATCTCAGTTATAGCCTAATGGCAAGTGATGGTTCTTTAGATCATTCATTGGGCACTTGAGTTTAGATATGATTTGTTTAGATTTATCCTTTCTTCCTATGTGTATAAAACAACAAGGCAACTCTTAATAAAAGAGAACTACGTATGTTTGTTTGTTAAAAAATGTTTGTTTGTTGATGTAACATCAACATCTATTATATACATCTAATAGGATAGTATTAGAGGTATAAATAACATTTAATTATGTATAACTCCAGTTGTTCAACCGTTTAGATACATATAGTCTAACGCATGAAGCGCTGAAAACAAAAAGGCAGAAACCAAACGTTTAGATATATCAAACGTCATGAAGCATTAATCAAAGAAAATCAAATGGCTCTTACCCTTTCATCTCTTTCCCTTTTTTCCAAACAAAATAAAGAAAAAAAATTCAGAACATCAAACGACTACATCACCCATAACAACCCTCGCTTTTGAGAACTGATTTTTATATTAATTTACTGTGTGAAGTAATTATATAAAATGTTGGGAAATGGAGTAAATATTAATTAAATGAGTTAAAAGTTAATATTTACTAGATTGTTGCATATTTACTATATGTGTAAGTAAATATCATCATGTTGTATTTTACAGTGTCATGTGCATTAAATGACATTTATAGTTTAAATGAAATCGAAAATTAAAGTGATTTACAAAATTGTCGGATGCCAATTTGGACGACGTAGTTAGTCCCGAAATGTGCGAGATAGTCGAAATAAGTGCCATATGGTATTTTTATGTTTTGGGGACTTTTGACTTGTTTTGGCATAAATGTGTAACTGTGAGTCATTTTAATATGGTATTAACCATTTAAGTTGGGAATTTAGACTAAAGGCACGATTTATGTATTGCCTTTCATTTATTGCTATAAAGTGAATTTATTAAACCAAGAGATATAGAGAGAAGAAGAGAATTGGTGGAGAAGAAAAGAGATAATTGGAGATTGAAGTTTGGGATTGCTTCCACCACAAAGAAATCTGAGATTGCAAGCTTAAGGCAAGTTTTCTACTTGCTAATATATGGTTTCAGATGAATAAATGGTACTGATTGTTGTGTAATGGTTATAGTTGATCAAATTTGAGATTTTGAGGGATTGGTGGGTTTAAACCCTTAGAAGTTGATTTATATGTTTGATGATGTAAATTGATGTTAGTTAGATGCATTTATTATTTGATGGGTTGAATAAATGATGTTGGTTGGAGAAGAAATGAGATTTGGGGGGAATTAGGGTTCATAACCTTAACCCGTACTTGGCAAATTCGTAGGGGCGAATCGATTCGGCCTGGCCAAATCGATTCGCTAGAGGGGCAGTTTACAAGTCTGGGTTGACCGAATTAATTCGGCCTGTCCGAATCGATTCGGCAATTATGCAGAAAGTTAGGTTTTCCTGAACGAATCGATTCGAGTGGTCCGAATCGATTTGCTTTTTGACTGAATCGATTCGGCCAGGCCGAATCAATTCGGAAATCCTGCAGTTTTGAGTTATTTTTCTTAGCTCAATTCTAATCCTTTTCTTTAGGCTTAGGACCTAGGAACCTTCTTGTATGAAGTAAACATAGAGTCCTAGAGTCCTAGATGAGTTGGGTAACTACCCTAGAATATAAATGCATTAAATGGGGCTTATTTCGGGGATGTATAATTGATGATTAGGGCATTTCTTTTCCTTAGTTAATTATTAGGGGTCTAGAAGTTGCAAGGTCATTATTGGGAGACTTTAGAAGCTCAATTGAAGTATGTAGTCATGGTGGGTTATAATAAAACCCTGTAATGTTTGGAGAATAAGTTGAGAGTTTATTCATTCATTGAGGTTGTGATGATGATATGATTCACATATGGCTCCGGATAAAATGGGATACATCCATTAAATGAACATGTACATGGCAAATGAAAATGAAACGAAAATGATAATGATGATGGTAATGATAATTTACTTAATCATGGATATGGTAAATGATAATTTACTTAAACACACCTCTCTAAATGCTATTATAAGGGAAGTACGCGCATGAGGTGATGTCCCCTGACTATTGAATGCAGGGAGACTATAGTCCTCGGCCATATGATGGGTTATTATATGTTTATTGCACTGGTGAGGTGATTCTGGGTGTGGTCATGACTCTCCCGCAGGCATATGGCCACTTCTCGACGTTGAGTTAGGTGCCCAGGTCGTCTTGTTGATAGGCCCTGGAAGATAATAGTCATTTAGGGGCGCGTCCAGTGGGGAAACCCGGAGGGACGGTCTTAGAATCGTTATATGCATATGAATATAACAATTCTTTATCAAGTGGGTCTTGATGTATGATAAATGCCACAAAGAGCATATGACAGTAATTATATTCCTGATAAGGAATGGAAAGATGAAATGAAACAGTGTAAAATGATAGAGGTTGTCAATTAATGATATTCATTTATATCCTCTTGCATAACTAAATAAAATTTATAACCTTTTAAATTGTCTTAGTTTATACTCGAAGATTATGCTGATAGATTCTCATCCTTATCATTCATGATTAACTATTCATAACTGTCATACTCTTTATTCATTTGGTGATCATATAAAATCGGGCCCTGACCCGTTCATATTTCTTGTTGTGCGTGAATCTTGTATCCGCTCAGATGCTCAGCCGCAAGGATGCCCGTACTGACTTTCCTATTCCGCTGACTTTTGGGGAGCCGTGATATTTTGCGGGTATTGCGGGATATTTTGTGTAGACGGCCTCATTTTTGTATTCTAGCTATGATCGGGTCTTTTACTCGGGCGCATGGCCCAAGATTTTGTACTTGCTTAATGTAATGTATTATGTAACATTAACTAAATTGTTGTTATACGTTGTATGTACCTGTTGACCGATAGCATATTCGGTCCTCTTATTGTATACTTGTTGTGAATGTAGTATATGTTTGTTGGGGTTTCCACTTTCTTTTCAAATTGGGTTGTTTGAATGCTTTCTTTAAATTATAAAACAAAATTTTTTTGGCTACCCGTTTTTCTAAAATATAAAGTGGTTATCCCGAATACTTATTATATTGTTGTGATGCTGAGAATGATTCCATCCATGAATCCTGTTATATTGGAGTATCGGGCTGGCCACCCCTTATTTTGTGAGCGAGTTGTCACAGATGGTATCAGAGCATCAGGTTCTAGAGTCTTTAGGATCTATGTGGACTTGTCATGTTCTACCATAGTGTTATTTGATATAGAGCCTAATGTTTGGACTGCTTTGTTACTTATATTTGCGATCTTCTGCAAGGTAGATTGTTTTGAATAGTATTCTAACTCTATTGTTTCTCCATCTGAGATGCCGCCTAAGAGAGGTCGCCCAGCGAGACGCAATAGAGTTGTAGAAGAGGATGTTGGTCCTCCACCGCCGCCACAAGGGACTGTAAATGCTGCTTACGTAGCAAACATCGTTGCCCAAGCGGTTAACACAGTGATGACTACCGTGGTGCAACAAATGCCACAAGCTCAACAACGAGCGCAGGATGCACAAGCTCCCACGGGACCTTCTCCGTGGGAGAGAGTTAGAGAGTCCTTTTTAAAGGGCCATCCCCCGAAATTTGATGGAGGCTCTGATGTTATTAGAGTTAATCAATGGAAGAAGGATATGCCACGCCATCTTCGAATGGTGGAATGTAGCGAGGAGAAGAAACAAGCCCTTGCTACTTTCAAGCTCGTCAGATTTGCGTTACATTGGTGGGAGTCGATGACTACACCATAACAGAGAGATACCATGACTATCGATGATTTTTGGGTTTTATTTGATAAGAAGTACTTACCTCCCGCAGTTTAGAGGGAGATGAGAATGAAGCTTCAGGATGTGGTACAAGGTGAGAGATTCGTGGCGGAATATGAAGAGGAGTTCACCCGGTTAGCAAGTTTTGTACTGGATGAGCTAACTCTGGAAGAGAGGAAGGTTTCGAAGTTCATGGGAGGTTTGAATTGGAGGATTCGACAACATTTGCTGGGTAATCCAGCTTTGCAGACTTTTGGGGAAGTGATGAATGCGACTTTGCTCCATTGCCAAGAAAATTGGTTGTACATGCAGAGTAGCAAGAAAGATACAATGGTGGGGCAAGCAGGAAGGCCCGGAGGAAATGGGATCGGAGGAGGAGCATTTCCCTCGTCCCAATCTTTGGGAAATAAGCAAAGAGAAAGGGATCCCCAGCAGGGGAACTCGTCTAAACGGCAACGTTTTGGTGGGTTCAATATTGGGGGTAATAACAATAGGCACGTTCAGGGTGCCCCGCAACAACAAACAGGTCGGGGTGGTAATGGGGGTAGGGGCCATCCGGGCCAAGGTGTTACCCAGTTTAGAAATAATCGGGGCCGAATTCCGGAGAATATGACGGGACGGTGCTTCCAATGTGGGGAGGCGGGTCATTACCAGAAGGAGTGTCCTCAGTTGGTTGGGGATCAGCTTCCTAGAGTTCCTCAGCAATCGCAGGTTCAGCTACCACCGCAGGTACCTAATCTAGTTTCCCCTCCACAGCAGGGACAACTAGGCGTGCACACAGTTCGGTTTGGATTGGTTTTGGTATTAATCCGAGAATCGAACCGACCTGGGTCGGTTCCAAATTTTTAGAACCAGAACCGAACCGACTTTAATACATAACCGAACCAGCGGTTCCCAGATCGGATCGGATCGGTTTTCGATTCCAAAATCATATTTCATAACTAATTTTTTTTAAGATTAATGTGTTTCATAACTAATTTTTTTAAGGTCAAAATTAATTTTGACCTCAATAACTTAAGTTAGAAACTCAAATAATCACAAAAATATAAATTACAAGTGTTAAATATATTAAATAAATATATATATGTAATTATAAATCGGTTCGGTCCCGGATTGGTTCGGATCAGACCGGTTTTCGGATCGGATTAGGTTTTTTTACCCTGGAACCGAGAACAAAACCGATGTATCGGTTTTTTTTTTCAAACCGGAACCGAACCATTGAGCAAAAAAACCGATCCAAACCGAACCAATGCAGTCGGTTTGGTTCGATTTATCAGATTTTCGGTTTTGATGTGCACCCCTAGGGACAACTACAGTATGGGCGTGTTTATCATATTTAGGATGTTATGCTTCCTCCGGCACCGCCAGCTATTGAGGGTAAGTTTCTTATTCAGGGGCATATGGGTCGTATTTTGTTTGATACGGGTGCGACACACTCGTTCATTTCTAGGAGTTTTGCTCAGACTACAGAGTTGATAAAATCTGCAGAGAGTACCTTGACTAGTGTTGAATATTCTATGGGTGATGGTTCACTCATTTTCTCTGTTTGTAAACAAATAGGGATAAATCTTGGAAATTTGTGCTTTGAGGCCGATTTGCTCATCCTATACATGGTCGGGTATGATGTGATTTTGGGTATGGATTGGCTAGTGAAGTATCATGCGATAGTAAATTTCTATGGGAAGAGTATAGTTTTTTCCATTCCGTGGCAAGAAATGTTTTTAGTGGTTATGCCTCGCTTAGAAGGAGGTACTAGCACTTACTTGTACTGTATTGAGGAGGAGACTTCTCGGGATGTAGTTGTTTCCTTAGATTCTATTTCGGTTGTTAGAGATTTTTAAGATGTTTTTCAAGAAATACCGAGTTTTCCTCCTAGTAGGGAGATTGAATTTGTAATTGATTTAGCACCGGGAACCCGACCGATTGCGAGAGCTCCGTATCGTATGGCTCCTGTTGAGATGACGGAGTTAAGGGATCAGATTCAAGACTTACTAGAGCAAGGGTTTATTAGGCATAGTACGTCATCGTGGGGCGCTCCGGTGTTGTTTGTGAAGAAAAGAGACGGTTCTCTCCGGTTATGTGTTGACTATAGAGAGTTGAATAAAGTCACCATCAAGAACAAATACCCGTTGCCTCGGATTGATGATTTGTTTGACCAACTTAGGGGAGCGTCGTACTTCTCTAAGATAGATTTGAGGACGGGGTATCCCCAGTTGTGGATACGGGAACAAGATGTGTCAAAGACTTCTTTCCTTATGAGATATGGGTCCTATGAATTTTTGGTTATGCCTTTTGGACTAACCAATGCCCCCGCCGTGTTTATGGACCTCATGAATAGGGTATTTCGAGACTTCCTGGACTAGTTTGTCATCGTGTTCATTGATGATATTCTAGTGTATTCTTAGACAGAATCTGACCATGCCATTCATTTGCGGTTGGTCCTACAAAGGTTGAGGGATCAGTAATTGTATGCCAAGTTCGAGAAGTGCGGGTTTTGGTTGCAGGAAGTACAATTTTTGGGTCACATTATGACAACCCAAGGTATTTCAGTAGACCCAAGTAAATTTGATGCGGTGAGGGATTGGGGTCAGCCCACGACACCTACCGAGATTCGTAGTTATCTGGGTTTGGCGGGTTATTACCGCCTATTTATCAAGGGCTTTTCGAAAATCGCTAGTCCTTTGATAAATTTAACCCGGAAAGGGGTGAGGTTTGTTTGGGATAATTCCTGTCAGTCTGCTTTTGATGAGCTCAAGGATAGGTTGACTTCTTCTCCAGTCCTCTCATTACCAAGGCCAGGATTGGAATATTTAGTCTTTACCGATGCATCTTTGCAAGGATTGGAAGGTGTACTTCAACAAGAGCATCGGGCTATCGCGTATGCTTCTCGCAAGCTAAAGACTCATGAAAGGAATTATCCGATGCATGATTTGAAACTTGTCGCGGTTGTTTTTGCCTTGAAGATTTGGAGCATTATCTCCTAGGGGAGAAATTTAGTCTTTTCACGGACCATAAATCGTTGCAGTATTTATTTTCACAGAAGGACTTGAATATGCGACAACGCCGGTGGTTGGAGTTTGTGAAAGACTATCAATTCGACATCCATTATCACCCTGCTAAGGCGAATGTGGTGGCGGATGCCTTGAGTAGAAAGCCCGAGGGGGAGTTAGCGGAGGTATGGAAAGCCAAATGGAAGGAGCTTAGTCAAGAGGACGCAGTTTCTAGGGAGTTTATATCGGTGTTGACCATCACACCTACTATTGTGGCAAGGGTTGTAGAAGCCCAAAGGAGGGACAAAGGTTGTCACGACCATATACACAAGTTGTTGACTGAGGGAGCAGAATCCTACTCTATAGGCTTTGAGGGTGGGGTACGTTTCCACGGAAGGCTCATTGTCCTGGACGAAGAGGGATTAAGACGGGCTGTAATGGCGGAATCTCACGGTTACAAGTTTGCAGTGCATCCGGGTAACGACAAGATGTATCAAGACATGCGTCGTCAGTATTAGTGGCCAGGTATGAAGCGGGATATTTCTGAGTTTGTGTCCCAATGCACCACTTGTCAATTGGTCAAGATAGATCATCAGCGACCGATAGGTTTGTTACAACCATTGGAGATTCCGGTGTGGAAGTGGGAGAGTATATCGATGATTTTATCACGGGCTTGCCAACGTCGCAAAATGGTCACGATTCTATTTGGGTTATCGTTGATCGTTTGACTAAGTCGGCACCCTTCCTACCAGTACGCACCAATTATAATACCGCTCGTTATGCCCGGTTGTTTATTGAGGAGGTTGTTAGGCTCCATGGGGTGCCAATAAATATAGTCTCCGATAGAGACAAGATTTTTGTTTCCCACTTTTGGAGAAGTTTCCAAGAAGCTATGGGAACCGAATTCAAATTGAGCACTTCTTATCACCCTCAAACAGATGGCCAGACAGAAAGAGTCAACCAAATGTTGGAGGATATGCTCCGAATGTGTGTGCTTGATTTCAAAGGTGGTTCGGAACAATATCTCCCATTGGTAGAATTTGCTTATAATAATTCGTACCAATTTACTATTGGGATGGAGCCTTATGAAGCCTTTTAGATCACCCACTTGTTGGTTAGAGGTGGGGGATAACAAATTTCTTGAACCTAAAATGATCCAGGATACTTCTTTCAAGATTGAACTCATCCGGAATCACATTCGGGTAGCTCAAGATGGATAAAAAAGTTACGCTGATGAGAATAGACGGCATATAGAGTTGGAAGTTGGAGATCAAGTTTTGGTGCGAGTGTCACCAATGAAAGGTATAAAGCGCTTTGGAAAGAAAGGAAAGCTTTCGTCGCGCTATGTAGGACATTTTCCTGTTATTGCCAAGGTAGATCCAGTGGCGTATCAACTTGCCTTACCGAAACACTTACAACAACTCCATGATGTGTTTCATGTTTCCTATTTGAAGAAGTATAAGAGGTATGAGGGAGCCCTTTGGCACATTCCTTTGGAGGATATCGATTTGCATCCCAATATTTTGTATGAGGAATAACCGGTTGCTATCTTTGAACACGGGGAGCATATATTGAGATAGCGGGTAGTGCCCTTGGTGAGTGTTCAATGGGGTCATCACGACGCTAAGGAATAAACATGGGAACGTGAGGACGATATGTGGGAAAAGTATCCGCATCTCTTTTGTAAGGTACGCTTGAATTTTGGGGGAAAAATTCCCTCATAAGGGGGGAGTATGTAACAACCCTCGCTTTTGAGAACTGATTTTTATATTAATTTACTGTGTGAAGTAATTATATAAAATGTTGGGAAATGGAGTGAATATTAATTAAATGAGTTAAAAGTTAATATTTACTAGATTGTTGCATATTTACTGTATGTGTAAGTAAATATCATCATGTTATATTTTATAGTGTCATGTGCATTAAATGACATTTATGGTTTAAATGAAACCGTAAATTAAAGTGATTTATAAAATTACTGGATGCCAATTTGGACGACGTAGTTAGTCCCAAAATGTGCGAGATAGTCGAAATGAGTGCCATATGATATTTTTATGTTTTGGGCACTTTTGACTGATTTTGGCATAAATGTGTAGTTGTAACTCATTTTAATATGGTATTAACCATTTAAGTTGGGAATTTAGACTAAAGTCATGATCCATGTCTTGCCTTTCATTTATTTCTCTTAAGTGCATTTATTAAACCTAGAGAGATAGAGAGAAGAAGAGAATTGGTGGAGAAGAAAGAGAGAGAATTAGAGATTGAAGTTTGGGATTGCTTCCACCACAAAGAAATCTGAGATTGCAAGCTTAAGGAAAGTTTTCTACTTGCTAATATATGGTTTAAGATGAATAAATGGTATTGATTATTGTGTAATGGTTATAGTTTATCAAATTTGAGATTTTGAGGGATTGGTGGGTTTTAAACCCTTAGAAGTTGATTTATATGTTTGATGATGTAAATTGATGGTAGTTAGATGAATTTATTATTTGATGGGTTGAATAAATGATGTTGGTTGGAGAAGAAATGAGATTTGTTGGAAATTAAGGTTCATAACCCTTAACCCATACTTGGCAAATTCGCAGGGGCGAATCGATTCGGCCTGGCCGAATCGATTCGCTAGAGGGGCAGTTTACAGGTCTGGGTGGACCGAAACGATTCGGCATGTCCGAATCGATTCGGAAATTATGCAGAAAGTCAGGTTTTCCTGACCGAATCGATTCGGGTGGTCTGAATCGATTCATTTTCTGACCGAATCGATTCGGAAATCCTGCAGTTTTGAGTGATTTTTCTTATCTCAATTCTAATCCTTTTCTTTAGGCTTAGGACCTAGGAACCTTCTTGTATGAAGTAAACTTAGAGTCCTAGAGTCCTAGATGAGTTGGGCAACTACCCTAGAATCGAAATGCATTAAATGGGGCTTATTCTGGGGATGTATAATTGATGATTAGGGCATTTCTTTTCCTTAGTTAATTATTAGGGGTCTAGAAGTTGCAAGGTCATTATTGGGAGACTTTAGAAGCTCAATTGAAGTATGTAGTCATGGTGGGTTATAATAAAACCCTATAATGTTTGGAGAATAAGTTGAGAGTTTATTCATTCATTGAGGTTGTGATGATGATATGATTCACATATGGCTCCGGATAAAATGGGATACATCCATTAAATGAACATGTACATGGCAAATGAAAATGAAACGAAAATGATAATGATGATGGTAATGATAATTTACTTAATCATGGATATGGTAAATGATAATTTACTTAAACACACCTCTCTAAATGCTATTATAAGGGAAGTACGCGCATGAGGTGATGTCCCCTGACTATTGAATGCAGGGAGACTATAGTCCTCGGCCATATGATGGGTTATTATATGTTTATTGCACTGGTGAGGTGATTCTGGGTGTGGTCATGACTCTCCCGCAGGCATATGGACACTTCTCGACGTTGAGTTAGGTGCCCAGGTCGTCTTGTTGATAGGCCCTGGAAGATAATAGTCATTTAGGGGCGCGTCCAGTGGGGAAACCCGGAGGGACGGTCTTAGAATCGTTATATGCATATGAATATAACAATTCTTTATCAAGTGGGTCTTGATGTATGATAAATGCCACAAAGAGCATATGACAGTAATTATATTCCTGATAAGGAATGGAAAGATGAAATGAAACAGTGTAAAATGATAGAGGTTGTCAATTAATGATATTCATTTATATCCTCTTGCATAACTAAATAAAATTTATAACCTTTTAAATTGTCTTAGTTTATACTCGAAGATTATGCTGATAGATTCTCATCCTTATCATTCATGATTAACTATTCATAACTGTCATACTCTTTATTCATTTGGTGATCATATAAAATCGGGCCCTGACCCGTTCATATTTCTTGTTGTGCGTGAATCTTGTATCCGCTCAGATGCTCAGCCGCAAGGATGCCCGTACTGACTTTCTTATTCCGGTGACTTTTGGGGAGCCGTGATATTTTGCGGGTATTGCGGGATATTTTTTTGTAGACGCCCTCATTTTTGTATTCTAGCTATGATCGGCTCTTTTACTCGGCTACATGGCCCAAGCTTTTGTACTTACTTAATGTAATTTATTATGTAACATTAACTAAATTGTAGTTATACGTTGTATGTACTTGTTGACCGATAGCATATTCGGTCCTCTTATTGTATACTTGTTGTCGATGTAGTATATGTTTGTTGGGGTTTCCACTTTCTTTTCAAATTGGGTTGTTTGATTACTTGCTTTAAATTATAAAACAAAAATTTGTTGGCAACCCATTTTTCTAAAATATAAGGTGGTTATCCCGAATACTTATTATATTGTTGCGATGCTGAGAATGATTCCATCCATGAATCCTATTATATTGGAGTATCGGGCTGACCAACCCTTATTTTGGTGAGCGGGTTGTCACATCACCCTCCCTCCATATGTCCCTTCTATAACCCGGTTGTCTTCCTGAGTATAAAAAAAACGATCCAGCCTCTTCCTGTCCCTCCAATTTAGTCCTCCTAGATAAGACGTTAGAGGCATTTATGGTGTCTTAGTGCTTATGCAATTGCGGAGGTAAGTCTGAGACGCTATGGGAAAATTCTCCACCGCTGGTCCAACATTCCAAACTGGCTTTTTGATCCACCAGAATTTATTTTTTCCCGGGTCGCTCGAGATTGTTAGGCTGTCTCCCCATTTGATGAAATGGGTCACTCAACCTCAAAGACGAGGATAGAGAAGGACAATGGGCTTTGTACCAAATATGCTATCAATATTTATTAGGCTCCACTTAAGTGTGAGACTCCCTACCCAGGTATGATGTGTGGTGGTTTAATTTGCCTGATTAGGAATGTGTTTGTGTAATGTTTTTTCAATTTTTTTTACCTTAAAAATGGATATTATGAAGGTTTAATTTTAAATAGTATTATAAGTGTTTTTTTGGGTATAAAAATGGACAATAGTTGAAAAGGTATTTTCATATAGTTTATTACAGACTTGCAGATGAATGTTTGGGGATTGATGACTGAAATAAATTGAATACCATTCAACACTTCTTTTGTGTTGATAATTTTTTTGAATGCAACTAATGCATTCAAAAATCTTGGAATTTGGATCAGCATGTTTATGGGGACAAATTTATGATGTTATAAAACCCTTTATATGTTGTAGATAGTTTATAAATTATATCATATGTGTTAACTTTCACACTGCCAAAAAAGATATATTTGATCAAGGTTGTGCTACAAATGGAATCAAGTAATGTAATAGTTTAGTTTTCAATTAACACAATGGACAAAGATCTCAATCGTGGACTCACCACTGTAGGCATGCACTATAATCGGTTCAGCTTTTTTGAATTTTTAAATAAAAGCTATATATGTGTTTTATTTACAATTTCAGTGAAGAATTTAAATTTTATTTAGCTATTTAAAACACTAGAAATTAATGATTTTGTTTTATAGATACATACAAGCCAATGTGCAAACCCATACCAAAGGAGTAATATATAAAATAGATAATGGAGATGACTTTCTAGAATTGAACTTTTTTGTTGCTTTATTATTGTATAAGTTAGTATAATATTCTTAAAACTTCTCTTTTAGGATACCGCATTTATTTGTCCATAATAAAATTTTAGTTTTGTATTCAGAATGTTTGGTTATGCAATGGAAATACATGATAATGTTGAAGTGCTTCCAACTTAACGTTTATATTTTTTTATATCTAATATAGTGAAATTAAGTTTGCAGTACTTCTAAAAAAATTAAATGTCATAAAAAATGATTTTTTCAATATTATAGGTAATAGAAAATGAACTTATAAAGATCATCACATTTTCATGGTATATTAAGGTTTCTATGGTCAAAATCAATATTTGAAAACGTGGATATCCATACAATAGCCTAGCCTGCACATCGCGCAACTTTACACCCAGTTTATATTAATATTATAAAAAACAAGCAACTCATAAAATGTTGTAAGATCCTTAATGGATGAAAAAACACTACGTATTTATGTCCTCAACGTTCTAATTCTGTTTTACTCATCTTCTTTTTTTCAATTTATATAAAATATCATAATATGCCAACGCATCACGCAGGTTACATGCTAGTATAACATAATATTCCTACCTGCTCATTAATAATTTCGAGTCATCTCGTATGGCCATTTGCCTTCTTCCTTTTTAAGTATTTTTTTATCTTTATAGTCATGTAGACCTTTCTCACCCTAGTAAAAAGCTAATTATGGAAGAAGATATATATGATTTGAAGTTAAATCATACTCAAGACCACATTTCTAAATGTGTCAGTGCCATATTGTTTCTTTGAGTTAAGTTTTCATAATAAAATATAATTTCATAGCACTACTAGTAGGTTAAGATGTGTTTTGTTGCTAAAGGGGTTTCTGTAAATATTTAACCCTTGACTACATTGCGAATTTGTCGCATGTAGACAAGCTAAACTCAATGCATATTATTATTGTCTCTTGCTGTAAATCTTGAGTAGTTTAATGGCCTTTTCATCAACTTGATATCAACCTATGATGCATGAATTCTTCAAAATGCCCATCGCACCCTCACCAGCACTAAAGCCTTATCAGATATATCTAGTAAAGTTTTCTTTTTTGATCATTCTCGATACCTGACCTTATATATCAAGTTATTATCTGTAAAGTTATTAACCCGGATTTTCCAGGCACCTGTGATTCCACTAGCCTCTCTTAATGGTCAACCAACTATTGGAACAGGCACAATCTACGGGATAACACAACTATCTTCTTCTGCATCTGCCATACAAGACCTTATGTATCGAGGTTAGCACATTTGGATAAGTGGTGTTTTCTTTTGTGCTAAATGGGATAAATGGGATATAATGAACTGAGTTTCCAACCAAAAAAATTAGTTTCGTCTACAAAAAGAAGACTAGGCAGATGATAGAGAGAAATAGTGACCTTTTGAAAAAAGGAGAAGGACTTATTCCATGTCAAAATCACCAAATTTTTCCTTTTTACAATAGGCACAGGCACAACTTTGGTGATGTCAAAAATAAACAAGCTACCTCCATTTAAGTTAATTTTCCACTAGTTATAAGAGATTTATATAGTTGATGCATCCATATGGAACTTAGGTAGTCTTTAATCAGAGTCCAGGTAGGGAGAAGAAAAAATTGGAGATGTATATAAAGTTCTACTCATCATATATTTATAGATAATTTTGCCATATAACTTATACTTGAATCCAAAGCTGGTTGTCAAGAATTATTAATACGGGTGCCTAGTTACAAATTTCCTCTACTTTCGAAAAAAGGATAAGTTGTTTACTTATGATCCGCTTATGTTTGTTTCAATTAGTGGGTTAGTGCAGTTAGTGCTGGTTGAGTGGGATAAGTTAGTGGGTTAGTGCAGTTAGTTATGCTTGAGTGGGATAAGTTAGTGGGTTAGTGCAGTTAGTGGGTTGCTATTTCTGTTTGTATAAAAAGGCTGTAATACTCTTTGATCAAATGCATAATTTTTCATTACATTTTCATTTGTACTAACATCTGGTATCAGAGCCACCACTGGGCCTAATTGAAAAGGGAGAGAGATCATCTTGCAGCAGCATAAATGGCAACTGAGAAGAGTATAGATAACTTTGTTCAACCTGCGATTCCAAAGTTTGATGGTCACTATGATCATAAGAGTCTTTTGATGGAAAATTTCTTGAGATCGAAGGAATATTTTGATCTTGTGGAAACCGAGTATGCAGAACCAGAACCAGAAGAGGAAATAACGGTTGCTCAGATAGCAAGGCTAGCTGCGTTGAAGCTGAAGGACCTGAAGGTCAAGAACTATCTATTGCAATCGATAGATAGGGCAATCTTGGAGACAATTCTCAAGAAGGATACAGCCAAACAGATTTGGGATTCGATGAAAAAGAAATACCAAGGAAGTTCAAAGGTGAAGCATGTACAACTTCAAGCTTTGAAGAGGGATTTTGAAGTTCTCCAAATGCAAAATGGAGACACTATCAATGACTATTTTGGCAGAGTTATGGGAATTGTCAACAAGATGAGGATTCATGGTGATCAACTAGAAGATGGAGCTGTGGTGGAGAAGATCTTATGATCTTTAACACCAAAATTCGACTATGTGCTTTATTCAGTGGAAGAATCAAATGATACGAAAGAGATGACCATTGATGAATTGCAAAGTTCTTTGCTTGTGCATGAGCAAAGACTTAATCGGAGACTTGCAGTGGATGAAATGCAGGCTTTAAAGGTGTCTACACATGATGAAGGCTCTAGCTCTAGAGGAAGAGGTAGAGGAAGAGGTGGTAGAGGCCGTGGAAGAGGCGGAAGAGGCAATCATCATGGAGGTGGCGGCAGAGATGGTAGCATATCATCTAAGAAAGATGAGGACCATCATGGTAAAGGAAAAGGAAAATTTGACAAGTCTAAGGTGGAGTGCTACAGGTGTGGAAATTTTGGGCACTTCAAGAATGAATGTTACACCAAATTGGACAAAGAGAAGGGAGAGAAGTCCAACTTTGCTGAGAAGAAAGAAGAAGAAACACTGCTGATGGAATTTCATGCTATGGAGGACATGGATTCAGAAATTTGGTATGTTGATTCTGGATGTAGCAATCACATGAGTGGCCGCAAGTCATCTTTTGTGAATTTGAATGAGAGCTTCAAATCAGTAGTGAAGTTTGGAAATGAGTCAAGTGTATAAGTGATGGGAATAGGAGATGTGAAGATCAGAGCAAGGAATAATTTTGTAGAAACCATTGCAAATGTTTTCTATATACCTGATTTGAAGGCAAACTTGCTGAGTACTGGACAGCTGCAAGAAAAGGGCTACACCATCATAATGAAGAATGGAGAATGTGAAATATATGATCCAAAAAGGGGGTCAATTGTAGTAGTGAAGATAACACATAATAGACTCTTTCCCATGAAGATCAAAACTGTACAGAGTTACTTGATGGCCAAGAAAGATGATGATGATGATTCATGGAGATGGCATAAAAGGTACGGACATTTGAACTTCAGTGGTTTAAGAACTCTATATAAGAAGAATATGGTGAATGGACTACCTGAGTTAGCCCATATTTCACAAGTATGTGATGAATGTACGATTGGCAAGCACAAGAGAGAAACATTTCCCTCTGGAAAATCAGTAAGGGCTCGAGAAGTCTTGGAGTTGGTGCACTCAGACTTATGTGGACCAATTTCACCAAAGTCAAATGGCAACAAGAGGTACTTCATTTCTTTTATTGATGACTTTAGAAGAAATACTTGGATTTATTTCTTGCAAGAAAAATCAGAAGCTTTTAGTACATTCAAGAATTTTGTAGCTCTTGTTGAGACTGAAACTGGGAAGAAAATTAAAGCTTTGAGAACTGATAGAGGAGGAGAGTTTTGCTCCAATGAGTTCAACGAATTTTGTGATGAGAAGGGAATCAGAAGGCAACTAACAACAACTTACACTCCTTAGAAAAATGGCGTGTCTGAAAGGAAGAACAAAACCATTTTAGATATGGTGAGAAGCCTGCTTGCAACTAGAAAAGTACCAAAGTCATTTTGGCCTGAAGCTGTCTTATGGTCAGTTCATATTCTCAACAGAAGTCCTACTTTTTCTGTTAAGAATATGACTCCTCAAGAAGCTTGGAGTGGAAGGAAGCCATCGGTCAATCACTTCAAAGTTTTTGGGTGCATAGCATATGCACATATCCCAGACCAAAAGAGAAAGAAGCTTGATGACAAAAGTGAGATGTGTGTGTTTCTTGGAGTAAGTGAATCATCAAAGGCCTACAAACTGTACAATCCCGTGACAAAGAAGATTGTGGTGAGTAGAGATGTTATTTTCAAAGAAGATAGCACATGGAATTGGGATGCACATAATGAAGGCAGCAGCTCTCTGCAGAAGCAGATTCCTATGGATGATGAAATGAATGTAGATGAGGATGCATGGGGAGAACAAATTGAGGAAGATGTTCATAATGAAGCACAAGGTGATGAAGCAGCAGGTCAAGACTCAAGATACAATCTTCGAGATCCCAACACAAGAAAAAGGCCAGCTTGGATGATAGATTATGAGGCAAATTATGGTGAATGTGGTGTTGATAATGTCAATTATGCATTGTTTGTGGACACAGATCCGATTACATTTGAGGAAGCTGTGAAAAATAGCAAGTGGAGGATAGCCATGGACAATGAAATTAAGTCCATTGAGAAGAACAAGACATGGGAGCTCACCGATTTGTCTGAGGGACATAAATCCATTGGTGTCAAATGGGTTTATAAAACCAAGCTAAATGAAAAAGGTGAAGTTAACAAGTACAAAGAAAGATTGGTGGTGAATGGCTATAAACAAAAGGAAGGAATTGATTTCAAAGAGGTGTTTGCACCAGTAGCAAGGCATGACACAATCAGAATGGTGGTCTTCCTAGCTGCACAGAATTCTTGGCCTATCTTTCAACTAGATGTGAAGTCTGCTTTCTTGCATGGAGACTTAGAGGAACAAGTTTTTGTGGAGCAACCACCAGGCTATATAAAGAAAGGAAAAGAAAATAAGGTTTACAAGTTGAAGAAAGCACTTTATGGACTGAAACAAGCCCCAAGAGCCTGGTACAGCAGAATCGATTCTCATTTTGAAAAAATGGGATTTCAAAAGTGCCCACATGAACATACACTTTATGCCAAGGTTGGAGATGGAGGTAAACTGATTATAGTATGTTTATATGTTGATGATCTCATTTATACTGGAAATAATGCTGACTTGTTGAATGAATTTAAGTTGTCAATGATGAAAGAGTTTGAGATGAGTGACTTAGGGATGATGAAATATTTTCTTGGAATAGAAGTCAAGCGAATGACTCATGGCAAATTCATCTGCCAGAAGAAATATGCTCAGGAGGTTCTAGAAAGGTTCAATATGGAGGACAGCAAGCCTTTTGCTACACCAACAGAGATTGAAGTGAAGTTAGCAAAGGATCCGAATGGCAAAGCTGTGAACAACACCTATTTCAAGCAGTTAGTAGGAAGCTTAATGTATCTAACCTCTACTAGACCTGATTTGATGCACGTTGTGAACTTAATAAGCAGATACATGGAGAAACCAACTGAGATGCATCTTAATGCAGCTAGAAGGATTCTGAGGTATGTGAAAGGGACCTTAGATTATGGAGTGTTTTACAAGAAAGGAGAAGTTGGACTAAAAGGCTACACAGACAGTGATTATGCTAGAGATATTGATGATAGAAATAGCACGTCTGGTTATGTGTTCTTACTGAGTGGAGGAGCTATTTCTTGGCAGTCAACGAAGCAACAAATTGTTACATTGTCCACTACAGAAGCTGAGTTTGTAGCAGCCACTGCAAGTGCTTGTCAAGCAGTCTGGATGAAGAAAATGCTGGATTTCTTGGGAGAAGAACAACAAGGTACTTCAGTTATTTATTGTGATAATATTTCAGCCATTAAGTTGTCTAGAAATCCAGTTATGCATGGCAGAAGCAAACACATCGATGTTAGATTCCATTTTCTAAGAGACCTGTGCCAAGATGGAGTTATAGAGTTGGAATATTGCAAGACTGGTGAGCAGATTGCTGACATCTTCACAAAACCATTGAAACAGCCTTTATTTGAGAAGCTGAGAGCTATGCTGGGAATGTGTTCAGCTAAAGTGTTCAAAGAAGATGGATTCAAGTCTGTGTAATCTACTTAAACTAGTTCAGCAGAAATCAGTTTAAGGGATGGAATGTTAGAAATTAAAGTAGTTGCTTATGTTTGTTTCAATTAGTGGGTTAGTGCAGTTAGTGCTGCTTGAGTGGGATAAGTTAGTGGGTTAGTGCAGTTAGTGCTACTTGAGTGGGATAAGTTAGTGGGTTAGTGCAGTTAGTGGGTTGTTATTTCTGTTTGTATAAAATGTTGTAATACTATTTGATCAAATGCAGAATTTTTCAGTACATTTTCATTTGTACTAACAGATCCTTGTGAGCTACTGATTTTGATATTGATTAAACCTATCTTGTGGAGTTTACCTTATTATTTTGTGAAGTAGGTGAGAATATTGTCATATGCATGGATGATTCATAATAGAAAGTTTTCTTGTCTTGGATTAGCTTCGAAATAATATATGCCAAATTATTTAGATAATGCCTTACTATGCATCTTGTTGGAAATAAGTATTATGTTCAGGTATGTCTATTCATTTTCTGAATAATTCTGCTATTTTGCTAAATTTTATTCAGGTTCATTCTTTGAATCATTTTGTACTCTCTCTCACTCTCAAATTTTGTATATTCTCTTTTTCGAATAGCTAATTTCAAAATTATGTTATTTTCTTATTTAGAAGTTGTTCTTAGTGTAGGCTAACTACTGTATGCATCAGCTATTATCTGGACTCAAGCCTTGTCACAAGCGTAGTCTGCTCCACCTGGACATCTTGCATATAGTTGAGGAAATGTTACTAACCTCCATTTAAAAATGTTTTTTTTCTTTCATTTTAGATTTCTTTTTTCCCTCCTTAAGAGTTGCATTATCAATAGACAAGGTAGATATATTTTTTTTCACAATTATCATGTTAAATGAAATCATTCATAGTCTTAATTTAATCTATTGTTTGTTGTATTCCACTTATTTTTATCAAATTGTTCTTGCCTTCAACAACTTTCTATTTTTATTTATTTAATCATTCATAGTCTTGATTTAGTCTATTGTTTATTGTATTCCACTTCCTTTTGTCAATGTAAGGGTAGTGGCATGTGGTGTATCATTTTTATTTAATTTTAATATTTTAATTTATGTAACGGTTCATAACACTTAAAAAAGGAACATTTTTTTCCTTGCATATTACTATTTGTAAGTGTTTGAACCGTTAGAAAAAAAATACATATTTTTTCATTTGTAAGTGTTTAGAACCGTTGCAAAACAAAATTTCTTTTTGAATTTTGCAACAATTATTAACCATTGCAAATTAAATATTTGCAATGGTTTTGAAAACTTGCAAAATTTTCATTTGCAAGTATTCAACACCGTTGAAATTTTTTTGTAACGTTTTTCCAAGATGGACATTCGTTTGCAATAAACCATTACAAATACCATTTTGCAATGGTTTTGAACACTTGTAAAAAAAATTGCAATGCAACATATTTGCAATGGCTTTGAACAGTTGCAAATGCAATTTTCGTGTGTTTAAAATACTTAAAATTTCCCGATTTTGGTGTAGTGTATCTTCGAATGAACCATGCATACCCTGGGCTCAATCCGTGTTTTTTCTTTTTTATTCATTTTCATTACATTAGCGATACGAGAAGCTTCATTTTTTATGAGTGCTTAAAGGAAATGATAAAAAAAGGATCAATATCTATTATGAGAACTTACACTATTGACATGTAAATCTCAAATGTTATATAGAGTTGGTCTCCCAGTCTTAAAAAAAGGAAATAATCTCATAACTATTAATTTACATCATCAAAAGATCATATCCAATTGCGATCAATAGTAAGTATGTCAAGAAATTATATAATGCATCCCAGAGAAAAAAAATTATAACGTATTATTTCTTCCCTAAAACCTCCTATTGCAATATAAAGTATGCCTTGTGTAAAATTTAAATAGCATACCACTTTCGTTTGGTAGCTAATAATGTGATGGAAGCACTCAATTTGATCTTCTATGTTTTGTGATGATTTTCGACACAATTATTCTCCCCCTTCAGATAAAAATTTAAGGATGGGCTTGAACTTGAAAAAAAATGTAAGAGAGAGTTTCATAAGACTCATAAGAAAGAAAAAAACAGATGGAAAATACATCTTTGAGGTATACACTTTATCCGGAATATTTCATACAACTCTTTCACAAAAAAAAATCTTTCAGCATTCACAAATATTTTTTAGCATAAAATATTTCTTCTCCCGGTTATAATTTTAGGATATTGAGTAATTTATTTGGAATGGGTATTAGTATGTTATACAACTACATTGCATTGTTATATGAGACATAGTTGAACCTGATCTTGTTTTATCATAGGGATGACGTAACTGTATACTACCTTCACAAAGAGGGTAGATCAACAAAACGTCTTAAAGAGAGGGACCTAGTCCGCGACTCAACTCAAAAAATCGTCGACTATAGATTTTGTAAACAATTAAGGTAATATTATTTATTTTTATTGTGTAGTAAATATTTTTATTCCAAAGCATGCAGTTCATTTTTTGCGATATTCTTATGAAGTAACAACTTATTTTGAGTAGTAGACTAAAATAAAATATGATATTGATTTTTTGATTTCTCTATAAAACTCTCTCCTGTAATTTTTAATTACAATATATAAATTTTCTCAACGATTTTAAGACGCTTATATATTTACCATGGAGACCGAAAAATAAATCTTATGGCTTCTATGACTATTTTTATCATGTCTAAAAGAAAAAATGCTAACAAAGTTTTCGTCTCTAGAAATTATAAGTTTTGAACTTGTACCTTTAGAAATTACTATTTAGCCCCCAAACTTCCTAAATATTATATTTTGAAAAGTAAAAAAAATATTTTTATTATTTAAGTCAATCCGGAATCGATCAATAATTTCGTCAAAAATTAGAATTTGAACAATAATGAAACTCCTTCATGGAAAACTCTTAAATAGGTCAATCCTATCTTTTAGTTATAGATGTGAAATGAAATTTCATATAACATGTTATTGTTGGAAATTGAATTTTCTATTTTCTTAGACAATTCATTTAGAGCCACTTGTGGTTTAGAAATCAAATGAAAATTTGATATTTGGAATGAGATAAAAATTTGATATTTGAAAAAAATTGAAAATTTGTTATATGGAAAAAAATAAAAAATTATTATATGAAATCAATTTAAAATTTGATATTTGAAAACATATGAAATTTTTTTATATGAAAACAAATAACAATTTGTTATATGGAATAAAATTAAAATATGATATTTGAAAATAAATGAAAATTTGTTATATGAAATTAAATGAAAATTTGATATAAAGATTCGTAAGGTAAATAATAAATATATGCATCCTGCACTATGTTTACTACAGAAGAAATTGTTTAAATATTTTTTGAAGTGTTTATATGAAAGTGTAGTTGGTAGTTTTCAATCACAGTAAAGTGAACGATGATGGAAAGAATTTTTTTTAATTTTCTTGTTATCATCGGAGTTTTTTGGATGATATACACACTAAAATTTTGTTAATTTTGGCATGCATATAATATGAGGATTATGAATGATGGGCTTTGAAATTTTTAAAAAGTGAGTTGTAAATCTTTTACAATGATTTTTACAAATTTGATGCAGAATACTGAAATTTTTGGGCAGCTTGTAGTAAAATGAGTTTATCTTAACTTATAGTTAATATTTTTGAGTGATTCCAATTTTGTATAAAACTAGATTCATAAAAGATGAATTCTGAAACTTTTGATAAATTTTCAATAAGTGGTTTGATCATGGTGAAATTTCAAACTTGAAGTTTTTGGATGAAATATTTTGAATATAAATATTTTACTTGAAATTTTGACCACATTATTATTGAAAAGAGATTATAAATCTTTTGTATATTTTAGAAACTTTAATTTTTAAGTTCTGGGAATATTTTGGGGTAAAAAATGATAGATAAATTTGATAGAAATTGTATCAGGTAGTTTGTATTTTCTACAATTATTTGTACAACTTATGTGAATTACGTATAATACTTTGCACCTCATGTAAATGTATAACCATGATGAGTAGAGATCTCATATGTCGAACTTCATATTAAGTAAATAGAATTCATATGTCGAAATGATAATAATTGGAGGATTTTGTCATAATTGAGTTTGGTGCGAATATTATATTTACTTTGGTAAAGACATTCTAGTTGAATGATAAGGAATATAGTATTAAACCTGAGTAAGAAATATTGTTTTATACATTATGAAAATGATATATGAAAACGTATGTTTTATTTCTTTAAGAATTATATTGTGTAATCTATATATGACTTTCAGACCCTTGAAAAGTTGAACTTATGACTAGAACGAATGAACATGTATTTTTTGAATCGGTTATGCTTGAAAGAATTAAGTATGAATTAATTTAAGAAATAAGATTAATTCTAATTTAATACTGAAACTCTATGAGTTTAGATTCCATTTGATGAATTGAAGTTATAGTGAGGGCACATTATATGTTGTTTCTCAATGCTAAGAGTTGTGATTTAAAAATAAGAGTTTTCTTATGCTATTGGAAAGGATTCAAAAAATCCTTAGAGAAATCATGTCATAAATATTTGATTAAATTTCCTGAAATGAACTAGAAATTAGTTTATAATTAACTTATCTTATAACTTTAAGATAATTGGGAGTATACATCTCCTTTAAAGGAATAATGAGACCATTATCATGTATGAATATAAGCTTTGATTTATCAATAGTAAGATAACTCAGTTATATATGATGCATGTTAAATTATTCTCAAGAAAATGGAGTAGCTTAATTTAATTTGGTTGCTTTTGATTTTATACATGACGTTGAGTTCAAATTAATTGTATATAATATTTCTTTTCGAATGGTGACCTAGGTAAGGTAACTTACTTGGACCAACTTAAAGTTGGAGAATTTATGAATATGAAAGGCACCAATAAATGTCATGATATTTTGATAATTTTAAATCATCAAATGAGAATGAATTGAGAATAATATAAATCGTGTTCATCATTAAGCATGTTGAATGAACTATTATTTGTGTTTGCAAGTATGGTTAGCTAATATTTAATTATGATATATTATTGGAAAGAAAATCATATTTATGCTATGTCAAAGTGTTGGCATAATGAGTTTCATTGAAACAAGAATATTACTTATTAATATTACATGGCCAAATATGGATCATTAATAAATCGAGCACCTTGAAATACAATAATATATATTTAATAGATATATGCTTATTGTGAACCATCTTATACTTCACATGACCCAAGTATAAGAATACTATATACATTGTTAAGAAAGATGAATATGTGAACATCTTAAGTAGTCTCCACTGAGCTACTAGATATAGTTAGCTTGAAATTATTCATTTTGTGGGAATGATATGAATGTTTATAATTGAAAAGTTCATTCTTATGCTATCGAGAAAGGTTATGTGTTTTGATAAAAATTATGAACCTAGAATTCATTCTGAATTAATTAATGAATATGTGTCTTAAATATATTATGATGTTTTCTCTTGGAACTCCAAGAAATATTAATTACTGGAACAATTAATGATGGATTTTATGATGATACCATTAGCTATGGCTAGTGAGGAAATAAAAGGTTAAAAGACATATTATAAGATACCCTTTTATGGGAGAGATTCATACCAATCGTTTTATCCACAACAAAGAACCATGACTATTGTAAAATTGTAGAACTGTTATTATAATGGTAAGAATGACAAATATGTCATAAGCACAACAAAGTTTGAGAATTTATAACTAATGGGTGAAGACAGTGGATTATGTTCGGACAGATGAGAGCAAAACCTGACTTATCCTTTGATGAAAGGACTAGTGCAGGAGAAGGTGTTTAACACCAAGAAAATGATGGGATTAAAGTCTGTTGATATTGAATCATTTATGGTGGTAACCCAACCTTTAGACTGGATATCCTAAGAAATATGTTCAAAGGGTAATAACAAGTCACAAGTAATATGGGTTGAATCATGCTAATTATTGTATATGGGATTTTACTCTGAGTCCATCCCTATATATGGAGCAAGATATCCCAAAGTGAGTTAAGATTGGGTAACTCTTAATGAAGATTTATATCTCTATTTTTAGTGGTGTAACTAGGTATGGGAGTATCCTTAATAGACTCACCTATGTGAATAAGTGTGACCTTTTTCTATGATAATTTAGGGCAAATTCCTTAGAGAGTTAACTATACTGGGATATAAGAATGTGGTTGTAATGTGCTAGCTTAAGGACTATCCCCAAGTAGGGTTGTGTGTGGGATCTTGTAGGAGATAGAGTTCAAAACTACGATTTACTCTATTATAATCTGAATAATTTTTACTACATAAAGGTTCAAGTCAAAAGACACATTTGGTGATGCACATATCTATGAACTATTGCTCAATAAAAAAGTCTTTTTTTAAAATCTACAAGTGGGGGATTGTTGGAACATAAGGTATGTCTTGTGTAAACTTCAAAAAAGCATATCACTTTTGTTTGGTAGCTAATAATGTGTTGAAAGGGTCCTAGCCCTCAATTTTCTCCATTATGTTTTGTGATGATTGTCTACCCAAATATTCTCCCTCATCCAACAAAAATATAATAAGGGGCTTGAACTTGAAAAAAATGTAAAAGAGAGTTGCATAAGACTTGTAAGAAGGAAAAAAACAGATGAAATATCTATCTTTAGGGTATACATTTTATCTCGATAAATTCATATAACTCTCTCCAAAAGAAAATTCTTTCAACATCCACAAATATTTCTGAGAAGAAAATATTTCTTCTCCGGGTTACAATTTTGTAATATTGAGCAATTTATTTAGAATGGGTGGTTATACTCTCTCGATAACACATTCAATTTATAATTTATTATTCATGCATATCCAAACCTTCTTGGCTCACAATGACTAAGATAAAAGCATGCCATATTTATTGACTCAAGAAGACAAAAAAATATCACTCTCATGAACCACTGTACGCATAAACTGTTGAACTATCCTCATAGTTACTCTCGAACACCAATTGGATCAACTCTCTAAATCAATAACTTTCTTCAAGAGTCTTATCAATTTATTTTTAGTTGATCGAGCATCAATATTTTACAAATATGGACTATATTTTGAGCATGCGAATATAATAGAAACGTGGGCTATGCTTCATATACATTGAGTATATGAATCTATCGACTGTGGGATATATTTCATATTTTTTGAGCATGTGAAGATAATAGAATAGGGGGATATGTTTCATATTTATTAAGCACGTGGGTTATGTTTCAAAGATTGGTATCATATTTATTAACCGTGGTTTATGCTTTATATTTATTGAGCATATGAATATATCCATTGTAAGCCATTATTTCATTAGGTTTATTGGTGGAGGATTTAAAATAACCTATGATAACTTCTCGATTTAAGCACAATATGGGAAATCTTCAAAGGCTCACATGACTCCAAAAAATTCAATATATTCTGAACCCATTTATATTATTTAAAGAATTGACCAACTATTACAACCATTGAAAGAAAAAAAAAACTTTAACAATAGATGTGACAATTTAAAGCTATTGACAACCAAATACTCAAATCACACTCCCAAAATGAAAACTTGCATAATTCAAAAAAATCTTGACGACCAAACATGAAATCACAAACAAAAATAAAATAAAAATAATAATGGCCATCAAAAAACTAAAACCGAAGAATGAAAATCATAAACAAGAAATCACAAAACATTACAAGGAAGATGAAAACTACACAACACAAGAAACAAAACCTATATTAAACAATGTCTTGGGATATAGGAATAACCCCTTGAGACGTAACCACAAATGAGAAAGGAAGAATCCGAACGAAAGTCCACAAGCATAATCCATAAGAAGGAAATGAAAGTCAAATTCCTATGCAAAGTCCATCAAAAGTCCATCGTAATTATCATGAATAATCCATGGGAATGAAAGGAATAGCCAAATCATAGGCAAAGTCCATCATAATCCACATGCACAATCCATGAGAATGAAAGATATGTATGAATTCTTTATTATTGTATAAAAAATATTTTGTGGCCCACATGATCAATTAAGTATCTATTTCTTATTTTTATTGTGGAATCTTTTAGAAAATATCCAATAATTACACATGTCCTAATTTTATTGGTTAAGTGGTTTATTTAATAGGTGTTTATTTAATTTTGAAGAGACATAACCGTTTGGTTAAGAATGGGGTCCTCTCTCTACGCTATAAAAGCCCACACCCTTTCACATCATTATTTATTGGAGAAAATTTCTTTAGAGAAAACTTTGGACACATTTAGTCTCAAAATTTTTCAAGGGGGTCAAGGGAGAAAAACATAAATTATTATTATGATCATTCAAGGAGTATAATAAAAAGACTACGATGAATCAAGGTATGCTTCCACGTATTGTTTGTTATGATTTTATTTGATAAACACGATGGTTCAAAATGAATTGTTTAGGGTTTGATAAACCAATTAAAGTTTACATATAGTACAGAGCATGGTTTGAATCATTGTGTTTTTCCTTTCAAAATCGTCATTTTACCAGTACCATGAGAACGAAATTGGAATATTTGTAAATAGTCACGTCCGTTCCGTTTGTCTTTTATATTCACTGTTGATCAAAATTGATAATTTCATTAAATATTGACTATTTCATCTCCGCCGAATCAAGTAATATCTCACTGCCAATACATGCATATATAATCCACTGTTAACTTATTAATTATGTAGGGAAGGCATGTTCATCCAATATCAAAAAGCAATGCCAAGTGTTATAATGCCAAGAACTATTTCGTTTTCGCTGAACATCTTATGTTGTGTTAGTTACCAGAAAGAATAAACACACTAAAGAAATGTGCTACAAGAAGTATTGAGCTTCTTGAGATTATCCACGCGGATATTTGTGGACCTTCAACCAATTTGTGATTCGTTGGAGAAAGGTATTTTATCAACTTTGTAGATAAATGTTCATGTTATGGATATGTCTATTTATTAAGTTAAAATTCTCCTGTAGTGGACATCCTTGAGGTGTATATTACTGATACTAAAAGACAATTAGACAAAATAGTGATATTTCTTAGGTCTGATAGAGGTGATAAATATTATGAGTCAATCTCTATGACCTTTGCTAGATTCCTAAAAAAGCATGGCATTCATGCTGAATACATTATACCAAGTATGCCATAGGACTTTATGAATGACGTAATACTACTTTAATGGAGATGGTTAGGAATATGTTAAGTAACTCCACATTACCCAAATCATTCTGGAACGAAGACCTAAATACCACTATGTATGTATTAAATCGGGTACCTAGTAAGGCAATTCTAAAGATTCCTTTTAAGTTACGGACTGTAAGGAAACCTAGTTTAAGACATCTTCATGTTTAGGGATGTCCAACGGAGGCTAGGATTTACAATCCACATGAAAAGAAATTGGATTTGAGAACAATAAGTGGTTAATTTATTGGTTACCCATAAATTTCTTACCTTAACCATAATACGAAAATATAAAAACCGACAATGCCAGAATCATTAAAAATGGGGAGATTAGTGGGAGTGGTTTACCACGCAAAGTGTCTCTTGAAGAAGTTAAGGTAAACATCCCTTTACCCCTAACCTAATAAAAAAGTTGCTATAAATGGGTCTTTAAGACCAAACATAATACTAACTAAAATAATGAACAATATAAAGCCCGACATATGGATAAAGGTTTCACTCAGAAGGAAGTCGTTGATTATAAAGAGACATTCTTACTCGTATCCAAGAAGGACTCATTTAGAATCACCATGACATTAGTGGCTCACTATGATTTAGAGTTACACCAAATGGATGACAAAACTATATTTTTCCCTAAATGGGAATTTAGAAGAAGGAGAATTATATATGAAACGATCGATGGATTGTCATAAAAGAGAAAGGAACATATGGTTTGTAAACTTAAGAAATTAATATGCGGACTTAAATAATCTTCCCGTCAACGGTATATTAAGTTCAATAACACCATTGTATTTTTTGTATTTAAAGAGATTATCGTAGGTCGATATGTATACCTAAAGGTTAGTGGGAGCAAGTTTTTTTTATTCTGTATGCTAATGATATTTTCCTCAATAGCAGTGATCATGGTTTATTAATGAAACCAAGAAGTTTCTCTCTAAGAACTTTAAGATTAAAACGATAGGAGTGAGGCAACCTAATGATTGGGATTGAAATTTTTGAGACAAAAAACTTGAATTTTTGGGGTTGTCTCAAAAAGCATATACTAAAAGAGTTCTTAAGAGATTTTGTATGGAATTTTTTTAGTTTGCAATTCCAACAGAAAGGAGATAAGTTTAGCCTTATGATTGTTCAGACTCGGACTTTGCTGGATGCCTTGATAGTAGGAACTCAACCTTCAGCTACGCTTTCCTACAAGGTGGAGGGGTTATTTCGTGGGAAAGTGAAAAATATTTTTTTATGGAGGCTGAGTTTGTGGCATGCTTTGAGGCCACAATTCAATGCTTGTGGTTGCGGAACTTTATTTCAGGGCTTGGAGTTGTTAACTTTATTGATAAGCCGCTGGAAATTTATTATGATAACGCCGCAACCATTTTCTTTTCTAAAAAATGACAAGTATTCTAATGGTGCCAAGCACAGGTAGTTGAAATATCTTACTGTTAAAGAATAAGAGCAAAGACTAAGAGTATCTATAGATTATATAAGTACACAAGTGACTATTGTCGGCCCATTAACCAAGGGATTACTACCTAAGACATTAAAGAACATGTTTCTATAAGGGGTCTTGGAATTATACCATAAAATTTGTTATATGTACGAATTTATGATTTTTTATATTAGATATATTGAGATCTCATTATTTATTTTTTTTGTTAAGTATTCTATTTATGTTTCGTGAATGAATAATAACATGAACAGTCTTTACAAAAGACATTATTATCGGACCTTGTATACGTAATATATCATTTGCTTAAACTCCTCAATTATGAAATATATTAAATAGGTTACTATTGTTGTGGTGCATGGAAGGAACTGTATTATACAAGTGACTTAGAGCCGCCGTGACTCGCATTAGTAGGTTAATCGATATGGGATTATGAAATGTAACCAAATTAAGAAAAAATGGATTAAGGGTTTATGGGACATATTATTCTGATCACATAATGTATGGAGTCCCACATTTTTAATTGTCTAAATTTATAAATGTACGATTATATTTTTTTATGTATAAATTTAAATCATATGGGCCAAGTAGGAGAATGTTAGAATTTTTTATTATGGTGTAAAAAAATATTTTGTGGCCCACGAGATTAAATAAGTATTTATTTCTTACTTTTATTGTGGACTCTTTTAAGAAATATATAATAATTACACATGTACTAATTTTGTTGGTTAAGTGGTTTATTTAATACGTGTCTCTTTGATGGTGAAGAGGCATAACCATTTGGTTAAGAATTGGGTCCTCTCTCAACCCAAAAAAAGTCCACATCCTTTCCCATATTTGGTTATTAGAGAAAAATCTTGCAGAAAAAAGTTTGGACACATTAAGTCTCGAAAATTGTCAAGGGGTTAAGGGAGAGAAACATCAATTCTTATTGTGATCATTCAAGGAGTACAATTCAAAGACTACAATAATACAAGGTATGCTTCTTCTTATTATATGTTATGATTTTATTTGATAAACATAATGGTTCAAGATGGATTGTTTAAGGTTTGATAAACCAATTAAAGTTTATAAGAAAAGGCAAAATATTAGGCAAAGTCCATCATAATCCACAAAAAGGAAAGGAAAAATCCATGGCAAAGTCCATAAAAAGGCCATCATATTCCACAAGCATAATCCACGAGACTAAAAGAAAAGGAAAAATCCCAAGAAAAATCCATCGAAATTATAGGCATAATCCTCGAGAATGAAATGAAAGGTAAAATCCTAGGAAAAAGCCATCATAATCCATAGGCATAATCCACTAGGATGAAAGGAAAGGTAGAATCGCAGGAAAAGTCCATCATAATTTATCGGCATAATCCACGATAATGAAATGAAAGGAAAAATCCCAAGCAAAGTCCGTTGGAAGTCTATTATAATCCACAAGAATGAAAAGAAATGAAAAATCCCAAGTAAAGCCCATCATAATCCAGAGGCACAATCCACGAGAATGAAAGGAATGGAAATCCTAGGAAATATCCATCATAATACACAAAAATGAAAGGAAAGGCAAAATCCTAGCCAAAGTCCATCATAATCAACATTCATACTCCATGAGAATGAAAGGAAATGCAAAATCCTAGGAAAATCCCATCACAATCCACATGCATACTCCATGAGAATAAAAGGAAATGAAAAATCCCAGTCAAATTCCATCATAACAGCATGAATAATGCATGAGAATGTTAAGGAATGAAAATTTCGAGGAAAATTCCATCATTATCCATAGGCACAACCGAAGAGAATGAAATGAAGGGAAAAATCCCAAACAAAGTCCATAGAAAACCCATTATAATCACCTAAGCATAATCACGAGAAGATAAGGAGATATGTCAATTCCAATGCTCCCCTTATAACCACCGAGGCATAAGCACGAAAAGAGAATGAGTTAAGGAAATTCCACTACTCCCATCACAATCACCCATGCATAACCATCGAAAAACATACCAGTAAAGATATAACAATCAAAAGGCATAACCATCGAGGGGTATACTCATAAGGCATAACTGTTAAAGATATAACCATCGAAAGGCATAACCATCAAAAAGCATAATCACCAGGCATAACCATTAAAGATATAACCATCGAAAGGCTTAACCATATAAAATCATAATCACAAGGCATAACTATTAAAGATATAACCATCGAAGGCCTAACAATTGAGAAGCATAATGACATGGCATAACCATCCAAGAGGCATAATCACAAGGCATAACCATCAAAAGGAATAACCACGAAATATATAAACCATCGAATGATATAGCCCTCGAAAGGCATAATTACTGAAATACCCCAAATATTTAAGGCATAACCATTAAAGAGGCATAATCACATAGAAAAATCATCAAACATGCATAGTCATAAGGCAATACTCATCGAGGAGAGGCATAATCATAGGCACAACTCCACACAAAAAGAATAACTCCCACCGAGAAGAGGAATAATAATAGACAAATCTCCACTTAAGAAAGGTAGATTCCCTATTAAGAAAATGCATAATCTTGAGTTAAAACCCATCGAAAAATGGCATAAACTAAAGCAAAACGTCACAACACTTACAGAGAGGCAAACCCTCCCAGTAAATAGAGGAAGAATCGAAAGATTTGTGGGGTACTTACAAAACTTTTTAAATATATACATTTAGGTAAACCATGGGTTATTCTAAAAGACTTACCACAATGACTATGGCTTACTGCAAAATTAATTGGGCATATACATTTACATGGATTATGGGTTATTTTCAAAAAGTTTCAAAGCCATATCTAGATCACAAAATCTTCAAATGCCAAATCAGATTTCAAAAGTCCCATAGAGCACTAAAGTTTAGAGCTTAGAAGACAAAGTCACACAAGTCTCGAAGACTAAAAAAGTCTCAAAGCAGTGAAAAGACTAAACCAGATTCCAAAATCTTTAAAAGATTCCACGGCTTTGAAGACAAGAGAAGTTCACGATTTTGAAACCAATTTTTCCACAGACACTCACTACATGAGTGCACGCGCGCGAATGGGATATTGAAAGGATGATATACTTTCGAGGGCCCATTAATATGGGCTACAAATTTACAAAAGTCAAACACAAGTGGACTATAACAAGACATAACTCAAACCACAAGTGGGCTACAGGCTGACACAACACAAGGCATACAAAGTCTATAACAAGACAATTCCCACACAATAAAAATGGAAAGCAACATCAAGTATAGGGGGAAAGTATGGGTTCCAATAATGAAGGCAATAACTTTTGTATCAATACACTATCATATTCTCCTCATCTTTTAAAAAACTCAAAATGGTGAAGAGTTTTCATGTCCTCTCTCTCCCCCTCTTGTAATAAGCTCTTGACTCACCATATTTATGAATGAGAACACAAGAGCAAGACCGTGGACGTAGGCTTTTCCAAACCACACTAAATCATCGTGTTAAGTGTGAATGATTGTCCCTCCATCCCTCATATGTTCATTTCTTTCGGAAAGCTCTAGTCAAGATATGTTCCAAACGGGTTACACCTCGGTCCTTGAGGGACAATATCTTGACCCATATTCACTACCCTCCTATAATTTCATTTAGTTGGAATGACTTTCTCTGTCCCAAATTAAGGGTCCTTTATTTTATGTATAAATTAAGGATACACTCAATAAATGACTAGATCACACTCAATTTGGTTCATTGGTTATGTCTAAAACAGGAAAGTGAACTATTAATTTGGGACAACCCAAAAATGAATTGCAGACTCTTAATTATGGAGAGAGTATATGGCCATCTACACAACACACTATGTGAGTCACATGTCCTCGACCCCTTTATTGATGGACGAATTTTGAACGTCAACCATTGAAATATATGACATACTACTGAATTGTGGGAATCCAAGGATGATTTCCTGTACCTGTGGTCCAGCATTAGAAAAGCCTGAATATTATGCAATTTTACTGCAGATGTGCCCCATTCAATTTTGAGACTACTTGAAAACCTCGCTGCTTGATGTTTTTACATTTCCCAGTACATGAAATTCCTCCTTTTATACCTCACAATACAAACTGTATCTGAAGCCTGCTAGAAGCTCCCCCAATTAACAATCATCCACATAATCTAATTTTCATACGACTAAGGTTGACAGAACTGTGATCTCAGCGAGTCTGCAAACTCTTACAGGATAAATGATTCTGTTTTAACTGAAATAGACAAATATCAGTCTGATTGTAAGGGCACAAACTTTTATTGGAATCCAAGTACAAACAAATAGACTTGATATAACAAAGAAATTAAACTTCATCACAAAGGACATAACTTACAATAATTACTAATTAAATGTAGTACAAAATCATATGCGGTCTGAAATCTCTGTTTGCTCCTTCAAGTATCCGCACTATATCAAATTATTAAGGAACATATTCCATTCTCCTATTTCCTCAAGGTGTGTAGGATGTACTCAGCATAAAGGTCCCTGCACCATCATACAAACACACCAAATTAAACATCTTCGAGGATTAAACCCTATAACTCCATCCACTAAGACTTCCAACGTGGGTTATATATTTAACGATCTAAAATGATCTAAAGTAAGGACTATATTTTTCACAAAGAGGAGAGAATGAATCTAAAATACCTTTGCAGCTCACATTAAGTCCTTACAAAAATTACACACAGAGACACACAAATGCATACAGATTAACTGTGGCAGGACTTATGGCTTTCGCTTAACTAGCAGCGTCATAAATTAAAGTTTAAGCTTACATGGAGTATTGGATAGCATCATGAGCAGTAGTTGAAGGCAGAAACTCGTCTACTGCGACTTCTTTGTTCTCATTCTTCTTGTCTGAATTATTTGTCAAGAAAATTTCATGATTATACTTTTTGTTCCCCATGTCACTAAATCTTAAATACCCGGATTAAATTAAGGTTTCTCATAAAAAGCTAAAAATTGAAAGATGATAAGGATACAGTCTTCAAAGAAGCGACGAATCTCCTGCAGACGATGAGGGGGAAGCTGATTGAAATCAGTATAGTGGCGATACTCTGGATCGTCAGCACACACAGCAATGATTTTATCATCCCTCTCTCCCTGAGAAAATAAACAAAATTTACTGTCACTAACCTCTAGTCATTACTTTCTTTCTCTAGAAAATAGTTTTTTTCTGTGGGGCATTAGTAGCACCTGATCAATCATAGGCATCAGCCCAATGGCCCTGGCTCTAAGAAAACATCCAGGAAGAACCGGTTCCTGTTCACAGAGTCAATTAATGTTATCTCTTGATTGAATAGAGAAGAAGACTTCTGTTTTTGGATTTAGTGTATATAGTGCATTTTTGACCTACCTGCATGAGGACTAACACATCCATTGGATCATTATCTTCGCACAATGTTCGAGGGATGAAGCCATAGTTATGGGGGTAGACCACCGATGAATATAAGATGCGATCGACCTATGTGTTTATTGGAATCGTGACATAAAAAGATATCAAGGAAATAGTGACCATGTGAATCCAAAGCAATAAATGGACCCCTTCGTGTATAATCAAACAGACTGAAAAAATGTGAACACTGTTAGAAGAGAAGGAATATAATAATTTTTTATACCTTGATGAGACCAGTTTTCTTGTCAAGTTCGTATTTAACTTTACTTCCTTTTGTAATCTCAATAACCTGTACAGTGGCAGTATTCGGATAATAAATCATTAGGTAGTTCATGAGAACTAAGAAGTTGATGACGACATTATTAAACACAATGTTCCGTGAATTTTACTGTATTGTAATCTGGTTTTAAAATGAAGATGAGGAGGTAATTCAGATGAGAGACATGGAAAAAACAATGTCGCAAATTTCCAGAGTAATTGAGGTTACAATTGACAAATTATAAATTATAAATTATAAATTATATCATAGGCCTTTAATGATTTTAGGAACAATCTTAATCTTCCCCTCCTAGACCCTATAAACTTCTTAATCAACATTTCCCATCCAAAGGAGACTGCAGCAGCACCTTTGAGAGAAAAATAAAAAACCTTTCCCGTTCGTGGTGGATATGGAAAAGTTGTTCCTGTATAGATGACGACTTGATGTCAATTTCAACAAATTTATATCATACATCTTAACAGTATGGGTTGCAATAATGAAGAAACCAGTCATCACATATATTATTACTTGGAATCCCTCAGGCCTAACTAAGTTTAAGCTGACACGATGGTGCTTCCAGCACCTCTAATAATGAAACTGGCAATGGGGGGATTATTAGGGATCACAATGAAAAAATGCTTGTTGCTTTTGCCATACATATTGGCAACACAACTAATAATAGAGCTGAACTTTGGGATATTTGTGAAGGACTAATGATTGCTTTAATTTATGAATTAAAAGAAATTCATATTGAAACAGATTCATTCATATACCACCAATATATTTGTAGTGGCCAAATGAAGAATGCAGGAAATTGATTGAAAGGTTTGAAAGGCTTGGATCTCTTTTTGCTTCAGGGAAGCTAATGGGGCTAATATTTTGGCTTAAATGCTAGGAACTTGATTGTCGTTGTATTCTACTCCCCCCTTCCTTTTTGGGCATGTTAATTTCAGATGAACAATGTCGATCCACTCCTAGGAAAGGGGGCCAACATTGTATTCAGCAGATTCAACAAAGCTTCTTTTTGTTTGTTGTTCACAGGAAAAAAAAATAAAAATGATCATAAAAAGGGAACAGATCAGTAGGGCTAAATGAGGCATGCAATAATGGGATTATGTTTGTTATCATGATTAAGGTTAAGGAACTTAATACAGGTTATCTAAGGAACTAATATTTTAGAGAACGTCCATTATATAAGTGTCCAATACAACATATCAAAGGGACCAATCTGCAAAGACCCCGATTGTAATAAATAAGAGTTTTATACCACTTGTTCGACCGCAATTTTCAAAGTAACAGGGTTCAATCAATACAACTTATCTAAGGACTTGGTTTTATAAGGTTCCTATCGCAATAATGATCCAATACAGTGATCTATGGAAAAAAGGGCAATTTACAATCAGGTCATTGTTGACAATTTTTAAACATTTAGGGACAATTTACTATTAGGTCCATTCGTTGTGCCACCAGCGTGGATTTCTACAAGAAGAGAATTAGTGGACCTAAATGTTTAAAATTTGTGAAAATTCCTTTAGTGTTTAAAATTTGTTTGCAAGGGACCTAAGAGTGTTTGTTAAAAAAAAATCAGTGTCTTTAATTAAGTGTAACAAAAGGGTGACCCGCTCTATCTATGGCCAATGTATTCTAATAGATGAATTCATTTTCCTTGATAGTTTTGTTTTACCCACTAAAATTACATGGAAACTTGAAAAGATATGCTGGAACATAACGTGTTGCATATATATGCCGTACTTAATATATATAAGATATTTGCAAATAAATGTAACAGATGCTTGAACAAATACTTTGGATAGGCATAAGCTGAACGATTACATACAACATTGAAAATCTGGGGAGCTCCAGGGCCTGTGCACAAGATATACACACACATTAGATTACCATATCACTTTGTTTGCGAGTTAAAAAAAATTAAATTTGGTAGGCACGTACCTATCTCGAGATCATGCCAAGGATGAGCAGCAACAGATCTCCTTGAGAGAGATGAAAGGATCCTCTCATTCAAGCGGGGTGCACGTTTGTGTTGTGCTTCAGCTCCATTTTCATCGCCCATATTTCTGATCATAACATATTTCCCAAGTCTGTTTAGTTAACATATACAATAGTGGTGGTACTATATACTAGTAATAGAGAGATTTGTTAAAACATGTAAGATGATAAGGTATTGTGCATGATAAATCATCCGAAAAAGAAAAGCAAATCTCCCATCAGCAAAGACAACGTACCTAGTAGTGGATTGGATGAAAAAAACAGGGAGAGAAATGAAATGGGATGCAGTGGAAGAAGAAATTATATAAGGAAGTAGTCAACTCGACGTGATTACAGGAGAGCATAGATAGTGGGCACCCACCCAGTTGTTGATCGTAGACTTTTCGAGATTGTTATTTATTTCTAAGACGAGAACATGGCAATGTGTTTGCACTTGGTTAAGATTTAAAAAAAAAAAAAGACCTGGTCCGGATGCAACTGCTTCTTACCAAAGCTTCATATAATTAATATCAGGCTACAAATTTCAATCACCTCCTCAATCTCTGTGTGGTAGTGGCGTCTATTGCGCTGTGGCCTTAAAACATCGTCAAATGATAAAAACTTCGTTGGTTTTAAATTGAATTGCTATTTAGATGTCAATTTAAAAAAAAATATTAGTTAGATAGGTTTTCAAGCTTTTTAAATTATTATTATTATTTTATAAATATTTCAATATTAATTTAGGACTCGGATAAAATGACTTACAACGACATTTCTAATATTAGTGCATATTATTTTTCCATAAATTCTATGAATTAATTAGGTTTTACATTAAAATTACAGGAACATGACGATAAATGCTTCAACTTTACTAAATGTTGTTTCTAAATCCCCTAGTTTTTTCCCCACTCATGAGTTCTTTGGTTTGATTGACAAAAACTACTCCTTTATGAGGTGCCGAAACCCCGATGTTGGGTTCAAAACCTGTTGTTGCAGATTGGGTTGACCGACTTTAATGTCATCCTAACACTAACAATTTTAAATATGTGATTGAAAACAAGGGCGGAGGCAGGTGGGGGCATGAGCCCCCACGTTTTAAAAAAAATAAAATAATGATTTTGTAGGTAAAAACTGATTTTTTATAAAAAGTAGGGTAAAAATGTAAATACCTTAAACCTTTAACTTAAAACCCTATTTGAAACAGCAGGACACCCACTTTGATAAAAATCCACGCCGTTTTCAGCCTTACCCTTCTTCCATTCTTTCTTCCAAGTTCCAATCTCTTCTTCTCTCAATAGCTTCTCTCCACTCCATTCTTCTTCCATTAATTTCCATTAAATTCGTAAGCATTCTTCTAATTGTAAGCTGAAGCAGCATTTGTAAGTTGAAGTAGCAACAAGTAGCGACAGTAGGCAGGGGTAACAACATACAATTTATTGATTGTTGAAATTTTGTTAGGTAAGAGTTTAACTTAATTATTTAATTTTCTATATATAAATATTATTCTATGATTCCTGAAATTTATTAATTGGTGTATTTTAGGGATAAAATTGTTGAAATTTATTGCTTATTAATTGGGATATTTAGGGATAAAATTGTTGAAATTTATTGCTTATTAATTGGGATATTTAGGGATAAAATTGTTGAAATTTATTGCTGAATTTTAGGGATAAAATTATTGAATTTTAGGGCTGAATTTTTTATGGTTGAATTTTGTGTTTTAACAGTTAACTCATGGAGAATTATTTTAAAAGAAAATGCCTCAACATCCACATCACCTACTAATATTGAGAGCAATGTAGCACATAAATCTATGTTGCATGATATCGAGGTTGATCCGGCATTGCAAACTCCAATTTCTCATGAAAATCCTAATTTGGAGGACAAAATCCGTAGAGCCTATTTACAGAAAGGTCCTTGTCAACCTTGTGGTCATAACTTTCCATATAAAACTATGGAAAAACAATTGAAGAGTTTCAACCCCGCTTGGTTCAATGAATTCTCTCCTTGACTAGAATATAGTGTTACTACTAATGCCACATATTGTCTATGCTGCTATCTTTTCAATCCAAATACGAGTGACAAAGCAGATGACTTTGTGGGTGAAGGGTTTTCAAATTGGAAAAGAAGAAGAAAGATTTAATGTTCATATTGGAAGTCCTAATAGTACTCATAATCAAGCGTTGAGAGCATGTCAAGGTTTAATGGATCAAAATCAACACATTGAGACAATTTTCTTCAAGCAATAAAAAAATTAAAAGTGATTACCGAACCCATCTATGTGCTTCAATCAATTCCATTTGATTTATTTTACGCCAAGGAATTGCATTTCGTGGTAGTGACGAATCAGAAGAGTCCAACAATAGAGGGAACTTTCTTGATCTGATGAAATTTTCATGCAATCTAAATGTGGATATTAAAGCCGTTGCAATGAAGAATGCGCCTTCAAACGTAATATTGACATCACCAGATATTCAAAAAGATATTATTCATTCTATTGCTAGTGACATTGTTGACTTTATCATCAAAGATATTCATTTTTTGCAATTTTAATTGACGAGTCCCGTGATGTATCGGGAAATGTGCAAATGACCATTGTTTTACGATATGTAGATAGGAGTGGACAAGTTATGGAGCGTTTGATTGCTGTAAAACATGTTGGGGATACAACAGTTATGTCGCTTAAATTGTCGATATATAGTTTATTTGCAAGACTTGGTTTGAGTATTTTGAGACTACGTAGGTAAGGTTATGATAGGGAGAGTAATATGCGAGGCGAATTTAATGGTCTCAAAACACTTATTTTGCAGGAGAATAACTGTGATTTTTATGTTAATTGTTTTGCTCGCCAATTACAGTTGGCTCTTGTTGTCGTGGCAAAGAAAGACGATGATATTATGACTCTTTTTACGTTGGTTTCAAGTGTTGTTAATCTAGTTGGATCCTCGTGTAAACATCGTGATATTCTTCGTGAGCAACATCTTGAAAAGATTAGTAGTGCAATTAACAAAGGTGAGATTCAAAGTGGGAAAGGAAAAAATCGAAGTACCTCTTTACAACGTCCCGGTGACACTCATTGGGGCTTAGTTAGCTTTATTACCATGTTCTCCTTCGTAATTGGTGTTCTTGAGATTATAGAAGTGGATGCAATTAGGCAAGAGCATAGATATGAGGCAAGGGTAGCCATGGATTTGATGCATACTTTTGACTTTATTTTTAGTATGCTTTTGATGAGAAATGTGTTGGGATTTGCAAATGAATTATCAAAGGAATTGCAAAGGAAAGATCAAGATATTGTGAATGCCATGTCTTTAGTTAGGGTATGTAAGCAAAGAATACAAATGATGAGGGATGATGGATGAGACTTATTTCTTGATGAAGTATCTTCCTTTTGTGAGAATCATGAAATTGAAGTACCCAATATGAATGGTGCAATCTTTGCCAATAAACGATCACAACATAAAGCGACGAAGAAGACTAACTTGCATCATTATCGTCTTGAATTATTTTGTACGGTCATCGATTTGCAACTTCAAGAGCTAAATGGTCGTTTCAATGAGGTGAATTCCAAATTACTTCTTTGTGTGGCATGTATTTGTCCCGATGATGCATTCGTTGCTTCTGATAAGGAAAAGTTGATTCGTCTTGCCCGGTTATATCCAAATGAATTTTCAAGCTACAACCTTATTGAACTTGATATGCAACTTAGAACTTATATTCTTGATATGCGATCTAGTCCGCCCTTTAAAGGATTGAATGAAATTTCTTCTCTCTAAAAAAAATGGTCGAGACAAAGAAAAATGAGGTGTTTCCATTGGTGTATTTGCTTATGACCTTGGCGTTGATCTTACCCATAGCAACGACATCCGTGGAGAGACCATTCTCGACTATAAATATCGTAAAGACTTCATTGCACAATAGGATGGAAGATTAATGGATGAATGACACCATGATTGTATATGTCGAAAAAGATGTTTTTAATGAAATAGATGATGATCTTATCATTCAACATTTTCAAAAAATGAAAAGTCATCGAGGTCAATTGTAATTGTAATCGTGCCAAAACATTTCAATCGAATATTAAGTCTTTTTTTGTGTTATGCTCATTATTTTTTTAGCCCCCACATCGAATAATTCCTGGCTACGTCCCTGATTGAAAATTTGTTGTATATATTAGGATATGGGCGCCATAGACTTTTTAGAATGTTCTCGTTGTTTTGTGATGTTTAAAGATTAACGCAACTTCGAGGATATTTACGGATTTTCCACCGCTTGATATCATCTAAACATCTGGAATGTTTTTGGTACTCTCGCACCACTTTTATTGTCATTATTAGGTTTTCGAATTAAAATTTATTGAAAGTTAGAAAGTTATTATATTTAGTGGAAAGTTTGTGTTTATACCTAATCGATTTGTTGATGTGCCTAATATTGAAAAAAGTATATACATTTTTTTTTGTTATTCTAATATGATTTTTTTATACTTTGCTTCGGCTACTTGTATTATTATTATATGCTTTGGGGGAATAGTGATTGATTGCTTAAGAAGTATTGTACTCACCGGAGATTTTTATGATTATATCTAATATTATAATTTAAAAGCGGACTCTCCTTTTCGTCCTTCACCATATGTACAGTAGTAAATATTGTTTGGCTTCTCTCACAAAAAGATGAAATAATATCCGAGCTACATTTAAGAGTCCACTTATTGACTATCTGACTCCTTCATTTCATATCAAACTTAGTCTATTCATTTTCCATCAAAAGATGAACCACATCTTTGCTATTCACTTCCTTTTATGAGACCCATTCATTTCATAGTAAAGCCCTTCTAACCATTTTTCCCTATCCATTTTACTTTATTATTGCCACTTTTTCGAAAGCATCTAAAAATGGAGTTTATAAGTGTGAGTTAATAAAATATCACAATAAACGAAACCATGAAAATAATCACAAAGAGCAGAAAGTAAAAAACATCAGACGCACAACAACGATATTGAAAATGCGGTGCGATACCAATCAACTTAATTCACAAATTTTCTAGGAAATCCAAATACACTTATTTAATTAGGTGTCTAAATTTGAACAAACCAAATTCAATTTTAGTTCAGCCCCTAAACATGCATCTAAGTGACATAAATCATTCTAACCAAGCATGAAAATTAAAGACGACCGATTCAGGAAAAAACCCATTTCGAGTAAAACCTTTTATAACACTTTGAAAAGTTTAAAAGACCATTGACTTACATACAACCTGATAATCGCTGACAAGTGTAATGCACGGTATCTTCGTCAAACCTTCAAAGCTACGAGAGACAGCGAAATACCCTCCAGGTGTCGGTTCGTCGTCTTCGGCTCGTCCACACGCAGAATGACTACGCTCGGTATCCACCGATGAGATATGGAGATGCCTTCTCCACAAAGGTTGAATCACAACAAAACTCCCAACAAAACTATGTTTTGATTTTCATAAAACAACTCACACAAAAAGCACTGGGATTTTTGAATTATAAAAACAAATTTTGCACCCTCAAAAAATGTGTTGGAGAATAAACAAAAATAGTCAAAATGTATTTTGTTAAAACCAGTTTTTTCTCCACACGAAAATCAGAAGTCTAAAACCCTTTAAATAATAAAATTTAAGGCGATGAAATGTCAGAATAAACTAGCTCGTTCGAACAAAAAATGACGTCGTTCGAGAAAGATTTGATCTCGTTCGAACGACATTATAAACGTTTCCAAAAATGCCTCAGTCTTTTATAAATCTTGGACACTTTAAAACTTAAGACTCTTTTCGAGATCAGAAGCCTTTATCCAAAACTTTTATGATTAAAATCATTTAAAAACATTTCAAAAATAATTTTTCATAAATAGAAAAATAGTTTATTTTTTTCAAAAATATCCTAACACTTTTTATGTAAAATGCAAATGGAACTAAAACATAGTTACCAAATTTGTTCTTGTTGGGCATGATTGTTGAAGTCGTCTTGAAATTCGGATTATCAATTGTAGATGTAAGCCTCCCAATTCTTCGACAAACTTGTAGTGGTATACGACATACTAAATGTGACGGACAATGTCCTTACAAATCTCCCCCTATGTCTCAGCCAGTACAAAATAAAAATATTCGAATTATCAATCAAAATATGAATTATACAAATCTACCCTCCCATAAAATCAAAGATGGAAAGATAAACTAAACAAGACTTTAAACTTTTTCAAACTTCACTTCAACAATAAACTTTTTAAAACTCCAAGTTTTTCTCATCAGGGTGTACAATCCAAACATCTTCAATCGTACCTACACACATGAGACAAAGCAAAAACCACATGATGTATCGAGTTTGAAATGATATAAGCATAAACATGAAAGCATAATCAAATCTCCCCCATACTAAAACTCCACCATAAATCATAATTCATTCTCCCCCTTTTTATTTGTCCGAAATAGACAAGGAAAAGAATAAACGAAATAAATCAAATCGGGGTGTCACGGTACACAAGGTAAACAAACTATTTTTGAATTTTTTGATTTTTCATACAAAAAAGTAAAAATGATGTTAAAAAAATCACACACCATGAATTTACACTAAGATAACCAAATCGGGGATACTGAATGAATGGGTGTGAACAGATTCGATAGGAAAATTAACTCAATCATATAATATATGCAAGATGCATAAGTGTACTACTAACGAATGAACATAAAAAATAGTCCTTTGGTGTAAAATTGTTGAATTTACATGACATCGTCTTAATCATATCAACAAATTAAAGTATAAATGATTTCCACACCAATAACGTCTAAAAAGATTTCATGCTTTTTCAAGACTTTTTAAGGATGTGCAAAGCCGTTTTAATTCTCCAACCAAACTCCCTCATATATATTTTCTTTTCGAGGTGATCTAAATTCTCGAAAATTGGAGAATTGGTGAATAAACCTAATGGCCCATAATTGGCATATATTTATTTTTATTACCATGCAATTTTTTTGGGCGCTTTTAAACCTCTTTGGACCCCGGATAATTAAAATACCTCAATTTTTTAGGTTCTTTTAAACGGTCGCTTTATCGCAAAGGAAAAATGAAATACCTTTCGCATCCCTTTTCTGTTTTCAAAATTCACACAAAGGGCAAACGGTAAAAACATGCACACCTTTTATTATCTTATTTTTTTTCATTTGATTCATTTTAATAGACAAAATTGAGATGAAAACACGTAACTAACATGTGATTTGAAAAGAATAAACGTCAAACAAATCCGTGCATGTGTGAAATAAAGGACAAATATAGTCAATCATGTAGATAGTAACACTATATCATCTCAAAGACTCCAATATTTGTAAAGCACATGAATGACACAATATATTGTCTCAAAACACTATCAAACAGTCACATGGATATGATATGAAGTTATGACTTGGTCATCCTCAGTGTGCATTCATATAAGGTGCAAACAAAATACAAAACTCTTTTTGAGTTTTTCAAACTTTTTCAAAAACAAAAATTCAATACAAAAAGTATACATGTCATAACACTAGCAAGAATATATCAAGAAGCAAAACTAGCGTATGAAAATCATGCAAACACAATCATCTATATGATATGGCAAGAGAAGAATCATGTGCAAGCAAACGGGAATCAACTTGTCTAAAATCTAGTGCCTCTAAAAGTGATTTCCTAACCCAACTAGATGTGAAACGTCCTGTGGGGTTTTTGGGAATCACAAGAACACCAGACATAAAATTCCTAGGAGCTCTTCGAAGATCAAAACAGAAATGCCTAAGGTGACATTTCCTACCACAATATGAACATGTGTAAACGGGTGGAATTACACTTTAGGGTTGACCTTTTCTAATATCCTCGAAAATGGTTGACCCTCTAAAACAAACTAGGGTTTTGGCTTTAACACTAGAAGCATGTGAACAATATGAGCCATTACCATCACTACACAAACTACTCGAGTCTTTCAAATTATTTTTCAACTTCAAAATTTTAGACTCAAGCAACGAATTAGACTCTGCCAAAGTTAGGGATTTCTTTTTCAAGTTATCAATTAAATTCAACCGTTTATCACACTCATCCTCAATTAAAACAAACTTTTGACTAAGAGTCTTTTCATGTGCCGTAAGATCATCGATTAATTTTTTACCCTCGACGACACAAACGGGATTCCTACAAATTGTTTAAGTGCTTCAATTCTTTTTCTAAAACTAGGACTCTCTCATCACTATCCTTTTTGGACAATTTTAAAGCATTAAATTTATGGTCCAAGGAAACAAATATTTCACAATAAAAATCTCTTTGATTTTGAACCATTTGCAAAAGATCCAAAGCGGATTTAAAACGAGAACTTTCTTTTTCCAAAAAATTAATTCTTTTCACAAACGTCAAATTCAAACAATTTAAATCATCAAAACTTTGATTCGAGCCAACAGTTGGGGGCATCAAATTAGATAAATGTGCCATTGAAAATTTCGAAAAAATTTCACAAAAAATGATTTTTCAAACAAAACCAATATCACACAAATATGCAGAAAACAAGGATCAAACACAATAAATTAGCATGACCCGCTCTGATACCAATTTGAAAATTCGGTGCGATACCAGTCAACTTAATTCGAAAATTTTCTAGGAAATTCAAACACACTTATTTAATTAGTGTCTAAATTTTAACAAACTAAATTCAATTTTTGTTCAGCCACTAAACATGCATCTAAGTGACATAAATCATTCTAACTATGCATGAAAAATAAAGACAACCGATTCAGGAAAAAAATCCTTTCGGGTAAAACCTTTTACAACACTTTGAAAAGTTTACAAGACCATTGACTTACATACAACCTGATAATCACTGACAAGTGTAATGCACGGTGTCTTCGTCAAACCTTCAAAGCTACAAGCGACAACGAAATACCCTCCAGGCCTCCGTTCGTCGTCTTCAGCTCATCCACACGCAGAATGACTACGCTCGATATCCACCGATGAGATATGCAGATGCCTTCTCCATAGAGGTTGAATCACAACAAAACTCCCAGCAAAACTATGCTTCAGATTCCATAAAACAACTCATACAAAAAGCACTGGGATTTGTGAATTGTAAAATCAAATTTTAAACCCGAAAAAAATGTGTTGGAGAATAAATAAAAATACTCAAAACGTATTCTGTTAAAACTAGTGTTTTCTCCACACGAAAATCAGAAGTCTCACACCCTTTAAATAATAAAATTTAATGCGGTGACGTTTCGTAATAAACCAACTCGTTCGAACGAAAAATAATGTCATTCGGGCGAGATTTGATCTCGTTCGAACGAGACTTGATGTCGTTCGAACGACATCATACACGTTTCCAAAAATGCCTCAGTATTTTATAATTCTCTTACACTTCAAAACTTAAGATTGTTTTCAAGATCAGAAACCTTTATCCAAAACTTTTATGATTAAAATCATTTGAAAACATTTCAAAAATAATTTTTCATAAATAAAAAAATATTTTATTTTTTTCAAAAATATCCCAACACTTTTTATATAAAATGTAAATGGAACTGAAACACATTTACCAAATTTGTACTTGTTGAGCATGATTGTTGAAGTCGTCTTGAAATTCGGATTGTCGATTGTAGATGTAAGCTTCCCAATTCTTTGACAAACTTGTAGCGATATACGACATACTAAATGTGGCGGACAATGTCCTTATAGATATACGTGGTTCGGCAACTTGCCTATATCCCCGGAGATGTTACTTGTTCTTATTAAGTGTCTCTCAAAATCTTAGGTTTCAGTCCCTTTTTCCCGGGTCATGGTGTAGATTTTATAGATATTCTTTCACAGAAGTTGAGTCGCATAAGGAACTTAATAATCACGTTGTATATACATAAAAATACCTCAATATGTCTTCTCAGATTATTGATAATTGATTTGAATATATCCTTAAGTCTTTTATTGTATATTAAATACTCATCTGCTGGTCAAACATTTGATTTGGGTCGAGCACCCCTTTAGCGGCTTGGGATTATTTGGCTACTCTAATTGACCATATTAATGTGACACCTCGCCTAATAAAATACCGGGCGATCACTCTTATATTAAATTAAAATAGGAGTCTCATATGGATCATTCTTAGCATCACTATCGAAAATCCATTGAATTACTAATAACCTATCAGGCCAGTGTCAAAATTTTACTTAACTATTCTTTTTCAATGACTATAATTAAAAACATCCACACAGTTTTGCGTAAGTGAAACTGAAATAAAATAAAATAACCGAACACTCGGTCAAAATTATACAACCATATCGAATGCTATGCTAAAAGAATAAATAAATGCAATTGGTCCATTGACCCGAATGTTTATACAATACCTCCTATCTAGAGTATAAGAATGGAAGTGTCTATCGAGAACCTGCACGCATCCACAGCTGCTGCAGTCGACGTTTGACTCGAAAGAAGTGTCATCCAGGCGTCCCTGTGTCTGGACACCTATATATATATATAACAAGAAAGGAAAAGTAGATAAACGGGTAAGATCCCGAGTTTGAAAAATATTTAGTAAGTGCATAAATGCCTATTTTTTTTAAAAGGTTTTATCTCATATTTAAGTTTGGTATCGCACTCCCATGAGATACCCCTCACCTCTCTTCTATTAGTGCACACTTAACTCACCCTAACAAAATACCCTAGTCAAGCTATCCCGCCTAACTAGTCTAATTTACCCATCTACTAGAAACCTATACATCCCAAGTACTAAGGGTTAAACTTCCCTCAATTCTCAACACTGCACTAAGTTTGTGCGTGGGGTGTCTCGCGAAGCGAAATCCAAATAAGGAACCCCCCCAATACACTAATACATGGCAGGGTTAGTGGTAAAGATCCATTAGGCCCGTAGTACAAAACTAATGTATGTATATATACTATACAACGACATATATAACATACTTACATTAATATACATAATTCAATTTACATCCGGATAATATCTCCCGGACTGAGGTTTACTTTACATTTATCTACAAAATGTTTACCAATACTTTTATATTTCAGAACTTTCTATTTGTGACACCCCGCCTAATTAAACCTTGGGTGATCAAGCCTTATTTTAATATAAACATGTTTCTTAAATGGTTCATTCTTAGCATCACTGTCGAAAGCCTTTTTAAATAATACTAACCACCTAAATGAAATTAAAACGGGTGCCAAATTTTATCTTTCTTAAACAACAAAATAATCCAAACCACACATTACTAAAACTAGATATGAATATGCAGTATAAAAATAATCTGAAACCATTTAAAGTCTTGCCGTAAACCACGGCCCAAAAAGACAACTACAAATCCATAACTAGAATAAACTGTAATAGAAACGGTGGAACGACATGTTCCAACAAGAATAATAAAACTGAGATCCTGCACTAGAACTGAAAAAGAGGAAGCGTCTAAACAATCCTTGCAACCTCCACACTGGCTGCAGCTCCCAAATCTCTGACATGAATCAAGCTGGGTGTCCTTGTGGCTGGGCACCTAAAAGGTTTTTAAAATTTTACATAGCAAGAGTTAGTACTCAAAACATTTGAAAATATTTTGCAAGCGGTTAACACAATTAAGTTATTGATTACACATATTAAGGTTTCGCACGCTCCCTTGAACTTCCTCAACTCTCTTACGTGATACGTAACTATCAAGGGTACTTAGCCTACCTAGTTATACTTCCCATAACCGTAGTTAACTCATTTACCGTTCGTTTTCCTTAATCTTATAATAATTTCATTATGCCCAAAATTATTACTAAGACATTCACATATCATTTCATTGTCTACTATTCTCAATTTGTAGATTATGCATATAGAAACATTTTGTCCCACAACAATGTATTTAATATTAGTTACCTCTAATATATCCTTTTATTACACACAAAGGACCCTTGGCTCGGAATAATTCATCGACTCCAAGTGAAAGTTGGTTCGGAATGATCCATCGACCCCAACTATCTACAAATATAAATATATACACATATTATGGTTCGGGACTCTTTCATCGCGGCACCAGTTCAAAGTTTTGTTCGGCATTAACATCGACCCCAAATATATAATAACTTTATGTTAGTTCGGAATGTCACATCGACCCTAACATAATTAGTTTAGGTAATATTCTCTTAACCCAAACCTATTTATATAGATATAGTAGGTACACACTCGACCTAATAAATCATACCCGTACGTAATATATTTTTCTTATATTCTCCGTACTTATTAATTATAATTTCTCACTATTGTATTTATTCGAGTATTCGCGTAACTCTAAGGGTCCTAGTTACCCCTCCCTTCATTCAGTAGTTAAGTTAATTTTAACCTACTGGTATTTTCTTTCCGGAATTAAGTCTCACTCTTTCCGTAATTAAATTAACCATTTCAACTCACGGCTAAGTCAATCGTTCTATCGTCATTCCATTTCTCCAACATTCCTACTCAATCATTAGTGGAGGAACCTAATGGTACACCTACTGGTAAATTCCAAGTCCCCTCATAGGAAAAATATCAATTCTAAGGTTTCCATTAAGTAACGGCATTTAAGGAAATTTCTACACAAATTTTCAATAGTTCAGACAGGGTCGATCGATCGAAGGAAGATGGTCGATCGATCGACTGCTTCAATCGATCGACATTCAAGGGTCGATCGATCGATCGAGCAGTGACAGACCCAGTTCATCTTCTTCCTACGGGTTTCACCATTGTTACATCTCTAACTTTCATGATAAGCCATCTTATTCACAACCAACAATTTCTAATCATTCCTACATGTTCTGGGATGATTACTAATGATTTAAAACAACAAAATCATTATAAATCTTGGCCAAATTCACTGAAAATCTCTCTAATATTTAAGAACCCTAAAACTGCATTCTTTATATTTTTCATCAAACTTCCAGATTTTCATACGAATTTCTCATCAAGTTTTCTATGATATAAACATACTTGGCAATTCAAAAACGTCCTACATGCAAATCCTAATCAATCATGGATTATTATCGATTGTTTGTTCCCAAGAATATCATAAAAATCATGTTCTTCCTCAAGCTTAAACATGGGTATTATAACTCAATTATTTTGCAATTAACCACTTGCCTTAAGATTTGTAGGGTCTGATTTCGTGGTTGTTGGTGATGATTGATGATGTTGGTGCCTTAATCCTTCTTCCCAACAATCTTTGTGGTGAAATCTTCCTAAGATGATTCCTCCTTCATTCTTGCCTAAGGAATTTGCCTCTCTCTCTCTATCTCTAATGGCTATGGTGTCACTCTCATTGTCTAACCCTAGCCACCACTCTTATAATCAGATTTAGGGTTACAAAAATTCGTAGGTCTTCTTTCCCATAATTGTAAAGAGACCAAAATGCCCCCGAATGGTCCCCGTTTAGCCCTAAAATGACCCGGCACTCAACTAGTACCCCCGGGTACACTATTTTGACTAATTCGACCCTTTCGGAATCAACCGTGGACTCTAAATTATCATTTGAGTCTCGTAAATATTTTTCTACTCTCATCCTTAATTTTGTCGAGTTACATCCGGTACGTCCATATAGTCACTAGACCGTACATATTAACATTGAAAATTTATATTCACCTTAGTAAATTTTCTATAACACATATTCATCTTTATTAACATAATATCTATTTAAATTACTCTACTCGCGTAATTTAAATCAAACATATTTAATCACATTAAATTACTCTACTCACGTAATTTAATTAAAGCGTATTTAATCCCATTAAATTACTCTACTTACGTAATTTAGGATTTAGCAGAATTACGGGGTGTTACACTATTTCCCTTCTTAAATCCAGGAAATATATTTAAAGCAAGTTTTATTATCATAAAAATGCTTCACTGTTTCATAACATACCATTTCCCTTCTTACATCGAGGAAACATGTTTAAAAGCCAATTTTATTATCATAAAAATTCTTTTCATACCATATGCTTCCATTTCCCTTCTTCCATCTGAGAAGTGTTTCCGAAGCCAATTCATTTATCCCATTTCTCTTCTTCCATCCGGGAAATGTATTTAAATCCAATTCATTATCGTGAATTGCTTTAACATATCTGAGACCATCCCTCCGGGTTTCCCCACTGGACGCACCCCTAAATGGCTATCATCTTCCATGGCCTATCAAACAAGACAACCTGGGAACCTAACAAATCATTGGGAAGCGATCATATGCCTACGGGATAGTCATGACCACACCCAGAATCACCTAACCAGCGCAAGAAAATATATAATCGCTCATATGGCCTATAGGACTATATCCACCTTGCATTCATTAGCCAGGGGCTTCACCATACACACGCAACTTCCCTTATGATAGCGATTTAGAGAGGTGTGTATCCATAAATTATTATTTATGAAAAATCATTTATCTTTCCATTTTGAAAACATTCATTTTTACATTTTCAAAAGTCACTTACATCATATCATATATATACTTGAATCACATAGTATACACATATACCATATATTCCTCCTCGAATATATAGAAATGGCCATATTTTCCAGTCACATCTAACGATGACTAATAATCCCAAAGATTCTCTCAAAGAATTACAATCATGCATTCATATACGCATGATACTAAACCCAACGTATTTCCTCACTTTGATAAGTAATAAATACCTCAATTCCCTCTACGGATTTATTGAATATCTCCAATTATACCACTTTACACTAATTGAATATATATCTGTATTCTCAATTTCAGCATAATCACCTCATAGGATTTGCCCAACAATAATCCATATAACTATGCTTTCTATATGCATAATTATATAGGCCTAAATGCCCAGTGAAATATTCCAGGGAGTATTCTTTCCTAAACTTAAACTATGTTCGTTCCCCGGGCTATGCCCTACACCAATCCAAGGCATTCTCTTTCATCTAAAGGTTTATTTACCCTCAAAGCCCTCATTTAGGAGCCCCAATATCATAACTAGGATTCTCCCTAAAAATCCCAAATTGTATTTTAACCCCATACTCTTAATGGAGGAAACTAGCAATTTTGACCAAAGCGAATCGATTCGCCCCATTTGGGAATCGATTCGGGTGGGCGAATCGATTCGGCCCCCAATTCGAATCGATTCGGAAAGTGTTCTGCAAACTGGTCCTTAATGGAGAATCGATTCGGTCCAAATCCGAATCGATTCGAACCACTGCAGAGACATAGATCCCCTTAGGCGAATCGATTCGGCCTAGACCCGAATCGATTCGGCCTGTTCGAGGGGCACTGTTTGGGCAATTTTTCAATCTCCAAAACACCCAAAACTCAATCCAATCTCCATTTAAATCATAACTTGGATTTATACCTACAAACTCAAAGTTTTCATATCTCCTCAAGTTCTTTAGAGGTCCTAAGACTCCTTTTGAGAACCCCTAATATTTATCTCCAATAAGTTCTAACTAATGATTTCGATATCGGATAGCTTTTCGTAGAAAAATCACTATAAATCCAAAAAAAAATCAGAAAAATATGTGGCCAGCACCCACACGGCCGCATAAAAAAGATCTACAATTTTTATTCTTTGACCAGGAGCCGAATCGATTCGCATCAAGACCGAATCAATTCGGAAAGATGCAGGTCACTATTCATCGTCTTCTCCGAGACGGTTTCGGCCATTAAAGCTTATCCCAAGCTTTTGTCGCCTCACCCGACGTCCAACAACCTCAACCAACTACAAATACACATATATTAAGGGTTCTAAACATCCTAGAACCCTAAACCACGAATTTATTTGGATTAATTTCTAAGTTTCTCCAATTATGAAATTATAGGGGTTTATTCGTTTTAACTCCAGAAAACCCGTTTTATCCATGAAAACCCAACCCAAAATCTTTAGGGTTTGTTTATACCATACTAAGGTATGAGATATTTATGCAAAAAGTAAATAAAGCAAGTAAACACTTGCCTCGTGGATATAATCCGACGACCTCGAGCCGAATCCCGCGGAGGTTGGCCGGAATCTCCCCTTTTATCCTCTTTTCTTCCTCCTCGCTCTCTTCTCTCTCTTTTCTTTCTTTTCTTTCTTTCTTCCTTCTATTTTCTCCCTCTCTCCCTCCTTTTATAAGGAGAAAAGGGTTTAACCCCTTAAAACCCAAAAACGACTCGTTTACTCAATTACGAGCCAGTTTAACTCTAAAATTTCTCGAAACTCATTTTCGACAATCGGACACTCTTTTCTGACTATCTTGGCCATTCCGAGACTCATGGCGCAGTCAAAATTTCCATTCGAGGTACTTGACCGCAACTCACTATTTTAACCCCACACGACTTAATGCGAGTTTTCCAATTTAAATCTCACCTCGTGTCGCTTTACTCAACAGCGACATATAATTAAAATACCTCGACATATTTACTTAACCCGAAAAGTAAATATATCACCTATCGATAATCATCAAATCCTTAAAAATCCCAAAAATTACCATTCCGGGAAATTCTCCAAATTCGCATTTATACCCAAATATGGAATTTAATTGTCTCCAAAAGGACGGGTTGCTACATACTCCCCCCCTTACAATGGAATTTCGTCCTCGAAATTTGGATACAACCTACACCACCAGTCCTGGAATCGCTCTAAATCCTAATATCTCAAGGGGAACGGTACTAGCTCAATGGTTCCCTACCATATACCATATTGCTACCACGGTTTTAAAGTGGCTCCAATAGCGTCACATTGCACTCATCATTTCTAGTGCCTCACGGCATAAATTTCAAATTTACATACTACGCCCCTTCTATTTCAGGCGGTATATAAACCAACTTACTAAGGTGTTCATACACCTTCTTAACCCGTGCACATCTGCACATCCACTTCGAACGTCGGACACATAACACTCTCTAAATGAGGGTCTCCTTTCCTCGGTGTAATACTCACACATGGGTCCTCCCAACCCGCGAAATTCAATTCTCCTAACCTCGGCACCACTAAATCTACTAAACTTATATCCTACAAATGCTACGATCTATGCGTTACCCTACCTATGCGAAACGAGTAATATCTTAAGTATATCCCTAGTGCTCAAGGCCTCTCTTAACTTCCGACATTTGTTTGGTTTCATGCGTGGGACGTCTCGCAAAAGTGAAATCCAAACAAGGAACCCTCTCGTTACACTACTCCCTCGCGTTGTCGGTCATCGAGATATAGCGACCTAAGGCACACTAGCGGGACGTCCTAATTCCTACCACGCTAACCTACGAATGCATTTTTACTATTCTATCCTTCCGCCCATACGAAAGGAAAACTAACTAATAGAAGTGACCAACTCCCTGAAAGAGCACTACGTACATCGTACCCAAAGTATACTTTCTCAAAATTTTGCCTTTTCACTAAGGCCTAGCCATAATCCTCAAATCAATTTATCTAAGTCCTACTTCACCCACCCACCTGTGGCGAGAGGACCACTTTAGTGCTTTTTCATAGCACAACATTTCCATAAACATACCATCATCACATGGCTCATAGTCTATAGTGGTTCATCCACACTATAAGACTTATCAACAAAACCCACATCCTTGCATCCTATAACATCTCTCCACTCCCGACACCGTTAAGATTCACGTGTGGAGCGTCTCACAAAGAAAAATCCAAACAAGGAACCTCTCCATACACTCCTACTTAACTTTGTCATTCATGGAGGTCCGTTATTTGAAACATGCAATCGGGATAACCCTATCCCCCTTTCTAACAAAAGGGTGGTCTGAACTCCTATCTCTAACTAGGATCCACACCACTAAGCGCATCGCACTACACTCAGTCTCTGCGCAAACAATAATGAGCTTAAACTTACAACTCAACAAACAAGTCATGCGGGCCTTAAATCATATAGATAAGGTCGCCACACACTCACATCATAATAATGAAGCCTCTTCTCATCGAGGTTCCATTTACCCATAACAATAAAGGCGAACTCAACCTGTATCCAGGTGAAATATCGCAACAACAACCTGTTCCCTCCAGGAACCGCGGACACGATAGTCTTGCCATCCTTAGCCTGCTATCGCTCTTATAATACCATTACGTATTATACTCCCATATTACCATACTCGTATAATACATATAAAACGAGTAGTACCAACCAAATATATATATATATTCACAATATCAACACCCACTTTTATAGCGAATGCAGAAAGTAAAACTCCGCTACCGCGGAAAAACACATAATCCTACATTATATAAGGTTATCGAGACCGCCAGAAACTCAAATTACACACACAAGTCTAGGGCTAGCGAACACCGCGACTTTATCTAGTCACACAAAATATACATCCTCCTTCTGAGGTAAAACTCATAACAACATCTTCGCCTTTATCCACCGTCGGCCTCTGACCGATCCTTTCGTGTATAAGCCAAAACAACACTCTTCTCATTCTTGCTGAATCACGGGGACTCACGGTTAAAAATATCCATAAGATCCCTTTTCGAATCCTTACTTCATTGGGAAATTCAACTTTAGTACCAGACTCTACTACAGCGGTACTCATAACTACTATACTTTAGTAGTCGTTGAGACAATCCTTAGCGAACACTACAAAGGAAATGACCTCTACTACGGTCCTCATTCCCGACTTCTACCAGCTGCTACAGCTAAGCCTCACCTCCTGCTGTCATCCAAGCCTTGCACACGAATCTCAAACGAGAGCATAAAAGATTTCTATAATCTTATAATATGGAAGGAGAACGAAATCTCACAAGAGAAATCATCAATCCTAATCCTGAGGCTCTATAAAAAATCGAGAGCAACGCTAAAAGCATAGTACGTCCGCACAGATTTCTAAGGACACTAGAACCTGATGCTCTGATACCATCTGTGACACCCCGCCTAATAATATACCGAGCGATCACTCCTATATCAAGTTAAAAAAGGAGTCTCATATGGATCATTCTTAGCATCACTGTCAAAAATTCATTTAATTACTAATAACCTATCAGGTCGATGTCAAATTTTACTTAACTATTCTTTTTAAACGACTATAATTAAAAACATCCACACAGTTTTGCGTAAGTGAAACTGAAATAAAATAAAATGACCGACCACTCGGTCAAAATTATACAACCATATCGAATGCTGTGCTAAAAGAATAAATAAATGCAACTGGGCCATTGACCCGAATGTTTATACAGTACCTCCTATCTAGCGTACAAGAATGGAAGCGTCTATCGAGAACCTGCATGCATCCACAGCTGCTGCAGCCGACGTCTGACTCAAAAGAAGTGTCATCCAGGCGTCCTTGTGTCTGGAAACCTATATATATATATATAACAAGAAAGGAAAAGTAGAAAAACGGGTCAGAGCCCGAGTTTTAAAAATATTTAGCAAGTGTATAAATGCCTTATTTTTTTTTGAAAAAGGTTTTATCTCATATTTAAGTTTGGTATCGCACTCCCATGAGATACCCCTCACCTCTTTTCTGTTAGTGCACACCTAACGCACCCTAACAAAATACCCTGGTCAAGCTATCCCGCCTAACTAGTCTAATTTACCCATTTACTAGAAACCTATACATCCCGAGTACTAAGGGTTAAACTTCCCTCCATTCTCAACACTGCACTAAGTTCGTGCGTGGGGTGTCTCGCGAAGCCCAACTCCGGTTGGTCGGGATCAAATTACCACCAACTCCGGTTGGTCGGGAAATACATACGACAACTCTGGTTGATCGACAATATAATTACCACCAACTCCGGTTAGTCGGGAAATATATACGACCAACTCCGGTTGATCGGCAATATAATCTCTTCCAACTCCGGTTGGTCGGGATCAAATTACCATAACCTTTGGTTGGTTGGAAAAAAAATACGATCAACTCCGATTGATCGGCAATATAATCTCTTCCAACTCCGGTTGGTCGGGATCAAATTACCACCAACTCCGATTGGTCGGGAAGTACATACGACCAACTTCGGTTGATCGGCAATATAATTACCACCAACTCCGGTTGGTCGAGAAATACATACGACCAACTCCGATTGATCGGTAATATAATCTCTTCTAACTCCGGTTGGTCGGGATCAAATTACCACTAACTCCGGTTGGTCGAGAAATACATACGACCAACTCCGATTGATCGGAAATATAATCTCTTCCAGCTCCGGTTGGTCGGGATCAAATTTCCACCAACTTCGGTTGGTTGGGAAACAAATATGACCAACTCCGGTTGATCGGAAATATAATCTCTTCCAACTCTGGTTGGTCGGGATCAAATTACCACCAACTCCGGTTGGTCGGGAAATACATACGACCAACTCCGGTTGATGGGAAATATAATCTCTTCCAACTCCGGTTGGTCGGGATAAAAAATGCCACCAACTCCGGTTGGTCGAGAAATAAATATGACCAACTCCGGTTGATCGAAAATATAATCTCTTCTAACTCCGGTTGGTCGGGATCAAATTACCACCAACTCCGGTTGGTCGGGAATTAAACACGACCAACTCCGGTTGATCGGCAATTCAATAACCACCAACTCAAGCTGGTCGGCATTCAATTACCACCAACCCCGGTTGGTCGGCAATTTAAAAACCAAACAAGACATTTTTGTCTTTCTAAAGATATACATACATGTTCATCAGTAAATAAAAGTGATATTCTATAAAATATTTCCAAACCAATGACAATGAAATTGCAAAGAAAACTAAAAATTTCTTCATTAAAACCAGAACAAATTACATATGATATAAATTACAGATCGCATGTGATATCAATTGAACAAATTCTACTCTATGGGTTTTTTCCCCTCTTCCTTTGACACAGGGTCTACCCCATCTCGAGGATCATCAAGACTATAAGGGGAATTTATAAAATTCAGATCTTGCAGCATTCTGACGTTCATTATAGATGGACGGTCAAGTAGGTTTTCTGGGCGAGATATTTCAAAATTTGAATGAAGACTATAATCATCAAGATACTTGGAGATTAATATGCGAGGAATGGCTCGGGCTGGAATCTAACTAAGGTCAAGCTTGAAAGGAGGCACTGGTAGATCAAGAACCCCAGGAGTATAGTAATCCCACAAAAAATGACCTCTCTCCAATTTTAAAACACAGAGAGCATTCAACCAACCCTGTTTATACCATTCGTTGTTCGGCTGTTCTAAACGAGTATCAAGATGACAAAGTGCTTCATTATAACCAACAATCTAAAACTCTCTAGTCTATTTACCTTTGTCCCAACCAGTGCTGAAGGACTTTTTAACAAAATTTCTTCTTTTTGCCTTCTCCGAGGAAGTCCTCTCAATAAGAAGTTCCTCGGCAGCCTTTAATTTCCCTTCCACCTCCTATTTTTGACGATCAACACCATGAAGTCTACCAACTTCCTCTTCAGTAGTTTTGAGCTTATTCTCAAGCTCTTCAGCATTCTCTCGATCTCTCTCTTGATCAACGGATTTAACCTGCTTCTCCCAAGCAACTTTATTTTCCTCATACTTCTGATGAGAGTCTTTCAAAGACTGGGTTAATCCAGTAAAAGCCTTTTCCACTCCATCCGAGGAACTGGAGGCCCTGATGGCTTCATCCCTTTTTACAATGTTGTTGAAGCACGTTACCAGCTGAGAAAAGAAATAACTTTAAGTCAATGTATGAACATAGCATTAGAAAATAAAAGGCTTAGATCAATAATACTTACTGAGGCAATGTGTTGAACAGATAGAGCAGTAACTCTCTCACGAGTGAGAGAATTTTCAATGTCAGGGACCTCTGGGATAGTCCAAGATTTTACTAAGCCCACAGCGGAGCTCAAAGGAAGAAAAGTTGAAATACCACCTTCAACAGTTGATGATTGAGATACTGGTTCAACAAGTCTCTCAGAAAGATTTTTCTTTAACCTCCTTGGAGGAACAAGAACATTCTCAACTAAGGATGTTGTCTTAGCTGGTGATATGACAATAACCTTACTAGGAGGAGTAATGGCAACAATCTTGCTTGGAGCCACAGGGGGCCTTTCAACGATCTTGCTCGGAGCCACAGGGGGTACCTTTACAGTCTTTATCCCCTCTTCTGGGACATATTTTTTACTTCTCTTTGCCTCCATAGCAGGAGAATCAGACTTGTCGAAAAAGGAAGGAGCTTTTCTTCCCTTCATTATGTCACCAATAGGAATATTTGACTGAAGAAGAACCTTCCACACTAGTATCAGCAGCTGGTATTTGGCCAATATCAACCACCACTGGACGAGCAGTAAAAGATGAAGTATACTCTTGTACTGTAACAAATAAGAAGCAGATCTAATGTGTTCCTTGGCCACAGACTGATGCAAACTCCAACTAAGTTTCAAATGCTTTAAATTAACGTCATTTTTTCCTTGGGAGACTTTCTTTTGCTGTCAACTGCAAATAATCAAAAATAAATGTTAGTGATACATTTTATCAAATAAAAAGAAAACAAGATTTCAAAGAATAAAAACTACATATCCCATTGCCATAAGGAGGACATCTAGGACCTTGGTATACATCATCTCCATTTAATGGAGGGTGTTGCCAATTTTTCATTACCAATCCATGTTCAAAATAATCCCTGTTGGCATCAGGAAGATTGACAACTAATGTCCTATTCAAAAACTTAGTTTTTAAATAAAAAGTACTATCGTTGACAACCCATCTGTAGCAATACATAATCTCTGGAATCCCTAAACGGGTTCCATGAAGTTGGTTCAACCTATGAACTCCATTAACTATTCTCTAGGTATTTGGCGCTATTTTTGTAGGAACAACGTCAAAATATTGACAGAACTCCAAACATAAAGGATTTGGAGGAAAAGAAAAGCCACATTTGGCTACAAAGAGACTTGGGAACCAATGTCCCTCAGCCAAAGAAAAATAGTCAGAAGGTTCAGAAAGTTCTTCCAATATGACCCATGAAGGAATTGAAAATTCAGAACAAAATTTGTCAAGAGATTCAACAAGGTAAACCATGATGAACAAAATAAGTAAAAGATAAGGAAGAAGATCTTACAGGATAAGAGTGAACCAGTTGACAACGAACAATGGAAGAAACGAAAGCACAAGATAGAGAAGAAATGAAAAGTTCGAAGACACAGATTTGAAAAGTGAAAGAAGACAGGATTTCTACCGCGTTTAAATACTTTACCTCGGGAATAGAGAAAAGCAATGATTACCAAGGCTTACGTTTGCATATCCAGCGGCTGAAAAGAAGAAAAGGGGCACAAAAATGTAACGCGGATATGGAAATTCAAAATACTTTAAAAGTCAGATACTATGCACTTAAAAAAAGAGTTATATACAACGAAAGTTTGCCTAAAATCCATACAAACCGAAAATCTAAGCATCAGAATGTTCCTTACTTTTCTTCATCATCAAACTACGAAACATTGGGGGTTTCTGTTGACACCAAATTTAGTCTGCTGACATGGACCACTCACTTACAGACACGTGTCTGCCAATGTGGCAATTATGTATATTCCTATCGAGAAACTCAAATCACCGAGCAACTAAGAAGCCACGAGGAACTCAGGGGCTCCGAGCAGCTCGAGCGTGTCGAGCTACTTAGGCGGTCCGAGAAGCTTAAGCGATCAGACCTACTTAGGCGGTCCGAGCAGCATAGCATTCTAATCAGGATAATCAAGGGGACGACTGCGCATTAAATGCTCATTTATTATCATACAGATGTACATGTCTACTAGATAACAGCGCATTATCCTTTCATTTGTACAGCCTCAAGTCTATAAATACATTGTAACCTCCTCATTGGAAGGGGACCGGAATTTCTTGAGCAAACCATTCCTCGAGAATTCCAAACAAACAGTCAGCAATAACAAAAACAGTGGACATAGGCCATTCTTTCAAGGCCGAACCACTTTTTAAATCTATTGTCCATTATTTCTTTATCCTTTTATCTGTGATTAAAATAATTAGGTCAAATCTATTTTTTTACGTCAACAGTGTGTGAAATCAATATTTATACGAATAATAAGTAATCACACAATAAGGATCGAGGCGTGGAAGATAAAGAAGATTTAAAAGTAAAACTTTTTGAGGTTGGGTACATTCCATGCTCTCTGATATGGAAAATATAGGCCTCTACCGTGAAAGTCTTATGATGGGCATGCGCCGAAGCCTTATTGACGCAACCTTTAGCATACAAGCTATAGTTGCACCTTTCTGCCGCGGACCTACATACTATAGGGTGCGACCCCAGTCTTTCCTCTTAGCTGGCCGCATCCCTCTCTATTCACAACAACAATAAAACACCCACATCTCCTATAAATAAAGCTCCACACCTCGAGTTCGGTGGAGGGGAATCAAATCTAGGTTCATATTTACTACTGATACTTATTCTAGAGACCACTACACTTGTGGAGGCATTTTCCAAACACTCTACACCTCTCGGTACAACTTGAGGGTTACTCATATGCATTACGATCACCTCTTCGGCACTCCTGATATCATTACAAACATGTATTCCCTTCTCTCATCTACATTGTACCCCTATTACGACATTGTAAACCTCTACTACAACGCATATAATAAGAGTGTGGAAACAAAGTGGACGTAGGCTCATCTTAATAGCCGAACCACACTATATATTGTGTTTTCTCTCTTTTTACTAGCTCTATCTGCTTATTGTGAACTTAACATTTGACTTACTGATACGAGAAGGACAAGTGGACGATTTCTCGTATCATCAATCTAGCACCGCCTGTGGGAAACGAGGTATTTCAATATTGTTTATCTATATTTTGAGTTCTTAAAAACCTTATTTTATTCATGGGGATCATTTGGATCATTATCTCATGGGTGAATTTTTGGTTATTGAACTCGTATTTTGTACACACACCCTCAAAAGGGTATCGAATATATTCATATATGTCTATGGGTCTCCCTTTTATGACCTTAGATCTATTTTTACATACCCCAATGATGTTACCTTACCAAGATAACGCTGAAAAGTGCAAAAGGCAATAGCCTCACAAAGGTGGGTAGCTAGGGTTGAGATCTATTTGCTCATTTGCTAATTTCTCAGCCTATGATCTAGGGTTTCCCACTATGATTGTGCCTTATTATGCATCAAGAGGTTGTTTTGCTAGAGATAGACCATACTAGGTATGTTTTCCACGTGTTTCATGTGAAAAAATTAGTTTCTGGGTTCTAATTCTTGGAGTGCTCCTTCTGCCCAAGATGGGATGCGACCTGGTAGTTTAACTACCCTTATTTCCATAACCCCTACTAGTGCAGTTGGTTTACAACAAATTCAAATCATCGAAGAATGCACTCAAGAGTCTTCAAGTTCAACCTTGGTGAATTCCACTCAAAGGTAGAAACAGTGCATATATATGCCTTACTGATCGCGGCCTAAGCAGTAAAATCATGCACCGATGCAAACGCTGCATCCCAAGTTTATATTTGGTTCATCTTATATTTTGTGATTACTCACTTATGCTAGTTTCATCTCAGATTATATATTTTTTAAAGATAAACAAAGCATAAAATTGAGGGAGAGTCCAGCCAAAGCACACAAATGAAGAATGAGATTGCTCAGTTGTACAACCACCTCAATCATCTGTATGAGAGTCATGCCTCACTCCAGACTAAGGTTAACTTCTTAACCCAAATAGTTCTTATGCCAGAGGCCATGGAACCCAAAGTTGTTGTCCAGGCCATAGGGGCTACAGCCACAGAAGCTATTGTCCTGGGGACCGCAACGTTGGATGAAAAGATGAAGAGGGTGAAAAAGGCAGAAAAAGACATTGAGCCATACACCCCTTTGATTTACAGAATTGAAGACATCTTGGAGCTCATCAAGGTAGACAAATTACTGAAGTGGACGGAGAAGCTAAAGACTCCTCCACACAAAAGGGATCGGGCCAAGTGGTGCAAATTCCATACACCCATGGCCACGACACCGACGCATGTCACCCCATGAGGAACAAGATTGAAAGGCTCGCGAGGTAGGGGATGTTGTAGCAATTCCTAAAAAATGCTTAGAGGATGCAACCTTTACCAAATAGGCCTCATGCTTAACCCCACTTTATTCTATATTTCTGTTAAATCTAAAGTGTTGCCTTTACAACACAAGCATTATATTTCCTTACAAACTTAACATATATATATATATATATATATATATATATATATATATATATATATATATATATATATATATATATATATATAAAATTAGGCTTACTTTGTATTGTCCTAACATAATCGTATATATATATATATGAAGAATAGATTTAGTCATGATTTATTTCTGACTTTCCATTTATAGAAATCTTATAAATGACCTTCGTCTTAGACAGATTTCAAGGGGAAGATGATCTGTTATGTCAAAACATTATTTATTTCGAGAATGATCCAATGGTTCAAAAATGCCAACCTTATTTGGCTTACAACGCCACTCGTGGTGCAAGGACATATTCTTATATTATAAGGCCAACCATCATTCGTTATATGCTACTATCAGCTTCAAGGGCTTAAATTGCCCCCACTTAGCTTCCGGGATGCACGAATTAGCCTACGGAGGCTTGAAAATGTACCATATATCAGCTTGGGGAAGCTTTATAATACCTAGTCTGGGGAGGCCTGATAATAACCCAAAGGGGTCGAAGACTTAATTGTTTGTGGATAATCCTATTATATTATGGGAAGTCTTTATATATATCGAGACATAGCTTAGGGAAACTTTATAATACCTAGCCCGGGGAGGACTGATAATAACCCAATCAAAGTGACTAGAGGATGTTATGAAACTAACATCATAAAGCATCATAAATCTATAAAAAGAAGTTCACCTCAGTCCAACATGCTGTCATCAATTTCTTGACAAGGGCCTAGAAGGCACCGCTACCTTATCAATATGGCTGCAGTCATTATGTAGTCCATTCATCCATTTGGAAGATGTAGAAGAAAAAAATGGTGACTATCTGAATTGCTAAATTGTTGTGGCATGACTTCAAACCAAACGCAACCACTGAATTACAACCAAGACTTTGAAATTTGACAGTTTTTAACTGAGGCAAAGGAAGTTAATCCTTAGTCCCAAATCCATTTATATTGGGCACCGCGACTTCGGGGATGGGAACCATAAATATGGGGTAGAAAATTTGAAAAATTCCAAAGGCAAAATACAACAGGCCGCAGCCTACTTAGAGGAACCATTTACGAAGGTGTTGCTACAGCCTTATTTTTATATTTCAGTTCAGTTATTAAAGAAGCATATTTTCAAGTTGTTCATTCAAGCAATAAAATTTATGGAGGCCACATTCATTCAATTATCAAAGAAGATAATAGAGAAGTAAGCAAAGGATAAATCTCCTCATCGTCTGCCTCAACCTCCTCCAGCATCTCTCCGTCTCTCCGCTCTGCTGTAGCCCTCATCTCAGCTACACAGGCACTATGTTTTGCATCACCAACACTCCAGGACATAAACTGATCCTTAGCATCAGGGAAGTTTTTGGCCACCCTGTATCTTAGTTCTTGATATCCACATATGTATGCCTTGTTGTTGGTGAGGAAGAAATCTCTGGACTTCTTATAGTTTGCTACAGAAACTTCTTCGGCCTGCTTGAGAGCCGTTGAGTGAGAATCCTCCATTTTCTTGAGGGTTATGGCATGCTCCGTCTCCCTCTAGCTATATTTATCTTGAAGATCCTTCAGTTGAGACTCAAGACTGGAGGCATGTAGGGAGGCTTCTGCAACCTTATTTTGTTCAACTCGAGAGATTCCATGGCTGTTATCAGCTCTGCCTCAGCATCACTTTTAGCCTTAACAACAACATCGATGTCCATTTATTTTGCTTGAAGTGCCACGATAGTAGACGCTTATCCATACTCAAATGAAAAATTCTTGGCATTCTCCAGGTCAGTGGCATGCACCCTCTCCGCGGCCTCCTTCAGCTTATATAGGCATTCTTATTTAAACTTTCGGGACATTACAATGTCCGCGACCTCAAAAAAATCGAAGGTTATAAACAAAATGAGTTGCAATAAAGTATTGAAAATGTAAATTTGCACTTACCCTCAGCACGTTGTGTAAAACATACTCTTCAAGATTCTCATGGTCCTACTCGACTAGGTGGTCCATGTCTATGTTGTCAGGAATCCTTCGCATCTTATGGAACGCCCTGGTAGTAGTGTCCTAGGATGACTGAGGATCAGGTCTTCATAAATTGGGTCGCAGACGACCATCTGGTCCAATGCTTCCATAACTTTGAGGAGGCGCCAGGTTGGCATTAACATTCATTATTATTGGAGGAGGGGGTGAATTTGAAGTGTTGGTTTGGGAGGTTCCATGGCCATATAACGGATCAGACCCAAAAGGCATTAATCCTGCCGCGGCTAGATGACTGCCGATGCCATCATCAAATTGGCCTTCAAGCCTTTCTTGAGGAGCAATTTCCTCAACCAGAGTTGTTGGCACGACATGAACTGTTTGGTCGCCTATAGTGGGTGTGGCAGGACACTTGGACTTGGCCCTTTTTCTCTTCGTCTGCCTGACTACATTATTGAGGGAAGCCACATCCTCATCAATTTTGATTAATTTAAGTTGCTAGGAGCTCCCTATCTATATCCTCACCTGAAGAAGAAATGAAGCAAAGTCAAAATTTGAAGGCTTAAAAATAATGGCCGTAGCATTAACAAAGTAAGGGATTAATAACTTTCGCAGCCATAACTTTGGGCATAGATTTGTTGGTGAAGTAACCTCCCTAAAAATTGAGGCCGAAGTCACTAAAGTGCTAAACTTTTTGTTGTCAGCACTTATGGGTGCAACTCTTCTTATTCTGCTCTCCTGCCGCTCACTTAGGGGAAAATTGTCAAAAGCTGTATAAAGTTGAATGTTAGTATAAAATAATAGAAGGAATATAAACTATGGAAACAGGATGCGATAAGTACTCAAAGGTCTGTATCCTTTACTTACCTAGTTTGGATAGGCGTTCCCATTACCGCGACATCTTGATGAACTCACTCCTAAGTCATGATGCTGCAGACATTTAAGGCTACCAGGGGTTTTTCTATTCAGTTTGATGGGCTAGCAGGTGTTTCCTTGGCCTCTGAAGTCCCACCATTCGTGGCATCAATGTCCATAGGGTTGGTGCTTGAGTGGATTTCCTCTTCCATTACCTCAGTCTCTTTCCTACAAGTGGAATCCACGGAGTCAGAATCTAAAGTGACGCAATTTGGGCACTCTTTAAGCATACAAGGCCCAAATGTCTTTAAAGGATGAGTGAAAGGGAGTTAGGAAGGAGAAACTCCAAAATATTTATTCTAGAAATCCTTTAGAAATTCTTCAGGATTCCAACTCATATGGGTGCAGGAAGTCCTGAAAATAAGAAAGTTCGCTGTTAGGTGCCATAGCTAGTATGGTTAGATAAGCCTCTTAGAGGCCGCAGTAGGAATAACATAATAACAAGTTTGGAAGAAAAATAGATGTTTCAATAATTTTAGCTAACTACACTAAGTGTTGGGTTTTTGAATCCTAAAGATTACAACAACTACTGCCACGACACATTATTTTGGGGTAAGAGACATTATGTATGTCCTGAAATGCCGCAGTCCTTTACTTCATTGGAAAAAAGCTCCAGTTACTAGCCTAAGGCTAAACCCTAAGGGAAAAAGGGTATATAGCATACAAGTATTAACACGAGGTCGCATCAAAATAGCATAAGAATATGCTATCTGCCGCGGCCAAACTCCTAAACAGTTTGATAACGAAGGTTGCCAAATCTAAAGATCAAATCCCTAGAATTTGAAAGTTTTTTGTCAAGAACATAATGGTATGTTTTTAATACTTGTACTAATCTAAGGTCAACAAATTTTATCCTACGCAAGTACATGGAATTAAAAAGCCCTAAAAACTTATGCCTAAGTCAGGAAGTTTCATTTATTGATAGATATTAACAATTTATTTCATCAATCGGAGAATTTCTTCAAATCTAAACCAGTTATCTATTATCATCAAATGCGTTCAGCAAATGAGTCAAAACAATGGGCACAAATGAGTTCATTTCAGCATGAATTTAGTAGTATCGATTCAATTCAGGATTATATGATTCAGTAAAAAGTGGATTTTTAAGATTCACTTATAAAGGACAATCAAGAAAAATAGTTAAGAAGTTTTGATTTGTTGCTAGAAACCAATGAGAAAGGAAAACTAGTTGCTCATCCTTGAACCACTTGAACAATCGCCTAAACATCGCCGGAAAGCTCAAAGGAGTAAATGGCTGAACTTTTCTCTCGATTTGCTCTCAAGGATTTGGAAATGTAATGAAGGCCATAGCCAGTTGCCATTTATATAAGAGGCCATGGCAGGATAAAGCATAGAGTTTGATGCGGTAGCTTGAGAAGAGAAGACCTGACTACTCAGCCGCATCCCCAATCATTATCTCTCGGCACTACGTCTTGGGGTCTTATTGATATGGAAAATATTGGCCCTTACCACGGAAGCCTAATGATAGGCATGCAACCAATCCTTATTGACATAGCCTTAAGCATACAAGCTATGGTTGCACCTGCCTGCTGCGGCCCTACATACTATAGGGTGTGGCCCCAACTTTTCCTCTTAGCTTACCGCATCCCTCTCCATTCACAATAACAATACAAAACCTACATCTCCTATAAATAGAGTTCCACACCTCAAGATCGATGGAGGGGAATCGGATCCAAGCTCATTTTTAGTATTGATACTTAGTCCGGACACCACTACACTTGTGTAGGCATTGCGAAACACTCTAGACCACTCAGTACAGCTTGAGGGTTACTCATCTGCATTACGGTCACCTCTCCGAAACTCCCGAAGTCATCAAAAACATGTATTCTCTTCTCTCATCGACATTATACCCCTATTAAGGCATTGTTAACTTGTACTACAATGCATATAATGAGAGTTAGGCACCAAAGTAGACGTAGGCTCATCTTAATAGCCGAATCACTCTATATCTTGTGTTTTCTCTCTCTTTACTAAATCTATGTGCTTATTATGAACTTCACATTTGACTTGCTGATACGAGAATGACAAGTGGATGATTTCTCCTATCATCACTCTCGGTATCTCCATGCCCTTTAGCATTTCCAAATGATATGCATCTTGAAGGTCGTCTCTGATTACCCTGAAGGGTCCTTCCCAATTTGGTCCAAGTTTTCCATCCGATGGTTTTACAGAACTATTGAGGACTTTCCTTAAGACATAGTCCCCTATTAGACCTTCCTCGAGTTGACCCTTTTACTACATTACTTGGCCAGTTGCTGTTAGTACGAGGTTAACTTGATTAAGTCTAGCTCTCGTCGATTGTCTGCTAGGTCAAGCTCATTGTGCAGTGCATCATCATTGAGGACTTGGTCGAACATAGTGGTTCTCATAGTATGGAGACCTACTTCTAGAGGTATGATAACTTTCATTTCGCAAGCGAGTGCAAAGGGTGTTTCCCCAATTATTTTTCGGGAAGTGGTACGATTAGCCCACAGAACATGCGGGAGTTCAACGACCCAGGCACCCTTTGTGACACCCCGCCTATTTAAATATCGAGTGATAAGTCCGTTATTAAATTTAAAACAGAATATTCAGTTGGATTAGTCTTGGCATCACTATCGATTTTTTTTTTATTAATTACTAACAACCTAGTTTTTAAAAAAATTAGATGTCAAATTTTATCTTTTTAATATAACAAGTAAGAAATTAAATGATTAACTAAACATCCACCAACCAATAACAATCTCATAGGAATAAAAATGATGAAATGAAATAAATTTAGTCTGGAGTGAACACTTCCACTCTAAATCCCAAATGTAATAATCTGAAATAAAGTAAATCCCAAAACTAGAATATAAATGAAAGTCTAAAACCCCAATCTCTAAATGTAAGGTCACAAATTTCAAATTAAGTCTTATGTAGTGTTGGCTCAATTATGGACAAAACCATTTGAGTCATAGGACAAAAGTTTTCCCTATGAAGCCTATGACGTGTTTCAGGAGTTGAAGACATAGCGGCCTAGAATTTTAAAGCTTAATCATTGCCGATTTTTGTGCCAAGTTTCACGTCATCAACATGTGGATTCCAACGTCTCCTAATGGTATGAATGCATTAATATATATATATATATATATATATATATATATATATATATATATATATATATATATATATATATATGTGTGTGTGTGTGTGTAGGAGCTTGGAAATTTAATTTGGGTGTTTGTATTTTTTGTTAATTTTTTTTGAATTCATTGTTCTATAGATTTTGTTCTCGGACACCCTTCCATAGAAAAATCATATCAAATAAAAAAATCAGAAAAATATGAAACTGGCGGCCACGCATTCGTCTTAAAATTCTATAGAACCATGTCCTAAAATCTCATTAGAAAGGTCGTTCGAACGACCTCGTTCGAGTGAGATTTCAAACGAGACTTCATATTTTTTTCTGAATTCTCGTTCGAATGAAATTTTAAACAAAATTTCAGTTTCGTCAGTTTTTTGGCAGCTTTGTTTTTCAACCACCGACTTCCCCACTTTGTTTTTCCATATTTTAAGAAGCGCGGGAACAAACTTTTCCAAGAAATTTTTCCATCTTTAGAGAGTTTTTGAGAGCCTAATTCTTCCAAGAAAAAGTTCCCTTGGTTTTTGTTAAAAATGCTTAATCTTTAGAACAAAACCAAGTGTTTTACACCCAAAATATTTTTTTAGTTTCTATCCAAGTTCTCTCTCTCTCTCTCGCGATATATATATATATATATATATATATTTGTTTGGAGATAGTTTGACACCTGTTTTATTCTCAATCACTTGAAGGAGATTTTTTGGATTTCTTCACTACCCTCAAAAGGAAGACCTTTGTTTTCGCTGCAGTGTTGTCATATGGTGAAAGGAACCATGTGTGGTTGATGGTGGGTGGTGCCTCCATTAGTGGAATCCAATATTTTGGTGGACTCCGAAGTTATTTACTAGATGGAGGTATTTTCAAGAAGAAGCATCGGGGCTTGAAGGGAGTCAAGTCGAGTGTAGTAAGTCTTTTGTCTTGTAACAGTAAAACCATATCTAGTGAATTTTTTAGGCCAGGGCCATCCGAGGTTTTTCCCATTTGGGTTTTCCTCGTACATCGCTGTGTAGTGACATTGTTTCTTTTATCTTATTTAACTTACCTAGAACGCATGCTTAGGTTTAATTAAGATAAAATTCAGTTTAAATTATATATTATTTAATTTGGTTCTAATTAAGTTTGGGTAATTGTTTAATTAATTTAATTCAAGTGAAAATTAATTTATCTTGATAAAATGCAAGTTTAACTTGGATTGGATTAATGTTTGTTTAAGTTTAAATTAAAATGTTGGTATAGTTTAATTTCACTTTTATGTTTAATTTAATTTTTCATGTTTTGATTGTGCTTTGAAAGTAAAGAAAAATTAAATAATTTATAAAAAATTAAAATTTGGTATATCATTAAACCATCTCATTATTTAACGTTTAAATTTGGGGGCTCCCCCACTTACAAGTGGTATCAGTTCTAGGATCACTAAATAATTGCCTTTAATATCCTTTTGAGTTTTTATAATGGAAAATATGCCTTTTTCAAAATTTTCAGCTTTTGATGGTTCTCGCATGCTTGCACATGACTCTTCACTTGCTATATCTTATGAGTAATTGCTCGCATGTTTTCATACTCTAGCATTTTTTTGTGTTTCATGATAAATTTATGCTAGTTTTATGTATGTTTGTCATTTTCTAGTCTATGCTCCATGATTAATCACATGCTAGAATTATGATTTGTGTGTATCTTTTGTATTTATTTTTATTTGTTTATGTCATAACAAGTGGTATCTTAGTGAGAAAAATACAAAAAGATTTTATTTGTTCTTCTTTTGAGTTGAATTTTTTTGTTTAGTGATTTTTTTTAGAAACTGAAAAAGATTTTTTTGTTTTGTGTGTATTTTAGTTTGACACACTTTATGTGGCATATACTTGTGTTTGAATCTTTTCCCTTTCCACTTTCATGCGGCTAAACTTTTGGTTAAAATGTTCTTTGCCATACTTACATGAATGAGTTGGATTTTCTGTTGCTTAATGGATTCTATTTTTATATTCCTCGATTCACACATGCACAAGCTCATTTGAAATTTAAACTTTTCGTGTATAGCTGAGCTAAGTGAGCTGTTCTCCTATCAGTGTAGTCATCTATGACTATAGAGGATTTGTGCATGTAATAACTGTTTCCCGGATTTTAAAAATAGAAAAATATATTTATTCGGCGTACTAGTTTATCAATGGAATCGGGTTGCGAAAGACAAAATTAGTTTGCATGAAGAGCCACCATTGGTCACTAGGACTTAAAAAATGTGGCATTAAAAAGAATATTTGCCAAAGCCAAAAATAGTTTTGTTAATATGTTCAAAAGAAAAAGAAAAATTATTAGGAGTTTGGTTGGATGATTTAATGGGTTTGCACAATGACTTTGTATCCTAGTTGAGCTTTTATTGTCATGGCTCTATTGATTTGTAGTATCAACGAAATTCTAGGCTTCTGTGCATTATGTATGTTTGTTCATTGAGTTCAATTTATATTGTCGCATGAGGCTATATCTAAATGTGATAAAGTTTTGCAATCAAATGAGAACTCCGTGAACATGTTTTAAGTGATTGGGTCCTAATTTAATTGTTACTAGTTCACACCCCTACACTTTCGTTTACCACATGTATTTGGACTCATTTTTGCCATACGAGTGTGAAAATCTTAATGAATTTTGTGTCATGTATGATGTTTATCCCTATGTATATGTGCGTGTGCGTTAGTAATGCAATGACCAAATTTTCAATTGAGTCTTAATGTAGTTTTGACTTATTCTCGGAACAAAACATGTTTGAGTCATAAATATTCTTTTATTATCTGATTCCACAAGTCTATGACATATCAAAGAAGGATTGAAGACATTGCGGCAAAGCTACAAAGATTTAATCATGTTGAAGTTTAATTGGTGCAATTTCGTGTCTTAAAGGTTTAATTGCATTCCGAGATCACATAGGTAATCATTTTATAAAATAAGGAAGTTATTTTTGTAAAAATGTTTAAATGTTTACACATTAGATAAAGGATGGATTTATGTTGAATTAGAGTTGGTTTAATATAAAACTCTTTTAAAGTTGGAACAGTTTGGAACTCTATATGACGACATCGTTGAAACGACTATAGATGTCGTTCGAATGAGATCGACTATCGTTTGAACGAGATTTTCACCGACTTAAAAATTCTATTTAAGTCAGGTACTAGTCCTTTTCTCGGTGTGCGTGAAGAACGATTTCACTTTTCAAACAGTACATTTTTCTGCACATGTTTTCTAAGGCTTCAAAGGCATAAACACATCCTTAGAGTTTTCAAAGATTCGAGTTTTCATTATCAAATATTTATGTGATCCTTGATGCACCAAGTTGAGTTTTGTTCATCATTGAACACTTGTGATTGCTGGTTTTGTGGTGGAGAAGAGACCGATATCGTGTTTAACATCGTAGACGTATCAAGATGCATCGGTGGACATCGAGACATTCGTGGAGTCGAGTGTTGTGGACAAGCATCGTGGTAGGTGGAATTTATACCTGGGCACTATTTAAGAATGGTATAAGATTAGAAGGAATGTCAAGACCCGTGGGGATCAAGTCATTGAGTAAGGCTAATCTGTCTTTATAAAACCATTGCTCATAGTGATTGTCTGGCTTGGGCCGTCCGAGTTTTTTTCCCAATTTAGGTTTTCCCTCATACATCCGGCGTTATGAGTATCTTTACTTAACTTTACTTACCTTAGTCACTATATGCATGTTTAGGATTAATCCAGATAAAATTTGGTTAAGTTAATTTGTGTTACAACTTGGTCTGATAAAATTGAAAAAGTGTTTTCAAAAAGAGAAAGTTGATTGGCATTCATCCTTAAGTTAATTCCACACAAGCAAAAAGTGTGTTGTTGAAAGTTATATTTTGGGGACCTACAAATTGGTATCAAAGATATAAATACATTTTTATTGTGTTTGATCCATTTTTGCCTGCAAGGAAATTTTTTGGAAATTTTGACAGTTTTTGCACTCCTGTTTTTGATGGCACTAATTATGCCTACTGGAAAAATGCGAATGAGAAGTGCTTTAAAATATATTGACGAGCGTGTTTGGTTAGCAGTTGAAAAAGGTTGGTCACCACCTGTCACATGAGAGGGTGAGGTCACTAGTTTGACACCCGTTGAGTCATGGACTGAGATTGAACATAGGCTTGCACAATAGAACTCTAAAGGTCTGCACGTTATTTCCTCACATGTCACACCTGAAGAGTATAATCGTATCATGACTTGTGAAACCTCAAAAGAATCTTGGGATATACTTGCACTCACTCACGAGGGAACGAGAACGGTTACGACATCTAAGTTGTAAAATCTCATTACACAGTTTGAAACGATTAAGATTTTAGAAAGTGAGACGTTTGATGAGTTTTACACTAGGTTATCCACTATTATTAATGCAGAGTTAAACCTAGGTGATAAGATTCCCGATAACCTAGTGATTAAGAAAATTTTGCGATCGTTGTCGAGTAGGTTTGATGCTAAAGTGACCGTTATGAATTCCCTTTGTATTCTTAACTCATCGAAACTAGAAGAGGTCGTAGGTGACTTATAAACCTATGAACTCAATATGTTTAGCTCTAAGAAAGCGCCAAAGAAAGAAAAGGGAATTGATTTAAAAGACCTGGAGGAGGAGATTAAAGTTTCAAATGACGATCCCGATTCCAACTTTGAGGATGTCGTCTTATTGGCAAAAAAATTCAAAAGTTTTTTTGAAATTAATAAGCAATCGAAAGATGCCAAAACGTTTGAAAAATTTAAGAACAAGGGAGACTCCACCCCTGGGGATAAAAGTGAGAAACCTAAGAGAGATGAGTCTGATAGATGTTTCGGGTGTGAGGGGTATGGTCACAAAGTTAAGGAGTGCCCCACTAGACTTAAGAAAAAGGGAAAACAACTAATTACATATAAATCCACCTTAAGTGATAGTGAACCGGAAGAGGGAGAGGATTCCCCCATTGAGTGTAACTTTGTTGCGATTATGGCCTGTCATGTGAGCGACGATAATATATCTTCCCATGAGGATACTCATGTGCATGACACTTCTGAGGCTGTTAAGAGTGTTTCCCAAGAGGGTGAAGGTGATGAGAGAGAGGATGAGGAGATTGACGTAGGAGAGTTGTAATTTGCATTTTGAGAGTTGTTTGAGGAGACAGGAAAGGTGAAAAAGGCTAACTCAAAATTGTAAGATAAGTTGAAAGAGCGTGCCGTAGAAAATAATGATGCTTTGATTGAGGATATTAGGGCACGAGAGAATAAGCTTAGGGCGAAGCTAGAGTACGTCGAGAGAGAGAGAGAGAGAGAGAGAGACACCCTTAGAGGTTTGATGGATGCTTTGAAAAAGTAGGTGCTAGAGTTTGAGGAGTCTAGCCGTCTACTCGAGTCTAGGATTAAGGAGTTAGAGGAGAGTTTAAGAGACTCGTGTAGAGTTAAGTTTGACTTAGAGTCTAGAAGTGAGAAGTTGGATAGGATTCTAGGCAGCGCCCAAATTAAGAGAGATAGGGGAGGTATTGATTTTGATGATAGTGTGGTTCCCAATCCCCCCGCACGTGTGAGAGAGCCACATAGGAACGTTAGAAAAGGTCCGCATATAGGTCACTTTCGATACCATCGCTACACTTGCACATTTTGTGGTAGGAAAGGTCACCTTAGAAAGTTTATTTGCATTCATCCTTAACTTAATTCCGCATAAGAAAAAAGTGTGTTGTTGAAAGTTATATTTTAGGGACCTACAAATTGCTTTGTTATGACATTAGAAATGCTCCTCAAAAGTTTAGGAAGTTTAGGAATAAAGTTTCCCCGATTCCCCCACCCACATGCGTCGTTACACACTTATCTGGGTTAGGAAGTCGGATTTGGTAGATTTTGGAATATAACTTCATGGAACTCATTTGGTTGCACTTGATTCTTCCCATGTTAAATCTAAAATTTGAGTGTGTTACCATGTTTATCATACTGTGTTATATTTTTCATTTATTACATGTTTTTTGAAAAATACAAAAAGATTTTGTTTTTGATGAAATTTTTGAAAAATACAAAAAGATTTTTTTTTAAAAATCCAAAAAGATTTGTTTTTTTATTTTTGTGTCATGAGTTAACATGTTTGATGTGGCATATTGGTGTGCTTGGATCCCCTTCCTTCCATTGTCCATATATCTAGGACATTTGGTCGTTATTATCAATGCTTAGAATGATCTTAACCATTGTATTATGGGGTTGTTTCGAAGTTGATACGCATTTTGATTCGACTTTGTATATATGCCATTTCTGCACACATGCATGAGTTTATGTGGATGTTTGACTACTCTTGCATATTTGAGTTTGGTGAGACGTTCTTATCTCAATTTTGTCACCAATGCGTAAGTAGACATAGGGAAGAGGTGTGCATGTTATAACCATTTACCAATGAGTTTTTTATATAAAATATGATGAGTGTACGGGAAAGGGTTGCGAGTGTGTAAAATTGACTCGTCGTGAAAACCACCGTTTAAAAGATCCAGAAAAAAATCATAAGTCAATTAAAAGAATCATATGCCAAAAATGGTCCAAATTAGTTTAGTTCATTCCAAAGAAAAATATGATATATATTTGAGGGATTTTGGATGGATTAAAAATTTAAACAGGTTTGCACAAAGAATCCTAATGTTGAAAATTTGTGTCGTGTCGCTATTGTTTATAGAAACATCGAAATTCTAGATTCGTGTGCATGATGTTTGTGTAGTTCATTAAACTCATTCTTTAATTATCACATATGGCTATAATAAAGTTTGATGATAAATTGCTATTCATTAGAGCTTCTTTATCGTTTCGATCTGTTGGCATAATGATTCCGTTGTTTTAGTTCACGCACATACATTTCATGTTCATGTTTAGGCACATCGATACTATGTTAGCATGTTACTCATATTTGCTTATTTTTTTTAGTTTTATTAGTTTTGCTACTGTTTCGCAGTTTTGAGCCCCTCGAGTTAAAATTTTCACATAATTTTTCACTCGAAAACTCTGTTTAATTTTCTGGGGAGACTGTGAAAAATTTGATAATATCGTTCTAATGACATTTAGTTTCGTTCGAGCAATGTCGCTTCTCGTTCAAACGACATCCCTAGATCATTCAAACGACAGTCTACTTGACCAAGATGACTTTTTTTGGTTAATTTTTGTCTCAATACCCTACTACATATTGATTCATATTTTCGGATTGGGTTTTTGTTTATGCAGTTTACTTTGATTGATTTGATATTTTATTGCATTTGTTCATTTATCACACCTAGACTGATATATTTTTGTGTGATTCATTGTTTGCTAGCTACTAATTTGACATTACTTGATCATATTTCCCTGGTCATTTCATGTTTATCTAGCACAATATGATTTCATGAAATCATATTGGTATATCACATGCTAGTTTTGTTTATCTTTTCATCGGATTTTCTATTCGAGACTAAAATGAGGAGATATGTTTGTGATGTAGGGGGAGTTTATGTCTTGTTTACATATTGGTATTCATATTAACTTATATCATTTGTTCCTTCATACTTCACTGGGTATTTGTCTATTTCATATGTGTAGGTATGATTAAAGAAGATTCAATATTTCAAGTCTACATCACATTCAGACATTCGAGACAGTTCCATGCTTATCGGTCCATTGTTGATGAATCTTATCCTGTACTAATGATGTATTTTGTCATTTTAGGTTTTATGGGATGAGTTTTAGGTTTCATTCGACTTGATGGCCCGACATAGGCATTTCACTATTGGTTTTGTCCCAGAATAGTCAAAGGGGGAGATTTGTAAGGGCCAAATTTCCAATTGAGTCTTAATGTAGTTTTGACTTTTTCTCGGAAAAAAACATGTTTGAGTCATAGATAGTCTTTTATTGTCTGATCTCATGAGGACATATCAAAGAATGATTGAAGATGTTACGACAAAGCTATAAAGATTTAATCATGTCGAAGATTAATCGGTGCAATTTCGCGTCTTCAAGGTTTAATTGCATTCCGACATCACACGGGTATGAATGCATAATGTTAATGAAACTCAAAATTCATTTTAAAATGTTTTTTTCAATTGTTTAAATGTTTACAAATCAGATAAAGGACGAATTTGTGTTGCATTAGAGTTGGTTTTATATAAAAGTCTTTTAAAATTGCAACCGTTTAAAACTCTATCTGATGATGTCGTTCAAACAACTTTAGCTGTCGTTCAAACGAGATCCAGTGTCATTCGAACGTCTTGGCATCTCACTCGAATGATATTTGCGCCGACTTAAAAAATCTATTTAAGTCAGGTCCTATTCCTTTTATCGGTGTGCATGCAAAACGAATTCACTTCTCAAACATTACATTTTTCTGCACATATTTTATAAGGTTTCAAAGTCATAAACATATCCTAAGAGTTTGCAAAGATCCGGGTTTTCATTATCAAATGTTTATGTGATCCTTGCTGCACTAAGTTGAGTTTTTTTCATCATTGAATACTTGTGATTGCTTGTTTTGTGGTGGAGAAGCGACGGATATTGTGTTCAACATCGTAGACGTATCAAGCCATATCGGTGGACACCGAGACATTTATGGAGTTGAGTGTTGTGGACAAGCATCGTGGAAGACTGAATTTCTTCATTAGCACTATCGAAGAATGGTAGAAGATCCGAAGGAGCGTCAAGACCCACGGGGATCGAGTCGTTGAGTAAGGCTAATTTGTCTTTGTAAAACCATTGTTCATAGTGATTGTCTGGCTTGGGCCGTCGGAGGTTTTTTTCTCGATTTAGGTTTTTCTTTGTACTTTAACACCCCGCTCATCCGGGGCGAGCGAACGGAGTGCTACTATCGATAAAACTAACCAAATCCACAAATAACAAGGTATATAGCATATAAAAATCCCAAAATACAATAATAAGAATCCACTAATCTCAATTCTCTTAAAATAAATACAACCAAAAGTCTCTCGAAAAAGTACAACTATCTATCTCGAAATAAAAATGCCCTATACATAAAAAAAATAAATACAATCTTCTCAACTCGAATAATCTTCCCAAAATAATCCACGCTAAAATCCATCTCCAAAAAATATCCATAGCGTCCAAATCCACGCTAACCTGCCAACTAAAATAAAATACGGCAAAGTACACAATACGACAGGAAAGATGCTCAACAAATATTAGCGGTGAATAAAGCATAAAAATACGAGTATGAATATTCAAATAAAAAGCAAATCTCATAAGCATTTTTATCAATATAATTTATCAACAACACATTAACCAAGTCACCAGGCCTCACCATACCGCGCCATACTTTATCAAGTAGCCGGAATAAGAATCTTGGCAGGTGCCCAACATCAGTGCCATATTAAAATCTCATGACAACATGCCCAACACAATAATAATACCACACAAATCAAAATTAGATTCCAATAATAATTTTTAGATTCCAATTGAATTTAGCAATTCAAATATGAGTCAATGATCATAAGAAAACAAATGGAATAACACTCGCGAGATTAAGGAGCATATTGTGTAAAACCCCATACCTCAAAATCATCACATGAATCATCACATAATTTCAACCTCAAAATCTGATCACACCATCGCGTTCCTCTCACAAAAATAATAAATTCTCATTCTAGCCCAAACTCGAGAAAATATCAAATAAGCCTTATAATCAAAGGTTGAAATCTTGAATAAGTTTGGGGCTATGGTTTGTCGATGAAAGGGAGCAATTTGGGAGAGGTCTTCTGATTGAAAAGTTTGAGAAAAAGTGATTTGAAAAGCCAAGCCACGAATTTGTTGATATATAAAGGATTAAGAGTTTTATTAAGCAAAGAGTTCTAATCAGATACAAACTCTAAAAAATTTATTCCGGACGATGGGACCGTTGGAATTAGATGAAATTTTACAGAGAATTAGCTAATGACGAGAGAAAGCTGATTAAATTTTTTTTAGCTCGATCGGACGGTCCAATATCTTTAAATATTTTGTTTTGTAAAGAGTTATATATTTTGAGGACTCATAGAGAGTTTTATGTTTTGAGGACTCTTCTATATAATAAAAATTCAATTAAAACTCCATTTTAATTCCGATTCCAATTTCGTTTCAAAATTTATTTTTCACATATAAAAACCAACATTTTAAATTATAAAATTTATAAAATCCAAAATTTTTTTTTTCTCCGATTTCCAAAATTAATTTAAAAATTCTCATTAAAAAAATTCGGATTATTACACGTACATCCGGTGTTATTAGTATATTTACTTAGCTTTACTCACTTTAATCACTAGATGCATGTTTAGGATTAATCAAGATAAAATTTGGTTAAGTTAATTTGTGTCACAAGTTTGAGAAAATTGAAAAAGAGTTTTCAAAAAGAGAAAGTTGATTTGTATTCATCCTCAACTTAATTCCGCACAAGCAAAAAGTGTGTTGTTGAAAGTTATATTTTGGGTACCTACAAGTAATATTGATTATGTATACATATATATGGTATATTTTCTATTTTTGAGTCTTTTCCTTGCTTGCTAGTCCATATATGCTTTGATGCCATAATTAGTATCGATATTGTTGCGTATTTTGATTGATATTCCATGCTACGTTTATTACATTTTAATTGGTATCATTTTTTTCATCATAGTTGATACTCATGTCTCTTTATGTGGTCTAGTTGTAATTCATTGTTGCCCATTTGATTTAATGTTCTTATCACCTTATGCACCATTGAATGTTTATCATGTTTTCCTTATTCATATCCCGTGTTCAGTTAAGGGGGAGTATTTGCTTTAATTGGGGGGGGGGGGGGGGGGATAAGCTATTTAATAATTCTTTAACCTTTGTATATTCCTGAACCAAAAAGGGGAGAAGTGGTATCTAATCCTTTAGTTTGGGAGATTTAACTTAGGAGGAGATGTCTTTTTAGGTAGATATTTGTTAGATAAAGGGATAGAATTAATTAAGGGTGAGAATTTAATTTTATGCACCTTATATGTTTGATATTCCCTACGAGTTTAATGGTTTGCTTAAGTGTGCAGGAATTATCTCTAAGCGGAAAATTTATCATAAGCGGCAAAGCACATCCTTGGGTCGAGTCATCGCGTCTATTTTTTTTGTTGTTTTGGGTGGGATGTTGTGTCTAGATGAGCTTGACGACCCTTTAGGATTTTTGGTTGGGTTTTGTCTCGGAATAGCCAAAGGGGGAGATTTGTAAGGTCACAAATTTCAAATTGAGTCTTATGTAGTGTTGTCTCAATTCCGGACAAAATCATTTGAGTCATGGGATAAATTTTTTTCCTATCAAGACTATGACGTGTTTGAGGAGTTGAAGACGTAACAACCCATAATTTAAAAGCTTCATCATTGCCGATTTTCATGCCAAGTTTCACGTCATCAACATGTGGATTCCAATGTCTCCTAAAGGTATGAATGCATTAATATATATATATATATATATATATATATATATATATATATATATATATATATATATATATAGAGAGAGAGAGAGAGAGAGAGAGAGAGAGAGAGAGAGAGAGAGGAGCTTGGAAATTTAATTTGGGTGTCTGTATATTTTTGTTAATTTTTTTTTGAATTCATAGTTCTAAATATTTTGTTCTCGGACACCTTTCCGTAGAAAAATCATATCAAATAAAAAAAATAATAAAAATACGAAACTAGCGTTCACGCGTTTGTATCAAAATTCTATAGAACCATGGCCTAAAATCTCATTAGAATGACCTTGTTTCAATGAGATTTCAAACGAGATTTTAGATTTTTTTCTTTCTGAATTCTTGTTCGAAATTTCGTTTAAACGAAACTTCAAACGAAATATTCGTTTCGTCAGTTTTTCGCCAGTTTTGTTTTTAAAGCACCCACTTCCCCACTTTGTTTTTCCATATTTTAAGAAGTGCGAGAAAAAAAATTCCCTAAGAAATTTTTCCATCTCTAGAGAGTTTTTGAGAGTCTAATTCTTCCAAGAAAAATTTCCCTTGATTTTTGTTAAAAATGCTTAATCTTTAGAACAAAACTAAGTGTTTTACCATCAAAATATTTGTTTAGTTTCTATCCAAGTTCTCTCTCAATATATATCTTTGTTTGGAGATAGTTTGGCACCTATTTTATTCTAAATCATTTAAAGGATATTGTTTGGGGTTCTTCACTACTCGAAAAAAGAAGACAGTTGTTTCGCTGCGGTGTTCTCACATGGTGAAAGGCACTATGTGTGGTTGACGATGGGTTGTGCCTCCATTTGTGGACTCCAAGATTCTGGTGGACTCCGTAGTTATTTTACAGATGGAGGTATTTGCAAGAAGAAGCATCCGGGATTGAAGGGAGTCAAGTCGAGTGCAGTAAGTCTTTTGTCTTGTAACTGTAAAACCATATCTAGTGAATTTGTTAGGCCAGCGTCGTTCAAGGTTTTTACCATTTGGGTTTTCCTCGTACATCGTTGTAAAGTGAGATTGTTTCTTTTATCTTGTTGAACTCATCTAGAACACATGCCTAGGTTTAATCAAGATAAAATTCGATTTAAATCACATATTATTTATTTTGGTTCTAATTAAGTTTGGGTAATTGTTTAATTAATTTAATTCAAGTGAAAATTAATTTATCTTGATAAATGAAAATTTAACCTTAATTGGATTAATGTTTGTTTAAGTTGAAATTAAAATGTTGGTCATGTTTTGATTGTGCTTTGAAAGTAAAGAAAAATTAAATAATTTTTGTAAAATTAAAATATGGTATATCATTGGACCGTCTCATTATTTAAAGTTTAAATTTGGGGGCTTTCGCGCTTACACTAAATAAGAATGGGAAACATGTCATGACTGGAATAAATAACTCTGAATGAATCAAGGTTAAATATGCTGGCATTTAGTACCAAGGTCTTGTAACTTCCACTTCAGCTAAAGCATGTCGACTGAACGGAACTCTTATGCTCAGCGTCCCGTGGCTGGCGACCTAAAAATATTTTAAAAAAACGGATTTGAAAGAAAATACGTCGAGCTCAAGTTGAAAATAGTTTTAAAATAGCAAGTATTTAAATGCATAAATACCAGATAATTATATACATGTTAGTCACGTGCTCTCATTTGAGATCCTTACCCCTCAATTATTGTGCACACCTAACGTATAATTATTACCCTTACAAGTTACGTTACCCCACCTAACTAGATCTTAACTGTCTCCATCCATGCCAACTAACCTATTGTGCCCACCCGTATAATAGAACTATACATTATGTAGTTCCTCATACTGTTAATTGATTCAAACTGTCTCATTAATCTATCAAGTTCTTTCATGCTTAATATATATTGGCATCATCATTTTGTTCCACTAAACAACACAATAGAATAAACACAGTGTGTGTGTATATATATATATATATATATATATATATATATATATATATATATATATATATATATATATATATATATATTAATTCACTGTTATAATATATACTAATACCGTACCCCACATAGGAGAAACTAATGGTGCGTACATACTCTACTATTAAGTCTTGGTACCTCACGTAGATAGTAAGGACTATCAACTCCGATTGTCTCAGGAATCATAATAAAACAAATCACACACACACTAATGGAAAATATAGACCACGGTGTAATGAGTATAATCCAAACTTATCCACTCACATATAAGTTCTCCTTAGATCCTATGCTCCGAGGTACCAATCGATAATCCCCCCCGAAGGGCTCCTCAAGACATGACTGTCCCCTTTAAAGACCTCCCGGTGATAGCAAGTATGCTAGGTATGTCATACACATAAAAATGCATAAAATTGGTATTCACACAACCTAAGTACTTATACATTCAATATTGGTATACACACATTCCATATTACAAGTCTCACACGTTGTATTTATAACCCGTATATCATACGTAGATTTAATTAATACTATAACTCTCGTAGTATAAATTCAAGTACCTTTCCCTATCCCGAAGGTTTTTAAAGTCACCCAATTATTCCTTAGGTTAATTCAGTACTTTAGTTTCCCCCTACTACTGGTATTAACCCTAAGTCATCATTTATTCGAATTAAACCCCAATCCATAAAATTTCCAATCTTAAGGCATTTGAAAACACTCGTAAATCTCCCTATTCAATCCCATACATATTGATACTTTTTGGGCCTTCACTATAACCCTATTGACCTTCCCTAAGTCCCATTATATTCAATTAATAAATATTAAGGGTTATTAAAAGTTGGGTTTCATCGAAACTAAAAAGAAAAATAAGTCACAAATTTCAGGGGAGTTGATCGATCGATAAAATGGGTCGACCGATCAACATTCTTGGGTCGATCGATCGATCGAACACGTATCAGCTTGGTTTTTCTGTAAATTAAGGCTACGAGTTACCTCAACCAAAAATCTCTAAACCTTCTTAGTTCATTCCCAACCTCCAAAAAGAAGGTGCTAAACATTAAATTAACACGTATAGACAATTTGTAATGTACAGGAATCGTTTAAGCATCAAAATTCATTAACTTTTCAATTGAATTCTAATTTAACCCCCCAAACCCTAGTTTATGGATTTTCTTTAAGAACATGATAAAAACTATGAATCCTCTACATTACGATTCGCATAATGTATTAAATTTCATTTTTTCATAACACTACTTCAATCTTAATCACGAATCCTACCCAGAATATGATTTATCCTTTTTCCTAATATGAATGAAGCTCACATTTTTTTCATATACCCATAAGTATGATTCAATTGACCAGTAGCCTATATTTGGTACAAAAGGTACTTGCCTCCAAAATATAGGTTTTGGTTCATGAGATGTTTTCTTAACTTTCTCAGGATCCTTTTTTCTAAAAAAAATATGGGCACTAGGGTTCTTTTATGACAAAATGAGAATCCATAGGATTTGGCATAGATTTAGACAAAGGGACAACTTCCTTCTTTTTCAATTGATGAGTTTGTTCCTTAGTCTTTTTTTCACCACAATTAGAAATCTCAACACTTGATTTTGAAACACTAATTTTTTTTGTTCATTAGTTCAACAATACAAATACCATATTTTTCATTCTTCACTTGGCCATAGTTCATTAAAATTCTTTCAAGAACGGATGTTTTATCAATCATAACAATTTTTAAGTTTTTGGCTTATTGCAACTGAATTATTAATATTTCAAAATTTTATTATGGAGATCAAAATCTTCTCTTCCTTTAAACATGATTACATTTTTGTTTTTAAAGAATTTGTTATAGTCTAAAAATGGATTTAAATTATATCTTATCTAGAAGGAACCAATCAGAGATAACCAAAAATAGATATGTAATGTATGTGAGAAGGGGATGAGGATAAGAGGATTAACATTGAGATATAGGTGTTTTAGCCCTAAAGATTGGGCTTACGTCCATGAGTTGTTTTGGTCGATATATCTCAAACATGTACCAAGAATAAGATGTCATTGCTAGGTTTAAGATAATAAAGATGTTTGAGCATGTCCTTCCAAGTTGGTATGTGTAATCCAAGGTTGCTATCAGATCTTCCTATATAGGATCCCTCCTTTTATAACTGTTGATACCAAAATTAATATGCTGATGTGGACGATTCAGACGAAGACACGTGTCAATATACGTGGCACAATAGTAACGAGGAAGTTCATTTCCTCGACCAACTCATGTTCTCCCCGGGCAACGAGGATATACCGAGGAACTTCAGCACTCCGAGATACTCTAGCGCTCCGAGGAACTCCTGAGCAACGCGCAACTAAGGCGGTCCGAGCTGCATCTCGGCCGTATTATTAATTGCCAGAATGTCAACAGTTCAACTATTCATTGAATGTTCATTATCTTGACGCACACGCTGTATTAAATGTATTACCCTTTCATATGTATATCATTTAATGTATCAACCCATTCATGTACAGCCTAATGGCTATAAATACCTTGTATCACCCTCATTCAAAGAGGAGAGGAATTTCTGGATTGAACTTGTAATCGAGAATTCCTAAACACTCAGCAATAACATAACAGTGGACATTGGCGCCGTCTGTGGGAACGTGTTACAACCATTGTTCTCCATCAAAAGCTAAGTTTTTATTTTCTCTACGTATGATCAATTATACATACATCTTTTAATTCAATCATGATTTTTATGTTTATATACATAAATTAATTGTCCAATTTTTATTTGCAAAATATTGCATATCATGATTTTAAAATCATAACTATTAGATCAATTCTTATTTAGATATCTGAAAAATAATGGATTTCATAAATCATAAATTTTTGCTTGATTCTCAAGTTTCAATTTTATATCATGGATTAAATATTTTAAATGATTACATATACCAATATATACGATGATGATAAGATTTGATAATTTTCATTGATAATTTTCATAATAAATTTTGTAAGATCTTTGATGTCTATTCAAATTCCCATCATATTTTTAGTAAAAGAATGGGAAAAGGTTAAAGACAATAAAAAGTTTTCTCGTGGAAATCATGACCCAGATCTATTTTCTCTCTCTTCAAGTTTGAGTCTCTTTGCATTCACTGTTATGAACTATATACTTAATTTGGTTCATCTTCCATCTATGTCAATAAAGTCAAATTGTTTGATTTTTTTATAAATTTGGTAATAGCTTCTATCATTCAGCAGATTTTTATCTCTCCAAATAGGGAATAGGATGGGATCAATATAAAAATAATTTTCCCTCACCTGAAAAACCCACGATCAACCGGTTGGTAAAAGGGCAAGAACAACATTCTTAAAAAAGGCCAATCTCGGTTGGTTAGTAAACAAAATATGCTCTCAAATGCCAACTTATGTTGGTCGGGAGGTAAGATTATTACAGAAAATATAAAAGTTCCTCGAAGAATAAAATATTCCAAACTGTACCAACGTAGTTGATCTAAGAGGAAAAAATATTCCAAACTGTACCAAGTATGGTTGGTCGGGGATAAAAACTCTCACTAATTATAATTGGTCGACGAGCACAATTTAACAACCTTGGTTGGTTGGAAAAATTTTAAATATTTTTATACTCATTACTTTATTATTAAGTGATCGAGCAACATTACTAATACTTGTAACTTTTTTATTACTAAGTTGGTCGATGAACAACACAATATTGTTATCTTTTTAACAGATACATATGCATAAATGTAAAGTGTTTGATATTTACAAGACAATATCAATTAAGATTGCGAACAAAAATGAAAGTCTTTCATTAAATCCAAAAAACAAAATACATTGAGAATGAAAATGTATACTAACTATTACATTGAGATTCCTATTCTATTGGTTTCTTTTCCTTCTACTTTTGAAACAGGTTCCTCGTCAGCAAGAGGAGCATCTAAAATATAAGGGGAGTTTATGAAGTTAAGATCTTTCAACATTCAGATATTCATCACAGATGATCTGTCCGAGAAGCACTAGCTCATTCCCGAGAAACTCTTGCTCGTCCCTGAGAATCACTTGTTAGTCCCCGAGAACCTCTTGCTCGTCCCCGAGCAGAGGTAGAAGTCAAAATCAGCATCTACAGGACTGAGATCTTTGCTAATACTGTCTCGACCAATAATGAAGAAGAATTTATGTGAAAATATTTCGAAGTCCACCACTAGCTTGGTACTAATCAAATTGAAGAGTTGGATTCAAAATCTAATATGTTACTCGACAAAGTATTCAGAGGAGCATAAATCAGAAAAATCAAGCACGTAAAGTTAGAATTCAGTTGCTCGACACAGGAAGCATTTGGTCGGCTGGCAAACCAATCAACATACTTGAAGATTATGACAAGCTACAAGCTGCATATTATGGCATGGTTGCATCTAAATTCCCAGGGGTGATACATAGCACACGGAGTTCCTCAAAAGAAAGATTAGCAACCATCGATCAGCCTGCATCATATGTCATCTAGGAGATAATGCATTTTGTGTTGAACAAATCAAGAAGGTAGATCAAGAATTTCACGAGCACCGAGCAACACTGCAGAATAAATACTCCATCCTTTCAAGTAAACCATCAAGCATGGAGCATTGGGGGCTTCTGTTAACGCAAAAATTCTCCAGCTACGAGGACCAATCAGAAAAGGACACATGTCATCCTACGTGGAAATATTCGACACCCGAGGAGAGTTGATCGGCACCCGAGGAGTGTTAGTCGGCATCCGAGGAGAGTTGATCGGCACCCGAGGAGTATTAGTTGGCATCCGAGGAGAGTTGATCGGCACCCGAGGAGTATTAGTCGGCACCCGAGGAGAGTTGGTCGGCACCCGAGGAGTGTTGGTCGGCATACCAACCAGGAATATCAAAGGATAACTACGCATTTAATGATCATTAATGTACATTTATATTGTAGATGACAACACATAGCATACCAAGCAATTAGATTCGTTGAATGTAGACATAATGTATAAATGTCTACATACAATGAATCTCTTTATCTCCCATCACTATAAATACATGTATTCCCTTAGCCAAAAGGGACAACTATGAAGAGAGATCCGAGAGATCCAAGAGATCCAAGAGATCCAAGAGATCCGAGAGATCCAAGAGATCCATGAGATCCAAGAGATCCATGAGATCCAAGAGATCCGAGAGATCCAAGAGATCCAAGAGATCCAAGAGATCCGAGAGACACCATACACAAGATCCACACCCTTTTTCTCCCTCTTTCTACACCATATTGTGCTATTGTAAACCCCTGGGAATAAAATAACAGTGGACGTAGGCTTTTCCTTATAGCCGAACCACTTTAAAAATCTTCGTCTCTTATATGTTTGATGTGAATGTTTATCTTCATCTTCAATCTCATCCTCATCATTTATCTGCTGTTGACGCCACTAAAATGGCAGTGGCCATTTTCTGTCTTCAACAGATTGGCGCCGTCTGTGGGAATCGATTGTTATTATCGTTTTTCACCAAAAATCATTCATTATCAATGGCAGATAATCCAGAATCTAGCAATCGAAACGCTGGGAATGCTGGAAATCCTCCAAATCCCTCTGCACCTCCAGATCTGGCCGAAATTATGACGAATCTGGCTCAAGGACAAACCGCCATGCAAGATACAATGAGGCAACTCTTACAAACCCTTCATGGTGGTGCACCTGCACGTTCAGGACAACAAAGTGGTCAGAGGCAAACTTATTTACTTTCTTCACGATCTAGGCGTACTGAGTCACGTCGTAATGAGGAGTCTGATGATTTCTCTTATCAACCTGGGCGAACTTCGTCAATAAGGGTGACAGATACTGATCAACATATCACCCTCTCTCCAGAAAGACCCAGCGCTTTAGAAAGACTGAGTAGGGCATCTCCTTTCAGTCGATTAGGCCCTAGGAGGAACAGGAGTCCACCTAAGACCACATCAAGGAGTTTTCGACAACCATCAGATCTAAGGGAAGGATCAGCACAGTCACGACCAATCGTTCGTCAAGATAGATCTCAAGAAGCTACCTCAGAACGATCGATTGCTCGAACCAATAGGCCCAAGGAAGGAAATGAAGCGTGGAAAGGATCTTTCCAACGGTTGGAGGATAAATTGGGAGAAAGGGCTAAAGCAAAGAACCCCCTACAACGAACTTTTGTTCGAGGAACACCTTTTGTATAGGCCATTGTGGATTTTCCTACCCCATCGAAATTTAAAGCACCCGTGATAACTCCCAAATATGATGGAAAGACAGATCCTGTTCTTCACATAGAACAGTATCAAGCTGCTGCTGACATCTATGTTGTTCCCGACGAGATGAGATGCAGAGCCTTCTCAGGAACTCTTACTGGATCTGCCCAGATATGGTACAACAATCTTCCTCGGGGTAAGATTTCAACTTTCTTTCAGTTAGCTGAGTTGTTTATTGGCAATTTCTGTTTTGGAGCAAATCCAGTAAAACGAGTAGCACTCTTGTTAAGTGTTAGACAGAAATCTGGTGAGAGTACTAGAGATTATATAACTCGTTTCAATAACGAGAAGCTAGAAGTCATAGATTATGAAGAGAAGACAACAATTACCGCCTTGATGAGTGGGTTGTTGCCTAATAAATTGTATTACACCCTGGCGAAAGATCCACCTAGAACTATGTCAGAATTGATGGTAAAAGCGGCCAAAATTATGAATGCCGAGGAGGCTATGGCTGCAAAGAAGAATATGGATAAAGAAACCAAGGTGGAAGACGACAAATCTAAGAAGAGAGAGCATAAAAACAATGGTGGAGATAAACATTCCAAGAATAAATGGGAAGTCATGAAGAAGTATGATAATTATACTCCTTTGAAAATGGGTATTAATCATGTCTTGGAGGAAATCAAGAACAATGAGGAGGTCAAGTGGCCAAAGAAACTGAAGTCGGACCCTGATTCGAGGAGTAGGGATAAGTATTGCGAATTTCATAAAGATCATGGTCACATGACCAAAAATTGCATAGCTCTTCAGAATGAGATTGAAACACTCATCCGAAGAGGAAAGCTAGCAAAATATGTTGATCGGGGAGGTGAAAGAAAGGATAACCACCGAGTTAGAGAAAGGTATAGATATCCTCGTCGGGCAGAGGAGAAGAAGAAGAGAGACCATGAAGATGATCCAGAAGATGACCCCGATCTCCCCAAGAAGCCAAGACAGCCAGAACGAGAGGTATTTTCTATACATTTTGGGTCATTTGATTGTAATGTCATTACAGGAGGAGATGCATGAGGAGGAGACCTTACTGCAGAAAGAAAGGCTTACCTCGGAGAGGCTCAAGCTTGTTCATATATTCAGCGAATAAACCTGGCCGAGGACGATCGTCCGAGGAAGGTAAACAAAGAGAAGCTGGTTATTGGCTTTTCAAAAAACGATTTGGCAGGTGTTCTTTATCCTCACGATGATCCTCTGGTGATTAAAATGAGGATGAAGGAAGTAGTAATTTTAAGGGTGTTAGTAGACAATGGAAGTTCAGCAGACATCATGTACTATTCATGCTTTGACAGCTTGAATCTGAAATTATCTCAGCTAGAACCGTATCATAGACCCCTTCTGGGTTTTGCTGGCGAGAAAGTTTTTCCACTTGGGACGATCAAGTTGGACATATTCATTGGAACTTGGCCCGCTTGTCGAACAGAAAGAATACGCTTCTTTGTGATGGATAAGAATGTGCAGTCAGCTTACAACATCATCATGGGAAGAGTTGGTTTGAAGAAGTTCGAAGCGATTCCATCTACAGTACATCAATGCTTAAAATTTCCAACAAACTTCGGAGTAGGAGTTCTGAAAGGTGATCAAAAAGTAGCTCGGGAATGCTATTATTCATCTGCCGAGCAAGAGGAGCTTGAAGAATCAAGGAAAAAGACTATTACCTACCAGGTGGAGGAAGGTACAGAAATTGAAACTCTTGATCCCAGGGATGAATCCCAACTTGTAAAAGGACAGGTGGTAGAATCTACAAAAAATGTTATTCTGGATGAGGAGCACCCTGAACGAGTAACCCAGATAGGTTCGTTGTTGGATGCTTCAATAAAACAAGAGTTGATAATATTCTTAAGAAACAGGAAGAAAAATTTTACATGGAGTCATGAGGACATGCCGGGAATAGATCCAGACTTCTTATGTCACGAACTCAATGTGAATAAGGAGATCAAGACTGTAAAGCAAAGAAGAAGGGTATTTAGCCCCGAGAAGAATCAAGCTATTCAAAAGGAGGTCGACAAGCTCCAGAAAGCTCAATTCATTAAAGATGTGAAGTACCCGGACTGGTTGGCGAATGTGGTGATGGTGAAGAAGAAAAACAACAAATGGAGAATGTGTGTTGATTTCACTGATCTTAACAAGGCCTTCCCAAAGGATCATTTTCCATTGCCCAGAATTGACCAGCTAGTGGATGCTACCTCGGGGCACGAACTGCTTAGCTTCATGGATGCTTACTCTGGTTACAACCAGATCAAAATGAAACCAGAAGACAGGGAAAGTACTTCTTTTATTACCCCTAGGGGAACTTATTGCTATAATGTTATGCCTTTTGGTTTGAAAAATGCAGGGGCGACATACCAGCGGCTGATGAATAAGGTTTTCACCGAACAAATCAGTTGCAACATGGAAGTCTATGTTGATGATATGCTGACAAAAAGCAAGAAAGCTGCAGATCATCTAGTTGACTTAGCTCAGACATTTGATCAACTAGATAAATACCAAATGAAGCTCAACCCGACGAAGTGCACATTTGGAGTACGAGAAGGAATGTTTCTCGGATACATCGTCAACCAGCGAGGCATTGAAGCAAATCCAGATAAGATCAAAGCTCTTTTAGGGTTACGATCTCCAACAACAAAGAAAGAAGTGCAGAGTCTTACAGGACGAGTTGCAGCGCTCAACAGATTTGTGTCCTGAGCAACTGACAAATGCCTCCCATTCTTCAAAACACTTCGAAAAACTTTTGAGTGGACCGATGAATGTGAGAAGGCCTTTCAAGACTTGAAAAAGTATTTGGGAGCACCTCCATTATTGTCCAGGCCAATAATAGGAGAGACGTTGTATTTGTATCTGGCAGTATCAGAGAATGCAGTCAGTTAAGCATTGATCAAATTGGAGAATGGAGTCCAGAAACTAATTTATTACACAAGTAAGGCTTTTCGAGGTGCAGAGATCAGGTACCCAAAGTTAGAAAAATTGGCATTGGCATTAATTGAAGCAAGTAGAAGAATGAGGCCATATTTCCAGGCCCATACCATCATTGTGTATACCGACATGCCATTGAGACAAGCCCTTCACAAGCCAAAAAAATCAGGAAGATTGATGCACTGGGCAATAGAACTCGGTGAATATGATATTGTATATGAGCCCAGATCATCATTGAAAGGGCAGGCTGTAGCAGATTTTATAGCAGAATTTACATACCCTGATACCCCCAAGGAACAAAAGCTGCTCGCTGACCAACCTATGGATGTTACAGGATCAACAGACATAAGTCCAAACCAACTCCGGTTGGTAAAAGAGCTTGTGGATGTAGAAGGATCATCAACTTTAAACTCAGACCAGCTCCGGTTGGTAAAAGAGCGAAAAGAGATGATCGACGAGGAGCGAAAGGTGTCAGGGGAGGATGAAAAGAAGCAACAAACATTTCACCGAGGAACCCTGTCAGAGAAGGAATTTGAAGACGGATTACCCATATGGAGATTATATGTAGATGGCTCATCTTGCACAGCTGGTTGCGGAGCAGGAATTGTTTTGAGCACCCCAAATGAGATTGACATGGAATATTCTTTACGATTCCAATTCAAAGCCTCTAATAATGAAGCTGAGTATGAGGCCATGATAGCAGGTCTTAATTTATCAAAGATTATGGAAGCGCAACAAGTGATGGTATTCAGTGATTCTCAATTGATTGTGAATCAGATGATGGGAACATATGTAGTTAAAGGAGAACTAATGGTCAAGTATCATGCAAAGGTGATGGAATTGTTGGCAAAATTTGATGCCATTCAGTTGATCAGAATACCCAGAATAGAAAATGCACAAGCAGACGCACTGGCCCGACTAGCATCAGCTACTCGTACCGAGTTGTGAAGAACGATACCAATTGAAGTATTGGAGAGTCGAAGCATAGATGAAGACCTGACAATGAATGTAATTACACTTAATTTGGGACCATCTTGGATGGATCCCATCAGGGCATATATTGAAGAGGGAGGATTGCCGAAGGACAAGCTCGCTGCCAAGAAACTGAAGTATAAAGCTGCTCGGTATGTGTTAACTAATGGTATTTTGTATAGACGAGGAATTATGGCAGGTTTGCAGAGATGTGTACATCCCTCCGAGGTGAAAGAATTGATTGAAGAAATCCATGAAGGGTCTTGTGGAGCTCATGTAGCAGGTCAAACGCTTTTACAAAGGGTAATGACTCAAGGATACTATTGGCCAACGATGAGGGCTGATTGTATAGCCTATGCTAAGAAATGTGACAAGTGCCAACGTTTTTCCTCTATCCGACGAACTCCACAAGCATTGTTGACACCAATAACTTCCCCTTGGCCATTCGCTATGTGGGGAATTGATTTGGTGGGACCATTGCCGATCACCCGAGGAAGATTCAAGTACCTCGTCGTTGCAGTAGACTATTTTACTAAGTGGGTAGAAGCTGAACCCTTCATCGACATGACGTATGAGAAGGTATACTAGTTCGTTTGGAAGAATATCATCTGTCGATATGGTCTCCCTCATGCTTTCATCACAGACCATGGAACCCAATTTGACAACGAGGAGTTTGCTGCCTATTGTCAACAATCAAACATCCTGAAGACCCATTCAGCACCAAGTCATCCTCAAAGCAATGGGCAGACTGAGGTGACGAACAGAACGCTGCTAAATGGTTTGAAGAAAAGACTAAGTGAAGCTAAAGCTAACTGGATTAATGAGCTACAATCAGTATTGTGGGCTTACCGAATAACTCCCCGAGCAGCGACTGGAGAATCACCATATATGCTGGCATTTGGAAGTGAGGCTGTGATACCTGCAGAGTTGGGCCTACCAACACACAGAGTGCTGAATTTCAATTCTCCGATCAGTGACTTGATGAGAAGACTGGATTTGGATATGCTCGAAGAAGTAAGAGAAGAGGCAGCCATTAGGAATGCTGCTTATCAACAACGAACAGCTCTGTTCTACAACAAAAGGGTGAAGAAATGCGATTTAAAAGAAGGAGATTATGTGCTAAAGAAGGTCATTCAGAAGCACAATAAATTGGAGGCAAACTGGCATGGGCCTTACCGAGTTACAGAAGTTGTTCGACCAGGAACTTACCGAATAACAACTCTAGAAGGAGAAGAATTCAAGAATGCTTGGAATGCTGAACACCTTCGCAAGTATTATCAGTAATGTAAAATGTAAAGCAGTTCCTTCATTATGAATAAAACGAGGATCTTTCACCATTTTCTTTCTATTGAAAGTTTTTCGGGGAATACTAGTGTTGTACACTACGCTGCTCGACATCAAAAAGAAACAAAAGATATACTCCTTTGGTTAGGAGGCGTACACTGGCGTGATCAACTTCGGTTGGTAAAATAACTAGTGTACAAGATAGTTCGAAAGAACACGATAGTTCAGACCCACGATCAACTCCGGTTGGTAAAAGGGCGAGAACAACTTATATACTCCTTTGGTTAGGAGGCGTACACTGGCGTGATCAACTTTGGTTGGTAAAATAACTAGTGTACAAGATAGTTCGAAAGAACACGATAGTTCAGACCCACGATCAACTCCGGTTGGTAAAAGGACGAGAACAACTGATATACTCCTTTGGTTAGGAGGCGTACACTGGCGTGATCAACTTCGGTTGGTAAAATAACTAGTGTAGAAGATAGTTCGAAAGAACACGATAGTTCGGACCCATGATCAACTCCGGTTGATAAAAGGGCGAGAACAACATTCTTATAACACCAATCTATGTTGGTCGGGAGGTAATATTATTACAAAAGTTAAAAGTTCTTCAGAGAACAAAACATTCCAAAATGAACCAAGTATGGTTGGTCGGGAATAAAAAACCCATCAACTGTAGTTGGTCGACGAGGATAAATTATTGACCTTGGGTGGTCGGACACATTTATTGAAAATTTTTGAAATTGAACCAAGTATGGCTGGTCGGAAATAAAAACTCATCAACGGTAGTTGGTCGACAAACACTATTTAGCAACCTTGGTTGGTTGGAAACATTTTAAACAATTTATACTCATTACTTTATTAAGTGATTGAGCAATATTGATACTTGCAGCTTTTATCTTGATTTATGAACAACACAATATTATTATCTTTTTAACAGATACATATACACAAATATAAAGTGTTTGACAGGCACAAAAGAATAGCAATAAAGACTTGCAAACAAAAAATGAAATTCTTTCATTAAATTCAAAATAAATTACAGATTACATGAATGTACTAACTGTTACATTGAAAACCTATTCTATTGGTTTCTTTCCTTTATTTTTTGAAACAGGCCCCTCGCCAGTAGGAGGATCCTCTAGGCAAAGAGGATAATTAATGAAATTAACATCTCTGAGCATTCTGACGTTCATCACAGAAGGTGTATCCAAGAGATGCTCAGGACGAGATAATTCAATCTGGGAATGAAGGCTATAATCACCGAGGTATTTTGAAATTAAGCTACGAGGAATGGAACGAGCTGGGATCCAGGCCATGTCCAATTTGAAAGGTGGCACAGGCAAGTCTAATAACCCTGGAGCATGATAATCCCATAAATAATTCCCTTGCTCCAATTTTAACACACCCAGTGCGTTCAACCACCCCTGCTTATAACCTTCATTGTTGGCATGTTCAATACGAGCATCCAAATGAACAAGAGCTTCATTATATCCTGACATCCAGAATTCCCTGGGTTGCTTATGAAATTGAAAGGTTAATCTATCCAATTGTTCGAGAAGGTTTTTGGCAAAAAGATCCTTAGTATGTAGAGCAGACTTCGTTGCAGTAAGTTGATCTTCCAAGGATAGATTTTTCTTGGACATTTCTGATAGAGCCCGATCTTTGACGTTTAATTGGAATGCTTGAGTTTCCAAAGTAGATTGGGTACGAGCCTCTTCGACATTACGACTAAGAACTCTTGATCGACTCCGAGCAGCAATTGGAGAACTTTGTTCCTCGGCAACATTTTGTACAGCTCTTCCTCGCCCCCGAGAACCTCTTCCTCGTCCCCGAGCAGCAGAAGGAACACCAGATCTTCTTAAATTATCCAGTTCTTGCCGTAATTTGGCATTCTCAACCTCTAAGAATGAGAAACCTTCATCAGTAACGGGCACTAGAGCAGTGGAAGATGACGCTGCAGATTCATACTGAGCCAACTTTTTCTGCAAATTGTTGTTCTCCTGTTCCAACAACTCAGCAATCTGCCTGCAAGCCTCAACTTCACCTTTTAAAATCCTTTCCCTAACATCATATCCAGCCAGAATCTTTTTATGGCCTGTATCAGAAGAAAGTTGTTGATATCTATTTTCATATTCCTTGTGCAATAAAGTCATTGATTCATTGTGCTGACCTTGGAGATCTTCTAAGGAATAATGAAGTTCCTCAATCAAGTCGTAGTAGGCTACATTGTTGGCCACAGCTCGGTCGAGTAAATCTTTCAAGTACCGATAAGCCTCAATTGCCTGTTCTGAGGCATCATGGCCAAGGATGTCAGAAATTTCTGATGTACTAAGGTCTGTATGACCAGCCTTATAATATTGGTGACATTGCTGCATCAGCTTGGTATCATGTGAAGATATCAGTTCCATTCTAGCAACAAACTAAGGACGAGAAAAAGACAACAATCAACAAAAACAAATCATCAACAACAGAGATGAACAAAGATGTATTTTATTAGATCATCAAAAGATTACATTGTTTGATTACAAGTGATAATAGAAGATAGAAATGATACCGAACAACTTCACACCTTTTCCTTGTCTCCCAAGACTTTCTCGGGAGGCTGGGACGAGGAGCTCGGTTGCTTGGAGGTGATAGCAGCTTGAGCAGCAGGAGCTGAAACTTTCTCAGGAGGAGGAGGCATAGAAGAAACATCCTCGATGGCAGATGGTAGAGAGGCAAGAGCTTGATCACCTATGGCCATGGAAGATTCATCAGAGACAGGTTCATCTTCTTCTTCTTCCATAATTGGAGGGGGAGGACCAGGGAGATGAAGCTGGAATAACCCAGAATTGTCTTCGATCTTCAATTCTTGCAGGGCAGCTACCCAGCCATCTCAGAAGTATTTTAACTTCCCATATTGTACTTGGGAAGTCATAGCAGCAATCCCCTTATCCCATCCTTTATCCCAGCCAGCGCTGAAGGATTTTTTAACGGCGACCTTTCTTTTCAATTTCTCCGAGGAGAGTTTTGCATCCAATTCTTCTTTTTGGACCTTGATATCTCGCAGGGTAGATAACTCTTCCTCTGCCTTTTTCAGCTTGTCGTCACATTTTTGATGCTCGACTTTTAAGCCTTTCACTTTATCCTCCAAATTCTTGGAGGTTTCAGCCATCTTCACCTTCTCAGTTTCAGCCACAGCCAATTTTTTCTCCCAAACAGCTTTTTCCTCAATGTACTGTTGACGAGATTCCTTCAAGGATTGGGTCAAACCCAACAGAGCATCATCAACATCTGACGAGGAGCTGGAAGATTTAATAGTTTCATCTTTCTTCACGATGTTATTGAAACAATTCACCAGCTAAAAGATGAGAAAAACAGTAAAGTCAATACAAAAATACAAGAATTCAGAGAAAGAAAGAAAACCCAGAGTATGAGAAATTTACTGAAGCAAGATGATGAGTAGCTAGAGATGTCAGCATATCCCTAGAAATTTTTTCATCAATTCCTTGGACCTCGGGTATGATCCAAGTTTTTACCGAGCTCATTGCAGAGCTCGGAGGAATGATGGTTGGAACACCAACACCACCAGCAGGTAAAGAGGAGGCAGTTTCAGCCAGATTGATTGAGGATGATTTCCTTAATCTTCTCAAAGGCATTTCAGCAGCTTCAACCAAGGAAGAACTCTTGGTCGGAGAGATGGTAATCACTTCCATAGGAGCAACTTTCTTGCTCGGAGCCACTGGGGGCTTCTCGGTAGTTTTGGAAGGTGCAGCATCCACCTTCTTAGTCCCCTCAGGGACATCAGTTTTGCTCTTCTTGGCCCCAACAGCAGAAGTAGTGTCATCGAATAGAGAAGGAGGAGCTCTTTTCTTGCCCATTCTCTGACTTAAAGGAAGATGAGAATCTGAAGAAGAGTCCTCTGGAGTGGAAGCTGGTTCAACAGGGCGAGCAGTATAAGAGGTTGTATAACTCTTATACTATAGCAAATATGATGCAGACCTGATGTGCTCATCTGCAACGTTCTTATGCAAACCCCAAATAAGTTTCAGATGCTTGATATTAACTTCTGAATCTTTTGGAGTTTTTCTTTTACTATCAACTGCAAACAAACACATAATGAAATATCAGTCATACATTTTTTCAAACATGATAAAAGCATAACTTCATAAGTAAAATAAAATGAAAAATAAACCTATCCCATTGCCATATGGGGGGCATCTGGGACCGTTGTATACTCCATCTCCAACCAAAGGGGCATATTGCCAATTTTTAATAACCAACCCATGTTCAAAATAATCTCTATTTGAGTCAGGGAGGTTAACTACAAGAGCCCTATTCAGAAACCTAGTTTTTAAATAATAAATATTATCTAGAGTGGCCCATTTATAGAAATACATAATTTCAGGGATCCCTATACGAGTCCCATGAGTTAGGTTTAATTTGTGCACCCCATTAATTATTCTCCATGAATTGGGGGCTATTTTTGCAGGGACAAGATCAAAATACTGACAAAACTCAAGACACAATGGGTTTGGTGGAAAGGAAAAACCACATTCAGCAATGAAAAGACTGGGGAACCAATGTCCCTCAGCCAATCGAAAATAATCTAAAGGCTCAGAAAGAACCTCCAGAGTTACCCAGGAAGGAATGGAAAAATCGGAGCGAAACTTCTCAACAGACTCCACAATATAAACCATACTGAATAAAAGAGATATAGAAGAAAGGAAGAAAATCTTACAGGAAGAAAGGAGGTATGTTGACAACGAACGAAAACTAGGATGAACGCACAAGAGAAAAGGAGAAAATAGAAAGCTTGAATGCAGGAAATTGGAAAAAGAAGAAGACGGTATGGTTATCTAAGAAGTTTAAATACTTTGCCTTGGGAAGCGGCGAATGAAATGATTACAAAAAAGAAACTATTGAACTTCCGCCGGCTAAAAGGACAAAAAGGGCACTAAGATCGAAGCGCTCTTAAAAGTTCGAAAAAAGGCGGATTCGTTGAATTTGGGAATAAATTTAAAAACGATGCTCCTAAAACCCAGGAAGATCATTCAATATTGCCATAAACCGAGAAAGAATGTTCCATACTCCTCAAAGTTCGAAATATGAAACATTGGGGGCTTCTGTTGATACCAAAATTAATATGCTGATGTGGACGATTCAGACGAAGACACGGGTCAATATACGTGGCACAATAGTAACGAGGAAGTTCATTTCCTCGACCAACTCATGTTCTCCCCGAGCAACGAGGATATACCGAGGAACTTCAGCACTCCGAGATACTCTAGCGCTCCGAGGAACTCCTGAGCAACGCACAACTAAGGCGGTCCGAGCTGCATCTCGGCCGTATTATTAATTGCCAGAATGTCAACAGTTCAACTATTCATTGAATGTTCATTATCTTGACGCACACGCTGCATTAAATGTATTACCCTTTCATATGTATATCATTTAATGTATCAACCCATTCATGTACAGCCTAATGGCTATAAATACCTTGTATCACCCTCATTCAAAGAGGAGAGGAATTTCTGGATTGAACTTGTAATCGAGAATTCCTAAACACTCAGCAATAACATAACAGTGGACATCTATTGAAGACAGAAAATGGCCACTGCCATTTTAGTGGCGTCAACAGCAGATAAATGATGAGGATGAGATTGAAGATGAAGATAAACATTCACATCAAACATATAAGAGACAAAGATTTTTAAAGTGGTTCGGCTATAAGGAAAAGCCTACGTCCACTGTTATTTTATTCCCAGGGGTTTACAATAGCACAATATGGTGTAGAAAGAGGGAGAAAAAGTGTGTGGATCTTGTGTATGGTGTCTCTCGGATCTCTTGGATCTCTTGGATCTCATGGATCTCTTGGATCTCTCGTATCTCTTGGATCTCATGGATCTCTTGGATCTCATGGATCTCTTGGATCTCTCGGATCTCTTGGATCTCTTGGATCTCTCGGATCTCTCTTCATAGTTGTCCCTTTTGGCTAAGGGAATACATGTATTTATAGTGATGGGAGATAAAGAGATTCATTGTATGTAGACATTTATACATTATGTCTACATTCAACGAATCTAATTGCTTGGTATGCTATGTGTTGTCATCTACAATATAAATGTACATTAATGATCATTAAATGCGTAGTTATCCTTTGATATTCCTGGTTGGTATGCCGACCAACACTCCTCGGGTGCCGACCAACTCTCCTCGGGTGCCGACTAATACTCCTCGGGTGCCGATCAACTCTCCTCGGATGCCAACTAATACTCCTCGGGTGCCGATCAACTCTCCTCGGATGCCGACTAACACTCCTCGGGTGCCGATCAACTCTCCTCGGGTGTCGAATATTTCCACGTAGGATGACATGTGTCCTTTTCTGATTGGTCCTCGTAGCTGGAGAATTTTTGCGTTAACAGAAGCCCCCAATGCTCCATGCTTGATGGTTTACTTGAAAGGATGGAGTATTTATTCTGCAGTGTTGCTCGGTGCTCGTGAAATTCTTGATCTACCTTCTTGATTTGTTCAACACAAAGTGCATTATCTCCTGGATGACATATGATGCAGGCTGATCGATGGTTGCTAATCTTTCTTTTGAGGAACTCCGTGTGCTATGTATCACCCCTGGGAATTTAGATGCAGCCATGCCATAATATGCAGCTTGTAGCTTGTCATAATCTTCAAGTATGTTGATTGGTTTGCCAGCCGACCAAATGCTTCCTGTGTCGAGCAACTGAATTCTAACTTTACGTGCTTGATTTTTCTGATTTATGCTCCTCTGAATACTTTGTCGAGTAACATATTAGATTTTGAATCCAACTCTTCAATTTGATTAGTACCAAGCTAGTGGTGGACTTCGAAATATTTTCACATAAATTCTTCTTCATTATTGGTCGAGACAGTATTAGCAAAGATCTCAGTGCTGTAGATGCTGATTTTGACTTCTACCTCTGCTCGGGGACGAGCAAGAGGTTCTCGGGGACTAACAAGTGATTCTCAAGGACGAGCAAGAGTTTCTCGGGAATGAGCTAGTGCTTCTCGGACAGATCATCTGTGATGAATATCAAAATGTTGAAAGATCTTAACTTCATAAACTCCCCTTATATTTTAGATGATCCTCTTACTGACGAGGAACCTGTTTCAAAAGTAGAAGGAAAAGAAACCAATAGAATAGGAATCTCAATGTAATAGTTAGTATACATTTTCATTCTCAATGTATTTTGTTTTTTGGATTTAATGAAAGAGTTTCATTTTTATTCGCAATCTTAATTGCTATTGTCTTGTAAATATCAAACACTTTACATTTATGCATATCTGTTAAAAAGATAACAATATTGTGTTGTTTATCGACCAACTTAGTAATAAAAAAAAATTACAAGTATTAGTAATGTTGCTCGATCACTTAATAATAAAGTAATGAGTTTAAAAATGTTTAAAATTTTTCCAACCAACCAAGGTTGTTAAATTGTGCTCGTCGACCAATTATAGTTAGTGAGAGTTTATCCCCGACTAATCATACTTGGTAAATTTTTGGAATATTTTTTCCTCGTCGACCAACTACGTTGGTACAGTTTTTATCCCCGACCAACCATACTTGGTATAGTTTGGAATATTTTTTCCTCGTCGATCAACTACGTTGGTACAGTTTGGAAATCTACGAGGACCAATCAGAAAAGGACACGTGTCATCCTACGTGGAAATATTCGACACCCGAGGAGAGTTGATCGGCACCCGAGGAGTGTTAGTCAGCATCCGAGGAGAGTTGATCGGCACCCGAGGAGTATTAGTCGGCACCCGAGGAGAGTTGGTCGGCACCCGAGGATTGTTGGTCGGCATACCAACCAGGAATATCAAAGGATAACTACGCATTTAATGATCATTAATGTACATTTATATTGTAGATGACAACACATAGCATACCAAGCAATTAGATTCGTTGAATGTAGGCATAATGTATAAATGTCTACATACAATGAATCTCTTTATCTCCCATCACTATAAATACATGTATTCCCTTAGCCAAAAGGGACAACTATGAAGAGAGATCCAAGAGATCCGAGAGATCCAAGAGATCCATGAGATCCAAGAGATCCGAGAGATCCAAGAGATCCATGGCCATTTTCTGTCTTCAACAATAACATTTCCCATTGAAGGAAAAGGTGTCCTGGCCAGCATGGGCCATTGAAAGCATCTTTGATTAATGGAGCACTTCCTGAGTTATTTATGGTTTCACCCACCAAATGGGGGATGCATCACATGCTGACCGTTTGACAATCCAGGTGGATGTTGTTGGCCAATCGCCAAAGTTGAAAAATTTTAATCTTCCTTGTTGTCACCCACCTATGTAGGGCATACGATCGAGCTCGTGATAGGATGAGCTCTTTTACTGACATCTCTTTGGCCGGGGCCGAGGTCTTCATATCATGAGGTGTTGTTCACAAATATAGTGTAATAAAAGTTCCCAAGACTTTCCTTGCGACTGTAACAAAGTGGGTGAAGTTTTATGATAATTTATCCTGGGTCAACATCTCCTGGTTCGCAAATTGAGGGTTATTCTGCTCGGTCGGACGAACTGATCGCCTTGTATGTTTCTCGCTGAAATTGGTGACTAACTTAAGAGTCCACATGTTGGCAATCCAATAATGTTTTAATTCATGCGTGTTTAGTTGAAGAATAAAAGCAGGGCAAAAATGCCATTTTCCTTGTTTCAAAACAAATTGTTTCATTTTCTTAACGGGATAGAAAGAGAGAGAGAAAGAGAGAGAGAGGCTCAACCATCTAGCTTCTCCTTATAATTCTTGCGTCCTTGTTCATTGAAACTGAAAAACGTCGCTAATGCCGTTTAATACAAGATTAAATTGTATAAGCAACTCCGAAATGTTTGTTGGAGAAACCCTTTTCTTTTGAAAATAAAAATTATAAACAAGAAGTGTTTACAAAGAAACTTATGTACGAGAGTAATTAAGACTGTGTAATCAGTTTTTAAAACTAAGGCAGTTTCAAAAATTCAACACACTTATAGAATGAGATGAGTAGATGAAGATAATCAACACACAGTTTTTAACGTGGTAAAACCTCTCCCAACAGAGGAAATATCCACGGTGACTTCTAAGTCACAAAAGTAAAAATCCACTAATAACAAATAATAGTTACAAATAATACAACATGCAGGCACACAAATCAACCTATTCTAAGTTTAGGAATATACCCCACTTGGTGTCCTTCTAACTTCTCATAGATCTGATTTGTTGATGATGTTCTTCCAGTTTGCTAACTTCCTTTGCTTTAGCTTCCTTATGTCGACTCAATGATCTTTGATCTTATACACAACACTTCCAGTGTAGTAGTGTGTTAAGTGTTGGTGAAGTGATTCCTATTCACATGCATGAACTCACACACACTTAGATTTACAGACAGTCCTATAAAAATTACATATAAAGTCTATATGCAGTGATTTTGTTTTCTTTCTTTCTTACAAAACTAAAATCCTATTTGACCTTTAATATAACCCAGATTCCACGGATATCTTGCTTCAAAATCGGTCAAGATCTTAATCAATCTCTTTTTGAAAACATTTGTGAGATTGAAAATCTCCAAGTGTGAATCCAACTAGGTCAAGGTTAAGTTTCGTAAAAATAGAAACCATAAAACATTTTCAAAACCAAATCAGTAAAGATTTTCTTAAACCAAGTAGAAAATATGCAGATCTAGTGAAAATGTAACATGCAGAATGCAGATCTAAAGTTTCTATGAAAAAGAAACAAGATCTTCACACGAATGTTTAAGTTGTGAACAAGATCAAGGACAAGGAGGTTACAGCTTCAAAAGAACAAACCACTCTCTCTCTCAAACACTCAAGGTTGTGTTTGGGGTTGAATATACGAAGGTTTGTTTCAGAGTTTGAAGTGTTTAGGGTTAGGGTTAGGGTTTGGCTAACAGTTTCCCTTTCTCTCTCTTCTCTCTTTTCTTTTCTCTCTTCTCTCTTACTTCTCTCTTCTCTCTCACTTCTCTCTTATTTTTTTTCTCTCAGAAATACGAATGCCCAAAAGTCTTCAAAGGCTGAGAAGTGGAGGGTATTTATAGGGCTGAGGGAAGGTTCTGGATGTTCGAGGGAAATCAAGGGCTGAGATCAGGTCTTGCAAACTTTGACTTGATCCAAAGGTTACAAAACAGCGGTGATTAAAAATGATTGCGATTGGTTCATATGAATAGCACCAGGATTAACTAAGAACACATGCAGACCCTCGATAAGGAATGATCCAACGTTCAGCAATGCACCAGGCACTCCTCTCACATAAGAAACACAAATTGAAGCATCAGGAGGATGACATGTGTAGGCGTGTGATTGGAGTTCAAACGCGCGTCAAACTAATTACAAAGCATCACCCTGAAGTCTCTAGCGCTTTTATATTCTACCCAACCAAACAATTCAATGAAAACAGAAGATTCCAAAATAGAATATTAACCCCACAAATTTTATAACCACATTTTATTAATGAAAACATTTATTTAAAAAATGTTTAAAAATGTTTAAACAATATTTAAAAATTCCCAAAAAATTATTAAAGCTCCAATTCAAGGGGAATTAAACACACACTCAATTTTAAGCAATATGAACACATGAATGCACTGCTAATTGTGTGTAGTGTGATTCAATTTATACCTTCATGGATCATTGAAGAGGATTAGAGAGATAAGATCTGAGGCTTTTTGGATTCTAGGATAGACAACCAATTTTGTCACTATTTCCAAACTAGATGAGCACTAATACAGTATAGACTTAAGCAAGTCAAAGGTATAAGGTGCTTCAGAAACTACTCTTCTTATAAAGTTTCTCAGGTATTTTTATAAAAAAACTCTCTCTTATTTTTACTTTACGAAACTTTTCCTTTTGTTCTGGTGGTGATTTACTTTTTTATGGGATTTTTTTTATTGTTTAAGGTTTTTTAGTGTGATGGATTATTAGCATTTTTTTTTGGATTTCTAGTTTTTTCTTGGCATAGTGGTGAGTGTCCTGTATGAGTGAATCATCTAGGAATTGGAAATACATTTATAACCTTCACTAACTTTACCCCGGGTCCTTTTCTGATAGGTTTCCCCCTCCTTTGCAAGTTCTCCACACAAGAGATGACCCAGAGAACACCAAATTTGTTCCCATGCTAGCTTCTCCTACTTTGTCAGCTCCCAAATCCCCAAGCATTGAATACAATAGTTCTTAGTTTCATACCTTAGAGATTTTAGATAGTGGAAACATCAGAGCTGGAGAAAAGAACTACATAGATACTAACAAAAACACTATTTCTGTTAAGCTAAAAACTAAGGAGAAAGATTTGTTATTAGATCTGAAGACTTGGCCGATTTGAGGGTTTTATGTTTTATCCTTGATGGAGTGTCCATTATAATTATTGGCTAAAAGGAGAGGGCTTATGATAGGATAAATAGTGATGAGGTTTATTTCCCTCTTTGGGACCTTCAAGTAGGAGGAGTTAATCTTCCCCTCCATCCTTCGATAAGGTTCATTTTGAAGGGATTTTGACTGACTCTAAGCCAAATTCACCTAAATGATTATAGGTACATTATAGGGGCAATGATATACCGAGAAAAAATGGGGGCTTTAACAAAGATGGAGATATTTTTAGGTTTGTATATGGCTTACAAGAAAATCATAGGACCCCTGGCTATTATTACTTTTCCCTAAAAAAATCAAACACTGAAATGGTTCAAGTCTCTCAAACAAGTAACCATATCTGGAAAACTAAATATATTTATATTTATGGTGCTCGGGAGTATTTTACAAATGATCCGGAGAGAGGGATTAATGTTCCAAGGGATTTGAGCCATTCTAACTTGATCATAAAAAAATCCCCCTCTTTGGATTAAAATGTTGGTGAAGATCATCACGAGGAATGTACTTAAGATCCCATGTTTTTTAAAGATATATATAATCCAAAAATATTTGGAAGGATAACCAATTAATTTAGCATCAATACCATTGACCTTAATACCTATAAGCCTCCCAAGCCTGCTGACAGTGATGAAGAAATTTCTAAGGAGGAAGAGATGGTTAAGGTAGAGATTGTTCACGTAAGGGAGGATAGTGAGGAATCCGAGAAGGAGGTTGAAGAAGGTTATATATATTCATAAGTGTTAGGTCGTCATTATGTTTCTTTCCTCTTACTTGCCTCTATACCTTACACTTTATTTATTTGCTCGCCTTATTACTATTCATGTCTCATTGCAGTCTCTAACCTAAACTCTAGCTCTTTTATCATAGAACTAACTAATGTTTCCTGTAACAAGATGAAAAATATCAAAGCCATGTAACTGCAAGAGCTAGATAAGAAAGCAGTTGCCAAGAAAGCCCTAGATGAAATTTATACCAAGATGTGCATTGAGAATCCTGCCAGACTGTATAATGCTGAAGCTGGAAAGTTAGCTCATGAAAAAACCACAAGAAGAAGGTTGTTAATTAATGAAAATGTAAATCCCTTGTGGTAGCAAGAAAATATTTTTGGAGGATCCTATTTTCAAAGATCCAAAATTCTCCAAGCATGCTACTTGACTGTTATGCAAATAGAAGGACTCATCCTTCATTTATGGTCCTATAGAGACTTTTGAGTTAGACCCTTCAGTTGATAAGGATGATTAAATGACGAATCCCAACTCCATATTTCTCAATGTTTCCAATACCACATTGTTCTGGTCTACATGGGTTATAGTCTTGACTTTAGTTTTATATGGAGCCTGGATGTTGATACCTTATGGAATTTTACATCCCACAAAACCTTCATATTAAGTTCGTTCAAATTATTACTATAAAATAACTGTCCAACCGCTTTAGCTTTAACTACTGCATCTTTTATTTTATAGGGTAATATGGCTACTACTATCCAGTGGGAGAAATAAAAAACTGTTGAGAATACCTGCGATAAGTTTGAGTTGAAAATTAAATCTCATGAGGTTGACTTGATTAAATCACATCATAAGCAAGAAGAGAGTGAAGAGAAGATGGTACAAAAGGTTGAAGATATGAATAAGATAGAAGTATATATTAAGTCTGTTAATGATCAACTAGAGGCTATGAAGATAAAACTTTTTAAAGCTCTACTGGCTGCTTCCATAGCTAGTGAACAAGATGTGAAAGCATTCAAGTAATCAGAAGACTATGTCATCGACACTACCATATCCTTCCTTAAAGGATATAATGAACTAAAGAAGATGATGTCTAAGCACTAACCTAAAATTACTAAAATCGACATGGATTAGGAGGGGGATGATAACGAGGAAAAGGCCATGGATTAGAAGGAAGAAGATGTTGGCCGAGCTGATGAAAATTCATCCTTTGAGCATAAAATCCAAGTGTTCAGGGTGGTGGATAGGGATCTTGTTGCTGATGGATCAGGGACTGCCCCAAAGGAAGTTGTTGAGAAAATAAACTCTGCCACTAAGGATGTTGTCACACCTTAGATCATTTTCTTATTTTTATTCAGAACAATTGTAATTGATCAAGTTTGAACACTTTAACACCCTTTTTTGCATAATATGAATGGATTTAACTTTATTTTTGCTTATTGTGTTCCTGTGATTGTTGTAATTAAATTCTTCCAACCATTCATAATATGAACCAATGTCCTTATATTTGTTAGCAATTAGCTTACTAGTTCATCTAAGGATAAGGTGCAATCAAAGACATGCACTAGATAAATTAAGTTGGTTGAAGGCGAGCTGATATATACTAATTTGGTGCAGTCAAAGACGTGCATTAGATTAATCGGGTTGGTTGAAGTCGGCCTGATCTATATTCATTTGGTGGAGAAAAAAACATGCACTAGATCAATTGGGTTAGCTGAAGTCGACCTAATTCATTCTAATTTGTTGTAGTCAAAGATGTGCATTTCTGAATAATATTTGTGAGCAATCAAAGAAATGCATTAAATCAATTGGATTGGATGAAGCCGACCTGATCTATACTCATTTGGTACAGTCAAAGATGTGAACTAGATCAAGTGGGTTATCTACAGACAACCTGAAAGTAAAGTTAAAGAAATGCACTTAATTTATTGTGTTGGTTGAGGATGACCTAATCTACACTCATTTGCTGCAGTCAAAGACGTGCATTTCCAAAATGATATTTTTATATAGGTAACATTAATAAAACTAAAGAGGTATAAAATATCTTCATATAATGAATTTTTGTTTGTACAATTTGATAATCTCCCAGTGTGAGACTAACTAATGATAATAATTCTTGCGATGCTCAAAATTCCATCGATTTTTTATTCGCTCCCCCTCCAAAGTTTCAATGTGATATGTGCCTGGTCTTACCACTTAAGCTATATGATAATGACCATGATAATTTGTTTCTAGTTTATTGGATTTATATGTGGATTTAGTAATTAAGTAATCTCCTTGTTTGGGTGTGCTTGTCTTAACTCTCTTGTTATATAATTTAGTTATAGGTTGTTGATATGCTTCTACTATGATCTCGGCTACCTCTCTGACTTTGTTTCTCAAATCTAAATACAATCATCTTGCAAAGAAACTTTTGGGGGAATTAAAATTTAAGATTCTAAGACTTGGTAGGCCAATCCCTATGGGAACCATGGCTTCACTTCTAAAAGCCAATATGTAAGGTGCTTTTCATGTCGCTCTTCGTAGTATTGTTCTGTAGGACCACAACACACTTTGTAGCTCGTTTATACAATTTTCTTTAGTTGCTTCAAGACTTCCTCTTCATCCCATATATCACAGTTTGATTTGTGATGTATGTCAGTCTATTACATTATGAATAAGATGGTAATGAATGCAACTTTATGATTTTGGTTTTATCATAATATTTTTATAAATCATCATTGTCAAACTGGGTTCCATGGTTAGCGATGAAAGCGTAAGGGATTCCATACCTACCGATCATATTTTTCCATATGAATTGAAATACTTCTACATAGGTCATCTCAATGAGTAGTATGTCCTTCACCCATTTCGTGAAGTAATCCAGTGCTAACACTAAATATCTTAATCTTCCTTTGGTCTTTCGCAATGGACTGGCCAGATCCATACCCCAGATAACAAAAGGCCGAGGTGATGTGATCGGTTCTAGAGCTACCCCTAGTCTTTTGTGTATTACTCTAAAGTTTTGGTATTTGTCTCACTTTTGCATGTATTCTTCACAGTCTTTTCTCATGGTTGGAAAATAATATCCCTCAATGGCTATTCTCTTCACTAGTATTCCTCCTGTCACATGAGATCCACATGGATCTTCATATATTTACCTAATTTGGTGCCTCCGTAGGATGTTCATATCTCACTATCGAGACCATAAATCCTCTCTTGTACATTTCCCCTGTCCATAGATTATTTGACATCTTTGTAAGAAAACCTCTTTGCCTCCTTCTAATCGGCTGGTAAAATGCCTTATTCTAAGTAACTAATGGTTGGACCCTCCATGATGGGCCCATGGTTAGTTCAAGGAAATTTACTTATTTGGTGTCAATGCTCCTTTGTCCATAATTTCTATAGGTACAGTTCTTCTGAGATTGGCTCTAATGGCAGACACTGAACGGACTAGTTCATCTACCCTGATATTTTTAGCTCTCGGGATCTTACCATTTGGAGTGCTTTTAACTTTGGGATTAACATTGTTACCTTTGTAAGTTACTTTAGCATGTTTCCCTCTCTTACTTCATATTCTTCCAACACTTCGTTTACTACCAACTACGAGTCACTGTGAGCCTTAATCTGCTCGACTCCAAGTGAGATGGCCAACTCCAATCCAACAATTAAATCTTATTACTCTGCTTCATTATTGGATGCTTCAAACTTGAATTGTAGGGCATATTCTACATTACCTCCATTGGGGTTGTTGACTATCAGACCAACTCCTGTACCATTAGCTCATGATGATCCAACTAAGAGCACATTCCACAACGGAAGATCATTGTTAAAATCTTATTCCACTAGAGAACCATGTTTAAACGACTTAGTAATGAACTTTTTACTGCAACCAGACTTGTTGTTTTCAAATGAGAATTCTTTTGGGTTTTGGTCCTGTCCTTCTGGGACAATTATAACTTGTTCAACTGGCAATTGGATCTACTTAATTGGGACAATGGATGTGGTCTCAGCAACTCTTTTCTCCTCATAGGTGAATTCTACAATTAAATGTGCTACAACTTGGCCTGTGATCGTAGTTCTTATCTCATATAAATTTTTTTATTATCCCACCTCTATGGCCCATTCTATCAACCTGTCCAATTTATCAGGATTATAGATGGTTTTCTGAAGTCAAAATTGATGTAGACCACTATAGAGTGGGTTTAGAATTACTGCTATAATTTTTTGGATACTACTATCAATGCTATGGACACTTCTCTATTCTAAAATACATAATTTTTTCTCTAAGAAAAGTTTTGCTTATGTAATACACCGACTTTTGAACTCCTTCATTGTTTCTAATCAGAGTCGAGCTGACAACTGACTTTGATACTGCTAGATATAAGTATAAATTTTCCCTTAGTCCTGGCCTTGATAATAATGGTTGTCTTCACATGTATCTCTTTTGCCGCAAGAAAGTGGTTTAACATTCATTTGTCTATTCAAAAGAGTTTTAATGACTTCGAAGAATGGGAGGCATTTATCCTTGGCCGTGGATACAAATTTGTTTAGAGCTTCTACTCGGACTGTGAGGATTTTCATTTCCTTCTTAATTTTGGGAGGTTGCATGTTGATTTATGCCTAGATCTTGTCAAGTTTGGCCTCTATGCCCCTCTAGTTCGTAATAAAGCCCAAAAAGTTTCTAGACTTCACTCCAAATACACATTTGGATGGGTTTATCTTCATCTGGTATTTTTCCAGCTCGTCGAATGTCTGCCTGGGGTTTTTAATGCGGTCGTCTGCCTTGATATTTTGGTTAACATTTCATTCACATAAACCTCCATATTCTTATCTATTTATTTTTCAGGTACTTTGTTCACCAACTCCTGGTAAGTAACACCTATAATTTTAAGTCCGAAAGGCATAACAGTATAGCAAAAAGTACCTTGGCTGGTGGTGAAAGATGTATTCTCCTTATCTTCTGACTTCATTTTGATTTGATTATAGTCGGAGTATGCGTCCATAAAGCTCAGTAATTCATGACCAACTGTTGTGTTGTTCAATTATTTTATCCATGGCAAAGGATAATAATCCTTGGAGCATGCTTTATTTAGATATGTGAAGTCCATGCACATTTTCTATTTTTCATATTTCTTTGGTACCATTACCACATTTTCTAACCAGATGGGGTACATCACATCTTAAATCAACTCAGCTTTCTTCAATTTGGCTACCTCCTTTTGTATCTCCATATTATTCTCTTCCAAGAACACTCGCCAATTCTGGTTGACTAGCTTGACTTCCTTTATTATGTTGAGATCATGGAAGATAATGGTAGGGCTATTCCAGGCATATCTTCATGACTTCAAGCAAATACATTCTTTCTAGCTCGGAGGACGTCTGCTAGATATTTCTTGAGGATTAGGTCTAGGGACGAGCCAATCTGGGTTTTCCTCTTAGGGTCATCATCCAGCATTATAACTTTATTTCTTTAATGGATTCTCCTATTGTTAAACTACCTTCATCTGAAGGATCTAACATCTTGATCTAACAAGTTTATACTAACTTCTTCCTTTCCTCTTCATCGGTCGAGGTATAATAGCACTCGCGTGCTTCCATTTAGTTTCCTTTCTCCATTCCCACACCAAAATTTGTGGGGAACTTAAGACATTGGTGAATAGTATATGCTACAGCTTTAAATATCTTCAGGGCCACTCTTCCAAAAATGATGTTGTAAGTCGGTGGGACATTTTTGTCCAGGATGAAGAATCTTATCTGCTCTGTTCTGTAGGTTGGCCAAAATTCTATAATCATGTCCACTCAATTGTACCCAGTCGGTATAATTTTTCTCGTGAGAACCTAATCAAAGGACGATTATGCGCTTCTACTTTTTTGTCAAATAGTTTAATCTTTCAAAATTATAATAGAACATGACATCAGCCTAGCTCCCGTTGTCTACCATAATTCTTTTTACGTTTATGCCATGGACTATCATGGTGGTTACCAGTGGATCATCATGAAGATATAGTAATCTTGAGAGGTCGTCCTGGAGAATCCTATCACTAACAATCTTTGAAGACCTTACGAGGTTGAGTGTTTGCGATAGCTGTTATGTTGACATCTTTGTTGTTATGGTAAGATCTTGCCTCATTGAGGTATGCTCCTTTCAACTAGTTCATCATCTTCGCCAATGTATCCTCCTACAATGAAGTTTCATTCTCAAAAGATCATATAAACTCTTTTATATGCTTTTTAGGTCGTGTTGGGAGATCGGGATCCTCCTTATATTTGTTTTCCCAAGATCTTTTCTATCTTGATTCCTGGTAGGAGGTGATCTTAATCTCCTCCTATTTTTCCAATCTTCAAGGGCTTGGTATAGTCTACCCCTTTTTTCCATATATTTATTAAGTTTCCCTCTTTTTATAAGGGTATCAATTTCATCCTTTAGGGCTAAACAATCCTTGGTTTCATGTTCGTAAGTTTTGTGGAGTTTATAAAACTTTCTCTTGTCTCTTCTTCCACCGACAGTTCTTAAATTTTTTGGTCATTTTAGTTCACTATCTCCATGGATCTTATCGAGGATATGATGTACTCCCACTGTTAGGGGAGTGTATTCATCAAACTTCTGGTATGGAATTTCCTCTTTCTCCCATTTTGGGTTGTCTATAAGCTTCTCCTTCTTTATCGAGCTCCTAATTTCTCCGAACTTTCTAGGGATGAACTCTTTTGTATCCATGGCTTCCTATGCATTTATGATATTTCCCGCCTTAGCTAAGATCTTGACCGTGTGGTTTGAATGATACTTGGCCAATATTTCTAGGTAATAGCCCGCTCATGATTGTTGTCACAGTAACCTTTTCATTGTAATCAACTATTTTTAGCTTTTCAACTTTGAATCTGGTAATTTACACTCTGGTTATTCCATCCTCACGTTAACAGACATTTTTAAGTGATCCACCTTTTACCAAGTTTTTCTTCAAAATAATTTTTTTTATAAATAGGTTGGCTAACTGTTTATACTTTGAGATTTTCCCCTTGGTAACCAAGTATACCAAATTTTAGCAAGTCCAATAAGAGTTCTTGAAAATCCTCTGCAGTGTATATCATCGACTGTAAAAAATATATCATATGCAGCTTAGTATTACTCCACAAGAAAAAAGGGTCCGATATTTGTTCATACCCTAGAGTAATTACAAGTGGAAGGAACTTTGCATGCGTGGGATAACTAATCACAAAGGTCGTGAATGGAATCATTAATCTAAACCCCTCTAGAACGAATTTTTAGTTTGTATGAGGTTTCCCAATCGATATTCTATTCTCTTGATGGATCCCTTCCATGGCTGAGCTTCCTCAGCTACTGTATTGGGTTGTCTTTGACTCTTCACTGAGCATTATTCCTATAGACTAAATTTCTCACGTCGACTATATGCCCCGATGTTATCTTTTGAACTATTCTCTCTCCTAGGATCTAGCCTCCTATATTCCTATCATCACGTGCCTTCTTTAGGATGGATATGCGCTCACTCCCCTCTTCTTCCCAGCCTATCGAAGACTGGAGCTTTGCTAAGCCTTCAAATGTGTTTACCCATTGCTCTAAGTATGTCTTATCATCATCATCATCATCATCATCATTAGTCCAAATAATGGAGGTCTTATCTGGCTGGAAATATAATTCCCCGAGTCCGGTTCCATGTGTCCGAGTAGATTTGCATGTCTCAGACCCCGAATTTATTATTTTGGGATTTTTTAAATCTTTCTCTTGAATCCCTTGCCTCCTATCTTGGTATAGGGAAAGTGGAGGCAATTCTTTTTGTTTGACCAAACTTCTTTCCAAGGCTAGAGTGATTGTAGGTGATTATAATTGTGTTTGTGAGGTCGACACACTTTGGGTAAGTTATCTCTTGTTTTCTTATATCGCTTCTTGGATTTTAACTAAGCTAGGCATGAATCCAACTAGATCTCCTACTCCAATTAGGGTGGAAGGTGTTGCCTCCTCTTTATCCCTACTACTTTTTAGGTGTTCGACCATTGTTACAAGAATGTCCAGAAAACTAAAGTATATTTACAGGAAAATATAATCTGGTAGATTCTTCTGGATTTTGATAGTAGAGGACTGTTTTAAGTTAGAAGTGCGAGTGTTTTGAAGCGATTTGCGTAGATTTTGTCGATGAAACAATAATTTAGGGATTCCAAGCAAGAAAACGAATGACATTACTAGTAGAATAAACAAAATTACTGTTCAATTGAATTTTTGAAAAATCCAATACTTCCAGAATTAGGAATTGGGAATTATGTGAGAAATGACTAAGCTTTAGATGTTTCCCACTGACAATGCCATTTTTTATTGCCTAAAAATGGATTCAAATTATATCTTAGGTAGAAAGAACTAATTAGAGATAACAAACAATAAATATGTAATGTATGTGCAAAGGGGATTTAAATGAGAGGATTAACATTGAGATATAGGTGGTTCAACCTTAAAGATGGGGCTTACGTCCATAAGTAGTTTTGTTCTATATGTCTCAAACTCATACCAATAATGAGATGTCGTAGCTAGGTTTAAGATAATAGAGATGCTTAAGTATTCCTTATAGATTGGTATGTGGAATATAAGATTGCTTTTTCATCTTCTAGTGGAGGATCCCTCTTTTTATAATATTTCCCATTTAAGGAAAAGGTGTGCAGGCCAGCATGGGCTATTGCAAGCCCCTTTGATTAGTGGATCACTTCCTGAGTTATTTATTGTTTCACCCATCATATGGGAAATTTTTCAAATGCTGACCATCTGACAAGACAGGTGGACATTGTTAGCAAGTTTCCAAAGTTCCAAGTTATGAATCTGCCTTACTGTCACCAAGCTAAGAAGGAAATATGATCGAGCTCATAATAGGTCGAGCTCCTTTAATGACATTTCTTTGTCCGGGGCCGAATTCTTCATATCATGTGGTGTTTTTCACTAATATGGTATAATAGAATCATGCTCATTAATTAATGCATCAACCTTCTGCTTGAGTTCTAAACATTTCAATTTAGCATTTTTAAATTTTTCACCTTTTTCTAATTGAAAAAACATAATTTTAGTTAAGAGATTGATGTTTGATTTATTTAATTTCAATGACTCAATAGTAAACTTCATCTAATACCTCATTTATGTCATTGAACTCATCATCACACTCATTTAGTGACTTAGGATGAGATGTGTGTGAATCTTTGCTACTATAAGATGTGGAATCACTAAGAAATTTATGACTAGACCCTTTGAGGATATTTCTCTTCACCACACTATAAAATGACATTATATCCTGACAAACCTTCTAACACTCATCTATCTTAACCATAACTGACATTTCACTTTCTATCTCCTCACTTGAGGTAATTTTATATAAATCAGACTTCGAATCAGTCAAACTTGTTTTGTATATTTTCTTATTCTTATCTAGATACCTCATTTTCACTTAATTCTTTAAGTGAGTTGGAAAAACATTGATGTGAAATCCTACTCCACCGCAACCATATCATGATCTTCCTCTCTTTATTTACCTCTATTGGTTACACTCCTATCACGACTTTCGTTACACTAATGTCTACTGGATTAGTAAGGTTTAAGTTCAAATTTTTTTTCATTATTATAAAACTTTTTATTATTTTTATAAAACTTGTTTAACCTCTTAACAAACAAACCCATATCCACTTTAATATTCTCTTTTGGTGTTTCATCATTCTTTCTAGACACATCTTTCTCACTAGAATTGGCCACAAAAACTAATACTTCTTTGCCTTTAAAATACTCAAATTATCTAATGAATCTCAAATTTGAAGTGATCCAACTAACTCTTCAAGTCTGTAAGTGATGATGTTGTAAACATCACCACCAGATGAGGTGTTGGTAAGCTCAAGTGAGAAATAACAATGACAACACAAAGAGTAAATAACCAGTAGAAGGAGGTGAGGAGAAGAGGAGAAACACAAGATATATAAGTGGTTCAGCCAATCATAGCCTACGTCCACTATGAGTGTATGAGTACTTTCTCTAGATGAAGGAACTAATGGCCATAAATACAATCTCTCAACCTTTCTCACTCTACTGTGTTAATCGACAAAGTTTCAGCTAGGGTTGTGATTATTTATCCCTTTACAAGGTAGAGGAAGACCTCTATATACAGTTCTTGGGGGGGGGGGGGGGGGGGGAGGGGGGTGTAAGGTACCCCCCAAGCATGAAATTAGCATGTGTATGAGAATCGCACCAGTATCCTAATGACACCTGGCTGATCATATGCAGATAATGATGACCACAATATTCCTTCATGTAAAGGGAATGATTCGATTATAACTGATTTTCCCACATGTTTAAAACATTGAATGTTCTTGCATATGCTCGGACTTGTGCCATTGACTGATGTAACCTCAGTCTGGCCGAGTACGAGGTTGATGAAGTTCGATGATGTTGCTTTGTCCCGTCAAATGACGATATGGGCTCAGCTTAGAAGACTGGCTGAGGTTAAGAATGAGGCAGGGTGCAACATCGGCTATGTATGACGTTGGCATAGATTGATCCCATGACTTATAATGACCTCGGTTGATGGACAGCCGAGGTTGGTATATGAGGGCTGACCTTTCAAAAAATGACATTTCTGATGGCAGTTAGGAGCTTCTTGTCAACTCGGTTGTGACACAAGTCGAGTTTAGTGACTCCGAGTATGCGGGTACTCTTTGGGCATATTAATCACCCCTAGACCTCAGTCTCCTATTTGAGTGGGTGACTAAGGGGTATAAATGTCAGGCCGATGAAGGGACGTTTCGATGTCTTGGGGGTTTGGTGTGGTGCTCTTGACACATGTCATTTACTGAAGTGGTTTGCATTTTTTCCAAGGTATGACAATTTGGCAGCACCCTTTGAGTTCCCTAGGGTAATGATGGGGGCATTGGAAGTCGTGCCTCATCATTTCTTGGGTTTAAAACCTCTCTTTCTTTCCTCAATTCTTTTCTTTTCCTCATTTCTACCGCCAAGTCCTTCTTTGCTGCGAAAACCCAAAAATCCTCTATAGCCAAAAGGTTGATCACTTCTCTGGTTTCCTGCGCGTCTTGGGCTTGTAAGACTTTGTTCTTCACTCTTCGTTGCTCAGGTAACCTTCTTTGACCCTTGATCTCCCCTTTTCTAGGTATATTTGCGCATTACATCATTTTCAGCTGAGTTTTTTTATTTTTCGGTGACCTTCCCTTTTTTCGATGAGGGTTTTCACCACTATCAAGTGGCTGTAGGGCTATGGTTGTAGTGATTAGGTAGTATTGGAGCCGTAACTGGTTGCTCCGAGGTTATTTCACCCACAAACCCCACTTTTTAGGCTTTTCGGTGACTTTCTGATCATCTTCTCCGGTGAACTAACTTAGGGTGTTCTTGGGGAGAACCCGTTGGATTTCTTGTTTAATCTTCAGTGCGAGTAGCACAAGTTGTTTGACTGTTTATCCTTTCTTAGTTCGAACTCTCAAAGTGTAGTCTCCTCCTCTGAATGCTCAGACCTTTGTACCAACTTATTAAATAGTTTTCGTCTCTGCGTGAGAAGACCTCTGAAAAGATTAGGTAGATAGAGTTAGCCTAGGAAGAAGTTTGTAGGGTTGAGGCCTTTCCTCTCAGACCAATCTTTTCTCCCCCCTTGAAAATTATATACCCTAAGCCAACCGAGCCTGCTGATCCAACAGAGGCTCCTAAGGTTCTTGTACCAATGTCTAAGTCATCTTCTTCAGACCCTATATCCACCTCTGAGGCTGCCGAGTTCATAGACTCTTTTCAATAGGCTATGGATTTCTCTCCCAAGGGAAGTGTAGTCTGTGAGGAAGTAGAAGGGTGTGATCGTTCCTTATCCCACCAAGAGGCTAGAACCTCTTGTAGGTCTTCCTCTATTGAAATTCTAGCACCGAGTGTGTCAATTCCTCCTATTATTGATGCCATTCCATTATCGGCTGCTACCAAAGTTGAATTTGCTAAAAAGTTTCCCGGTGGTGCCCCCTCTGAGGCCGAGCCTCAGACAACTAATGAAAATGATGATGACAAAGGGAGTGATCTTGACACTTCCAAGGTTGATGGTCCTGAGTCTTCTGTCACAGAATATGACTTTCTAGTTTTCAGACATCTGTATGCCATTCCTTCATCTGTTACTTTAAGGAAGCCCTTGAGGGATGATAGGGCCTTCGACGGCTGAAAGGGAGAACTCTGTACCTATGAGAAGATGTTCAAACTCGACTTCCCTCTCCCAATTCACCCCACTATTCGAGCCATTCTTTCTTATACTAACCTCGCTCCTTCTCACTTTTTCCCCCAATACCTAGAGGGTATTGGTTGGGGCCATCGTACTCTGGAAGGTGGTTCATCATACCGACCTTCCAGTTAGGGTGTTCTTAGCTTGTTACATACCCCCACCTACAAAAAATCATCCTGGTTACTATCACTTTGTAGCCAGGAAGTCTGAGAAGAAGATGTTGCTGGTGACTCAAACTTCAAACCACAATTGGAAACCTCGATTCTTCTTTACCTCAGGGGCATGGGAGTTCGGTCCTAAGGAGGATTATGGAACATCTGTTCCAATGACACCTCTGAGGTGGACCAAGGTCTCTTTCTCGGCCAAAACAGACCCTGGATTGAGCCAAGATAATTAAAATAATTTTGAAGATCTTCGTAGTCAGGGAAAAGATGGCCATCTCGTCAAGTACGAGCATTTGATGACCCCTTACTATTTGTCTCAAATGGGTCTTGGAAGTGGCCCTTTGGCTGAACTTCGTAAGTATTCTAGTAAAATCAATTGACAGAGAAACGTGAATTTCATGTGTCTGATCTTCTTCTTCTGATGTTTTCTTTTTAAAGAGAAGCCAAAAGAATTTTCTAAAGACCTTTGGAACATGTCTGCTCCCAGCATCACAAAATTGATAGAGAAACGTGGGGGCAAGACCTTACCACCCCTTCCCACACAAATAAGGGAAAAGCTCATGCTGAGACATCAAAGAAAAGGAGGGCACCTACAGACCCTTCCCATACAAGGGCCATCAAAGCTCAACATACTGAGCATGGTATACCAATCTCCTCAAACGATGCCTTGTTAGCTCAACTTGCTCAGATGAAAATTGGTGACAGTCTCATAGGCAATTATGCCCGGGATTATAACGCCCTTGTCCACACAATAACCTAGGATAATAAGAACTTTCTTCACTCGATGGATGTCCCTCTACTGGCAGAGTTTATTGTTCATAGGACAGTTCAGGTACTTATTTACAATTTTCTCAAGTGTTACCTCTGCTCTTAGCATTTCATTATTACTAATGTATTTGATTCTTTTTTTTATAGAGTGCTCTCTCTCTTTATCGGATGGTGATTAGGAACATATTCTTCATATTTATCCCCTTAATTTCGGTATTTTTATGATCCCGTGTAGTGTAAATAGCTTGGATTTGTTTCGTATTTATGCTACTAACCTCTTTTGGCAATTATTTCATGTTTTGTGTATTTCTCATGTGTTTTACAGGTATTTCATGCAAATTAGTGCGAAGGAGAATGTAAAAACAGTGAAAGAAACCAAGAAATGGGGAGTTGAAGGGAATTTTTGAAATTTTACATATATATTCCGGTGGTGAGGAAAGCTAGAGAGTTGAATAGATCTAAATTACAAGAACATTGGAAAAAATGGCATCCCAATCCGAGTTACGGTGAAGAAGTTATGCCATTTAAAGTTGGAGACAGAAAGTCAAAAGTTGAAATTAATTCTGGAAGCTGAAGAGACAACTCTTAAAATTTCTTGTTTAATTTGTTTTTATTAGTTGTAAAACGTGGAGAGGCATGGTAAGAGTCTCATTTAGGTATATTAAAAGGTTAAAACGTGGAGAGGCATGGGAAGAGTTTTTTTTAGGTGTATTAAAGGCCAAGACCTACATCCTTCTAAGGGAGTCGAATTTTAGAGGGAGAGAGTCAGATTTTAGGGAATTCTTAGTAGAAAAATTTAATATTCTTAGAAAATCCCTAGTTTGTAAGTTTGAGGAACAAGAAGTATTTCTGGATTCAATCATCTCTTTTTCCTAGTGCAGATTTCAAGTATCAATTTCCATTCTCTTATTTAATTCTCAATTCTATTTTCAATTCAATTATCACTTGTTTTGTAATTTTGGTTTTTACAATGTTTCTTAGATCCATAATTACATGCATTGTTATGAATTTGTTTTCTCATAAAACCATGTCTAGCTAAGTTTTTAAGGTTGGGGATGCATGAACCCAACCCGATGTGGTATGCATAGATATAAAATTCGTCCTCTAAATTAAATAAATGATTAGATCGTGTTGTATAGTTTCACAACCATTGTAGACCTTTTGACCTCGTTTGCCCTAGGTAATCGGGGTTCTTAAGGATGCAACGCACGTGAACTATTGCGACACTGCTTTACTCATTCTTTGATTATGTATGATGCGGGCTTGAACCTCATATATGTAATGCTTTGGAGTACTAAAGACTGGGTCTGATCAATTATCTAATTTATGACTAATTTTGTACTGGCATACACACTAGGGTTTGGGGGAGTGTATTCTTAACCCATTTCTTCATTCATATTAATTCCTTCTTAGTTAGTTAATTTTGCATGCGTAGGTTAATTTAATTGAATTTAGTTAATTCATAAATAAAATCCAAAAATTTATCATCTTTTTGTTTTCTTTTCTTTTAAAATCAGCTTTAGGATTAAACTACCTTACCTTTGTCATCACGTTCACACGTCCTAACTCCCTATGGATTCGATACCCAGACTCGCCACTATACTCCTTAAGAAGTGTAGTTACAAGTTTATTTTTTTTTTGAATTGAGGTTGGAAGCCGATAACAACGACTAGCGTATTACACGGACGCTCGGTTTACAACTCGATCAAAATGGCGCCGTTGTCGGGGAATTAGGTAGACTTCATGTTAGGTTGGTTAATCCCGAATTTGATAAAAAATAAAAAAAAATCCAAAAAAAAAAATTCAGAAAAAAAACCCAGAAATATGTGTGTCACGTTTTTGAATTGCCCAATTTGAAACATCTTACTTTAACTCTTTTGGCGGCTTTAATTGTTATGCTAATAGTGAGGAGGAGGCGCTCAAGACTTATGAACATTGGATCAATATCACTAAAGATGCGTCTCATAAATACAAGCCCTGTGCTAAGGCCATCCAAATTTATCAAAATGAATTGCTTGAAGAAAAAAGACTTGAAAAAGAATATTGGGAAAAAAATCGTTATTGGGAGCAAGAGTTAGATGCATTATTTGAACCCAATTAGGTTTTTTCTTTCGATATTTTTGAAGTTGAAGAATGTTTTCAACCAAATGATGAATCCGAGGTGCTAGAACCAAGGAAGCCAACTTTGGAAGAACTCTTGATTATTATCAAAAAGCAATCTCATGACCTTGCTACTACAGAGTTGAAAATTAGAGCAACATGCAAGGAGTTGAATGATTATTTAGACAACTTAGAAAAGGTCGAGACTTGAGCTTCACCTAACACTTTGGAGGATGAAATCATTGAGAGTCATCCAATTTCTTTTGAATATCAACCTCTTATAAATATTGCAAAATCTACTGAGGTTGAAGATCATTTGTCTCCTTGTGTACCCACTATTATCGAACCATTAAATCCATCATAAGAACTCGATGAATGTATTGAGGATGTTGATCTGATTCTTGTATGGGAATGTTATTTTGAGATTCTTCATCTTACGGGCCATACACTTAGACGTGTCACTCCACTAGATCCAGTTGAAAATTTTGGGGGAGAAGATTTTTAGGACAAGGACTCTATACTTGAATTGTTTTCTAAGATGGACTCTTTCTGTTTGTGTGCTCTGTTTCCCATACTACTTGAAAAATCTATGGGAGGTGATTCTATTTATTTTGGATCCCAATGGGACTTGTCCTCCTATGCACCAAAATCCTTCATTATCCCCCTAATTTTTTAATAGGTGATGGTTCATTTTTTTTCCTTACACATGCCTTCTGTTGTTCAAATGAAATTCTTGTTTTTCGGGAGGCATGCATCCTAATGAGGGTACACTGATTACCCCTCAAAATCATATTGTATTTTGGGTGGATCCTCAAATTTTTCGACTTCTAATGTATAACTTATTAGAAGTTCAAATCGTAGGTTGTACATAATTAGCTTTTTTTTCCTTTTCTTTTTTTTATATAGTTTAGAGTAATTAGTTAAAGTTTTTGTTATTCTTTTTGCTATGCTTGGTTCTAAAATGTTTTGTAGATTCAATGGACTTCACTCATTAGGGATCGCTCCATTTGGGTAATATCTTTCTTTTCCTCTCTTTATGATGTGTTCTTGATTCACATTGAGGACAATGCAACATTTAAGTTAGGGGGTGTGGGATATTCTTCCCGTTTATTGTTTAGATTCATTGATTCGATCACATGTTCTTTCCAAGTGTGTTTATTTAGAAAATTTCAAAAAAAAAATATTGAAAAAAGCCAAAAATATTTTTCTTCAAAATAAATAAAAATTAGAATTTAAATTTTTGAAAAATATCACATTTATTCTATTTAAAGTCTCAAATTGTTAACAATCAAAATGCACTAAGCCAAAATTGACCGAAGATGGAAATTGAAAGAAAATTGACGACTTAACGAATAAGTGTGGAGATTGATCAAACCCAGTTGATATGACAAATATAGCACCCCGCCACGGATAGGTACTCATACATGGGCGGGCTTATAGGCCGCGGCCCTAACCAACAGGGCGCGGCCCTAACCAACAGGGCGCGGCCCTAACCAACAGGGCGCGGCCCTAGCCAACAGGGTGCGGCCCTAACCAACTCGCGTTACATACACAGGCCGCGGCCCCTCCCTTGGAGGGCCCGACACCTTCTGTTCAGCATATGGTGCCGCACTTATCATCTATCTTATAGGCCGCATCCCTCTCCACTGCAACCAACTACGAACCATGTGCTCATAGCACGTGACACCTCACATCACTCTTATAAATAGAGGACCGCACCTCGAAATAAGGCATGGATTTCCTCTCCTCTGGAACACTCTCTTCAACGCTTGCTTAAGCCTCGCACGGCTCTCCCCGTACGACCTCAACATACGACTTGGGGGCTACGTGGCCTGACCTCCGGCACACCCGGAACCTCGACAGCCATGTATTCTCCCTATTTCTCATACTTGTACGCCTCTCTAGGCAGGCTTATATTGTAAAGTGCATCGTATATAATGAGAACGGAGCAACACAGTGGACGTAGGCCTATTTTAAGGGCTGAACCACTCTATACCTTGTTCTCTATCTATTTACTTGCTTTATCAACTTATTCTACACTTACACTTGATCTGCTGGTACGAGATCTACCTGTGTGCGATTTCTCGTATCATCAGTTTGGCGCCGTCTGTGGGAACGAGATATTTCAATCTTGTTTCTCTACATTTTGAGTTCATAAACACCTTATATTACACATGGGGATCTTTTGGATCAGAATCTCATGTGTGAATTTTGGTTAGTTGAGCTCTGCTTCATATTCACCCCTTTGATGGTTATTTCTCAAGTCCAGACCTACTCTTGGACCTCTGTTTCATAACTTTAAATCTGTTTTGCATTCCCCGATGATATCGTTCCACCTAGATGGTGCTGAAAAGCACGATGGGTTTTAACCCCAAAAAGATGAACGATTAGGGAAGGATTGTACCTATTCCTGTTTTATTGTACATGGCCTGTGATCTAGGGTTTATCGTTCAAGCTGTGCCACTTTGTGCATCGAGAGGTTATGTCCTCATGGATAGACCCTAGTAGGTATGCTCTCCACAAGTTTTGGGAGAAAAACTCAGTTCCCGGGCTTCAATTTTGGGATTGTGCCTTCACTGCCTAGGTAGGGACGCGGTGTGGTAGTTCAACTACCTTACATACCGCGACCTCTACTGGGTTAGTTGTAATACAGAAGCTTCAAAACATCAGGGGATGGACTCAGGTGGTCTCTAGCTCAACCTTGGTGTATATCATACAAGGCCGCGGCAGTGCACTTATGTGCCTTATTGGCCGCGGCCGCGGCAGTAAGCCCATGTGACAGTGCAAACGCTGCATCCCCATTTTTCTACTTGGTTACTCCACTATTTGTGAGATTACTTACTGCTGTTAGTTTTGTCTCAGATTATATATATATTTTGTAAAAGACTAACAAAAGCAGAGGATGGAAGGAGAGTCCAGTCAAAGCACAGAAGTCAAAGACGAAATTGTGCAGCTGTACAGCCATCTCAACCATCTGTATGACAGCCATGCCTCGCTCCAGACCCAGGTCAACTACATAACTCAGAGGGTACTCATGCTAGAAGCCGCGGCCTCACCCAATACGGGCGCGGCACTCATCTCAGCAGCACCCGCGTGCTTGACGACCGCGGCATCTTCAAAGGATGCAGCTGTAGAGGCAATCAGCGGCCAAAAGAGGAAGGCAGAGAAGAAGTCAGGGCCCTACACCCCGCTGGCCTACCCGATTGAAGTGATACTTGAGTACATCAAGGAAGATCAACTTTTGAGGTGGCCAGAAAAGCTGAAAACTCCGCCCCACAAGAGAAGCAAAGCCGCTCAGTGCCAATTCCATCAGGACCATGGCCACGAAACGGAGCAGTGCTATGCTCTGAAGGATGAGATCGAAAGACTAATTGGGCAAGGGATGCTGAGGAGGTTCCTCAAGAATGATTAAAGGCTGCAGCCAGACCTAACATAGGCCGCAGGCCACATCTCTCCCTTAGTTTTTCTGTTTTTCAGATCTTTCTGTTTATGTTTGAGGAAGCTCATTACAGCCTTTATCTTCAAGATTTTATGTTTTATTAGCAAAGCCATCAGCTGAAACATACATATATAAATATATGGATTAGCAAATTTTGCCATATCTCATTCCTCTCTTGTTTTCATAATTTGTCATCTCACAAGAAGACCTTTTGTCTTAAACAGATTCCAAGGGAAGAATAACACATTATCTTGGAAGATTATTACTATTTTGGGATGCACCTATGGAGGGATTGCGGTCTTAATTAGCTCAAAAGTTCCCCTCACGATGTGCAACTGTATCTTATCATATGATGATTACAATCATGAAAGCGTCCGGGGATTCAAGGAGCTTTTATTAGCCACGGGGGCTTACAATGCCTGTTCTCATCTCTTGGGACGCGTCATCAAGCCGGGAGGCTTATAATCTCTGGCTATGGAGGGCTTTGTGTATATCAGTAGCTGTAGGCGGCTTAATAACATAGCCCAGCCTGGAGAGGCTTGATAATGTCTCACACATTAGCTGTGGGTGGCTTCATAACATAACCCAGCCTGGAGAGGCTTGATAATGTCTCACACATTAGCTGTGGGTGGCTTCATAACATAACCCAGCCTGGAGAGGCTTGATAGTGTCTCACGCATTAGCTGTGGGTGGCTTCATAACATAACCCAGCCTGGAGAGGCTTGATAGTGTCTCACGCATTAGCTGTGGGTGGCTTCATAACATAACCCAGCCTGGAGAGGCTTGATAGTGTCTCATATATATTAGCTGTGGGCGGCTTAATAACATAGCCCAGCCTGGAGAGGCTTGATAGTGTCTCATACATTAGCTGTGGGCGGCTTAATAACATAGCCCAGCCTGGGGAGGCTTGATAGTATCCCGTATATTAGCTGTGGGCGGCTTAATAACATAGCCCAGCCTGGAGAGGCTTGATAGTGTCTCATACATTAGCTGTGGGCGGCTTAATAACATAGCCCAGCCTGGAGAGGCTTGATAGTGTCTCATATATTAGCTGTGGGCGGCTTAATAACATAGCCCAGCCTGGGGAGGCTTGATAGTATCCCGTATATTAGCTGTGGGTGGCTTGAAAACATAACCCAGCCTGGAAAATGGAGCCTGGAAAATTGCTGCAGCCCATCAATATGGCTGAAGACATCTGAGGCACTCTTACAAGACTAGAAGAGAATCCGCAGCCCTAAAGCCATACTTCATTGGCACCGCGGCCTAGGCGATCATCTACAGCATGAAATTGTCCCAACAGGCCGCGGACTTCACGAAGAATACACACATAAAGTGGTGCTGCAGCCTTGTGTCCAAAGGGTTTAATATTCAAAAGCCCCTCCATGTCGATATGGCTATGGTCATCAATTATTGGACTGGCGGTTCAGTAAGCGGTTATTGAAGAAATTTGTCATAATACCGCGGCAGTTATAGAAGCATTTTAAAGATGTCAAGATTTCAGAATCCATGCCATGAAGCCGCGGCACACTCTGCATCATAAGCAAGTCATCATACTGGCGACTAAAGCACCGCGGCATGTATCTAATCCTTGTTTCAACAAAGAGTTGGGGCCGCAGCTATTAATATTAGTTCGACCAGGTTCATTCAAAGGCAAACTGCAAATTTATTATGCTAGGCTGCCGCGGCCATCACTATTAGTTCATGCAAGTTTATTCAAAGGCAAATTGCTAATTTATTATGCAATGTTGCCACGGCTATTATTAGTCCTATGAGTAAGTTCAATTTGCAAAGTGGAAAGTAAGTACATTCAACCATTCATCAAGGCATGAGAAGGAAAGTGGGCAAAGAGATGCAACAAATAAACTTTATATAAAGCGGAATATATGGCCGCAGCCTTAACATTATAATGTTTACAAAACTGGGCCGCAGCCACAACAAAGATAAAATGACAAAAGGGGCGCAGCCCTATGAATGATGAAAGATTACAAGTTCAAGATGCTGCGTCGTCGTTGTCATCAACCTCATCACCTTCCCCGGCCGTCTCAGTCTCTTCATCATCTGCCGCGGCCTCCGCCTCAGCTTCGGCTCTCAACCTGGCTCTTTCCTCAGCTGCAGCCTTAAGCTCAGCAATGCAGTCCTGGTGTTCTGCATCACTTAGCTTCCAGCCAAGGACAATCTCCTTGGCCTCAGGGAAATTCTTGATAACCCTCTGCCGCAGCTCCTGGAAGCCGCGGAGGTAGGCCCTGTTATTTATAAGGAAGAATTCCTTGGAGTTTTTGAAGGACTCCACAGTTTGGTCAATGGCCATTTGAAGGGCGTCTTTATGGTCCGCCTGCATCTTCTGTATGGCCGCGACATTGTTGGCCTCCAGCAGTTCATAGTTTTTTTGCAGATGGGCAAGCTTGCTATTGGCCACTTCAGCGACCTGGGAAGCGGCCACGGTCTGAGCCTGGGAGGCTTTGAGAGATTCCGCGGCCTGGCTAAAGTTGAGCTCTGCCTCCTCCCTGGCTTTGTTAGCCCTCTCCAAATCCATCTTTGCTGCCTCAAGAGCCGCGGCAGATGACATCTTCCCAGCTTCAAATGAAGAGGTCCGTGCAGCCTGCAAGTCCGCGGCATGGGCACTCTTCTCGATCTCCTTCAGCCTGTACAAGGCCTCGTACTTCCTCTTCTGAACAACAATCACATCCGCGGCCTGAAATAAAGAGGAAATATGAAAAATACATGTGGTGTAAAAGTTGAAAGAATGACGACAGGTACGTACCCTCAGAAGGCTGTGGAGGCCGCAGTCCTCCAGGTCGTCCTGATCTTCCTCGACCAATCTGTCAAGGTCCGCGGCATCTAAGGCTCTCTTCATTCTTCTGGCAGCCTTCGCGGTGGTATCCCAGGAAGAGTTGGGATCAGGTTGTCTTAGTTGTGGCCGCGGCCTACCATCAGGTCTAGCTCCTCCACGAAATTGTGGAGGTGGCAAGTTGGCATTAATGGCCACAACTGGTGGTGGCGGAGGTGAGGATTGTTGGGCAGACATATCAGGAATCAATCCTGCCGCAGCCAGATTGGCTCCAATATCGTCATCAAATGTTTGAGATTCGGGAGCAGTGGTTGGCTTCTCCGCGGCAGGAGTAGTTTGTTCAGTAGTTTGTTCCCCCAAAGGTTCCGCGGTGGGGGCCTTTGTCTTTGCCCTCTTCCTCTTTCTGCTCCGCGCAGTATTATTGAGGACCACCGCGTCCTCGTCCATCTCCGCCAATTGTGCGTTCAGCAACTCCCTGTCCACTTCCTCACCTGAAAGGGAGAAACAATGTTAAGCACAAGCATTTGAAGAACTCAAAAATCAAGTTGTAATCCGCAGATTAAAAGTTACCTTCCACGGCCATTTTCAGGGGGATCGACTTATTAGGGAAGAAGCCTGCGTTGAATATAGTGGCAGAGGTCACTAGAGTGCTGAATCTCTTCTTATCAGCAGAAACAGCCGCGGCCTCGGCAACTCTCCTCTCCTGCCGCGGGTTGAGTTGCAAATTGTCAAGGACTGCAGAAGACATTACAAGGGTTGGTATAAAAAAGTGGCAAATTATAAGTAGGGGACGCGGCTATTAAAAAGATACCTAGTTTGGATGGGGTCCCCCATCGCTGCGGCATTTGAAAAGACCTCTCCCTCTCATTCTCTTCAGGGTGGAACTCCCACCCCTCTCCAGAAAGGAAAAAGTACTTCCCTTTCCAGTTCTTTACACTGGTTGGCCTCCCAGTATATAGGGTCTCATCCCTGCCGCGGATGGAAAGGTAGTAGTAGCCCGCGAACTTTACAGAGTTCTCTTTCGGGCGGTAGAAATGGAAAAACTCCGCGGGAGTAATGTCCTTTTTGAACAAATTCTCCCAAAGAACGACCGCGGCAAGAACAGCTCTCCAGCCGTTGGGATCTAACTGGGCTGGGGCCAGTTTCATAGTTTGAAAAAGTCGACGGATGGGAACAGGAACAGGCAACCGCAGCCCGTAAATAAATGCATGAAGTGGAAAGCATATCCCATCAGTGAGTGCCGCGCACGGCCTTTGGTTCGCGGCAGGAGCTGAGCATATCAAATTTGATGGAAATTCGAAGGACTCCGCTACCTGGTCGACCCAATCTTGGGTCATGATGCTGTGGATGCCAAGAGCAGCTAAGGGTCGCTCAGCCCTCCCAGACGTACCAGCTGGGGGGTCCCTAGATTCCGCGGCAGTACCTCCTGCCTCCAGTGGATGATTGCTCGAATTGGCTTCTTCCTCCATCGGCACGGACTGAGAATCAAGCTTAGAATCAGAGTCCGCGGAATCAGAATCTAATGTTATGCAGTTGGGGCAATCCTTCAATTGGCAAGACCCTATTGATCTTAAGGGGGGCACGAAAGAGAGTTCAGGAGGAGAAGTCCCAAAGTGCTTTGCCCAAAAGCCCTTCAGAAAGTTGTCTGGGTCAAAGCTCATATGGCTGCAGCAGTACCTGAAAAGCAGACCGCAGTTAGGTGCCGCAGCCAATATGGTCCTAAAAAGCTCCTAGGAAGCCGCGGCAGGATTATTAATATGATTAAAGTGGAGTAGCAAGATGGGCTAAACATGCCAAGTGTTGGGTTCTAGAGCCCTAAAGGATGTTTGTAGCCGCGGACTAAAGTTATTGAGATAAAGACAAATTCTGGGTAGCCGCGGAATCTAATCTAAAACTGAGTCACTACAGGCTGCAACCTTTATTTAATACTGGTTACAACCCTTATTTACTACATGCCGCAGATGATTTTTATTAAGCAATGAAGGATATGTTGACTGAGCAGCTCTAAGTTATTTAAGAAATTATTTCACTCCGCGGCCTCAAACACAAACAGGTAATTACTTCAGCAGTTGTAAATCCGAAGATCAAAACCCTAGAACACTCAAGAACACAATGGGAACTCAGAAGCCCTAAAGTTTAACCCTAAACTGCAACATTGATGTTCTATTCAAAACCTATTACCCGGTACAAATCCCAAAACAACTATGCAGAAAAGAGCATGGCAAATCTAATACGAAGGAGAATACATGATTCTAGGTTGAGATATTTACGAATGCAGAAGTTAAAGAACTGTTAAAAGGTTGATGGGTGGAAAAGTTACCTTTTAATGAAGAAACCGGCGGTGCTCAGCCTTCAACCACCACGGAACCGCCACACACCGCTTTCGAAAGTCGCCGGAAAACGCAAGAACAAGGAGGAACAGAATTTTCTCTCAAGGTTTCGAAAATGTAAAGAAGTCCACGGCCAGAAGCCATTTATATAAGGGAACGCGGAAGATGAAACGCCGCCTTGATCAGGCCGCGGCACGTCATGCAACACCGCTGCCTGGGATCAAACAGGCCGCAACATAATTCAATAAGCACGAAACATCTCTCAGCATCCGCGGTTGGTACATAATTCAGCCGCAGCCCCAACATTCTACCAATTGGCACTACGGCTTGGGGGCTTATTGATATGACAAATATAGCACCCCGCCACGGATAGGTACTCATACATGGGCGGGCTTATAGGCCGCGGCCCTAACCAACAGGGCGCGGCCCTAACCAACAGGGCGCGGCCCTAACCAACAGGGCGCGGCCCTAGCCAACAGGGTGCGGCCCTAACCAACTCGCGTTACATACACAGGCCGCGGCCCCTCCCTTGGAGGGCCCGACACCTTCTGTTCAGCATATGGTGCCGCACTTATCATCTATCTTATAGGCCGCATCCCTCTCCACTGCAACCAACTACGAACCATGTGCTCATAGCACGTGACACCTCACATCACTCTTATAAATAGAGGACCGCACCTCGAAATAAGGCATGGATTTCCTCTCCTCTGGAACACTCTCTTCAACGCTTGCTTAAGCCTCGCACGGCTCTCCCCGTACGACCTCAACATACGACTTGGGGGCTACGTGGCCTGACCTCCGGCACACCCGGAACCTCGACAGCCATGTATTCTCCCTATTTCTCATACTTGTACGCCTCTCTAGGCAGGCTTATATTGTAAAGTGCATCGTATATAATGAGAACGGAGCAACACAGTGGACGTAGGCCTATTTTAAGGGCTGAACCACTCTATACCTTGTTCTCTATCTATTTACTTGCTTTATCAACTTATTCTACACTTACACTTGATCTGCTGGTACGAGATCTACCTGTGTGCGATTTCTCGTATCATCACCAGTGAAATTTCGAGCCTTTCAATTTTTATGAGTTTTTAAATCCATCCGAGTTTATGATTAACTCAAAGTTCTTTTCCGCGTTTTAATGAGTCGTTGATGATCTCAATTCTTTGTTTTGATCGGTTATGGGAAATGTGTGAAATGTTGTCTTGAAATTCGTGCTAAATATATCTCTAAACTTAATTAATCTCGAGATGCATATGGTAATGTGATGAGCAATTTGAACAATGAAGTAGGCTATCGTTTGTTACCCAAAAATATTGGTCATAAAAACATTGTGAAAAATTATCCCTTTGTAACCCCAATTGAGCCAAATAAAATTTATCTTTTCGTTTGATAACCCGAAAAACCCAAATAACCCGAAATTGTGAAAATTGAGAAAATTCATCAAGTTAGTCCAAATTGTGCAATAAGAAGGGGCAAGAGAAAAACATAAAAAAATGCTCAACAAAAAAAAAGAGAAAAAAAATAGAAAAACAAAGACAAAATGAGCAAAGGCCCGAAAAAGCACTAATGGACGTCATAAGGACATTTTCCAATTTCGAACATTTCGTCCATTCCCATTTTTACCCTTAACACTTTTTAACCCGAAAAGTCCTTACTGAGTCCGAATGGCGAAATTAATTACTGTATGGAGAGCTAAGACATGAAAAGATAATAAAAGAGATTAAAATGGTGTGATTAAGAGATGATGTTTCCCGTTTCCTAATAACTGTATTCCGATGATGAGATCTTTTCACCATATATTTCCTTCTTTTCAATTTTGTATGAGTGAATTTGTGTCCATTATATTTACTCTTTATATCATGCATACTGAGAGAAAACAACCACAATCCGAGTGATTCGTTTGTCAGTGCATCCGTAAGAATTTGAATCAAAACGAATTTTCGAAAAGTAATGTAATGCTCAATCGGTGGAAATTTGAGGTTTAATTTCTGGCTTTGCGCACACACACTATGGTTTGAGACATTTGAATATTAATTTGCGGTGATTATTTTTTCGAAAAGCTTAAATTTTGTAATTTTTAAGTATTTTGATATTTATTTGAGTCAATAAAGAATTTTGTGGGTGTATTCACTGCAAACCCTCACGAGACAAAATTCGTCTTACTAGGGTAACCTAGGGGTTTAAAGGCTTGTTGGATATGCTCAATGCAATCGCTTGCCTGCGAAAGTGGAATTTTATTTTAATAAAGGAATTTTCAAAAGTGGAATTTTGGTTAGATTCATTTACATTGCTCGGGACGCGCAAAGTTCTAAGTTAGGGGGTGGGATTAGGCACACATTCTTCATATTTATCCCCTTAATTTCGGTATCTTTATGATCCCGTGCAGTGTAAATAGCTTGGATTTGTCTCTTATTTATGCTACTAACCTCTTTTGGCAAGTATTTCATGTTTTGTGTATTTTTCATGTGTTTTACAGGTATTTCATGCAAATTAGTGCGAAAGAGAATGCAAAACAGTGAAAGAAACCAAGAAATGGGGAGTTGAAGGTCATTTTTGTAATTTTACATATATATTCCGGTGGTGGGGAAATCTATAGAGTTTAAGACCTATAAATTACAAGAACATTGGAAAAAACGGCACCCCAATCCGAGATACGGTGAAGAAGTTATACCCATTTAAAGTTGGAGACAGAAAGTCAAAAGTTGAAATTAATTCTGGAAGCTGAAGAGACAACTCTTGAAATGTCTTGTTTAATTCTTTTTTATTAGTTGTAAAACGTGGAGAGGCATGGGAAGAGTCTCATTTAGGTATATTAGAAGGGTAAAAGGTGTAGAGGCATGGGAAGAGTCATTTTTAAGTGTATAAAAGGCCAAGCCCTACATCCTTCCAAGGGAGTCGAATTTTAGAGAGAGAGAGTCAGATTTTAGGGAATTCTTAGTAGAAAAATTTAATATTCTTAGAAAAGACCTAGTTTGTAAGTTTGAGGAACAAGAAGTATTTCTGGATTCAATCATCTATTTTCCCTAGTGCAGATTTCAAGTATCAATTTCCATTCTCTTATTTAATTCTCAATTCTATTTTCAATTCAATTATCACTTGTTTTGTAATTTTTGTTTTTACAATGTTTCTTAGATCCACAATTACATGAATTGTTATGAATTTTTTTTCTCATAAAACCATGTCTATATAAGTTTTTAAGGTTGGGGATGCATGAACTCAACCAGATGTGGTATGCATAGATATAAAATTTGTCCTCTAAATTAAATAAATGATTAGATCGTGTTGTATAGTTTCACAACCATTGTAGACCTTTTGACCTCGTTCGCCCTAGGTAATCGGGGTGCTTAAGGATGCAAGGCGTGTGAACTATTGCGACACTTCTTTACTCATTCTTTGATTATGTATGATGCGGGCTTGAACCTCATATATGTAATGCTTTGGAGTACTAAAGACTGGGTCTGATCAATTATCAAATTTATGACTAATTTTGTACTGTCATACACACTAGGGTTTGGGGGAGTGTACTCTTAACCCATTTCTTCATTCATATTAATTCCTTCTTAGTTAGTTAATTTTGCATGCGTAGGTTAATTTAATTGAATTTAGTTAATTCATAAATAAAATCCAAAAAATTATCATCTTTTTATTTTCTTTTCTTTTAACATCAACTTTAGGATTAAACTACCTTACCTTTGTCATCACGTTCACACGTCCTAAATCCATGTGGATTTGATAGCCAGACTCGCCACTATACTCCTTAAGAAGTGTTGTTACAAGTTTAGTTTTTTTTGTATTGAGGTTGGAAGCCGATAACAACGACTAGTGTATTACATGGACGCTTGGTTTACACCTCGATCAAAATGGATGTCCCTCAGACGACGCCTTGTTAGCTCAGCTTGTTGAGATGAAAATTGGTTACAACCTCATAGGCAATTATGCCCAGGCTTCTAATGCCCTTGTCCACATAATGATCAAGGATGATAAGAACTTTCTTCACTCGATGGATGTCCCTCTGCTGGCAGAGTTTACTTTTCATAGGACAATTCAAGTACTTATTTGTAATTTTCTCAAGTGTTACCTCTGCTCTTAGCATTTCATTATTACTAATGTATTTGATTCTTTTTTTTATAGAGTGCTCTCTCTCTTTATCAGCTGGCTAACTATACTCTGATGAGGCCGCCTCTGATCCAGAAGGACAGGGATGCTAAAAATCTTGAGGAGAGTCTGAATAAGAGGATTGAAGATTTGGACAACAGTCTGAAGGAGAAGTGTAATGAGATCTCCCAGATGAAGACTAATCATGCCAATGCTCTGGAGGCAAAGGATGATAGCCTTCAATCCAAAGTTGATGCTACCGTGAAGGATGCCTTGGAGGATGCCTCAGAGTTAATCATCAAGGAGTATCAAACCTTTGATGAATTTGTCAGCTTCAGCCTTGAATACCTTGAGAGGGGAGTCAAGGTAACCAGTAGATGGGCTGCCATGAAGTAAGAAAGTTCTGGCAGTTTATCGGTCGAGGACTTTATTAGCCTCGGCTTTGTAAATGCCCATCTTGTGAAGGCCCTTGAGGAGCTTGAAGAGGGTGGCCCAGCAGAGATGAGCCAACTCGAGGTGATTGAGACTGAAGATGTTGGACAACAAGGTGAAGAGGCTGAAGTTACCAACCAAGTTCAAGAGCAAAACAACCCTGTCGCTGGTGGGTCGTTTGATGCCCGAGTGTCTCTTATGCACGTCTAAATTTTTGTGAAGCTTTTGTATAACCTATTTTATTTGATGAACTATAACATCTTCTTTTTATGAACTCTGATGAAGGCTCTTGATACTCTGTTTTGTATCTCTGAACCCTTTTTTATGATAATCATTAGTTGAACTTCTTCAAATTCTTTTGCTTGAAGTTTATACGTTGGTGTTGTTCTATGATTTCAATGTTTTGCCTCTTAAATTTTCACCAAACTAATGATATTTAAGGTCCGAGGTCACCAAATTATGATGTTCCACCTCATATTTTCACCAACTTAATGATGTTCCAAGGTCTGAGGTCACCAAATTATGATGTTTTACCTCATATTTCACAAAACTAATGATGTTTAAGGTCTGAGGTCACCAAATTATGATGTTCCACCTCATATTTTCACCAACTTAATGATGTTCCAAGGTTTGAGGTCGCCAAATTATAATGTTTAAACTCATATTTCACCAAACTAATGATGTTTAAAGGGCCAGAGGTCACCAAATAATGATGTTTTACCTTATATTTCACCAAACTAATGATGTTTAAAGGGTATGAGGTCACAAAATAATTATGTTTTATCTCATATTTCACCAAATTAATGATATTTAAACGGTCTGAGGCCACCAAGTTATGATGTTTTACCTCATATTTCACCAAACTAATGATGTTTAAAGGGTCAGAGGTCACCAAATAATGATGTTTTACCTTATATTTCAGCAAATTAATGATGTTTAAGGGGTCTGAGGTAACCAAATTATGACATTTTACCTCATATTTAACCAAATTAATGATGTTTAAAGGGTCTGAGATCACCAAATTATGATGTTTTACTTCATATTTCACCAAACTAATGATGTTTAAAAATACAACAAAAGTACCAAAACAACGTTGCTATCTTTTTATTAACATCCTCTGTATCAACTGATACACGTATTACAGAAAGATAAGAACAACAACATCATATGTAATATTTCTTTAAGTGATCGGCATTCCAAGGGTTGGAGAAAGGTTCTCCTTTAAGTTTTTCTAGCCGGTAGGTACCTTGAACAACCTCATTAATGACCCTATAAGGACCATGCCAATTAGGATGGATCTTATTTGCTTTTTGCCACATCTTCTTTAGGACTAGGTCTCCTACAGCTATAGGCCTTGACTTCACCCTTTATTTGTAGAATCTCAGAATTCTCTGCTGGTAGGCTGCCTATTGTAATACCCCGTATTTTTATGCTATATTAATTTGGGGATTTATTAATATTAATGTGAATTAATTATTTAATAAAAATCCGAAAATTAATTATGTTATAATTATAAACGTGATGAGAGTTAGTAATTATGGGAAAATTTGTTGAATATTACTAATGAGCAAAGTAATATATAATAGTGGCCATATTAAATGTCACGAGTGAATAAAATGACAATTTTAGAAATTTGAGTCGGGACGCGCCCGTGTCGCGTCGGGACTAAGTATTGATAAATAAAAGTAAATATTTTATAAGTTGTTCATATGGTCGTTTTGAGTGCACCAACGCGTCCGGAAGGGTCGAGATAGTCAGAAAAGTATACCCGGGAGTTTGATTTGGGTCTCGGGGCGTTTTTAGGCCTAATTAGTACCCCGGGAGGGCATTTTAGTCATTTTGTATTTTTGGGTAATTAAACCCACGAAAATTAAAGGGGTTATATAAGATGTTTAGGTTATCTCCTAGGGTTAGATAACTCAAAACACTAGAACGGCCATTGGAGAGGAGAGGAGAGATCTCTCAAGGCATTCCAAGGCTCAAAACTCACCCGTTTGCACCGCCGCCACCGCCAACGCGTAGATCGCCAGACGGGGAACGCAACCACACCAAATTCAACACCAAACCAGATTTATGAAAATCCTAGGCAAGTGTTTATCTTGCTTATTTCATTGATGCATCATCCATATTAGTTTAGGAGTTATTAGGATGAGATTAATGGAAGAAAAACCCAATTTGAGATGGGAAATTTTCATGTAGTGATGATTTATATGATATTCTGGAAACCCTTTGTCATGTAAAGGATTAAGAGTTTGATTAAGAAAAGAGTTCTAATCAGATACAAACACTAAAAAAGAAATTATTCCGGACGATCGGACCTTTGGAATTGGATGAAATTTTACAGAGAATTAGCTGAAGACGAGAGGAAGCTACAGAAAAATATTCAGCTCGATCGGACCGTCCAATATTTTTTAATATTTTTTTTTCTAGACAGTTTTATGTTTTGAGGACTCTTAGAGATAATAAAAATTCAATTAAAACTCCATTTTAATTCCGATTTCGAAATCGTTTGAAATTCTCATCTTTGAAAATAAAATTCAAAATCCTTTAATGTAAGGCGGAATCTATATTTTTGGGATATTTTGCATAAGGGATAATGTAAGTATATATTAAAGGGGAGAGACACGTAAGAGAGAGTTACGTTGGAACATAAATGGATATCTACTGAATTGTACATTTGGAAGAATAGAGTCCATGAGGGTTACGTAGTAAGTTGGAAAAACCCTTCGAATTAAAGTTAGAAACGAACCATTATACTTGATAAATAATAATGGGAAAATAAGGATAAATGTTGTGAATGTGGGTTATTGGATAAACCTAAATTCATATAATAAAAGTGGTATATTTATATGATTGTGTATGCATATATTATATACTTGTGAAAATCATGCCCACGCTACTTGCTATCCCTAAGGTTTCCGCGCTGGGACGATCTTATCTCGTGTGCCTTATGGGGGATATTGACTCGTACCCTAGAAGATAGAAATCCTAGGTACAGGCTATCGAATCGGTAGTCACGGTCCTAAGAGACGTGAGGGTATGTACTGACCTCTTGGACTTGGAAACTATGCTTCGCCTCAATATTGTTTGTGTATGTATTTATACAGTTCGAGAGTGATTTCGAACTTGTATTCCCTTTAGTACGATTGATATGGGGATTGGATAGCAGAGTATGCCCGCACCATAAAATTTTATGTGGGGTGCTATTAGAATATATATATTATATGAGTATTTAATATATATATGAACTTCTGAAGTATGGGAAACTACCTACTGTGTTATGGTAAGTAAGACATGTATAATGACTCAAATTGGAAATACTTGTTTTGAAAAGTATAATATGATATTGAAAAAACTTTATGAATCAATAAAGTTAAAATGAGCGTTTTGTACTAAATGAAATTATCCTTTTTAAACCATGATGTTGTTAAATCTTAAATTTTGAGAGTCACCTAAGATAAGTTAAATCCTTGGGGAAGGATAGTGTGATATATGATGAAATAAACCATTGGGAAGGTTAGTGCGATAGGAGTGCACATTAGAAGAGAGGCGAGAATTTCTCAAGAGAGTGTCGCACTAATATGTTGTTGCATTGGCCTGTATTAATTTAAATACTTGCTAAACAAATTTTTAAATCATATACACTATCGGGCTCAGACCCGTTTCTATTCCTCTTTCTCTCTTGTATATATATGTATATATTACAGGTGCCCAGCCACAGGGGCGTCTTGTTTAGGATCCCTTGGAAGGAACGTGCTGCAGCTTAGGTGGGAGTTGCAGGCCACTTGCTTAGACGATTTCATTTACTTGATTCCACTTCTATCATTCTCCTTATTGGGCATGTGTCGTCCTTTCCACTATTTATCTGTTTTATTGGGACATTTGTATTTCAGTTATTTCTAATACTGTTACTTTGGGATTTATTCAGCATGTATGTTTTACTTTAAGTTTTAAATGCTGGGATTGGGTTGTTAAATGTTAAATTATTGGATTGATTGTTTAATAAAATAAATAAATAAAATTGGAAAGTAATGTTTAAAAAATGGTTTTGACACTTAGCTAAATTAAATAGGGTGTTAAATTTGGAAAAGTTATTTTTACGACAGTGATGCTAAGAATGAACCAACTGTTCACCTTGATTTTAATTTAATAAAGGAGTGATCGCTCGGTATTCAATTAGGTGGGGTGTCACAGGTGGTATCAGAGCATCAGTTTCTAGTGTCCATAGGATCTGTACGGCTTATTTTCGCTTTCAGCTTAACATTTTTCTATAGAGCCCTATTTTTAGGATTGTTGTATTCCTGCTTTTACATTTACGTCTCCAACCATTTGGGATTTGATAATGACTGGAGACTAATAAACTTCTTCACGTTTCAGATGCCTCCGAGACGTGCATTGAAGGATAGGCGTGCCCAGGCCGAGCAGCCAGCAGCTCTGGCACAAGGCACTATGTATGCTAATGAAGTAGCCGCCATTGTTGCTCAGGCGGTGAATGCCGCGCTAGCGGTGGTTCAGCAGGCTCCACCCCAGATTCAGGCAGTGGCGCCAGTACCAATACAGCTTCCATCTGCATGGGAGAGGGTTAGGGACGCTTTTCAGAAGGTGCATCCCCTTGAGTTCTCTGGTAGCTCAGATATCGTCACAGTCAGCCAATGGAAGAAAGACATCCAGCGGCATCTTCGTATGTATGAGTGCACTGACGTGCAAAGGCAGTTATTGGCTTCTTTTAAGCTGGTGGGGGCCGCTTTGCAGTGGTGGGAGTCCACTACCACCTTGGAGGAGAGGGACACGGTCCCTATTCAATCGTTTTGGGAGCGGTTTGATCGCAAGTACTTTCCACCCGTCGTGCAGACTGAGATGAGGCGAAAATTACTGAATTTGAAACAGGATAACTCTACCGTTGCTGAGTATGAGGAGGAGTTGACGAGACTTCTCACCATAGTGCCAGATGAGGCACCTACTGATAGTAAGAAGATAATGTTGTTTGTGGACGGGTTAGCTTGGAGGATCCATCAGCATCTTATAGGGAATCTATCTCTGAGTACTTTCACTGATGTACTCAATGCTACGTTACTACCTTGCCAGGATCACCGCTTCCATCTGCAGGGAAGCAGGAGAGTAGGAGAGTCCAACCAGCAGGGCAGGATCGGGGGTAGTAGTGCTAGTGGGGCACCATCTTATGGACAGACTCGTCAACACGAGCAGAGTTCCCATCAGGGGGACCCTGCTAAGCGATTCCGTTCAGGTAATTCCAGGGAGGGATTTGGGGGTTATAGGCAGGGCCAGCAGGGCCAGCCTAATCGACAGGGCCAACAGCGTGCTAATCAGGGCCAACAGGGCCGGTGGCGGGGAGGTAACGGCCAGCAGGGCCATGGTCAGCAGGGTCAGAGGGAAGGTAACTTCAGAGGCCGGTGTTTTGTATGCGGCAAGCATGGTCATAAGCTCCAGGATTGCCCAGAGGGTAATAGGGCCCCACAACAGCAGGGTGCCCGTAATGAGCCACAGAGACCACTTTTTTCAGCTGACCTCCCAGCTCCAGCCTAGGTGCCAGCCCTACCAGCCATTCCAGCAGCTCCAGTTCAGCAGGGGCAGTTACAGTACGGACGTGTCTATAACATCCACCAAGCAGCAGCTCCACAGGCACCACCCGCGATTGAGGGTATGTTTCCTATCCATGGTACTATGGGTCGGGTTTTGTTTGATACTGGGGCGACACATTGTTTTATAGCTACACATTTTGCGAAGGCCTTAGGGTTGTTAGCCACAACAGAGAGCATAGTGACGTGTGTAGACTCACCACTGGGGTGTGGGTCTCTTATCTTCTTTATATGCCGGGGAATGGGGTAGAGATTGGTAGTTTGGTATTACCTGTAGACATGTTAGTCTTAGATATGCATGAGCATGATGTTATTATCGGTATGGATTGGCTCGCAGCTTATAGAGCCATGATTGATTGCTTCGGTGGGAGCATTATTTTTTCCATTCCGGGGCAAGAGATGTTTGTAGTGGCGATGCCTCGGCCAGAGGGAGGTTCGACCGCTCAGTTGTATTATATAGAGGAGGATACCTATAAGGAGGTTGTGATTCCTTTAGACTCGATCCCAGTCGTTCGTGAGTATTCCGATGTATTCCAGGAGATACCAGGCCTACCCCCCTGTCGAGAGATAGACTTTGTCATAGATTTATTGCCAGATACGAGATCGATAGCACGCGCTCCATACCGTATGGCTCCGACGGAGATGCGAGAGTTACGAGATCAGAGAGAGCAGCTGTTAGGTTAGGGCTTCATTCGCAGGAGTATCTCACCTTGAGGCGCTCCAGTCTTGTTTGTGAAGAAGAGAGATGGTTCACTGAGGTTATGTGTGGACTACCGGGAGTTGAACAAGGTCACGATATGGAATAAGTATCTGTTGCCTCGAATCGATGATCTGTTCGACCAGCTGAGGGGAGAAACTTTCTTTTTGAAGATAGATCTGAGGTCGGGGTACCATCAGCTACGTATTAGAGAGCAGGATGTTTCAAAGACTGTCTTCTTGACAAGATATGGGTCTTACGAGTTCAGAGTGATGCCATTTGGTCTCACAAATGCTCCAGCCGTTTTCATGGACTTAATGAACCGAGTATTCAGAGAGTTCTTAGATCAGTTTGTCATCGTCTTCATAGATGACATTTTGATATATTCACACTCTGAGGAGGAGCATGCCGAGCACTTGAGGTAGGTTCTTCAGACTTTACGAGAGCATCAATTGTATGCTAAGTACAAGAAGTGTGGATTTTGGTTGCGAGAGGTACAGTTCTTGGGGTATGTTGTTTCTGAACAGGGGATAGCAGTTGACCAGAGTAAAGTGTCAGCGGTGAGGGAGTGGGGACAGCCCACGATACCGATGGAAGTGCGTAGTTTCTTGGGGTTAGCCGAATACTACAGGAGATTCATTCGAGGATTCTCCAAAATAGCGGGTCCATTGACGAACCTGACTCGCAAAGGGGTACTATATGTTTGGAATGATGCTTGTCAATTGGCTTTTGACGAGCTGAAAGACAAGCTTACCTGAGCACCAGTCCTTGCTTTACCGAAGCCGGGTGTGGAGTACCTGGTTTACACCGATGCCTCTTTACGGGGACTTGGGGGAGTACTTCAGCAGGAAGAGAAGGCTATAGCTTTTGCCTCCCGCAAGCTTAAGCCGCATGAGAAGAATTACCCCACCCACGACTTGGAGTTAGTAGCGGTCATTTTTTCACTGTGGATATGGAGACACTATTTATTGGGGGAGAAGTTTCATTTGTTCACAGACCACAAGTCACTGCAGTATCTGTTCACTCAGCGAGAGCTGAATATGTGTCAGCGCAGATGGTTAGAGTTTGTGAAGGAATATCAGTTCGATATACAGTATCATCCGGGGAAAGCCAACGTAGTTGCTGATGCATTGAGCCGTAGACCGGTAAATGAGGTTGCGGACGTCTGGAAAGCGAAGTGGAAGGAGTTGGGTCACCAGGACGCAGTAGCCCATTCCTTCATATCTGTTATGACAGTCACACTCGAGATTGTTACGAGGGTAATACAGGCCCAAACTACATACCCGTTTTGCCAGGAACAGATTGTATGACTTTTAGCCGAGGGTGCTGAGTCCTATTTTGTTAGTTCTGATGGGGGTTTGAGGTTTAATGGGAGGTTAGTGGTTCTAGAAGGGGCAGAATTGCGTCATGCAGTGATGACCCAATCTCACGGGTCCCGATTTGCGGTGTATCCTGGAGGAGGTAAGATGTACCAGGATATGAGGAGGCAATACTGGTGGAGTGGGATGAAGAAGGACATTGCTGAGTTCGTGTCCAAGTGTTCTACCTGCCAGCTGGTGAAGGTGGACCATCAGAAACCGTCAGGATTGCTTCAGCCATTGGAAGTACCCGCGTGGAAGTGGGAGAGTATTTCCATGGATTTTATTACAGGGTTGCCTACATCACTGCGAGGCCATGACTCTATCTGGGTGATTGAAGACCATTTGACCAAGGTGGCTCATTTTCTGCCGGTGCGGACAGATTATACCACAGGTCAGTATGCTCAGTTGTTCATTGCTGAGATTGTCAGATTACATGGGGTGCCCCTGAATATTATGTCAGATAGAGACAAGATTTTTGTATCACATTTTTGGGAAAGCTTTCAGGAGGCTATGGGTACTGAGTTGAGGTTGAGTTCAGCTTATCACCCACAGACAGATGGACAGACAGAGCGTACTATTCAGATGTTAGAGGATATGCTACGCATGTGTGTTCTTGATTTTGGAGGAGGTTGGGAGCCACATCTTCCACTGGTAGAGTTTGCTTATAATAACTCTTATCAGCTTACGATTGGTATGGCTCCATTTGAGGCTTTGTATGGCCGGCCTTGTCGTTCTCCAACTTGTTGGCTGGAGCTGAGGGATAACAAGTTGCTACGACCAGAGGTGATTCAGGAAACCTCCGCGAGGATTGAGATGATCAGGAGTCGCATTCGAGTAGCCCAGGACAGGCAGAAGAGCTACGCCGATGTGAAACGGTTCTTCCAGGAGTTTAATGTGGGGGACCAAGTGTTACTGCGTGTATCTCCTATGAAGGGAGTGATGAGGTTCGGGAAGAAAGGGAAATTGGCCCCGAGGTACGTGAGACCATTTCCCATTATCGAGAGGATTGGGCCGGTAGCATACAGATTGGGACTACCAGAGCATTTACATCGCATTCACGATGTATTCCACATCTCGTCATTGAGACGGTATCTTCGAGATGATATGGCCCATACTCACATCGCGATAGATGAGATAGACTTGCAGCCTGACAGGTGTTACGAGGAGAGACCGGTGGCTATCCTAGACTATAGTGAGAGGAGATTGAGGTCGAAGATAGTTCCACTTGTATGGGTCCAGTGGGAGCATCATAATGTGGAGGAATCCACTTGGGAGCGCGAGGCCGATATGCGTGAGAGATATCCAGATTTGTTCTTACCAGGTATGCCTTATTTTCTGAATTTCGGGACGAAATTTCGTTATTAGGGGGGAAGTATGTAATACCCCGTATTTTTATGCTATATTAATTTGGGGATTTATTAATATTAATGTGAATTAATTATTTAATAAAAATACGGAAATTAATTATGTTATAATTATTAACGTGATGAGAGTTAGTAATTATGGGAAAATTTGTTGAATATTACTAATGAGCAAAGTAATATATAATAGTGGCCATATTAAATGTCACGAGTGAATAAAATGATAATTTTAGAAATTTGAGTCGGGACGCGCCCGTGTCGCGTAGGGACTAAATATTGATAAATAAAAGTAAATATTTTATAAGTTGTTCGTATGGTCATTTTGAGTGCGCCAACGCGTCCGAAAGGGTCGAGATAGTCAGAAAAGTATACCCGGGAGTTTGATTTGGGTCTCGGGGCGTTTTTAGGCCTAATTAGTACCCCGTGAGGGCATTTTAGTCATTTTGTATTTTTGGGTAATTAAACCCACGAAAATTAAAGGGGTTATATCAGATGTTTAGGTTATCTCCTAGGGTTAGATAACTCAAAACACTAGAACGGCCAGTGGAGAGGAGAGGAGAGAGCTCTCAAGGCATTCCAAGGCTCAAAACTCACCCCTTTGCACCGCCGCCACCGCCAACGCATAGATCGCCAGACGGGAAACGCAATCACACCAAATTCAACACCAAACCAGATTTCTGAAAATCCCAGGCAAGTGTTTATCTTTCTTATTTCGTTGATGCATCATCCATATTAGTTTAAGAGTTATTATGATGAGATTTATGGAAGAAAAACCCAATTTGAGATGGGAAATTTTCATGTAGTGATGATTTATATGATATTTTGGAAACCCTTTGTCATGTAAAGGATTAAAAGTTTGATTAAGAAAAGAGTTCTAATCAGATGCAAATACTAAAAAAAAATTATTTCGGACGATCGGACCGTTGGAATTGGATGAAATTTTACAGAGAATTAGCTGAAGACGAGAGGAAGCTACAGAAACAAATTCAGCTCGATCGGACCATTCAATATTTTTTAATATTTTTTTTGCTAGACATTTTTATGTTTTGAGGACTCTTAGAGATAATAAAAATTCAATTAAAACTCCATTTTAATTTCGATTTCGAAACCGTTTGAAATTCTCATCTTTGAAAATAAAATTCAAAATCCTTTAATGTAAGGCGAAATTTATATTTTTGGGATATTTTGCATAAGGGATAATGTAAGTATATATTAAAGGGGAGAGACACGTAAGAGAGAGTTACGTTGGAACATAAATGGATATCTACTGAATTGTAAATTTGGAAGAATAGAGTCCATGAGGGTTACGTAGTAAGTTGGAAAAACCCTTCGAATTAAAGTTAGAAACGAACCATTATACTTGATAAATAATAATGGGAAAATAAGGATAAATGTTGTGAATGTGGGTTATTGGATAAACCTAAATTCATATAATAAAAGTGGTATATTTATATGATTGTATATGCATATATTATATACTTGTGAAAATCATGCCTGCGCTACTTGCTATCCCTGAGGTTTCCACGCTGGGACGATCTTATCTCGTGTGCCTTATGGGGGATATTGACTCGTACCCTAGAAAATAGAAATCCTAGGTACAGGCTATCGAATCGGTAGTCACGGTCCTAAGAGACGTGAGGGTATGTACTGACCTCTTGGACTTGGAAACTATGCTTCGCCTCAATATTGTTTGTGTATGTATTTATATAGTTCGAGAGTGATTCCGAACTTGTATTCCCTTTAGTACGATTGATATGGGGATTGGATAGCCGAGTATGCCCGCACCATAAAATTTTATGTGGGGTGCTGTTAGAATATATATATTATATGAGTATTTAATATATATATATATGAACTTTTGAAGTATGGGAAACTGCCTACTGTGTTATGGTAAGTAAGACATGTATAATGACTCAAATTGGAAATACTTGTTTTGAAAAGTATAATATGATATTGAAAAAACTTTATGAATCAATAAAGTTAAAATGAGCGTTTTGTACTAAATGAAATTATCCTTTTTAAACCATGATGTTGTTAAATCTTAAATTTTGAGAGTCACCTAAGATAAGTTAAATCCTTGGGGAAGGATAGTGTGATATATGATGAGATAAACCATTGGGAAGGTTAGTGCGATAGGAGTGCACATTAGAAGAGAGGCGAGAATTTCTCAAGAGAGTGTCGCACTAATATGTTGTTGCATTGGCCTGTATTAATTTAAATACTTGCTAAACGAATTTTTAAATCATATACACTATCGGGTTCTGACCCGTTTCTATTCCTCTTTCTCTCTTGTATATATATGTATATATTACAGGTGCCCCGCCACAGGGGCGTCTTGTTTTGGATCCCTTGGAAGGAACGTGCTGCAGCTTAGGTGGGAGTTGCAGGCCACTTGCTTAGACGATTTCATTTACTTGATTCCACTTCTATCATTCTCTTTATTGGGAATGTGTCGCCCTTTCCACTATTTATTTGTTTTATTGGGACATTTGTATTTCAGTTATTTCTAGTACTTTTACTTTGGGATTTATTCAGCATGTATGTTTTACTTTAAATTTTAAATGATGGGATTGGGTTGTTAAATGTTAAATTATTGGATTGATTGTTTAATAAAATAAATAAATAAAATTGGAAAGTAATGTTTAAAAAAATGGTTTTGACACTTAGCTAAATTAAATAGGGTTTTAAATTTGAAAAAGTTATTTTTACGACAGTGATGCTAAGAATGAACCAACTGTTCACCTTGATTTTAATTTAATAAAGGAGTGATCGCCCGGTATTTAATTAGAAGAGGTGTCACACATGTCTTATCTTTGCATCCTCTCTTCATTTTTCAATTAAATCAAGATCAAGTATTCTTTCCTCCCCATTCTTCTGAGGGTCAGATTTATGAATTTTATGAGTAGGAAGTCCTACCTCTGTTGGGATTACTACTTCTGATCCATGGGCTAACATAAATGGAGTTTCCCCTGTTGGTGTCCTCACTGTCGTCTTGTAGGCCCAAAGCACTTCATATACCTCCTATATCCATCTTCCTTTGGACTCTTCCAACCTCTTTTTTATCCCATCAAGGATTGTTCAATTTGTGACCTCAGTCTGGCCATTTGCCTGAGGTTGGCCAGGAGAGGAGAAGAACTGCTTAATCCCCACTCTTTTGCAATATTTTTTCAAGGATATGTTCTTGAATTGGGTTCCATTGTCTGAGATGAGGGTGTTTGGAAGACCATACCTGCATATGATGTTCTTCCAGATGAACTGGAAGGTCTTTTGCTCAGTGATTTTGATCATTGGCTCAGTTTTTACCCATCAGAAGAAATAATCAATTCCCACTATTAAGAATCGATAGTTGTTTACAGCTCTTGGCAAGGGTCCTACCAAATCAATGCCCCATGTTGCAAATGGCCAGAGGGTGGTGATTGAAGTCATATATTGATGGGGTTGATGAGGGATGGTGGAGAATCTTTGACACTTATCACACTTCTTCACATACGCAGCTACATATTTGGCCAAGGAAGGTCGGCCACCAATACCCCTGAGTGATTATCCTCTTAGCCAATGGCCTTCCTCCTATGTGACTTGAACAAGATACCTAATGAACATCGTGCAAGATGTGTGGAATCTCTGAAGACATATGAGGAGAGGGAGTAAAAACCCTTTTTTATATAAGATATCTCCTATAATTGAGAATTTGGTAGCTTTGAACCTCATCTTTCTCAATTCTAACTTCAACTTTGGAAGATCTCCCTCTCTGATATATCTAATAAGAGGATCCATCCATGAGGATCCCATACTCAAATTTAGGCAAGTTCTGGCAACCTCTTCTTCTTCGAAGGTCGGCTTGAGCAGAATCTCAACGGGTACTTTTCTTGTTATGTCTGTCCTTATTTCTAAGGCCAACCTTGCGAGTTCATCAGCTTGGCTATTGTCTAGACGAGGTATCATCTCCATCTTTTACTCCCTTAAAGCTTTCTAGCATCGTTCTCACCCTCTTTAGGTATTTGTCCATCCTTTCATCTTTCGCCTCATACACCCTCAGGATTTGGTTGACAACCAACCTTGAGTCACTGTGGACTAGGAGTTGGCCGATACTAAGGGATTTTGCCAAAGAGAGACCTACTATTAATGCCTCATACTTCGACTTATTATTGGAATATTTAAAGTTGAACCTCAATGCATATTCAATATCGGTACCATTTGGCGCTGACAATATTAGCCCTGCTCCACTTCCACTTTCACAAGACGACCCATCAATGAAGAGGTTCCAAATGGTTGCATTTAAAGAGAAGTTTCCCTCTGATAGGGTCCCTAGCTTGAAGAGGTATATCTCTTCCTCATTCTCAACTATTCTTTGTCAGGATCTGCTTGACTCAACCTCGTCTGATTCTTGGCCGACGTTTCTCTCTTTTGGGTCATGTGCAACATCTTGATTAATCTCAACCTCAGCCTCATCCCAGGTTAACTCAACCACAAAATCCGCGAGTGCTTGTCCATTGATGGAAACCGTGGGTTGATAGAAAATGTCATATTCCCCCAACTCGATGGCCCAGGTCATTAGCCTACCTAACTTCTCAGGCTTATGGAGGACCTGTCTGAGTGGGGAGTCAGTTATGATGACTATGGAGTGGGCTTGGAAGTATGACTTTATTTTTCTTGAAGCATGTATCAAAGCATAAGACAACTTTTCAGTCCGAGGGTATTTTTTCTCAAACCCTTGGAGTGCTTTGCTATTGAAGTAAATAGATCTCTGCACTCTATCCTCTACTCTTATAATTGTGGCACTGATAGCTGAATCTGAGACAGCTAAATATACATATTGTTTTTCTCCCTAAATTGTCCGAGATAATAGTAGAGGGGATCTGAGGTAGGAATTAAGCTCTTTGAAAGCTTTATCACATTCCTCATTCAATTCGAAGTCCTTTCTAAGAACTTTAAAAAAGGAAGGCATTTATCTGTGGCTCTTGAGATAAACCTTTTAAGTGTTGCGACTCGTCCGGTTAGCCTCTGAATGTCTTTGATGGTTCTGGGTATCTTCATTTCCAACAAAGACTTGATCTTATCAAGGTCAGACTCTATTACCCTTTGGTTGACGATTAATCTCAGAAACTTTCCTACTCCTGCCCCGAAGACACATTTGGCCTGGTTGAGCTTTATTCTGTATTTATCCATGGTGTCAAAAGTTCTTTCAAGGTCGACCACATGAGTGTCGACCTTCAGACTCTTCGTCACAATGTCGTCTACATAAAGTTCCATGGATTTTCTTATCTTATTTTCGAGCATCTTATTTACAAGACATTAGTAAGTAGCCCCTGCATTTTTCAGGTTAAAGGGCATGACCTTATAGCAATAAGTCCCCTTGTCTGTAATGAAGTATGTCTTCTCTAAGTCTGCCGACTCCATAAAGATCTGAGTATACCCCGAATATGCATCCATGAAGCTCATGAGCTAATATCTTGCTGTGGCATCTACTATCTGATCTATGCGAAGCAGGGGAAACTATCTTTTGGGCAAGACTTATTTAAATTAGTGAAGTCTACGCACATCCTCCATTTCCTGTTACTCTTGGGTACTATGACAGCGTTAGATAACCACTCAGGGTATATGACCTCTCTAATGAACTTGTCCTCTTCAAGCTTTCTAACCTCGTCTCTGATGACATCATACTTTTCCATTGAGTATACTCTTCTCTTATGCTTGATCGGCTTAGCAGCTTCTACAACATTGAGTTTATGACACATAATCTGAGGATCAACCTGGTATGTCTGCATGGCTCCAGGTAAAAATACTCTATCTCTTCCTTAACAACTTTACTAGTTCCTCCTTGATCTCAGGTCTTAGGGATTTACCGACTTGGATGGTTTTTTCCTACTTGTCCTCATTGAGAAAGATGGTTTCTACCACCTCCACGACCTCTCCCTTTTTTAGCTTTATTTCATCTCTAGGATTAAGTGTATCGATGTTGTATGTTGTTGTCCTCTTATGAGCCTCTCTCTCCTGTAGACTTGAAGTAGCATTCTCGTGCCGACGTTTGGTCACCTTGCACTCCCCTACTCCGTAGGGAGTCAGGAATTTTAGCATCTGGTGGACCGTTGAAGGTACGGCCTCAAATTGCTTGAGGTCTACTCGTCCCCTGATGAGGTTGTAGGCTGAGAAGACATTTTCATCCATCATAAATAAATTATTTTTTTATGGTCAACCTCTTAAGCCATTCATATCCCATTCTTACATCCATTTCATTCATACCTAATGGATTAACCTTTTCACCGCTGAATCCAACCAGGGGATGATGATAAGGGATAATCATAGCTCTGCTGAGGCCCAAACTCTTGAAACAGGGCCAAAACATAACGTCTATAGAACTTCATCCATCAATCAGGATCCTCTGAACTTCACACCCATGAACCCTTGTGGTAATGACTAAAGGGTCATCGTGGGGAGATAAGATACCCTTGAAATCAAGTTGTGATAATCTAACCACGAGGGTGTCCATATCTACCTTCTTTCTCTTCTCACATTTAACTTCTATAGATGCCAAGTTCATAACCTCAAATTTAGTCACCGATTTTCCCTCTGCCACATGAGCCTTATGATCAGATATCTTCGACCCACCCCCTCCTAGTCCTCCATAGATGGTGTTCACATCGAAGGAGATCATACCGACCCTCTTCACTGGGACATTATCATCTTTTGGATGGAGGTCAAGGTCATCGTCATCATCGTCTAAGTCATCGTCTCTTCTGGAAGGGGCATCCTCTCAAAATTTGTCATTTCTTTTCTTTTTAGGGTCATCTCTTTCCCCCTTAGGAGCTCTACCACCCACGTACTTTCTAAGCTTTCTAGACTTCAATATTTTCTCAATCTCGTCCTTCAAGGCGAAATACTTGTTGGTTAGATGGCCATGATCTTGATGAAATTTTCACAATAGATTCTTGTTTCCCTTATGTGGAGGAGCCTTTAGCTTCTTTGGCTATCTTAGGGATCTATCATTCTTTATTTCATTGAGGATGTGTTCGCAGGTCACAATTAGAGAAGTACAGTGTGCAAACGTATCGTCTACAGTCCTCTTCTTTCCATCCTATTTCCTTTGAAATTTCTCACTGCTACTTCCATTCTCATCCTCATACTTTGCAACCATTCTTTTTTGCGTTCATGACCTTTCCAGCTATTGCTAACAGCTCGGCAATAGACTTATGATGGTCTTTAACAAGCTTCCAGAGTAGTTTTCCCTGCTGAAGTCATCCAATAAGGCTATCATGGCTATACTCTCTTCATAATTTTCTACCACCAATTTTTCCTTGTTGAACCTCGTGATATAGTCTCTGAGGCTTTCATTCTTCCCTTTCTTTACATAGATTAAGTGTGTTGTCTTCTTTTGAGGTCTTACCCCAAAATTGAAGTTATGGATAAACCGCTCATCCAATCCTTTAAAATTCTCAATTGAATTTTTACTAAGAGAAGTGAACTAGATATGTGCTGCCCCAGTTAGAGTGCTGGAGAAAGCTCGACACCTCATCTCATCAGAGATAGAATAAATGTCTGCTGCAGATTGATACATTTCAATATGATGGACTAGGTTGGTACTTTCATCGTACATGGGATACACCATTGGAGGTTAAAATTTGGCAGGGGTTAGGAAGCTGACAATCCTTGACACAAATGGTGAGCCCTCTGAGTACCCCCTATGTAATGGGTCTTGGATTTTAATAAGGTTCCCTATCTTCTCTTCCATCCTTTGAATGGAGTCTTTCCATGGTTTAGCAATGTCGGCCTGGCCGAGGTTGTCCCCAGCCACTTACAAGGGGTGAACTTAGGGTTCCACAGCTACTGCACAATGTCAACTATTGACCTCCCCCTGACCACAGTCTCGGCTATATGGGGGTCGACCATTATAGGGATGACAATCATCTCCTTCTCTTCTGCAGCTAGCGAGACTTTTTGATTTGGACACCCTGTCCCTTAGGTCATTGGTTGGGCCGAGCCTTTCAAACGCCGACCCTTTACTTAAGGGATCAAAATATGATCCTCTTTATCGTGCATTATCATCTTGTCTTGCACCATAACCTCAGCTTTACTATACAGGACATATAGTGTCATTTGAAATCTCATACGACTCCCTACAGTCTGTCGGGGCATATTCTGCCTCAATGTCGTCATACCTATCCTCAGGTAAAGGGTTTCCTTGCCTCCCCAGGCATAAACACCTAGGGTCAACAACATCCCCGTTGAGGAGTAGGTTGGTCCTTTCATGGTGCCTGGGGTGGTCCCCTGGCCTCATGCTGTGGCTGAGCAGCCGCTGGAGTAATCATCTACGGTGAGACCCCAGGTGGTCTCATAATGTTTTGGCTTAGCTAGTAAATTTTCTCCTGCCTCACTTGCTGAGTTGGGGCCAAGGACTTCAAGGTTGCTGCCACCTCATCCATCTCGAACTGGGGTGGTGCCTGGCTGGAACTGGGTCCTCCAACACAGATGGTAGAGGAGGTGGTGGTAACTCTGGGGACATATGAAAAGACTAGAGAGCTTGCAATGCAAATATTAGAGAGCTTGATACCTTGAAGGACCTTTTTTAATGGTGACACAACTTCACACTAGGGGTGAGGCCTGGTTCACCACCAGAGTCTTCGGTGAGGTTAAGCCGCAAAAGAGGAAGAGATGAATCTTCTCATTCTCACCGACGATGCCAAAATGATGATGCTGTAAACATCACCATCAAATGAGGTGTTGGTAAGCTCAAGATAGCAATAATAATGGCGGCACAAAGAGTAAATAACCAGTAGAAGGAGGTGAGGAGAATAGGAGAAATACTAGATATATAAGTGGTTCAGCAAATCATGGCCAACGTCCACTATGAGTGTGTGAATAGTTTCACTAGATGAAGGCACTAATGGCCATAGATACAATCTCTCAAGATTTCTCTCCCTACTGTGTCAACCAACAGAGTTTCATCTAGGGTTGTGATTATCGATCCCTTTACAAGGTAAAAGAAGACATCTATATATAGCTCTTGGGGGGTGTAATGTACCCCCAAGCATGCGATGAGCATGTGTATCAGAATCGAACCAATATCCGATGACACCTGGATGATCATATGCAGATAATGATGACCATAATATTTCCTCACGTGAGGGAAATGATTCGGTTATAACTGATTTGCCCACTGTTCCAAACCTTGCATGTGCTTGCATATGCTCGGACTTTTGCCATTGACTGATGTAACCTCGACCTGGTCGAGTACGAGGTTGATGAAGTCCGATGGTGTTGCTTTGTCCTATCAAACGTTGATATGGGCTCGGCTTGGAATACCGACCAAGGTTATGCATAAGGGAGGGTGAAACGTCAGCTGGGTACGACGTTGAAATAGCTTGATCCCATGACTTCTAATGACATCGACTAATGGCCAACCAAGGTTGGTATATGAGGGCCGACCTTCTATAAGATGGCGTTTCTGATGGCGGTTGGGAGCTTCTTGCAAACTCGGCTGTGAGGCAGGCCGAGGTTAGTGACTCCGAGTACGAGGGTACACTTTGGGCATATCAATAAGTGTCGGTGTCTTTTATATCATTAAGAATAACCACTATGGTCTTAAATCAGAAGCTGGCATTCTTAACAACTTCTTGACAAATTTCTTCTTAAGAATATTCTCAACAAGATTAAATGAATTCTTAACTCTTTCGATTAATTTAATGTAGTAATAATTAAATATTTGTTCATCATTCATTTTCATTGTCTCGAACCTAGTCCTAATGTTTTGCATCTTATCTCTCTTCATGTTAGAGATTCCATCACGCATTACTCTCAAAATACTGCAACCTTCATTGGCTAATTTACAATTGAGTATATGATTATATTCTTGTGTACTCAAGAATGCAAACAATGCATTTAATGAAATTGAGTTGTTATTGCAATTTATAAATTCAACATCCGACCAGAAAAACTCTTCGTTTTTTCACTCTCACTCCATTTTCTTCTATTATAGGATAACTAGATCTATCTTGGACACTCATCCACATGTTCTCATGTTTTAACATCAAGTGCATACACATTATCACTTTACAATATGCATAGATTGACCCAACAAAGTACAATAAACGATTTGTGGAGATACTATCACGGTATCGATCCATTCTCGACACAAGATCTAAACATAAAGAGAACTAGATCTAGGAGTCACGAACGTAATAACAAACACCCAAATAATAAATATCTACAATAAAACGTTAGTGATAAGAAGAGAACTGCTTTGATACCAATTGAGGGTGGTGTATTCTACACAATACTATTTTTTAGCCACGTGTGATGCACGTGCACTTTATAATGATTGTTGTTTATTGTATATATATGAGGAATTGAATCCAACTTCTTTAATTATTCAATCAAAGTAACACAAAACAATTTAGCAAAAAAATACACTTGCTCTTAACAAAATTTGTTATCCAATAAAGCATAAATATAAATAGGAGATAAAGGCAAGTGAAATATCTCAATATTATAACATATGCATAGGATTTGAGATATTAAATCAAAGAAATACATGATTAGGCTACAATCATTTTTCATTCTATACCGGGTCTTCGCTTGCCATCTATAAAGGCATTGTTTATCATACGTGTGGTTTGTAGAACACCTAGAACATATGAAAAAATATTATGTTATTAATATCATATAAGTTAATAATAAGAAGTAAGAACAGCAATATTAATTCCCATATTCTTAAATTTGGCAAAGAGCCTTTGAAATGAAAATATGTGAAGTGTGTAAAAGGACATATGTTAGAGTGATTTGATTTGAATTAAAATTTCGAATGAAAATATGCATATTAGATTACAAATGAGGTCCAATGACTAGATTTTTCAAGGGAGAATAGGATTTGAATAAAATACAATTCAATGGATATATAATTATCAATTGTGAAATGACAAATAAAGAAAGACAATTATAAAAATAATTTGTCTTAGTATTTCAGTATCTTAAGGAATGATATAATATATTATCATAATTGAACTTCAAAAAAAAAATAGGATCATGTTTTGTAAGGGTTATCCAACCAAAATAAATGGATAATAACTTGACAGGAACATTAGAAAGGAAATTACAAAACATAAAATCCAAACTGATATTTTTTTTAGATAAGGGTGCAATGGTATTGTAAATGCAATGTCTTTGAAAAGCCAAAAAAGTGGGAAATAAACTCATACTAAAAATATCATAAATGCAACTACAATGACAGGATTGGAAGAAAGTGGATCTATCAATAATCCAAAAACACCATAGTTAGTTAAAACTTGAATGCACCTAATATTGGGTAATTAATATGAATATCTTCATCCATAAGTTTAATGAAGACTTATATTAAAAAAACTACCTTAATAGAGCTTTTGATTCTTTAGCCATCTGAGTTTTATCCACTCACGATGGCGATGTGGGATTAAATTGTTTGAGAGAATTAATAAAACCAAAAGTACCCACACTGTTATATGTAATAGAAAAACAATAATTGAACGTCACTACCTTCAATACATATCTTTGTGGCACAAATTGAATCATAAAAACGCCTCTAAATGATTATGTATGTTGGATTTCACATACATATATTCGTGACAAAATTGATTAAAAGAATAGATTAAAGTACTTAAGAAATATATTGTTCAAACAAATTTGATAAAAGAATTAAAGGTCTTATGGATGCACTCTCAGGGTATATCAATTTGTATGCCTACAAAAAAAAAATCCATAGGACTTGTAGAAAAATAACCAAGTAAAGCATCATTAATGTGAAAAACTAATGGAATGATATTTTTTAGACAACAACAAATTAACATAGTTTAAGAATATATTATTCTAATAGTCAAATTTATTTAAGGCTATAATAGTGCAAAAAATAATGAAAAGGAGAAAAAAATGAGGTAAAAATACAACAACAAAATTGAACATAATTTTTTATTTAATTGAGTCCCATAAATATCAAAAGCCATTCAAAAATGTCAAACATATAATCTCAGGGAACATCTTCAACTGAAAAGTCAAATAACAATATCAAAACACAATGTGTGTTTGAAATACATGTTAATAAAAAAGATCAATTTAGTAGTGAACAATATTACTTACTGTTACCTTACTCAATATCTATCTGAGCATTGTTTAAAAAAATATTTATCTGAGCATTAGTAGGTTTTTGAAACATTAAAAAGAAGAAGTTAAACTAATAGTAAAGCCAAATTATTTTTTCAGTACACCTCATTTACCATTTATTTTAAAAGAATGGTTAGTGAGTGAACTAAATTCTCAATCTACAACCACATTACAAAATTTTCACAATACCTCTCATATAACCCAGCATACGAAAGAAGTTGACTCAGCTAAATAGTACATTTAATTAATAGTTCTCTATTAAAGGATAAAATGTATTTCTTCTAAACAAATCCATAAATGACAAGTAAAATATAATTTGAATGTGAAAAGTATTTCAAACAGATCTATCACCGATGAATTAATTACCTAAACTAACATAATGGTCAAAAAACGAATGATATTCATATAATACATTTAGAAACAACAACATTTTCATATCTTGCACGAAGAATAAAATATCAATAAAAAATTTGTGGTACCAATGAATTAACATTTTGTGTTAGTCCTGTAAAGATATTATTATACTGAAATGACCATCAAATACAACAATATTACCCGATCCAAACATACCAAAAATAGTGAAAATATTCATAATCTTCATTAAGATATTTGGGTATCTTCTCTCTCTCTCTCTCTCTCTCTCTCTCTCTATCTATCTCCCCCCCCTTCTTATAGAACAAGGCTCAAACTCTATGCCTTCCCTAATCTCTTTCCCTTTCCTTCTTTCTTAACCTTTTAATGTTATGTCCTTTATCATCTCTCTCTCTCATGTTATTTCAAACCCGAAGTTGTTGGTGGTTTCCACGTGGTGCATCCATAAATGAAGGCATCATTTTTAAATAAAGATATTAGATGTTCAACTCAAATAAAACTACAAGGGGTGAATAGGTTTTAATGAGAATTACTACCATTTTTTCAATTAGCATCACCAAATTTTATATCCACACAATTAACATAGATCTAGATGAAAAATGTAATTGATTTAATCAAATTAAACTAATTAAGATCTAAGCAATGTTAATTGCTTGAATTAACTGAATGAAACCCTAAGTCAATTTAACAATGGATCATTTTGGATCTAAACATAGATCTAGTTGTATTTGTGTTTGAAATAAATGTTTATATGAATAATAAATAATCACACAATAAGGATCGAGGCAATATTTACCCGAAAAAACCCCTACTTAAGGGTAAAAAAACTCGATGCACCCTACTCTCTCATTAGATTTGAAAATTTTATTTACAAAATACAAGAAGGTAACTTTATCTTATTCCCTTATAAGAAGTTACCTATGGACATTGTGGCACTCACCTTGTTCTACATGAGAAATCCGTTTAAAGCTCCATCGATCAAGGATCGGACCTGCATTCTCCATCCTTGGATCGCACCCTACTTGACCTCTTAATTAGATTAAACACCTTATTTTAGATCTTGGAGTCTAGACGTTCAAATTTAAATATAGAACATGTAGAATTGAATCTAGGAAATATAGTGTTCAATTTCAAATCACTCTCAAATCTAAAAAAACATGAATCTAGGTTTGATTCAAGTTTTCTCTCAATTTTATAAGATTAAATGAATTTGATAATTGAATCATTTGGATCTTATCACTTTCCTCGATAATACTCTCTAGGTGTGAGAAATAATTTGGAAAAGAATGTCTTCAAATTAAAAGGGAGTCACTCCACTTTATAAAAATTTCAAAATCTAGTAGCATGAAGCGCACGACGGGAATTAAACCCCGTGTGCACGATTTTTGGAAGAACAACTTGTCATGTGGAAAATGTGATATTCGTGCTCACCATACCAACATAACCCCGTGTGTATGCTTTTAATGAACACAATTATTTTTATCAAAATGTTCTTGGTTATGCACACGGTGGTGATATCAATAGTTTGCTCGGATACAAACATATATATATTTCTAAGAATATTCCATGAACTCGTGCACATGAGTACAAAATCCATTCACGAGAACGCTTGTTAGTGGAACATAAAGATCACCTAAATAAGCTTTCGTAAGTAAATGACTTTTAAAATGCATTTTCACTTGATGAACATAAAAAACATATTTTATCAAAAATATGAATGTGGTCATGTGTGAATGCCTTAACCGATTCAATCAAAACTACTTCAAAAGGATACAATTTTTTGAAATATTCAATTGTACTGTGCAGAATCTTTGATTTAAAGGATCCATATGATCTTCAATTCAGTGTCCCTAGACTTCAACGAACAAGACTCTCTCTAACTTATAGTTTTACTATGAATCAAGATTTTTGGATAGATATTTTGCATGACTCAATTGCTTTGGCACGGAATTAAGACAACATAACTATAGATACAAATGTTCATTTTCATAGAGTGAAGTTCTTCTCTCTTAGGAGTGATACCATTCTCTTAATATTGGTGTGGATCCCTAATGGTTATGACCTTCCATCTGACTGTCTCGAAGTTTTACTTAATATTTACTTTTAGCTACTTTAGAATAGACAGAAAGTTCCTACCATAGCTACCTCTTTGATAACCTTAATCATGAAGTAAACCTTCAACCAAATTTGATGATTTTGCTCACTCAGCTCAGTGCCAAGATCAATAGTCTACAAGAACAACTTATTGCTGCATATAAAGAAAACAATGGGTAATCACTGTTACCCTCAATCCAAATCTTTCTAAGAACACGGGGTGGAAATTAAAGAGAATTCTTCCAATCAAATTATGAAAATAGAATCAGAGGCGAAGAAGTTATCAAGTCTGTTCATTTGCCAAGAGTTTGAAAATCTAGTTGTTGTTATTATAAATATATCCTCAATATAGTAAGTTCATGGGAACCAAAATCCAACCCTACTACTATTAGAATGGATTATACCCAGCTTTGGTCTCTCATATCACCATAATATGAAGACATTGGACCCTCGTCCTCTACCTAATCCACTTCCTCGATATTTCAAGTTTGAAGTTCATTATAATTTCCATCGAACTAATGGGTAAACTACTCATCAATGTCATCACTTTAAGAACTTTGTGTAATTGCTTATCGACAAGGGAATCATTTTCTGTCTAGCTATGCCAAAGTCAAACACCACTCAAAATCTTTTACCCCCACACCAACCTGTTGTGAAATCCATATTGATTAATGAAGATTCGGACTTCGATCGTTAAACCAATGAAGAGTATTTTGGCCTTGTTAGATTAGGGATGAATCTTTGCATGAGCGTCTCTTAATCCCACATATCATACCAAGAAGATCATCTTTGTTGACAAGCCTTTGCACAAATGATGGAGCATCCCGACTAGTCTGGACCTCATAACCGACAACCCTGCTATCTATCAACTTGAGACTGAGCCCACCCCTAATTTTTTATTTCTAATCTTGATGTAAATGAGACATCTTTTGAGGAGGTTCTCATTGTTTTTATTTTATATAATAATTATTGTTGATACCAAATTTAGTCTGCTGACATGGATCAATAAAGTGAAGACACGTGGCAGTCTATGTGGCAACAACAAACACTTCAGAGGAACTCACACGCTCCGAGGAACCATACTACAACGAGGAACACTGTTTGCCCGAGGAACTCATACTCTCCGAGGAACGAGAACTCTCCGAGGAACTCTTGAGCACCGAGAAGCTTAGGCGGTCCGAGCAACTCAGGCGGTCCGAGCTGCACCTCGAACAAAGCATTAATAGATGGATAATCAACAGTCTGACTGTTCATTAAATGCTTATCATTCAGACGCATACGCTTAAGGAGCATTGAATGTATCACCCTTTCATATGTACATCATTTAATGTATTACCCTTTCACATTACAACCCCAGGGCTATAAATACATTGTACAATCCTCATTGTAAGGGGACCGGAATTTCTTGATAGAACTTGTAATCGAGAATTCCCAAACACTCAGCAATAACATAATAGTGGACGTAGGCCATTCTTATAAGGCTGAACCACTTTAAAAATTCTTTGTCTCATATATTTATCTGTGATTGAAAAATTAGATATGATCTAATTTTTTACATCAACAGATTGGTGCCGTCTGTGGGAACGACTGGTAATATCATTTTCCATCAAAAACAATCCATCACAAATGGCTGACATTCCATAATCTAGTAATCGAAACGCTGGAAGCCCTCCAAATCCATCTGCTCTACCAAATATTCCAGATCTGGCTGGAATAATGACAAATCTGGCTCAGGGCCAGACTGTCATGCAAGAAACTATGCGTCAACTCATACAAACCCTCCATGGCGGTGCATCAACCCATTCAAGACCACGAAGTATTCAAAGAAATACCCGTGCATCTTCTTCACGTACTAGGCGTACCAATTCATATCGTAATGAGGAGTCTGAAGATTTTTCTTATCAACCTGGACGAACTTCATCAGTGCGAGCCACAGATACTGAACAACGTATCACTCTCTCCCCAGAAAGGACCAGTGCGCTAGAAAGATTAAGCACGGTATCTCCTTTCGATCGATTAGGTCCTAGGAGGAGCAGAAGTCCTCCTAGAGAACCATCGAGGAGTTTTCGACGACCATCAGATTTAAGGGAAGGATCTGCCCAGTCGCGACCAGCTGCTCGTCAAGAGAGATCCCAGGAAGCCACATCAACACGATCAGTTGCTCGGCCCAATAGGCCCGAGGAAGGAAATAATGCATGGAAAGGCTCTATTTAAAGGCTAGAGGATAGATTGGGGGAAATGGTTAAAGCTAAGAACCCCCTACAACGAACCTTTATTCGAGGAACACCTTTTGTTCAGTCCATTGTAGATTTTCCAACACCATCAAAGTTCAAAGCACCTGTTGTGACCCCCAAATATGATGGAAAGACTGACCCTTTCCTTTATATAGAACAATACCAGGCTGTAGCCGACATCTATGCTATTCCAAATGAGATGAGATGCATGGCATTCTCGGGAAATCTTACCGGATCTGCTCAAATATGGTATAATAATCTTCCTCGGGGTAAGATTTCAACCTTTCTTCAACTAGTCGAGTTATTCATTGGGAATTTCTGTTTTGGGGCAAAGCCAGTTAAACGAGTAGCACATTTGTTAAGTGTTAGACAAAAGCCTGATGAAAGTACCAAAGATTATATAACTCATTTTAATAACGAGAAACTCGAAGTCATTAATTATGAGGAGAAGACAGCGATTACTGCTCTGATGAGTGGACTACTGCCCAACAAGTTGTACTACACTTTGGCCAAAGATCCACCTAGAACCATGTCAGACCTGATGGGAAAAGCGTCCAAGATTATGAATGCCGAGGAGGCTATGGCTGCAAAGAAAAATATAGATGCCAAAGAAACCAAGGTGGAAGGTGATAAAGCTAAGAAGAAAGAGCATAAGAACAATGGTAATGACAAACATTCAAAAAACCGGTCGGTGTGGGACGTGATGAAGAAATATGATAATTATACTCCTTTGAAGAAGGATATCAACCATATTTTGGAGGAAATCAAGAACAACGAGGAACTAAACTGGCCAGAGAAAATGAAGGCAGACCCTGACAAGAGGAATAAGGCGAAGTATTGCGAGTTTTATAAAGATCATGGCCATATGACCAAACATTGCATAGCTCTTCAGAATGAGATTGAAACACTCATCAGACGAGGAAAACTATCAAAGTATGTTGATCGTGGAAACGAAAGAAGGAACAATGACCGAACAAGAGAGAGGTCTAGATCTCCTCATCGAGCAGTGGAGAACAAGAAGAGAAACTATGAAGTTGATCCCGAGGATGACCCTGATCTTCCCAAGAGACCAAGGCAGCCAGAACGAGAGGTATTTTCAATACGCTTTGGGTCATTTGACTGTAATGTTATAACAGGTGGAGATGCAGGAGGAGGAGACCTTACTGCCGAGAGAAAAGCTTACCTCTATGAGGCTCAAGCTTGCTCATACATTCAACGAATAAATCTAGCTGAGGAGGATCGCCCGAGAAAGGTGAATAAAGAGAAATTGGTCATTGGTTTCTCAAAGAATGACCTTGCAGGTGTTCTATATCCTCATGATGACCCATTGGTGACCAAGATGAGAATGAAGGAGGTAATGATTTTAAGAGTACTGGTAGACAATGGTAGCTCGACAGACATCATGTTCTACTCGTGCTTCGATAGTTTAAATCTAAAGCTATCTCAACTGGAGCCTTATCATAGACCCCTCCTCGGCTTTGTTGGCGAGAAAGTATTTCCACTTGGGATGATCAAGTTGGATATATTCATTGGTACGTAGCCTGCTTGTCGAACAGAAAGAATACGCTTCTTCGTGATGGAAAAGAATGTTCAGTCATCATACAATATCATCATGGGAAGAGTAGGATTAAAGAAGTTCGAGGTTGTACCATATACGGTGCATCAATGCCTGAAATTTCTAACAAATTTTGGAGTAGGAGTTGTTAAAGGTGATCAGAAAGTAGCTCGGGAATGCTATTATTCATCCGCCGAGCAAGAAGAAATGGAGAAATCAAGGAAAAAGACTACTACCTATCAAGTGGATGAAGGTGCCGAAATTGAAACATTGGATCCTAGAGATGAGTCGCAACTCGTGAAGGGTCAAGTGGTGGAAGCTACTGAAAACATCATTCTGGACGACGAGCAACCTGAACGAACTACTCAAATAGGTTCGTCGTTGGAAACCTCACTAAAATAGGAATTGATAACTTTCCTTAGAAGCAGAAAGCAAACTTTTGCGTGGAGTCATGAGGATATGCCAGGAATAGATCCAAATTTCTTATGTCACGAACTCAATGTGAATAAGGAGATCAAGCCGGTGAAGCAGAGAAGAAGAGTATTCAGTCCCGAGAAGAATCGAGCTATACATGAGGAAGTCGAGAAGCTCCAGAAGGCTTGTTTTATTGAAGATGTTAAATATCCAGACTGGTTAGCCAATGTGGTGATGGTAAAGAAGAAGAACAACAAATGGAGGATGTGTGTAGACTTCACCGACCTCAACAAAGAATGCCCAAAGGATCACTTTCCACTGCTCCGAATTGATCAACTAGTCGATGCTACCTCGGGACACGAGCTGCTGAGTTTCATGGATGCTTATTCTGGCTACAATCAGATTAAAATGAAACCTGAAGATAGGGAGAGTACTTCTTTCATTACCCCTAGGGGAACTTATTGTTATAATGTTATGCCTTTTGGTTTAAAAAATGCAGGTGCGACATATCAGAGGCTGATGAACAAAGTCTTTGCTGAACAAATCAGTTACAATATGGAAGTATATGTTGACGATATGCTGACGAAGAGCAAAAGAGCTGCTGATCATCTAGTTGACTTAAGTCAGACTTTTGATCAACTAGATAAATATCAAATGAAGCTGAACCCGACGAAGTGCATATTTGGAGTACGAGAAGGCATGTTTCTCGGATACATTGTCAACCAACGAGGCATTGAAGCAAATCCAGAAAAGATCAAAGCTCTATTAGGGCTGCGATCTCCAACGACGAAGAAAGAGGTGCAAAGTCTTATAGGATGAGTAGCAGCACTCAACAGATTTGTATCACGAGTAACTGATCGATGTCTCCCATTCTTCAAGACACTATGAAAGACTTTTGAGTGGAATGATGAATGTGAGAATGCTTTTCAAGACTTGAAGAAATACTTGGGAGCACCTCCACTGTTGTCCAGGCCGGTGATGGGAGAAAAATTGTACTTGTACCTAGCGGTATCGGAGAATGCAGTTAGCTCAGCGTTGATAAGAGTGGAGAATGGAGTACAAAAACCAATCTATTACACAAGTAAGGCCTTTCGAGGAGCAGAGATCAGATATCCAAGGCTGGAAAAGTTAGCACTGGCGCTGATTGAGGCGAGTAGAAGAATGAGACCATATTTCCAGGCTCATACTATAGTCGTATATACTGATATGCCGTTGAGGCAAGACCTTCATAAACCAAAAAAATTAGGGAGATTGATGTACTGGGCAATAGAGCTCGGTGAATACGATATAGTCCATGAACCCAAATCATCGCTAAAAGGGCAAGCTGTAGCAGATTTTATAGCAGAGTTCACTTATCCTGATACCCCCGAGGATCAAAAGTTGCTCGCTGATCAACCTGTGGATTTTATATGATAAAAAAACACAAGCTCAGACCAACTCCGGTTGGTAAAAGAGCAAGTGGATGTTACGGGATCATCAAATTCAAGGTCAGACCAACTCCGATTGGTAAAAGGGCAAGAAAAGATGATCGACGAAGACCGAGAAATATCAGAGGAAGATGAAAGGAAGCAACAAATATTTTACCGAGGAACTCTATCAGATCAGAAGTTTGAAGACGAGTTACTTATATGGAGGTTATATGTAGATGACTCATCTTACACAACAGGCAGTGGGGCAGGGATAGTTTTGAGCACTCCGGACGAGGTCGACATGGAGTACGCCCTACGTTTCCAATTCAAAGCTTCCAATAATGAAGCTGAGTATGAGGCCATGATTGTAGGTCTTAATTTGGCGAAAATTATGGAGGCGCAACAAATTATTGTCTTCAGTGATTCTCAATTAATTGTAAATCAAATGTTGGGAATATATGCAGCCAAAGGAGAATTAATGATCAAATACCATGAAAAGGTGATGGATTTGGTATCAGAATACTGAGAATGGAGAATGCAGGAGCAGATACCTTAGCTTAATTAGCATCAGCTAGTCGTACCGAGCTACGAAGAACAATCCCAATTGAAGTTTTGGCTGGTCGGAGTATAGATGAAGATTTGGCGATGAACTTTATCACCCTTGATTTAGGACCATCTTGTATGGATCCTATCAGGGCATATATTAAGGAGGGAGAATTACCAATTGATAAGCTCGCAGCTAAGAAATTGAGGATTAAAGCTGCTCGGTATGTATTAACTAACGGTATTTTATATAGACGAGGAATTATGGCAGGTTTGCAAAGATGTGTACATCCCTCCGAGGTGAAAGAATTGATTGAAGAGATCCATGAAGTGTCCTGTGGAGCCCATGTAGCAGGTAGGACGCTTTTGCAAAGGATGATGACGCAGGGATATTACTGGCCGATGATGAGGGCTGATTGTGTAGCTTATGCCAAGAAATGTGACAAGTGCCAGCGCTTTTCCTCCATCCGAAGAACTCCACAAGCATTATTGACACCCATCACTTCCCCTTGGCCATTTTCCATGTGGGGAATAGATTTGGTTGGACCACTGCCAACGACTAGAGGAAGGTTCAAATACCTCCTCATCGTAGTGAATTATTTTACTAAATGGGTGGAAGTTGAACCTCTCATTGATATGACGTATGAGAAAGTATACCAATTTGTTTGGAATAACATCATTTATCGATATGGTCTTCCTCATGCTTTCATCACAGACCATGGAACACAATTTGATAACGAGGAGTTGGTCGCCTATTATCATCAATCAAATATTTTGAAGGTCCACTCAGCACCAGGCCATCCTCAAAGCAATGGACAAACTGAAGTGACAAACATAACGCTGCTAAATGGCTTGAAGAAAAGACTGGATAATGCAAAAGAAAACTGGATCAACGAGTTACAGTCAATACTGTGGGCTTACCGAACTACTCCCCGAGTAGCAACTGGAGAATCAACTTATATGCTGGCGTTTGGAAGTGAAGCTGTTATACCTGTCGAGTTGGGTCTCCCAACACACAGGGTACTGAATTTCAACTCCCCTGTCAGCGAATTAATGAGAAGATTGGATTTGGACATGCTCGAGGAAGTTAGAGAAGAAGAAGCCATTAGAAATGCTGCTTACCAGCAGCGAACAACTTTGTTCTACAATAAGAGGGTGAAGAAGTGAGACCTAAAAGAAGGAGACTATGTGCTGAAGAAAGTAGTGCAAAAGCACAATAAGATGGAGGCAAACTGGCATGGACCATACCGAGTTACAGAAGTTGTTCGACCAGGAACTTACCGAATAGCAACTTTAGAAGGGGAGGAGTTTAAGAATGCATGGAACACAGAGCACCTACGCAAGTATTATCAGTGATGAATAAAATGAAGATATTCTGCCGAATTCTTTCTTTTTATTGAAAGTTTTTCGGGGAATACTAGTGCTATTCACTACTCGGCAAAGCTCAGGCTACTCAAATTTTTTCTCGAAAATGCCAACTAAGGTTGGCCGAGAAACCTATATTCCTCAGGGAAGTAAAGCTACCAATATTCCTCCGGGAGGTAAAGCTACCAATATTCCTCCAGGAAGTAAAGCTACGAATATTCTTCCGGGAAGTAAAGCTACCAATATTCCTCCGAGAAGTAAAATTTGTATTCCTAAAGGAAATAAAACTATATGTTTCTCGGGAAATAAAAGTATTCCTAAAAATGCCAACTTATGTCGGTTAGGAAGTAAATATATTCTCAAAAATGCCAACTTGAGTTGGTCGGGAGGTAAAATTATTTCAAAAAGACTAACTATGGCTGGTCGGGGATAGAAACCCACCAACTGTAGTTGGTCGACAAGGAAAATTAACCGACCTTGGTTGGTCAGAAACATTTAAGAGAAAAATATACCAACTATGGCTGGTCGGGGATAAAAACCCACTAATTGTAGTTGGTCGACAAGTAAAATTTAAAGTGATCGAGCAACATTTTTGATACTCGCAACTTTTTAATTATTACTAAGTTGGTCGAGAAACAAAATATTATTTTTGCCAAATGACTACCACAAGTTCAAACTACTCGACAATAAGTTGATCGACAAACTACACAATATTGTTATCTTTTTATCAGATACACATGCACAAATATAAAGTGTTTTACAAGACAATAGCAATTAAGATTGCGAACAGAAATGAAAGTCTTTCATTAAATCCAAAAACAAATTACATTGATAATGAAATGAAAGTTACATTAATATTGAAATGTATAATAACTATTACATCAAAATTCCTATTCTACTGGTCTTTTCCCCTCTGCTTTTGACACAAGTTCCTCGCCAGCAGGCGGATCATTTAAAGCCAGGGGAGAATTTATGAAGTTAAGATCCTTTAACATCCTGATATTCATCACGGATGGTCGATCTAAGAGGTGCTCGGGACGAGATACCTCGGTATTTGAATGGAGATTGTAGTCACTAAGATATTTGGAAATCAAGCTTCGAGGAATGGCCCGAGCAGGGATCCAACTCATATCCAGTTTGTATGGTGGCACAGGTAAGTCGAGCAGCCCGGGATCATGGTAGTCCCACAGGTAATGACCCTGTTCGAGCTGCAGCACACCTAAGGAATTCAACCAGCCTTGCTTATAGCCCTCATTATTGGCATTCTGGATACGATCGTCCAAATGGTATAGCGCTTCATTGTATCCAGCCATCCAGAACTCCCTGGGCTATTTGTGGAATTGATATGTTAGTCTTTCTAGCTGCTCGTGGAGATTTTTGATGAAGATCTCTTTGTTCTCTAAGGTAGACTTCTGCATGGAGAGCTGCTCTTCCAGGTCTCTGATCTTCTTTGACATTTCATCCAACGCCTGGTTCTTCGCCATTAATTGGAAGGCTTGGTTCTCTAAGGCAGACTGAGTTCTCTGTTCCTCAACAGGAATCCGAGCTTCTCTTGCTCGTCCCCGAGGAGCTCTTGCTCATCCCCGAGAAGAAGAAGAAGAGCCAGAACTTTTCAAGATTTCCAACTCGTCCCTCAAGTTGGCGTTCTCGACCTCCAAGAACGAAAATCCCTCATCAGTCACTGGGATCAAGGCTTTTGAAGTGGAAGCCACAGACTTCAACTGTGACAGCTCCCTTTATAGGTTGTTGTTTTCTTGCTCCAGCAACTCGGCTATTTGTCTGCATTCCTCGACCTCACCCCTCAAGGTTCTTTCCCTTACATCGTACCCAGCAAAAAGCTTCTCGTAGCCCTTATCGACAATGATCTGTTGGTACTTCTTCTCGTACCTCTCATGCAACAGGGCAGTGGATTCTTTGTATTGTAGCTGAAGGTCTTTGAGGGTGCCTTGGAGATACTCGATCATATCGTAATAGGCCACATTATTGGCCACTGCTCGATCAAGTAAACACTTCAGATATTGGTATGCTTCAACTGCCTGTTCAGAAGCATTTTGGCCGAGGATGTCGACGACTTGTGCTGCACTCAGTTCTGTGTGACCAGCCTTGAAATAATCATTGCATTGCCTCAGCATCACAGTATCATGAGCAGATAATAATTCCATCCTGGCCAGAAACTAGCAGAGGAAGAAAATCAATAATCAATAAGAATCAAGACAGAGTATGAAGAAGAGACAACAGTATGCAAGAATAAAAATTCAAGTTTTATTATATCAAGGATCAGGGTTACATATTCATGGTTACAATTGACAAAAGAAAAATATAAAGAGAAATCCGAATAACTCTACACCTTTTCCTTGTCTCCCAAAACCTTCTCGGGAGGCTGGGACGAGGAAGTAGGTTGCTCGGAGGGAATGGAAAGCTGCTCGAGGAGCGCCAGCAGTTGCTCAGAAGAAGTAATGATTCGTTGAGGTTCCTCGGGGGCAGACTGGATGGCTGGGGGATGATCTCCCATCACCATAGAAGACTCTTCGGAGGCAGCTTCATCCTCTTCTTCTTCTTCAGGAGTTGGAGGGGGACCAGGGATGTGTTGCTGAAAGAGTTCAGAATTTTCATCCACTTTCATCTCCTGTAGAGAAGAAACCCATCTATCCCTAAAGTACTTGAGGCTGCCATATTCTACTTGAGACATCATGGCAGCCAACCCCTTATTCCACCCCTTGTCCCAGCCAGCACTGAAGGACTTCTTCATAGCCATTTTCCTCTTCAACTTCTCCGATGAAAGCTTCTCGGACAGCAGGTTATCAGCAGCTTTTAATTTATTCTCAACCTCTTCCTTATGCCGACTTACTTCCTGAAGCTGGCCCAATTTTTCCTCAGTAACCTTAAGCTTATCTTCAAGCTCCCCAGTAGTTTTGAGCTTCTCTTCAAGCTCTTTATTTTTCTTCTCCAAAGCATTCACTTTTTTCTCCAACCCTTGGGAGACTTCAGCAACTTGAGCTTTCTCCTGCTCGGTGGAGGCAAGCTTATTCTCCTAGATTGCCTTGTCAGTAGCATATGTCTGGCGAGAATCTTCTAAAGACTTAATAGCTTCCTTCAGAGCTTCCTCCACACTAGATGAGGAGCATGAAGCTTTAATCGCCTCATCTTTCTTCAAAATTATATTGAAGGAGATCGTCAACTGGGAAAAGAAAATGAAAGCAAGCCAGAAACATAAATGACAAGGGAAATATGAAAAGTTCAAAGTAAGAATACTTACAGAAGCAAGGTGGCGAGCAACCAATGAGGTAACCATGTCCCGAGAAAGGTTTTCCTCAGTACCTTGGACCTCGGGAATGATCCAAGACTTTACCGAGCTCATGGCAGAGCTCGAGGGAACAAAAGTTGGAACACCAGTTCCAGTACCTGGGGGCTGAGTGATGGTGTCAGCCAAATTAACCGAGGAGCTCTTCTTCAGCTTCCTCGGGGGAACAGGGATTGATTCAATCAAGGAGGATGTAATACCCCGTATTTTTGACTATATTTATTTTGGGATTAATTAATTAAATTGCGTATTAATTGGAAATTAATCCGAGTTATAAAAACTAATGTGATGCGAATTGGTATTTGATTATGTGCATATATGATTATATATGAACTTGGTATTATAAAATTTGTCGTGGGATTTATATACGGCATTTTAGAAATTTTGTTGAGACGCGTGGGACCGCCGCGTCACGGTATGATATTTTGATATTAAAAGTGAATTAAAAATCTATAGCCCGTATGGTCGTTTTGAGTGCGCCAACGCGTCCGGAAGGGTCGAGATAGTCAGAAAACACTAGCCGGGGGTATAGTTTGGGTTCCGGGGTATTTTTAGGCCATCCCGACACCATAAAGGGTATTTTAGTAATTTGGTATTTTTGGGTAATTAAAAGTGACGAAAATGGAGAGTTGTAATCTGATAAGGATTGACCCAAACAACCTTTATTAACCCCATAAGCTACGTAGGTTATCATTTTAGCCTTCCAACTTTCCCTAAGAAAACCCTAGCCACCATAGCCATCTTTGGAAGAAGAAAGCTTGGAGAAGGAGAGAGAGATAGAGGAATTCTGCAGAGATTCTTCACCAAATCAACACCAAATCCGAAATTAAACCAAGGCAAGTGGTTTAATTATGTTTAACTTCAGCAAATGTTCTTTCCATGTTAGCAAATTGAAGATTTATAATTGTTATTGGAAGATGAATGAAAACCCATGATTAATTGAACTTAGGTCTGAATTTTGAGGATAAATTGCATGTAGAATAGTTGATGACGATTAATCTGATGTGAATACATGATTGGGTGAAAGAAAAACGAATTAAATTCGGGGATTTGATGATGATATTATGTTAGGGTTCATGTTCTTGAGAAAATCTGGAAAAACTAGGTTTTTATGAAGATTGATCCATATGTAACCTTTAGATGTTGAATTATTGATTTATGGACGTTAGTAATACTGTTGGATTGTTATATGGCATTACTACGACGTTATATCTGAGAATCATACGTTAGAAATTAGTTTTGGGATGGATTAAAATCTGCAAAACGAAGCAGTCCGTAGCCATACCTGTTCGATCGATCGATCGAAATTCATCAGTCGATCGATCGACTATATCGATCGAGCGACATTCATAGGTCGATCGATCGACCTTCCCAGAATGAGTGAAATATTCCTTAATTTGATTTTAATGGTGGAAAATCTCAGAGAATATGTTTGTAGACCTTATGAATACCCTCACCCTTGAGGAAGACCAGTAGTTGTGATTATTATAGTGGACTTTAATTAGAATACAATTCGAAGAATTATTCTAGATTATTGAAATTTGTTAAGTGAGATAACGTTTGGGTTAATAGTGTAGGATTGAGTAATTTAATGAAATAAGGTTTAGGGCAGAAGTAAAGACCTTAAGAATAAAGATGTTATATTTGGGAATAATCGGAACTTAATAGTCTATTTAAGATAGATTTTAAGAATAAGGGATTACGGCGTGAGACGTGTCGGCAATTTAACCTTATATTAACGGGAGACTTGAAATATATAAGTTTGGTATAATGGTATAATGATGTAGAAAATACCTTATTAAAATGGTGATATCTAAGATGTGTGAATGCTTAGTATATAGTTTATGTGTATAACATACCTACCATACTTGCTATCACGGGGGAGGTTACGTTCGCTTAGGACCCTCTAATCCTTGTGTGCCTACGGGGGGGATATAGACTAGTACCTTGATGAACATAGATCACTGAAAGACTTATTGTGATATTAATAAGTCCGCTGATCATGGGAGCGTAGGTATGTGCGTGACCCATGTGATGGTGACTGTGTTCGCCTCCATTATTTGTGATATTGTTATCGGTAAACTATTCCTGAGAGATTCGGAATAGGTAATCCTTATGTACGTGATGTTCCGGGATGGATAGCAGAGTATGTGTGCGCCGCAGCTTAGTTCTCGGGGTGCTTGTGTCGTATATTTATGATGTGAATAATATACGCTTAATTTAATGGGAACCTTCATGTTAATGTTGTGAAAATAATTACGGTAATGTCCCGAGACTGATAATGAGTTAACTGATAGTTATATCTATGGCATACTTAGTAACTGAGTTTATGTTAAACCTCTATTTAATTACAAGCGTTGTTATGCTAAACGGAACCTAGTAATATGGGTAGGACCTTTGGCAGTCTAGCTAGTTATGTCGTCAGTTAGCTAGTAGTATGGGTCGATATAGATGGGTAATTACGTTAGGAGTGCACAGTTAGTCGAGAGGTGAGAATTTAATGTGAGTGCACGTCCTAACATGTACTTTGCATTTAATGTTTTAAATGTTTTTAAAGCACTTGCAGGTTTTTAAAATGATTTCCACTTTCGGGCTCTGACCCATTTGCTTTCAAACATATTTTCTTGTAAAACCATTTTAGGTGCCCAGCCACAAGGACACCAAGCATAGGATTCTCATTCAGGTGACGAGCTGTAGCTGTTTGTGGAAGCTACAGGGACTTGCTTTTAGACGCCTCTCTCATTTGGATTCCAGTCTCAGCATCTATCTGTTGTAGGGCATGTTGCCCAATTCTATTAGACATTTTTACATTTCAGTTTTCAGACTCTAGCATGTATTGCTCAGTATTCAGTTTTAGTTATTTATCAAGTTTACTTATCAGTTGTGGGATTTGTATTGAGGAGTTTTTCCTCCAGAGTTTATTTACATATTGTGATGGTTATTCTTTTTACTTCAGTATGGTGAATGGTGTTATTTAGTTATTCATTACTCTTGTTGCATGTTAATCAGATTAAAAAAAAAAATTTGGCACTTACTTTTTAAATACTAGGTGGTTAGAAATAATAAAACGTTTTCGACAGTGATGCTATTAACTGAGCCAACTTGGCATTTTGAATTAATTTTATAAAGGAGTAGCTACCCGGTGTTTAATTAGTCGGGGTGTCACAGGTGGTATCAGAGCATCAGGTTCTAGTGTCCTTTAGGATTTGTACGGCTATTATGTTTCCGCTACGTTTTCTTTGATATAGAGCCCTATATTTTAGGACTGTTGTACTCTTATTGTGTATGCTTCGTTCTTCAGCTATTTTAAGTTTATAAACCGTGAACTTATAAACTTTGTTTTTATTTCAGATGCCTCCACGACGTGCACGACGAGTTCCCAGGAATGCAATGCCCGAACCCCAGCCCGCTCCAGTTCAGGGCATGTTGAACGCCACTGAGGTTGCAGCTATAGTAGCTCAAGCGGTGAATGCCGCGATTGCCGTTATTCAGCAGGCACCGCCTCAGGCGCCGGTTGCCGCGCCAGCACAGGTTAATGCATTCCCGTCTGCTTGGGAGCGTGTACGTGACGCTTTTCAGAAAGCGCATCCGCCAGAGTTTGCAGGTAGCTCAGACGTGGTAGTCTCGAGCCAATGGAGGAAGGACATACAGAGGCATTTGAGGATGCATGAGTGCACAGATGTTCAGAAGCAGGTGCTAGCTACTTTCAAGCTAGTTGGATCTGCGCTGCAGTGGTGGGAGTCCATTACCACCGCGGAGGAGAGGGATACCCTCACCATTCAGGAGTTCTGGGTGCGGTTTGACCGCAAGTATTTTCCGTCCGCAGTTCATACAGAGATGAGGAGGAAACTGATGAGTTTGAAGCAGGAGAGCAAGACAGTGGCCGAGTATGAGGCCGAGTTCACTAACCTGTTGAATATCGTTCCAGACGAGATTCCAACAGAGAAGAAGAAGATAGAGAAGTTCACTGATGGGTTGAATTGGAGGATCCGTCAGCATCTGCTAGGGAACCTATCGTTGGCCACGTATTCTGATGTGGTTAACGCTGCACTATTGCACTGCCAGGACCACCGTTTTCATATGGCCGAGGGCAAGCGGTCAGGGGAGTCTAGCCATCAGGGCAGGACTGGAGGACACGGTGCCAGCGGGGCACAATCTGGTCTGGGGCAGAGACAGACTGAGCAGGGTACCCAGCAGGGGGATAATAAGAGGTTCCGGTCAGGGAACTACAGGCAGGGACAGGGAGGTTTCCGCCAGGGCCATCAGGGTCCAAACGGCCATCAGGGCCAACAGGGGCAGAACGGAAATCAGGGCCAGCAGGGCCAAGGGAGGAACGGTAACGGCCACCAGGGCCGGGGACAGCAGGGACAGAAGGGAGGGAACTTCCCAGGGAAGTGCTTCGTCTGTGGCAAGATTGGCCACAAGCGACAGGATTGTCCTGATAGGGGCAGGGCCCCACAGCAGCAGCAGCAGGGTGCTCGCCAGGAGCCACAGAGGCCTTTGTTTCCCGCCGCTCTCCCCGCACCACCGCAAATTATTCCAGCACCTCAGCAGGGGCAGCTACAGTATGGACGTGTCTACAACGTCAACCAGGCTGCAGTTCCACAGGCACCGCCCGCGATCGAGGGTACGTTTCCTATCCATGGCACTATGGGTCGGGTGTTATTTGATACGGGTGCTACACACTGTTTTATTGCTACACACTTCGCGAAAGCTTTAGGATTGTTAGCTACGGCAGAGAGCACAGTGACGTGTGTCGACTCACCATTAGGGAGTGGGTCACTTATTTTCTTTATATGCCGGGGAGTGGGGGTAGAGGTTGGTGGTTTGGTATTTCCTGCGGACATGTTAGTGTTAGACATGCATGTTCACGATGTGATCATCGGTATGGATTGGCTCGTATCATATAGGGCCATGATTGATTGCTTCAGCGGGAGCATTATTTTTGCCATTCCGGGGCAGGAGATGTTTATAGTGGCGATGCCTCGCCCAGAGGGAGGATCGACCGCTCATCTGTACTACATAGAGGAGGATACCTCTAAGGAGGTTGTGATTCCTTTAGATTCGATCCCGGTTGTCAGGGAGTATTCCGATGTGTTTCAAGAGATACCAGGCTTACCACCCAGTCGAGAGATAGACTTCGTTATAGATTTGCTACCGGGTACGAGACCTATAGCACGTGCACCGTACCGTATGGCTCCAGCTGAGATGCGAGAGTCACGGGATCAGATAGAGCAGCTGTTAGGGCAGGGCTTTATTCGTAGGAGTACCTCACCTTGGGGCGCTCCAGTTTTGTTTGTGAAGAAGAGGGACGGTTCACTGAGGTTGTGTGTGGACTACCGAGAGTTGAATAAGGTCACGATACGGAATAAGTATCCGTTGCCTCGAATCGATGACTTATTCGACCAATTGAGAGGAGCTTCTTTCTTCTCGAAGATTGACTTGAGGTCGGGATACCATCAGTTGCGTATCAGGGAGGAGGATGTCTCAAAGACTGCGTTTTTGTCGAGATATGGTTCTTACGAGTTTCGGGTTATGCCTTTCGGCTTGACCAACGCTCCAGCAGTGTTTATGGACTTGATGAACAGGGTGTTCAGGGATTTCCTAGATCAGTTTGTCATTGTCTTCATTGATGATATTCTGTTTTACTCTCGGACAGAGGAGGAGCACGCCGAGCATTTGAGGCTGGTTTTGCAGACACTTCGTCAAAACGAGCTGTATGCAAAATATGAGAAGTGCGGGTTTTGGTTGAAGGAGGTCCAGTTCTTGGGTCACATTATTTCCGACCAGGGAATATCTGTCGATCCGGGGAAGGTGTCAGCGGTGAGGGAGTGGGGACAGCCCACGACACCAACGGAGATTCGTAGTTTCTTGGGTCTAGCAGGATACTACAGGAGGTTTATTCGGGGTTTCTCGGAGATAGCAGGTCCTTTGACACATCTTACTCGTAAAGGTGTGCCGTTCATTTGGAGTGATGCCTGTCAGTTGGCATTCGATGAATTGAAGGACAAGTTGACCTCAGCACCTGTGTTAGCATTGCCGAGACCGGGAGTTGAGTATTTGGTTTACACCGATGCGTCTTTGTAAGGGCTTGGAGGTGTTTTGCAGCAGGAGAGACAGGCCATAGCTTATGCTTCCCGTAAGCTTAAGCCTCATGAGAAGAATTACCCCACGCATGATTTAGAGTTGGCGGCAGTGGTATTTGCCTTACGGATTTGGAGGCACTATCTTTTGGGGGAGAAGTTTCAGCTGTTCACGGACCACAAGTCCCTACAGTATCTGTTCACGCAGAAAGAATTGAACATGCGGCAGCGTAGGTGGCTTGAGTTTGTGAAAGACTACCAGTTCGACATCCAGTACCACCCGGGTAAGGCTAACGTGGTAGCAGACGCGTTGAGCCGCAGGCCAGCAGATGAGGTGGCAGAGGTGTGGAAAGCTAAGTGGAAGGAATTGGGACACCAGGATGCAGTGGCCCGATCTTTCATGTCTGTGATGACCGTTACGCCGCAGATTGTCACGAAGGTAGTACGGGCACAGGCCGATGACTCGTTCTGTCAGGAGCAGATAGTTCGATTACTTGCAGAGGGAGCCGAGTCCTATACCGTTAGCTCAGACGGGGGATTGCGCTTCAATGGGAGGTTGGTAGTTCCGGAAGGGGAAGAATTGCGACACGACGTGATGGCAGAGTCGCACGGCTCACGGTTCGCAGTACATCCCGGAGGGGACAAAATGTACCAAGACATGAGACGGCAGTATTGGTGGAGCGGTATGAAGAGAGATATCGCTGAGTTTGTCTCGAAATGCACCACTTGTCAGCTCGTAAAAGTGGATCATCAGAGACCGGCAGGATTGCTACAGCCATTGGAGGTTCCGGTGTGGATGTGGGAGAGCATATCCATGGACTTTATCACGGGGTTGCCTACGTCGCAGAGGGGCCACGACTCCGTTTGGGTAATTGTGGACAGGTTGTCCAAGGTCGCTCACTTTTTACCCGTTAGGACTGACTACACTACAGGACAGTATGCCCAGCTTTTCATTTCAGAGATTGTGAGACTTCACGGTGTGCCCCTAAATATCGTGTCTGACAGAGACAAGATATTTGTTTCGAGGTTTTGGGAGAGTTTCCAGGAGGCCATGGGCACGGAATTGCGGTTGAGTACGGCTTATCACCCGCAGACCGATGGGCAGACAGAGCGCACCAACCAGATGTTGGAGGACATGCTACGCATGTGCATTATTGACTTCGGGGGTGGATGGGAGCAGTACCTTCCACTGGTGGAGTTTGCTTACAACAACTCCTATCAGTTCACGATTGGCATGGCTCCGTTCGAGGCATTGTACGGTAGACCTTGTCGTTCCCCAGCATGTTGGTTGGAGGTGGGGGACAACAAATTACTTGGGCCAGAAGTGATCCAGGATACTTCGGCAAGGATTGAGTTGATTCGGAGTCGCATTCGGGTAGCTCAAGACAGGCAAAAGAGTTATGCTGATGCGAAGAGATTTTTCAGGGAGTTCCAAGTGGGGGACCAGGTTTTGCTCAGGGTTTCTTCGATGAAGGGGATTATGCGATTCGGGAAGAAGGGGAAGTTGGCACCGAGGTATGTGGGGCCGTTCCCTATTATAGAGCGGATCGGACCAGTCGCGTATAGACTCGGGTTACCGGAGCATTTGCATCGGATTCACGATGTGTTCCATATTTCCTCGCTGAAGAAATACCTTAGAGATGATTTGGCTCATTCTCACATTGCTGTGGAGGACATCGATCTCCAGCCGGATAGCTCCTACGAGGAGGGGCCAATTGCTATTTTGGACCGAAGCGAGAGGAAACTGCGATCAAAGATAGTTCCGTTAGTACGTGTTCAGTGGCGACATCACAATGTCGAGGAGTCCACATGGGAGCGCGAGGATGAGATGCGCGAGCATTATCCAGAACTGTTTTTAGCAGGTACTTTCTAGTTTCGAATTTCGGGACGAAATTCAGTTATTAGGGGGGAAGTATGTAATACCCCGTATTTTTGACTATATTTATTTTGGGATTAATTAATTAAATTGCGTATTAATTGGAAATTAATCCGGGTTATAAATACTAATGTGATGCGAATTGGTATTTGATTATGTGCATATATGATTATATATGAACTTGGTATTATAAAATTTGTCGTGGGATTTATATACGGCATTTTAGAAATTTTGTTGAGACGCGTGGGACCGCCGCGTCACGGTATGATATTTTGATATTAAAAGTGAATTAAAAATCTATAGCCCGTATGGTCGTTTTGAGTGCGCCAACGCGTCCGGAAGGGTCGAGATAGTCAGAAAACACTAGCCGGGGGTATAGTGTGGGTTCCGGGGTATTTTTAGGCCATCCCGGCACCATAAAGGGTATTTTAGTAATTTGGTATTTTTGGGTAATTAAAAGTGACGAAAATGGAGAGTTGTAATCTGATAAGGATTGACCCAACCAACCTTTATTAACCCCATAAGCTACGTAGGTTATCATTTTAGCCTTCCAACTTTCCCTAAGAAAACCCTAGCCACCATAGCCATCTTTGGAAGAAGAAAGCTTGGAGAAGGAGAGAGAGATAGAGGAATTCTGCAGAGATTCTTCACCAAATCAACACCAAATCCGAAATCAAACCAAGGCAAGTGGTTTAATTATGTTTAACTTCAGCAAATGTTCTTTCCATGTTAGCAAATTGAAGATTTATAATTGTTATTGGAAGATGAATGAAAACCCATGATTAATTGAACTTAGGTCTGAATTTTGAGGATAAATTGCATGTAGAATAGTTGATGACGATTAATCTGATGTGAATACATGATTGGGTGAAAGAAAAACGAATTAAATTCGGGGATTTGATGATGATATTATGTTAGGGTTCATGTTCTTGAGAAAATCTGGAAAAACTAGGTTTTTATGAAGATTGATCCATATGTAACCTTTAGATGTTGAATTATTGATTTATGGACGTTAGTAATACTGTAGGATTGTTATATGGCATTACTACGACGTTATATCTGAGAATCATACGTTAGAAATTAGTTTTGGGATGGATTAAAATCTGCAAAACGAAGCAGTCCGTAGCCATACCTGTTCGATCGATCGATCGACATTCATCAGTCGATCGATCGACTATATCGATCGAGCGACATTCATAGGTCGATCGATCGACCTTCCCAGAATGAGTGAAATATTCCTTAATTTGATTTTAATGGTGGAAAATCTCAGAGAATATGTTTGTAGACCTTATGAATACCCTCACCCTTGAGGAAGACCAGTAGTTGTGATTATTATAGTGGACTTTAATTAGAATACAATTCGAAGAATTATTCTAGATTATTGAAATTTGTTAAGTGAGATAACGTTTGGGTTAATAGTGTAGGATTGAGTAATTTAATGAAATAAGGTTTAGGGCAGAAGTAAAGACCTTAAGAATAAAGATGTTATATTTGGGAATAATCGGAACTTAATAGTCTATTTAAGATAGATTTTAAGAATAAGGGATTACGGCGTGAGACGTGTCGGCAATTTAACCTTATATTAACGGGAGACTTGAAATATATAAGTTTGGTATAATGGTATAATGATGTAGAAAATACCTTATTAAAATGGTGATATCTAAGATGTGTGAATGCTTAGTATATAGTTTATGTGTATAACATACCTACCATACTTGCTATCACGGGGGAGGTTACGTTCGCTTAGGACCCTCTAATCCTTGTGTGCCTACGGGGGGGATATAGACTGGTACCTTGATGAACATAGATCATTGAAAGACTTATTGTGATATTAATAAGTCCGCTGATCATGGGAGCGTAGGTATGTGCGTGACCCATGTGATGGTGACTGTGTTCGCCTCCATTATTTGTGATGTTGTTATCGGTAAACTATTCCTGAGAGATTCGGAATAGGTAATCCTTATGTACGTGATGTTCCGGGATGGATAGCAGAGTATGTGTGCGCCGCAGCTTAGTTCTCGGGGTGCTTGTGTCGTATATTTATGATGTGAATAATATACGCTTAATTTAATGGGAACCTTCATGTTAATGTTGTGAAAATAATTACGGTAATGTCCCGAGACTGATAATGAGTTAACTGATAGTTATATCTATGGCATACTTAGTAACTGAGTTTATGTTAAACCTCTATTTAATTACAAGCGTTGTTATGCTAAACGGAACCTAGTAATATGGGTAGGACCTTTGGCAGTCTAGCTAGTTATGTCGTCAGTTAGCTAGTAGTATGGGTCGATATAGATGGGTAATTACGTTAGGAGTGCACAGTTAGTCGAGAGGTGAGAATTTAATGTGAGTGCACGTCCTAACATGTACTTTGCATTTAATGTTTTAAATGTTTTTAAAGCACTTGCAGGTTTTTAAAATGATTTCCACTTTCGGGCTCTGACCCATTTGCTTTCAAATATATTTTCTTGTAAAACCATTTTAGGTGCCCAGCCACAAGGACACCAAGCATAGGATTCTCATTCAGGTGACGAGCTGTAGCTGTTTGTGGAAGCTACAGGGACTTGCTTTTAGACGCCTCTCTCATTTGGATTCCAGTCTCAGCATCTATCTGTTGTAGGGCATGTTGCCCAATTCTATTAGACATTTTTACATTTCAGTTTTCAGACTCTAGCATGTATTGCTCAGTATTCAGTTTTAGTTATTTATCAAGTTTACTTATCAGTTGTGGGATTTGTATTGAGGAGTTTTTCCTCCAGAGTTTATTTACATATTGTGATGGTTATTCTTTTTACTTCAGTATGGTGAATGGTGTTATTTAGTTATTCATTACTCTTGTTGCATGTTAATCAGATTAAAAAAAAAAATTTGGCACTTACTTTTTAAATACTAGGTGGTTAGAAATAATAAAACGTTTTCGACAGTGATGCTATTAACTGAGCCAACTTGGCATTTTGAATTAATTTTATAAAGGAGTAGCTACCCGGTGTTTAATTAGTCGGGGTGTCACAGAGGAGCCCTTGGTCAGTGATATGACAATCACCTCGCCTGGAGAAGCAGACTTACTCGGAGCCACTGGGGGCTTCTCGACAACCTTTACAACAGCAGCAGCCGAGGAAGGCGCATCATTTTTCTTATCCCCTCCCCTGGGACATCAACCTCACTTCTTTTTGCCTCTCCAACACCAGAGGCAGGCTTCTCGAAGAGGGTGGGAGGTCTTCTCTTCTTCATCCTTTCACTTAAAGGAACGTGTGACTCAGGCGAAGAGCTGGTAGAAGCTGGTACTGGCTTTGCGTTGCTTATTACTGGACGAGAAGTAAAAGAGGTAGTGTAGCTCTTGTACTGCAGCAGTTATGAGGCTGACCTAATGTGCTCGTCGGCAACACTCTGATGCAGACTCCAGATAAGTTTCAAATGTCTTATATTAACATCTGCTTCCTTTGGACACTTTCTTTGGCTATCAACTGCAAATAAATAAAAATTAAAATATCAGCAGCACATTTTATCAAACACAAAAGAAGCATGATTTCAAAATAAATAAAATGAAATAAAAATAACCTATCCCATTGCCATAGGGAGGGCATGTGGGACCCTGATAAACTTCATCTCCAGATAAAGGAGCATGTTGCCAATTTTTTATGACAACCCCGTTCTCAAAATAATCCCTATTAGCATCCGGGAGATTGACTACTAAGGCCCTATTCAAAAATCTAGTTTTTAAATAAAAGGTGTTATCACCAACTTCCCATCTATAGCAAAACATGATTTCTGGAATCCCTATGCGAGTTCCATGGATTTAATTTAACCTATGCACCCCATTAACTATTCTCCATGTATTGGGGGCTATTCTTCCAGGAACAACGTCAAAGTATTGACAAAATTCCAGACATAAGGGATTGGGTGGAAAAGAAAATCCACACTCAGCAATAAAGAGATTGGGGAACCAATGTCCCTCAACCAAACGGAAATAATCATAAGGCTCAGAAAGCTCTTCTAGAACAACCCAGGAGGGAATAGAAAAATCAGAGAGAAACTTATCAAGAGATTCAACAGGGTAAACCATGATGAATAAAAGAAATGAAGAAGAAGGAAGAAAATCTTACAGAAAAAGAGTGGATCTAATGACAAGAACGATGGAAGAGATGAATACATAGGAGAGAAAGAGACGACGGAAAACTCGAAGATACAAATTTGAAAAGGTAGAAGACGATGGGAGTGTCTATAAAGTTTAAATACCTTGCCTTGGGAAATGGTAAAGTAATGATTACAAAAAGAAACAATTACGCTACCGGCGGCTAAAAGGACAAAAAGTACGCAGAGATCGAGGCAGTGGTGAAAATTCAAAAAAGCCTGATTCTACGAATTTGGAAAGAGAAATAAATACAAGGGAAACACTCCTAAAAATCAGGAGGACTATTTAAAGCCATCATATTCTGAGAAAGAATGTTCCACACTCCTCAAATTTCGAACTATGAAACATTGGGGGCTTCTGTTGATACCAAATTTAGTCTGCTGACATGGATCAATAAAGTGAAGACACGTGGCAGTCTATGTGGCAACAACAAACACTTTCGAGGAACTCACACGCTCCGAGGAACCATATTACAACGAGGAACACTGTTTCCCCGAGGAACTCATACGCTCCGAGGAACGAGAGCTCTCCGAGGAACTCTTGAGCACCGAGAAGCTTAGGCTGTAAGGACACAAATTTCCAATTGAGTCCATATGTAGTTTTGGCTCAATTCCGGACAAAAACATTTATTCATAGGGTAGTATTTAATTGTATTATTCTCAAACCTATGAAGTATGTAATGAAGACGTAGCGGCAAAGAATTTAAAGCTTCATCCAAATGCCGGTTTGCGTGCCTCGTTTCTACGTCATCAACTAAGGTTCCATGCTCCCAAGGTATGAATGTAATTATATTTATATAGGAGCTTGGAACAAAATTTTATTTGGGTGTTAGGTTTAATAAAAAACCATGTTTTACTTTCAGAATAATTTAACTGAAACTTTAAAATAAAGTACATAAAGTTTCTGGGCCAAAAATTGAATTTATCAAAAATTTCTGGAAGTCGTTCGAACGAGTTTTTCGTTCGAACCAGATTTCGTTCGAACGAGTTTGCCAACGAACCTAAACTGGTCAGTCGTTCGATATGTCGTTCGAATGAGTTTGGTCGTTCTAACGAGATATCTAACGAGTTTCTAACGAGCCCAGTCTGGTCACTCGTTAGAAGTCTCGTTCGAACGAGAGTCAAGTTCGTTCGGACGAGATGCCAGGCGGGAACAGTTTTGAGCAGTTTTTGGCAGTTTTCACCCCATTTCCCCACTTGTTTCTTAACTGATTTTTTAAGGCTTTATTAAGGACGGGAATCATTTTTGAAGGTTGATCTTTTTAATACCATACAAACTCCTAGAGAGTGTTTTGATAGAAAATTTGTTTAAGGAAAAAGATCAAGTTTTGAGTGTTATTCTTTATTGAAAAATCCTACACACTCTAGTGTTTACACCCAATTAGTTGTTTATCCAAGTTCTCCTATATACATATCTTTACTTGGAGTTTTGGCACCGGTTTTCTCTACCGAATTGAAAAAGAGACGTTTCGGGTTTCCTTCTACATCCCATCACAAAGAAGAAGAAGTTTGTTGCGGTTTTACTCACTTGGAGAAAGGCTCCAAGCTTGGGTGACGGTGACCATACAAAGTCCTATCGGTGGATTCCGAGATCACGGTGGAGCTCCGTGGTTGTCCGCTAGGAAGAGGTTTCTACAAGAAGGAGCAACAAGGCTTGAGAGGGTTCGAGTCAAGGATGTAAGTCTTTTGTCTTGTAATTGTAATTCCATATCTAGTGGACTTGTGGCTAGGGCCGTCCGAGGTTTTTTCCCGTCTTGGGTTTTTCCTCGTACATCGCGGCGTAGTGTGATATTGTTTATTTTATCTTGCACAATAATTTAGAATCCATGCTTAGGATAATTTCAAGATAAAATTCGGTTTAATTTATCACATTAATTTAATTTGGGACTAAATTAAATATTGGGTAAAATTGTTTAATTCTAGTCACTTGCAATAATTTGGTTTCGCCTAACTTTGGATAGTTTATAATTATGACTTAGACAAATTCTAGGACTTGAATTGGATTAATTAACTTATTTTAATTTGCTTTGAAGAAATTAAAATTTGGCTTTGTTTATTTTTGAACCATCATTCAACGCTTTCGCATCATTTATTGATTTTATCTAAAAGGAAATTACTTTGCACCTTTATAGGCGGTCCGAGCAAATCAGGCGGTCCGAGCTGCACCTCGAACAAAGCATTAATAGCTGGATAACCAACAGTCTGACTGTTCATTAAATGCTTATCATTCAGACGCATACGCTTAAGGAGCATTAGATGTATCACGCTTTCATATGTACATCATTTAATGTATTACCCTTTCACATTACAGCCCCAGGGCTATAAATACATTGTACAAACCTCATTGTAAGGGGATCGAAATTTCTTGATAGAACTTGTAATCGAGAATTCCCAAACACTCAGCAATAAAATAACAGTGGACATAGGCCATTCTTATAAGGCTGAACCACTCTAAAAATTCATTGTCTCATTTATTTATCTGTGATTTAAAAATTAGATATGATCTAATTTTTTACATCAACAATTATAATGAAATAAAAGTTATTTTTGAGTATTTTATGATGCCTAATATTAATTTGATTGATTATTTTAATTAAACAATTGATGAAGATGGCTTAATGAAGGAACAATTCTTAACTGATATCAATAAGGAAAAAGATGAAAACGTAACCAAGTTCAAACTAATGGTAAGGAAACTATTCTCATTAATATTGGTTCTAGTTGAAATCCATACGAGACCATAATAGGATCGACTACGAGGGAACAAGAATTATCACAATTCAAGGAAGTTCTAAAATATTTTGTGGATGTCTTCGCATGGATGTACGACATTGATCATAATATTATGCAGCATGAGATCACTGCATGTCGTGAATGCAAGCCTATCTAGAAAATTTTGAGAAAGATTTGACAATGGTCCTTTAAAGTCAAAGGAAAGGTGGTCAATAAGCTTATTGTAGGCATTATTCGCATGGTCAAATATCTAACTTGTCTCGCCAACATAGTCTCTTTGTTGAAGTCTGGAAGGAAAGTCCACATGTATGTAGACTGTCAGTACTTGAACAAAGACCTTCCAATAGATGGATATCCTCTTGAAAAATTGTGACAACCTTCAAACCTAATATTTAAATACTGATATTTAGTAAAATATAATTTTATATCTAAGACTCCTTTTTGAGTAGCCTTTATTGACTAATACATAAATTAAACAATATCACAAGATGCAAAATTGTTAACAAATCATTCTAATAATCGTAAACCAATTTTAAGTATGAAAAATGTTGATTAAGAATTTTATAAAAATAGTTTAACTATTTGTTTATGTACTAATCTCAGAGAGTATAGAAATATGAAAGAGGAAACAATACATAACACGAAGGTATATACTGGGTAAGGCTTACTTGGAGAAAACATCCCAATTGTGGTTACTAAACTACGAAACTAAATCCACTAAAATCGGGGAAGGATTTAGAAGTATGACAAATAGAAGAAATTTCAAGAAATGGAAAATATACCTAAATAGCATGAATAATACTCAGTCTTGTAGGCTTCCTCCATTATTTGTTGTAAACACTTGTACAATCCTCTTCAATAGTTTGAAAAAAAATTCTTCTATATAAATAACAGTAATGGATTTTGTGCAGGTGTTACGTGCAGATTGTTTGCTTTAGTGAATGAAACTTTTCTATGCTAACGTGAGACTCACACGCACTTATTATTATAAATAGTACTTAAAAAATTATAATGAATCTAAATTAATGATTATATATTCTAAATTCCTAATGAATTACAATAGATCATAGAGATGAGATATATGAATCCTAATTAATATATATGGTACGCTCATAAACTATGACTGATTTCAGATCTTATAAAAACTCAAACAATTTTCGACAAAATCTTAGTTGAAAGATTATATCTAAGAATTTTTAAAATATTTAAAAATTGCAAACCTCTCAGAATAAAGATCAACACATATATGTTCAAAAACTTAAAGTTCAAAATCTAAAAGGGCACATAAATTGGAATGGAACATTTTGAGTGTAAAATTCCAGATCTACTGCTAAAGTATGTAAAATCTAAACATGCAAAAAAATATTATACATTATAGACAAAAATATGTTTTAATTTTAACCAGGAGAGATAAAACTATATGACACGTGATGCTTTGTGAGAAACTGCAGGATTGTAATGTTTTTCTTAATGTGTATATGTATAAACCCGAGATAAACAAATCATGTAGTTTTTTTCTCTAGAGGAGATAAACTAGGAGGTTAGGGTTGAAAGGCAACCCAACAAACACATTAAACTATCCTATCTTTTCCTTGTCTTATCCTATTTTTCTCACTCTCTGCACCTCTTTATTTTCTCTCTATTCTCTCTAAAGTTTACTAAAAGTTCTTAGCATATATGAAGCAAAATAAGGACCTGGAATTAGTTCACTAGGGTTTGAAATGAACAGTTATGATAAAACAGACTTGCACCGCCCAAGATCAATGGTCATAAACAAGGCATACATTTTATGCAACCCGGTTAATGAAAATTCCCCGATAAACCTCACTACATTGGTCAATCAAACCAATACGTGTATCGTAATCTCAACCTGAGGATCAAATCCACTAGTAACACACAAGAATGCCCTTCTAGAATGTGAGAGAAGGAAAAGACAATTGTGTTTTTTTGGAAATTTTGTTTTAAAATACTTTTTTAATAATTCAAAAAAGTTTAATAAATCATTTTAATAATAAGATAAAATTCAAAAAATTCTAGAAAAATTAGGAAAATATAATTATGTTATTTCCATCCTAATTTTCTATTTTTCGGTAATTTTAGATACCTAATTAAATTTTATCTTATTTATGCAAATGTGCCTAAAATGTTAATGAATTGTATAATATGAAAATTGTATGTGTACCACAGGTTGCCAATTTTACTTTATACCATTATACCTTTCTACTGATTTTAGACCTTTCTTGAGATTGATTTGATGAGGTTATCCATGAATACTATTCTCGCAAAATAAAAATAAAATTGTTTAAAAATATCCAAACTTGAAACACCAGAAATCGTAGTGGACTCAGTTTGACCTAGGGATTCCCTCCTAATTTGGGTGTTTCACCTCTACCCAACATCGACATGATCATTGACAACACTTATAATCATTCCTAAAATCATTCGTCGATGGGTTCACTGGATATAACCAAGTTAAGATGCACTCGAATCACTTAGAGAAGACTACTTTCACAACCCTATGGGGAACGTTCTAGTATACCATTATGCCTTTTGGTCTTAAGAATGTTAGGTCTACATACCAAAAGGTGTCCAAAAGCATATTTAATTATTTTAAATATAAATAAGTTGACGTCTACGTCGATAACATGATCTTTAAGTCCAAAAATCGTGAAGGTCATATCCTTACTTTGAGGAAATTCTTCAAATGATTGCGATAGTACCAAATGTGCCTCAACCCATAAAAGTTCACCTTTGGTGTCACGAGAGGAATACTCCTAGACTTCATGTTCAGCATAAAGGGGATCGAAGTAGACCTCACCAAAATTAAATTAATCCTCAATATATCACCATTGCAAACTGAGACAAAAATACAGAGTTTCTTAGGAAAGCTCCAATATATCAGTAGATTCATAAGAAAACTTACTTCCATATGTGAACCGATCTTCAATATCCTCCAAAGAGATTCTACTAAGGTCAGGAATGATAAATGTCAAGAGTATTTAAAAAAAATCAAGTAGTATCTTATTACCCAACCACCGATGCTCATGTCACCGACACAACTGTTGGGGCTACGCTAACCTAATACATCAAAAAGTCACATGAATAAATGGGAATTTACTATATGAGTTGAAATCTATCAATCTTCAAGGTGAATTATATCATTCTAGAGAAATTATGTGTTGCCTTGGTTTGGGCCACCCAAAAGGTTCAACATTACATACTTATGTTCCCCATCTGATTGGTATCCTAATAGATCCTATAAAATTCCTCATGAAGAAGCTCTCATTATCAAGACGCATGTCCCGATGGCTACTCCTATTATCTTAATTCATTATAGTTTATGTCACATAAAAGGTCATCATATGAAGAGCCATATCTAACTACTTAGCAGTCCACCTCATGAAAGAAGCCGAGGTATGGATCATAGAATTTCGTAATGAAAAGATTTTTTACACTACCCCTAAAGATATTTGATGGAAATTGTTCGTTTATGAAGAAGGAAACAAGAAAGGATATATCCTCAAGATACTATTGATCGCGTCAGACGATTCACATACTCCTATCGCCATTAAGATAGACTTCTCCTTCACTAACAACATGACACAATTTGAAGCGTGCACTATTAGAATCAAAATTTTACTCGAAAAAGGAATCTAATATATTGATGTCTACGGATATTCAACCCTTATCATAGGACAAGTTCTTAGGAAATGTAAACTAAAAGAAGAAAAACTTATGTCCTTCCTACTCATCCTTAGGAACTCACCTAGGAATTCTAAGATGTCACATTCCATTATCTCTCTCGTTTTAAAAATAGCTTCGTAGATTCATTGGCAACATTGGACTTTTTAGTCGACACACATGAGGCAATACAAATTTCCATCATACAAGTTCATAAGTAGTTTAAGAAGGCCCATTTATATCACTTATAGATAACCAATGACGAAGAATCACAAAAGGTCAGACTCTAGTATTACGACATTTAGTGCCTCCTCAAGTAGAGTTGATACCCTCAAGGGGACTACAACAAAGATCATATTAGACATTAAAAACTTGCATCTCAGTACACCATTTGTACCAAGGCCTTATTCAAGTGAAATTTTAATGCCACCCACTTGCAGTACATAATAAGGTTTGACATTGAAGCGATCTTGCAGAAAATCCGCAGTGGGGCATGAGGACCCCACATGAACACCCAAATTCTTGCCAAGAAGATAATTCATCAAGGATAATATTGTAAAAAATGCTTCATGATTACGCATTGCAAGCTAAGAGGTGTCTTAAATGTCAATAAATCACAAATCTCTAATATTTGCCTCCTTATGAGTTACAAAATATGACTTCCTCGTGGACTTTGTCAACTTAGGGTATTGTCATCAAGAAGCTAATGGGAACCAATTCTTCTTGTTCTCCATTTATTACTTCACCAAATGAGTCAAAATTGAGTCATATGTCTTACTAAATGCCAATAAAATATCCAAGTTCATCCTCAAGAACATATGTCATCAGAGGGTTCCTCATGATATCATATTTGATAATGTCCTCCAATTTGACGAAGAAGTCACAGAAGTGGTTGAAGAATATGGTATCCAAAAACACAAATCATCACCATACACACCATAACAAATGAAATTGTGAATATGAAAATAAGATCTTCAAATCCATCATTAGAAAGAGAATAAACAGATGTCAATATTGGGCTGACATGATTCTTTATGCTCTATGGGGCTATCATATGTCTATTCAAACACCCACTATGGCTACCCCATACTTTCTATTATAAGACATGGATGTTGTACCACTAGTTGAGCTCTAAATACTTTTCCTACGAGTAATGGTTAAAATCCAAGTAGGGTAAATTGATTGTGACTATAACTATTATTATGAATTGGCATTTCTGGATGAGAAAAGGCTAAGGGAACTATACCACATACAAGGATATCACCGTTGTATCTCGCAGTTATTCAATAAAATAGTCAAAGACCGTAGTGTAGGATAAAGAGACCTCTCCCTCAAAGAGATTATGGAAACCATTTGGGACCCCCATGAAAAATTTAAGCCTAATTAAAGAGGATCGTACCTTGATCAGAATGGAAAGGACCCGATGCATAGTCATCGCCATCACCCCCACCTCTGAAATCTTTACAATCCCCATCCTAGGCACATACCAGTGCATGCTAAAAGCAATGGTACAAATTGAAAAATCAACAGGGTACACAGTGCCACCTTTAAGTACCTCTATCCAAATGAGCTACCGTTGGTCGGTTCTCCTCTACGCGCACCTTCAAAACCATATCCTTTAATAAACAATTCATATACCTAGTGGAAACCATTAACAAAAAAAATCAGACACCAAGCAGGCTTTTATTGTTTCCACAAAATCCCCAAGGACATCCGTAATTATTCATTGAGGTCCCATACAAGGAAGAAATTACTTATACCGTGAGAAATGATTTGCTCCTAACCAACCTGATGCAAGATTATTAATAGAAGTAGTATGAAGTTCGATGAACACCCATAAGTCAAGCATAGAATTATTCATCTAGCTTCATCACACGCATTAATTCTCCCCACCAAGGAATATACCAACAAAGAGAAGTGGCTCCATTTTTTCATTCACCAGTCATTTATAGATGCACTATAGTCCATACAAGGTCTACTAAAGAAGTTAATAGTTCTAGAATATGTAAGGGTATGGGACATGGCCAATAAAATATCTCTACAAACAACATGTCCAGCATCACAAGACTTCATCGTAAGAAGGTAGGATGGTTTACCTTCCATTCTTCCAGACTATTAGGGGTATCCTCTAGAATATTTGGCAAAGGATTGTAATGATGGCCCATCCATATAACTATGGTGGAAACATGGGAATCCACACGCAAGCCACCCGTTACTAGAAACAGATTGAGAGTTAAACTGAGTACATTAAAACTATGGACACCTCAATTTGTAATCGAGGTTCAAGCACACTTTATCTTCTTCCAAGTAATCCTGAAAAGGAACCCTGAAAGAACCCGTAAAAATAACAACTTTCAAAACCCACACTAAAATTCAAAGTGTCAAAAACACCAAGAACCAAAGTATATAGGGCCAAAGTTAAAATAACAAAAAATCAAATAATTCATAAAAAAATAGTATGCAAGTAACCCTCTCAGAATGCTAACTGATTGGTTAACAACGCCCCTCCCCCCAAACAGTTAACCAATAAGTTAACCATTTCCCCTCAAATAATCAGTCGGTTATTCATCCTAGAAAGTAATCATTACAAGATATTTGATGATCTAATCTCATCCCTACAAGTCTCACCTGCCCAAAATCGGCAATACTAAATAGGTAACCGATCGGTTAACAGACTGACCTAGACCCTTATATATAAATGACCCTACCCCCCATTTCAAAGCATACTAAAACCCGACCTCGATTCAGTTTTTCAACTTCTTCTCCATTAAGCGTGAGAGATTCTTGAACTCATCCTGAAAGTCCTGAAGAAGCTCGTACTTCAGTATAGTCGCTTTCCCCCCGAAAAAAGCTTGTACTTCCGTGATGTAGCTTCTGAGTCCCAAAAAGAGGTTCGTACTTCTGAAAGTCACCTCCGAGAAATAAACAAAGTCAAACATCTGCACAATTTCCATAAAATCCATCACTTCCAAACGAAGCTCCGCCTGAATAAAAATTACCAAAAAGGGGACACGCCCCTAAAAAAAAGTTGGCTTTCACTAGGAGGCTAAATAAACTCTGCATAAATTTTGGGTCAATACCGCACATATATATATACTATGATAAACTATACATACCTATTTATCTTTTTTAGCCCGACCCCCATTTAGGGGACTGAGTATGCAAATTATAGTGTTTATATTTCAAAATTCTGGTTTTTAATCTAGCACATCTATTTGTTTATTGTATTGACATGCTCATATGTAAAAAAAATCTACTAAAATGACATGCTTAAACTACATCAACACGAAAATGTACTTTTCAAAATACGTTCTCAATAAAGTTCCACTGAGTTGTGTGAGCCTAAAACTTTACAGACCGAAGTCTAAAATTCAGCTACTCTTACCACTTCTTCGAGCGAACTACGACCGTAAAAGAAGCGGCAACTTAGATATGTGTTTTAATATAAAAACTTTTAAAACATTGTCATTTGATCAATGTGTTTCCCTAGCATATAAATATAACAATCCAACACAATGGAAATCCTATATTAAGGACCAAGATCCATAAATATCGTATCGCTATACCTTCTATACCTGTTATCTCTTAGCCTCCACTTATGAATATTCCCCATTTTGTTAGAACTACGTTGTCATTAATCCCAAGTCTCCTTGGGTATGTTGGCAGTATATTGAGTCAAACTCATAAATCCCAAGCCTCATAATATGTTTCTTAACGTATTGTCTCTTAGGGATGTCTCTTTATCTACTCCTACACCATTATATATTATCTAACCCCATTTTTTGGAACTATGTTGACTTTGATCCCAACTCTCCTTAGGAAAGTAGGTGTTGTATTGAGTCAAACTTTTGAAGACCAAGCCTCATAATACGTTTATTGACATATTATCTCGGAGGAATGTGTCCATCTCTAGTCCTACATCCATATATATTATCCAACCCCATTTATTGCAACTATATTGGCTTTGATCCCAAGTCTCCATGGATACATAGGCACTATATCAAGCTTAACTCGTGAAGCATAAGATTCATAATAAGTCTCTGGACTATTATTTCTTAATGATGCATCCGTCCCTTACAATAAACTCCTGCGACTGCTCCTGGTCCACCCCAAGACGAAGATGTTGTGTCCTACTCTCCTTCTCACCAATGGAACATTACATTCTTGGTGTAACTTCCTTGTTTCTTAACCCAAATCTTCCGAGTTCTATATCTCCAAACTAGTTTGGAGGACAACACCTTCTGGGTAGTTACTACCTAGCTATTATTAGGTTATGTGACAATGTCAGACATCTTACGGTTTGTCACGAACCCGATCCAGTAATAGTAGGGAAGGAGTGTCTTAACATGCCAGTAAGCAACAAATCTTATAGGTTGAAAATTTCTTTTAAAATATATGCATCGAAAATACAAGTATATGGTTACGAATCAAAAAATATTGAAAGTGAGGGAATTATATCATCATAGATTTCTGAAGGAAACTTCGTATATACTTATATAAAAAAGTAACAACAAGTTACAACCTGACATTTAGTAGAATTCAAAAGTGATTTCAAGAGAACCAACATTACAACCTGACATTTAGCAGAATTCAAAAGTGATTTCAAGAGAACCAACATTCTCTCAAAACAAACTTGAAGACAAAAGATTTAGGAAAATAACCAAACTCCAAAACCTAAGCTATGAGTCCTCATATGTTTCTTCTGTAACTTTACTTAAACCCTCTAGGGTTTTTCACAAAATTTATACCTATTGAATTTAGAACAAAAGGAATTTACATATACAAATAGTAATTTCTAGTAGTATATGTAAAGTAAATGACAGAATCTATATTTAGAATAAACATTTTAGAACAAAACAGATAAAACAACTAAACATACACCAATTATTTAGTTTTAGTGGCCATGTATGCTCTAATACCCCGAAAAATAGTGTTACCAAATGTTTCTACCAAGTAACATCACAAATAGAAAATCATGATCTCTGGAATAACGGCTTGTTTAGGGCACACTAGCGATAAATCAGCTGGGAAGGTACCACCCAAATATTTCAACTCGGCAGTCAAGACTAAAATAGTAAAAGAGTTTCCATAGGCCGAATCAATAATTTTAGAATTCCAATAAGATGTTTATATGGAGAGATATAAACATATAACAAACAAAGGAATCATCAGTATGAGATGAATTTTGAGAATAAAAGCATTTCATAAAATATATATAGTTTGCATAATCAAAATGCGCAAGAAATGGCATAGAGTACTCACCTAAAACAGAGGTGGAGGTTTCAAAGTACGAAATTGTAGTCTTGGATCACATGTTAATCTAAAAAATACGATAAAGGTTTAAGTACACATTCCAAAAAAAGTCCAATTCTAAATATTCTGTGTTAATCCTAAATTAAATTGTTGTAAAAAACTAATTAAAATTATTTTTCTTAACTTTTAATAATCATTCATCGTAATTGAAGAATTCAATTCATGGTTCTTCATAATTGGTCAATTCCCAGTAGAGATGGAAGGTCACAGGGGTACCACTTAAACACCATCTCATCTAGACCGAACATTTTTCGAATTCATTCCCAGTATAAATGGAAGGTTATAGGGACACGACTTAAATACCATCTCTTTTAGAAAGAATTTCACCGCGACTGATTGTGGAATTACTTAATTGGATTACATAACAATGTTTCATTACTTAAGAAATCATTTTAAAAGTGTATATAAAATTTTGAATAAGTTTACATATGTCGAAAATAAAATCGATATAGATTATTCCCAAATTTTTAGTTTTCATTCATTGAGACTTTAATGTATTTTATGAGCATACCTATTATGTAAAGTTATAACCAACGAAATTAAAACTATAAAATGCATTATAACATTTAAATAAATCATACCTACGAAATGAATTTTCTTTAAACTTACAGAACTCCTTCTTAATAAATGTCCCAAGATTTCTATCAATCTTTCTTACTATAATTGTCAAGGAATTGGTGTAAGTTTCAAATGATCCCAAAGGCCCTATTTATAGGTTTCCATAGGTATTACAGTGTTGACACGTGTTTAGGTGATCAAGATTTTATGGTGGTAAGTCAGCGTTGAGATGTCGTGTGCTGAGGGGGTCCTGCAGTCTTAATATCACAAAATGATAAAAAGTGTTTTAGCTTTCTCTCTAAAGACAACATGTGTAAGGTGGAGGTGTCAAGCATGAGTTGGAAATGTGATAAGGGTATTAAAGTTATTTGACACATGAAGGGTATTTTGGTAATTTCACCCTATATATCTACAATATTTCATAGAGGCCGTTGAAGATATTTTATTTATAAAAAGGTATCTTTTAATTTTCATTTTGGTTTCTGAAACTTTCGTTATTAAAACAAAGTCCCTAAAGTTCTATAAAATTAAATTTTCTTCCTAGAGTCTTATCATTTAATTTAGGATGTGTCATAAACTTCAATTCGATCCAATTTATAGGTTATTATTCATATTCAAAAATGGGTTTTGTCATATTAAGAACCCATAATACCACATATGTAATAATATAACATTTATAAGATAAGAAATAAGACACAATTGTAAAAACAAACTACATATTAACATATAAAAGTAGGGTCATTACATCCTATCCTCCTAATAAAAAGTTTGGTCCCCAAACTTGACTTAAATTTATTTTTAACTAGGTATGTATATTGCTCCTTTATTTTATCTTCCCACTTCCAAGTTGGTTCTTCAACAGAATGATTATGCCATAATACTTTAACTAGTAGAATTACCTTGATTCGTAATATTTGATCTTTATGGTCCAGAATTTTTACCGGATGCTCAATGTGGGTCATATATTCTCTAACTTGAATAGGGTCATAACTTAACTTATGTGTTGGATCTGCGACATATTTCTTTATCATTGATACGTGAAACATATTATGTACAATAAAGAGTCTAGGTGGTAAATCTATTTTATACGCAAATCTCCTATCTTTTCAATCATTTCAAAAGGTCATATGTATCTTGGTTTCAACTTCCCCTTGTTCACAAATCGAATTACCCCTTTTACTGGTGATACTCATAAGAAAACATAATCTCCTCTCTGGAATTCTAACGATTGGGGTGGATTATCAAAGTAACTGTGACACCCCGCCTAATTAAATACCGGGTGATCAGTCTTTTATTAAATTATAACCAAGGTGAACGGTTGGTTTATTCTTAGCATCACTGTCGCAAAAATAAAATTTTCCAATTAAACACTCTAAATAATTAAGCTAAGTGACAAAACCATTTTTAGACTTCAATTTCCAAATTTAATTTAAAACTAATAATTAAGACCGTACATAATCCATGGTTTAATAATCACACAACAATGTTACTGGAAATATAATCCAAGCAATTTAAACATTCAACTAAATAAGTCCAACATTAAAACTTAAGGGAAAAACATCCTGACAATAACCATTCCAAAATGTAAATACTGAAACGAAAACAAATAACAATCTCTGGTAAAAAAAAAAACAATTGAATAATGGAAAAGGGCGACACATGCCCAACTAGATAAAATAGAGCTAGAAGTGGAATCAATAATGAGGTCGTCTAAACAAGCGGCCTGCAACTCCCACCTAAGCTGCAGCACGTTCCATCCAAAGGACACTATGCAAGACGCCCCTGTGGCTGGGCACTTGTAATATATACATATATATATATACAAGAGAGAAGAGAAAATAGGAGACGGGTCAGAGCCCAATTGTAAAACAATTTAAAATTCAGTTTAGCAAGTATTTAAAATGCTTACCGGCTAATGCAACAATCATATTAATGCGGCACTCCCTTGAGAAATTCTCACCTCTCTTCTAATGTGCACACCTATCGCACTAATACTCCAAACAGTTTAACTTATTTTAAGTTACTCATAAAATTTCATGCCGACAATTTCTAATGTTAAGAAAGTTAATTTTATTTAAAACAAAGTTCTCACATAACCCTCATTTGATTATAAAGTTTCCCAATAACGTATCATACTTTTCAAACACTTATTCCCAAGTTGAGTTAATTATTCATTTCTTACTTACCATAGTCACAATAGATAGTTCCCAAATTCGAGTTTATATATATATATATATATATATATATATATATATATATATATATATATATATATATTCTACGGCACCCCACATAAAATTTATGGTGCGGACATACTCTACTATCCAGTCCCCATATCACTTGTACTAAGGGGAAATACTAGTTCGTAATCACTCTCGAACTGTATTAGCACAAAACACATACAAATTGAGGCAAAACATAGTTCCAAGTCACTAAGAGGTCAGCACATACCCTCACGTGACTTAGGACCGTCTGACTATCGATCCGATAGATTGTACCAAGGAATTCTATGTTCTAGGGTACGAGTCAATATCCCCCATAAAGGTCCCATCGAGATAAGACTGTCCCAACGCGATAACCTCAGGGATAACAAGTAGCGCGGACATGATTTTTACACGTATATAGTATATAATAAACACAATCATATATGTATACTACTATTCCCATTTTAGATTTAGGTACACCCACAACCCATACTTATGATAATTATTCTCATTGCACTTTACTAGATTATCCCGTATAACGGTTTGTCTCTTTTATTCTTATTTATGGGATCATTCCAACTTACAACGTAACATTCGTGAATTCCTATCTCCCCAAGTGTAATTTCAGTAGGTACTCATTTATTTTTCAACGTAACTTCCTCACGAGTCTCACTCTTTAAACACATGTTTCCATTGTTTCTTAAGTGTAAAATACCTTTGTTAAGGATTAAATATCGTCTTAGATTGAGGGTTCCATTTTATAAAGTCCTACTGGTCTTCTTTACCTCACAAATTATTCTAACAATAATGTCCAAGAATTTCCATTCTTTTAAGTTGGGACCACCTATTTAAAAAAATAAATTTGCATTTTCCAGGAGGGGTCAATCGATCGATGGAAGGTGCTCGATCGATCGATACGCCTGGTTCGATCGATCGATCAAGAAGATATGGCGAATATGCAGAATTTCCTGTTACGGGTTTCCTCTTCCAAAATCATCCAAAATAATATATTTGACTTTCAAACTCCCAACAATTTATACTACTAATGTTATATTCTCAAATAAAGGGTATTCTATGTAAGGCATGCGAATTTTTATAATGAATATGTAACACCCCGCCCGCCCGGGGAGAGCGAGCGGAGCGCCACTGTCGATAAAACTAAACTAATCCACAATATAACAAGGTATAGAGCATCTAAATCCCACAATATAAATAAGAGAATCCACTAATCTCAAATCTCTTCAAATTAAATACAACAATTCTCTCGAATAAAAATAACTATCTAAAAGAATAAATCTCCAATGCTCTATACATCAAAATAAATAAATTCAAGTTTTCTCTCTTGTATTAAAATCTTCCCAAAACAATCCTCGCTAAAAATCAATCTCCATAGCGCCCCAAAATCCGTGCTAACCTGCCACTAAAAGAAAATATGGGGAAGTACACAATACGACAGGAAAGATGCTCAACAAATATTAGCGGTGAATAAAACGTCACAATACGAGTACGAATATTCAAATCAAAAGCGAATATCATAAGCAATTATATCAATATAATTTCTCAACAACACATTAACCGGGTCACCAGGCCTCACCACCGTACCGCGCCTATGCATTTTTCTAGCATATCCGAAAAAAGGAATATTGGAGGGTGACCAACTTCCGTGCCATATTAAAATCTCATGACAACATGCTCAACACCAAATATAATACCACATGAATCGAAATCAGATTCTAACAAATATTTTTAAATTTCTCAAAGAATTTAACAATTTAAATATGAGTCAAAAATCACATGAAACCAAAGGGAGAAACACTCACGAGATTAAGGAGCATATTGTGTAAAATTCCATACCTTAAACCACTAAAAAGAACCAACATGAATCATCACATAATTTCAGCCTCAAAATCTATTCACACCATCACGTTCTTCTAGCAAAAATAATCAAATCTCGTTCTAGCCCAAACTCTAGAAAATACCAAATAAGCCTTCTAATCTAAGGTTGAAATCTTGAATAAGTTTGGGGCTATGGTTTGTAGATGAAAGGGAGTAATTTTGGAGAGGTATTCTAGTTGAAAAGTTTGAGAAAAAGTTATTTGAAAAGCCAAGCCACGAATTTGTTGATATATAAAGGATTAAGAGTTTGATTAAGAAAAGAGTTCTAATCAGATACAAACACTAAAATTTTTATTCCGGACGATCGGACCGTTGGAATCACTTGAAATTTTAGAATATTGTAGCGAACGGCGAGACAGGACTGCTGACAAAAATTCAGCTTGATCAAACGGTCGAATTTCTAAAAATATATTTTTACTAGAGAGTTTTATGTTTTGAGGACTCTTCTATATAATAAAAATGCAATTAAAACTCCATTTTAATTCTGATTCCAACTCCGTTTGAAATTCTCATCTTTAAAAATAATAACCAACACATTTGAGCAATAAAAATAATTTTATCTCAAAATTTATTTTTCCTCTTTATTTCGAAAATACCCCAAAAATTACGCGGGTTGTTATAGAATAACGAATTAAATGGGGAATAATCCATAAAAATATCAAGAAACCTAATATTTTCTTTGTTTAGTTTTCTCTCCTTCTTTTACCATATTTCGTACTCCTAATTTACTGTAATTTTCATTGTACATTCTCTACATGTGACTTTGATTTCCAGAATACATCTATTACCCATATGTCTTGCAATTCAAGTCTCCAAAATAGGTTTTTCTTTCACAAAAACTAGTCCTAAACAATCCTAGGCTAATATTATTGAAGCATTAAATGGAATAGAGCAAGATAGATACTTGCCTGGGAATTCTTGGTTCAGATTTGTGGAGAGATTGGTGTGGTTATGACCCTCGTTGCGCGATCTAAAGTTTGGCGGCGACGGCGGTGCAAACGGCAGAGTTCTTGGCCTAGAACTCCTTGGGAAGCTTCTCCTCTTCCTCTCCAATGGCCATCTTTAGTTTATGGATGTTCTAACCCTATAAGATGACTCCTATCATCTGATACACTCTTAGAATTTTCGTGGGTTTTCATGCCCAAAAATGTAAAATGTCCAAACCGCCCTCCCGGGATGTTTATTAGGCCTAAAAACGCCCCGAGACCCAAACTAAACCCCCGGGTACATTATTTTGACTATCTCGACCCTTCCGAACACATTGGCGCACTCAAAATGACCATACGGCTGACTTATAATTTATTCACTTTTAATAGTCTGAATTTAATCCCGACACGACACAAGCGCGTCCCGATAAATTTTCAAAATTATCAATTTAAATACTCGTGATAATTTTACTAAATTTAAATACTCATGATAATTTTACTAAATTTAAATACACCTCTTACTTTTCTCATAAAGTAACTTACAGCAAAATTCTAATAATTACTAACTCTCATCACGCTAGTAAGTATTTAAATGATTTTCCGGATTAATATTAAATTAATATCTGTAATTAAATTTAATAAATCCCCAAAATTAAAAGTCATAAAAATTCGGGGTATTATAGTAACTTTTTTTATGGCTTTGAATGATTTGAAGTTGATCTTGTATCAATTTAACTTTATATATTGTGAAGTGAATTAATTTTGGTCCCAATAGTTTTCTCTCCCCAACTTCTACCCAACATGTAGGAGAATGACACTGTTGATACCAAAATTAATATGCTGATATAGTCGAATCAGAAGAAGACACGTGTCGATCTACGTGGCACAATAGCAATGAGGAGGTTTATTTCCCCGACCAAGTCATACTCACTCCGAGCAGCAAGTGCACTCCGAGGAACTCCAACGCTCCGAGGAACAGACTTCTCCGAGGAACTCAGACCTCTCCGAGGAACTCTTGAATATCATGAAGCTCAGGCGGTCCAAGCAACTAAGGCGGTCCGAGCTGCATCTCAGCCATAGCATTGATTGCCAGATAATCAACAATTCAACTACTCATTGAATGCTTATCATTGACGCACACGCTTAAAGGGCAAATTAATATGCTGATATAGTCGAATCAGAAGAAGACACGTGTCGATCTACGTGGCACAATAGCAACGAGGAGGTTTATTTCCCCGACCAAGTCATACTCACTCCGAGCAGCAAGTGCACTCCGAGGAACTCCAACGCTCCGAGGAACAGAATTCTCCGAGGAACTCAGACATCTCTGAGGAACTCTTGAATATCCTAAAGCTCAGGCGGTCCGAGCAACTAAGGCGGTCCGAGCTGCATCTCGGCCATAACATTGATTGCCTGATAATCAACAATTCAACTACTCATTGAATGCTTATCATTGACACACACGCTTAAAGGGAATTAAATGTATCACCCTTTCACATGACAGCCTAAGGGCTATAAATACATTGTATCATCCTCATTCAAAGGGATCGGATTCTCTTGATAGAATTACATATCGAGAACTTCAAAACACTTGGCAATAACAGAAACAGTGGACGTAGGCCATTCTTATAAGGTTGAACTACTTTAAAATTCTTTGTCTCATTTATATTTATTTGTGATTAAATAATTAGAAGCAATCTAATTTTTTACATCAACAGATTGGCGCCGTCTGTGGGAAACGACTGTTGTTATCGTTTTTCACCAAAATTCATTCATCATCAATGGCAGATAATCCAGAATCTAGCAATCGAAATGCTGGAAATGCTGGAAATCCTCCAAATCCCTCTGGACCTCCAGATCTAGTAGGAATTATGACGAATCTGGCTCAAGGACAAACCGCCATGCAAGAAACAATGCGGCAACTCATACAAACCCTTCATAGCGGTGCACCTGCACATTCGGGACAGAGAAGTGGTCAGAGGCAAACTTATTTACTTTCTTCACGATCCAGGCGTACTGAGTCATATCATAATGAGGAATCTGATGATTTCTCTTATCAACCTGGGCGAACTTCGTCAATACGGGCTAAAGATACTGATCAACGTATCACTCTCTCTCCAGAGAGACCCAGTGCCTTGGAGAGATTGAGCAGGGTGTCTCCTTTCAGTCGATTAGGCCCTAGGAGGAATAGGAGTCCACCTAAAACCATGTCGAGGAGTTTTCGACAACCATCAGATCGAAGGGAAGGATCAGCACAATCACGACCAGTTGCTCGTCGAGATAGATCTCAGGCAAGGTTCTAAAAAATGCGGGGCGTGATCGAGGCGTGGAGGCCAAGCCTTAAGCCTTAGAAGCCTAGGCGGGCCTTGGCGTAAAAAGGCGTGAAAAGGCGTTTAGGTATTTTTAATATATTTTAATATTTTTTAACCATAACAAGGCTATTAAAATACTAAAATTGTACATATCATAAAAATATGTCTGAATATTTGCAAATAAAAATACTATTTGATTATTTTGGATGAGATAATGGTCCGGTTTGCAACAAAATCTTTAAAAGGCGATATCGTTTCACTAAAGCATTGTTGTTTTTAGAGAAAAAGTATGCCTTAAGGGTTTTACCAAGCATAAGGCGTCAAAATCTTAAGGCGGGGCGTTTCTCCCAAGCCTCAAGCCTAGGCGTGCCTAGGCGAAGCCTAGGCGGGTTTTTTAGAACAGTGATCTCAGGAGGCCACTTCAGAACAATCAATTGCTCGAACTAATAGGCCCGAGGAAGGAAATGATGCGTGGAAAGGGTCCCTTCAGCGGTTGGAGGATAGATTGGGAGAAATGGCTAAGGCGAAGAATCCCCTACAACGAACTTTTATTCAAGGGACACCTTTTGTCCAGGCCATTGTGGATTTTCCTACACCGTCAAAATTTAAAGCTCCTGTGGTGACCCCCAAATACGATGGAAAGACAGATCCTGTTCTTCACATAGAGCAATATCAAGCTGCTGTCGACATCTATGCTGTCCCCGACGAGATGAGATGCAGAGCATTCTCAGGAACTCTTACTGGATCTGCCCAGATATGGTACAACAATCTTCCTCGGGGTAAGATTTCTACTTTCTTTCAGTTGGCCGAGTTGTTCATCGACAATTTCTATTTTGGAGCAAAGCCAGTAAAACGAGTAGCACACTTGTTAAGTGTTAGATAAAAATCTGGTGAGAGTACTAGAGATTACATAACTCGTTTCAATAACGAGAAGCTGGAAGTCATAGATTATGAAGAAAAGACAACAATCACCGCCTTGATGAGTGGGTTGTTGCCTAACAAATTGTATTACACTTTGGCCAAAGATCCACCTACAACTATGTCAGAGTTGATGGCAAAAGCAGCCAAAATCATGAATGCCGAGGAGGTTATGGCTGCGAAGAAGAATATGGATAAAGAAACCAAGGTGGAAGTCGACAAATCTAAGAAGAAATAGCATAAGGGCAATAGCGGTGACAGGCATTCCAAGAATAATAAGTCGTCATGGGAAGTCCTGAAGAAATTCGATAATTATACTCCTCTGAAAATGAGTATTAATCATGTCTTGGAAGAAATCAAGAATAACGAGGAGATAAAGTGGCCAAAGAAATTGAAGTCGGACCCTGATATGAGGAATAGGGAAAAGTATTGCGAGTTCCACAAGGATCATGGCCATATGACAAAAAATTGCATAACTCTTCAGAACGAGATTGAAACACTCATCCGACGAGGAAAGCTAGCGAAGTATGTTGACCGGGGAGGTGAAAGAAGAAATAATGACCGAACTAGAGAGAGATCTAGATCTCCTCGTCGAGCAGAGGAGAAAAAGAAGATAAACCATGAAGATGATACAGATGATGACCCCGATCTTCCCAAGAAACCAAGGCAGCCAGAATGAGAGGTATTTTCAATACGCTTTGGAACATTTGATTGTAATGTTATTACAGGTGGAGATGCAGGAGGAGGAGATCTTACTGCAGAAAGAAAAGCTTACCTCGGTGAGGCTCAGGCTTGCTCATACATTCAACGGATAAATTTGGCTGAGGAAGATCGTCCAAAAAAGGTGAACAAGGAGAAGTTGGTCATTGGGTTCTCAAAGAACGACCTCACAGGTGTTCTATATCCTCATGATGACCCGCTGGTGATCAAAATGAGGATGAAGGAGGTAATGATTTTAAGAGTGTTGGTCGATAACGGTAGCTCGACAGATATCATGTAGTATTCATGCTTTGATAGTTTAAATTTAAAACTATCTCAATTGGAGCCTTATCACAGACCTCTCCTGGGTTTTGCTGGCGAGAAGGTTTTTCCACTTGGGACGATCAAGTTGGATATATTCATTGGAACTTGGCCCGCTTGTCGAACAGAAAGAATACGCTTCTTTGTGATGGATAAGAATGTGCAATCAGCTTACAATATCATCATGGGAAGAGTTGTTTTGAAGAAGTTCGAAGCAGTTCCATCTACAGTACATCAGTGTTTAAAATTCCCAACAAATTTCGGAGTAGGAGTTGTGAAAGGTGATAAAAAAGTAGCTCGGGAATGCTATTATTCATCTGCCGAGCAAGAAGAGCTTGAAGAGTCAAGGAAAAAGACTACTACCTACCAGGTGGATGAAGGTATAGAAATTAAAACACTGGATCCTAGAGATGAATCCCAGCTTGTAAAAGGACAGGTGGTGGAATCTACAGAAAATGTTATTCTGGACGATGAACACCCTGAACGAACAACTCAGATAGGTTCGTCGTTGGATGCTTCAATAAAACAGGAGTTGATAACTTTCTTGAGAAACAGAAAGAAAACTTTTGCATGGAGTCATGAAGACATGCCAGGAATAGATCCAAACTTTTTATGTCATGAGCTTAATGTGAATAAGGAGATCAAGCCTGTAAAGCAGAGGAGAAGAGTATTTAGTCTCGAGAAGAATAAAGCTATACAAGAGGAGGTCAAGAAGATCCAGAAAGCCCAATTCATTGAAGATGTGAAATATCCAGACTGGTTAGCAAATGTGGTGATGGTAAAGAAGAAAAATAATAAATGGAGAATGTGTGTTGATTTTATCGATCTCAACAAGGCATGCCCAAAGGATCACTTTCCTTTGCCTAGAATTGATCAACTAGTGGATGCTACCTCGGGACATGAGCTGCTCAGCTTCATGGATGCTTACTCTGGCTACAACCAGATAAAAATGAAACCTAAAGACAGGGAAAGTACTTCTTTTATTACCCCTAGGGGAACTTATTGTTATAATGTTATGCCTTTTGGTTTGAAAAATGCAGGAGCGACATACCAGAGGCTGATGAACAAGGTTTTTGCCGAACAAATCAGTTGCAATATGGAAGTCTATATCGATGATATGCTGACAAAGAGCAAGAAAGCTGCTGATCTTCTAGTTGACTTAGGTCAGACCTTTGATCAACTGGATAAATATCAAATGAAGCTCAACCCGATGAAATGCACCTTTGGAGTACGAGAAGGAATGTTCCTCGGGTACATCGTCAACCAACGAGGCATTGAGGCGAATCCAGAAAAGATCAAAGCTCTTTTAGGGTTGCGATATCCAACAACAAAGAAAGAAGTGCAGAGTCTTACAGGACGAGTTGCAGCGCTCAACATATTTGTATCCCGAGCAACTGATAGATGCCTCCCATTCTTCAAAACACTTCAAAAAACTTTCAAATGGAATGATGAATGTGAAAAGCCTTTCAAGACTTGAAGAAATATTTGGGAGCACCTCCACTGTTGTCCAGGCCAGTAATGGGAGAAAAGTTGTACTTGTACCTAGCAGTATCAGAGAATGCAGTCATCTCGGCATTGATCAGAATGGAGAATGGAGTGCAGAAGCCAATTTATTACACAAGTAAGGCTTTCCGAGGTGCAGAGATTAGGTACCCAAAGCTGGAAAAATTGGCATTGGCATTAATTGAGGTAAGTAGAAGAATGAGGCCATATTTCCAGGCCCATACCATCATCGTGTATACCGACATGCCATTGAGACAAGCCCTTCATAAGCCAGAAAAATCAGGGAGACTGATGTACTGGGCAATAGAGCTCGGTGAATACGATATTGTGTATGAACCCAGATCATCATTAAAAGGGCAAGCTGTAGCAGATTTTATAGCAGAGTTTACATATCCTGACACCCCCGAGGAACAAAAGTTGCTCGCTGATCAACCTGTGAATGTTACAGGATCAACAAACACAAGCTCAGACCAACTCCGCTTGGTAAAAGGGCTTATGGATGTAGAAGGATCATCAAATTCGAGCTCAGACCAACTCCGGTTGGTAAAAGGGAGAGAAGAGATGGTCGACGAAGAGCGAGAAATACCAGGGGAGGATAAAAGAAACCAACAAATATTTCACCGAGGAACTCTATCAGATGAGAAACTTAACGACGAGTTACCTACATGGATATTATATGTAGATGGGTCATCTTGCGCAACAGGTTGTGGAGCAGGAGTTATTTTGAACACTTCAGACGAGATTGACATGGAATATGCCCTGCGATTCCAATTCAAAGCCTCCAACAATGAGGCGGAGTATGAAGCCATGATAGCAGGTCTTCATTTAGCAAAGATTATGGAAGCGCAACAAGTGATGGTATTCAGTGATTCTCAATTAATTGTGAATCAGGTGATGGGGATATATGCAGTTAAAGGAGAATTTATGGTCAAGTATCATGCAAAGGTGATGGAGTTGTTGGCAGAATTTGATGCCATTCAATTAATCAGAATACCAAGGATAGAGAATGCACAAGCAGACGCACTGGCCCGACTAACATCAGCTACTCATACTGAGCTGCGAAGAACGATCCCAATTTAAGTATTAGAAAGTCGGAGCATAGATGAAGATCCGAAGATGAATATTATTACCCTTGATTTAGGACCATCTTGGATGGATCCCATCAGGGTATATATTGAGGAGGGAGAATTACTGGAGGATAAGCTCGCTGCCAAGAAATTGAAGTTTAAAGCTGCTCGGTATGTACTAATTAATGGTGTTTTGTATAGACGAGGAATTATAGCAGGATTGCAAAGATGTGTACATCCCTCCGAGGTGAAAGAATTGATTGAAGAGATCCATGAAGGGTCCTGTGGAGACCATGTAGCAGGTCGGACACTTTTGCAAAGGGTGATGATGCAGGGATACTACTGGCCAACGATGAGGGCTGATTGCATAGCCTATGCTAAGAGATGTGATAAATGCCAACGTTTTTCCTCCATCCGACGAACTCCACAGCCATTGTTGACACCCATAACTTCCCCATGGCCATTTTCCATGTGGGGAATTGATTTGGTTGGACCACTGCCAACGACCCGAGGAAGATTCAAGTACCTCGTCATTGCAGTGGATTATTTTACTAAATGGGTAGAAGTTGAGCCCCTTATTGATATGACATACGAGAAGGTGTATCAGTTCGTTTGGAAGAACATCATCTGCAGATATGGTCTCCCTCATGCCTTCATCACAGACCATGGAACACAATTTGACAACGAGGAGTTTGCCGCCTATTGTCATCAGTCAAACATTTTGAAGGTTCATTCAGCACCAGGCCATCCTCAAAGCAATGGACAGACTGAAGTGACGAACAGAACATTACTAAATGGTTTGAAGAAGAGATTAAGTGAGGCTAAAGCTAATTGGATTAATGAGCTACAGTCAGTATTGTGGGCTTACCGAACAACTCCCCGAGCAGCAACTGGAGAATCACCATATATGCTGGCGTTTGGAACTGAGGTCGTAATACCTGCCGAGTTGGGTCTTCCAACACACAGAGTGCTGAATTTCAATTCTCCAGTCAGTGACTTAATGAGGAGATTAGATTTGGACATGCTCGAGGAGGTTAGAGAAGAGGCAGCCATTAGGAATGCTGCTTACAAACGATGAACATCCCTATTTTACAATAAGAGGGTGAAAAAATGTGACTTAAAAGAAGGAGATTACGTGCTAAAGAAGGTCATTCAGAAGCACAATAAATTGGAAGCAAACTGGCATGGACCTTACCGAGTTACAGAAGTTGTTCGACCAGGAACTTACCGAATAACAACTCTAGAAGGAGAGGAATTTAAGAATGCATGGAATGTTGAACACCTACGCAAGTATTATCAGTGATGTAAAATGTAAAGCAGTTCCATCAATATGAATAAAATGATGACATTTCACCATCTTCTCTCCTTTTATTGAAAGTTTTTTGGGGAATACTAGTGTTTAACACTACGCTGCTCGGCAGTAAAAGCAACACGATAGTTCGAGCTCAGATCAACTCCGGTTGGTAAAAGGGCAAGAACAAACCATACTCCTTTGGTTAGGAGGCGTACACTAGCTCAGACCAACTCTGGTTGGTAAAAGAGCGAGTGGACATGATAGTTCAAGCTCAGACCAACTCCGGTTGGTAAAAGGGCAAGAATAAACCATACTCCTTTGGATAGGAGGCGTACACTAGCTGATACGACGCAAATATTGCGTATTTCACCCGTTAACCTATGCCTTATTGGCCCCCTTGGGTATCTTAATCCCTATACTTATGCTCGTTAACCAGACAACCTCGGATTTCTATGTTAACATGTTTTGCAGGGGTTAATTGAGCTTTTGTAGGTATTTGGATGCTTAGTATGAAGTTCGGACGCTTTCCGGAAATGTTTCGTCGACTTTTGCAGCTTCGGGGGCATTTTTGTAATTTCAGCATTCGGGTTTGAATCCCGAGCTCTTCACGGAAGTTGAAGCCCTTTGATTTCTCTTCGCGTGGCCGCCGACGGTGCATGATTCTGAGTTGTATCGAAAGAGTTATGGCATTTTTAGGATGGTTTTTACTTCAAATTCACACTCAAGGTCACATTCAAGGGAATTTTAGTCATTTCATATTTTGGTTTTTTAGCCTAATGTCTTCTTGGATGTTGTAGTCCTCTGAGTTATCTTCGCGTAGCCTCCGACCGTGCCTCATTCCGAGCTATAACGAAGAAATGGCGACATTTTCCGTAAAACATGACAAAGCTGCAGAATTGCAGACCTGTAGGGGCGAATCGATTCGCCCCAAGACCGAATCGATTCGGAATGCTGCAGAATTGCAGAAATGAACTTCCCCTGTTTCCGAATCGATTCGGCCCTCCAGATTTTTGGTTTTCTTCCCTTTTATTACAAGTTTTCCATAGGATATTTTGTATATAACACTTTCTCTTCATTTTGAAGAGAAATATCTTCATTTTTAGGGGAGTTTTAGCTTAGGGTTTGGGTTCTTTGAGAGCTCTTCTTCTTCTCCATTTGGTGTGACAACTTTTGGGTGTTGTAAGTTGGATTTTTCATTACCCCTACCATTAATATAATTATTGTTCTAGTTTATTTCCATTGTTGTAGTTTAATTTCATGCTTAGCTAATTAGTTTTAGTTATTTATTTCTTGCTTTAATTAGTTAATTAGTTGTTTAAAGTAGTTTAATTCATGTATTGCCCGTAGATAACGGGTTGGGATCGTGTGTCCGCCATTAATGGGCGTCGAGCTCCGAAAGTTAGGTTTTGGGAAAAATTACATTTAATTGAAACCGCGTGTATTAAAGTTGGATTGTTATGCATTTAACTTTATTTGTCACGCAACTTTAGTGTTTATAGCGATAATCTGAATTTAATCCGCGTGTGACCATTTTTGATTAAATGTTTAATCTCGCAACTTTGGATTAAATTCTTTATTGTGTGATGTTTATGATTAATTAAAAATGCTCGATTAAATATTTTCGAACCGAAATTCTAATTATTAGTTGTTTAGCCCATGGTGGGGATGCGATCCCGACTCTCGTTTTATTAATTTTAGTATAGTGTTAACTTCTTCCTTTTTCTCTTTTGTCACCATTCCCAACCATCACCTTTTCATTTATTTATTTTGCACTTTTATTCCTGAAGTAATTAAAACAATTAACATCTAAAATTTAATCACTCCCTGTGGATTTCTTACGATACTCGACTTACCGCTGTGCTTGCTTGTCAAGTGTAGTAGTATATTAGGTTTTCTTTGTATCGCGGTGGCGAAACACACGACGATTGTGTCCTCACACGAACACACTTTTTCCGCCTCGCATCAAAAAATGGCGCCGTTGCCGGGGAGTGTGTTTTAGATAGTAATTTTTTTATTATTTCGTAGTATTTTTTCCTTTTGTATTTGTATTCTTTGTTTTAACCTTTTTTGCAGGATAGCATATTTGAGCGCTAAGAAACTTTGATTCGCGGTTGCTCACTTTCTTGCTCGGATTCTCCATTTACAAACAACGAGGTAATCATGTCCTACTATTATAGTTATAGCGGTTATTCTAATGATTCATACTTTGGGGATAGTTTTCAAGTTTTCCATTTTCAAGATTTTCTTGAAAATGAAAGACTTGAAAACATTTATCGGAATGAAAATCGTTATTGGGAGCTTGAGTTGGATTCATTATTCGAATCCAATGACGATTCTCATTTCATTACTTTCGAAGACGAGTTTCAACCAAATGAGGAGTCCGAGGCTCTTGAGCCGAGGAAGCCTACTTTGGAAGAAACTATGCTTCTTTACTCCCAAGGTTTGGAAAGCCTAAATGATGCTGGAATGAGACTTGGTGCACTTTGCGATGAGATAAATTCTTATGCACAAAACAACGAGGAGGTGGAAACTTATGTTTCACCTCATTTTTTCAAAGAATTTCTCATCGAATGTGAATCTTTCTCCCCCGAAATTCAATCTCCTTCCGACGATGAGTCGATTGAGATTGAATTTGTTTCATCACCATATTCGTTTTCCGTCATCGAACCATTAGAATTACCGGTTGATTCCTATGAGTCGGTAGAAATTAAAACTTCTACACTTTTTGCCGATGAGGACTCTTTACTGGACTTGTTTTCGATGGATGTTATCCCCACGTGTGCACCATCTCCCATTCCATTTGAAAAACCTTTGGGAGATGAGTCGACTTTTCTTGGACCCCAAGTGTACCTTTCCCCCTTATTATCCAAATCCCCCATCGTCCGCCCAAAACTTCAAATTGGCGATGGTTCACTTTTTTCACCACCCACATGCCTTCCGTTGTTCAAACGGAATTCATATCTTCCGGGAGGCATGTTCGCTTTGGAGGGTCCACCGTTGATCTTTCAAAGTCAAATACCTTTTTGGGTGGACCCTCAACTATTTAGACTTCTAGTGTATAGTTAGTGTGTAGTCTAAATAGTAGGTTGTAAATAATTAGCTTTTTAATTTTCTTTCTTTCCTTTTTTTTCTTTCCCTTTTAATTTAGTCTAGTGTAATTAGTTAACTTTTTGTTATTTGTTTTTGCTATGCTCGGTACTAACTTGTTTTGTAGATTTCTTTGGACTCGTGCTTATGGAGATCGCTCCAATTTTGGGTAATATCATTCTTTTCCTCTCTTTGTGTTGTGTTCTTAATGCGCATTGAGGACAATGCAACATTTAAGTTAGGGGTGTAGGATATTCGATCCATTTCATGTGTAGTCCATGGATTTGCTCACATTTAGTTACTAAGTATGCCTTTTTGTTAAAAATTTGAAAATTTTCAAAAATATTTTCTTTCTTTTTTCTCCTTTGTTGGGCATTTTGCCTTGTTTCCGATGATAATTTCAATAATTGCCCGATCCAATAGACAACTCAATGATGCATGTTCTCGATTTTAGAAGTTATTAAACTTTAGTCCTCAAATCATTGATTTTGTGAATAACTTCATGAATTAAACTTTATCCCATGAGCATATGCACTTTCCTTGTTCTATTGATTTGGTTTAAGATTTTTATAACTCGGTAATCTTTTGTTGCATTGTATATACTTACACCGAGTAAGCTTTGTACCTTTCGTCGTTTGTGAGTGTTATACACTATTCTTTTCTCATTGAAAACGTTGAATTCGTTGGTAATCTCACTATTCTTTCATTTGACCGTTCATTAATTGAGTTCATACTTGAAATGTGTTACTTAATCATGATTTTCATATATTGTTTTGACTCGATAATTGCGTAAACTTTTGGAAATGATCATAGGCCCTCTTTGTTATATCACCAATATTAGCCTTGACCTCACCCTTATATGTTTACCCTCGTTAACCCCTTTGAGCCTAAATATAGTCTTTCGTTTCATAAACCCATTCCCATAACCAACTCCGCATTGGAGTTTTATCCCATATATACACTTTCCATACCTTTGTTTGGAATGTTACTTGGGATTGAATGTTGTTGTTGTATTGCGGTTGCAATTTTAGGCATATGAGAGTTTGAAAAGTAAAGAAAAGAAAGTAGTGAAAAAGAGAAGAAAAAGAGAAAGCAAAAAGCAAAAGAAAACAAAAGAAAACATGAGAAAAAGAAGAAAAGAAAAGAAAGAGAAAGTTGTAAATGTTGTGTATAGTGTTCAATAAGTTTTTATTACTCTCCCCGATGATACATTTAATGCTTGTTTTGGAACTTGTTTTTCCAATTTTGTTATTGCACGCATTCTCCCATTATCCCGAGTTTTCATCCTGAACACTTTGAATCCGTACATACATTCCTTCATTTCGTACCCTAGCCTATCCTACATTACAACCCTATTACAAGTCCTATGTGATCTCAGGTTGATGTAATTCAAAAGTCATAATAGTTGTGATAATCTGTGAAAATGCATTTCGCCTCTTTTAGTGTGCGGTATCCTTTCATTGAGATTACAATTTTTCATTTTATATATAGCGTTCTTCTTCTGTGACATGTGTGCGGCCTAGTTTCCATTTACATTTACTCTTTATGCCCGCATGTCCTGTGTATTACCTCCCATTCCGAGTGATTTCATTTGTTGAGCGTAATGCCCGTGAGGATTGAATGTATGCTTGCTTTGATTAGTATCCGATTTATATAAGTTTTTTGCCAAATCATATTTTGCATTTGCTCTCCCCCCTCTCACTTTTAAAGTTTCAATTCTATGAGGTGCATTCAACTTGTTAATAACAACGGACTTTAGCTTGAATTCGTTCAATATGCTAATAACATGTTTGAAATCTTTTTTGTTGTTGTTGAGTTTCTCGCATGTTGGGTTGGGCATATTTTGAGGAAACCATATGATGTTTGTGGGTTTCATCCCTGAAAACCCTCACGAGACGACACTCGTCCACTAGGGTAACCTAGGGGTTTAACGGCTTATTGCATATGCTAAATGCAATCGTTCGCCCGCGAAAGTGGCCTTATCTTTTTATTACTTTTTCATCCCATTTTGTACTTGTATCCTACTTTTGGTTTGCTTGTAGTTCTTGTTGTTTCCTATTTCATTGCTAGGGACTAGCAACGTGTAAGTTAGGGGGTGTGATACGACGCAAATATTGCGTATTTCACCCGTTAACCTACGCCTTATTAGCCCCCTTGGGTATCTTAATCCCTATACTTATGCTCGTTAACCAGACAACCTCGGATTTCTATGTTAACATGTTTTGCAGGGGTTAATTGAGCTTTTGTAGGTATTTGGATGCTTAGTATGAAGTTCGGACGCTTTCCGAAAATGTTTCGTCGACTTTTGCAGCTTCGGGGGCATTTTAGTAATTTCAACATTCGGGTTTGAATCCCGAGCTCTTCACGAAAGTTGAAGCCCTCTGATTTCTCTTCGCGTGGCCGCCGACGGTGCATGATTCTGAGTTGTATCAAAAGAGTTATGGCATTTTTAGGATGGTTTTTACTTCAAATTCACACTCAAGGTCACATTCAAGGGCATTTTAGTCATTTCATATTTTGGTTTTTTAGCCTAATGTCTTCTTGGATGTTGTATTCCTCTGAGTTATCTTCGCGTAGCCTCCGACCGTGCCTCATTCCGAGCTATAACGAAGAAATGGCGGCATTTTCCGTAAAACATGACAAAGCTGCAGAATTGCAGACCTGTAGGGGCAAATCGATTCGCCCCAAAACCGAATCGATTCGGAATGCTGCAGAATTGCAGAAATGAACTTCCCCTATTTCCGAATCGATTCAGACCATTTCCGAATCGATTCGGCCCTCCAGATTTTTGATTTTCTTCCCTTTTATTACAAGTTTGCCATAGGATATTTTGTATATAACACTTTCTCTTCATTTTGAAGAGAAATATCTTCATTTTTAGGGGAGTTTTAGCTTAGGGTTTGGGTTCTTTGAGAGCTCTTCTTCTTCTCCATTTGGTGTGACAACTTTTGGGTGTTGTAAGTTGGATTTTTCATTACCCCTACCATTAATATAATTATTGTTCTAGTTTATTTCCATTGTCGTAGTTTAATTTCATGCTTAGATAATTAGTTTTAGTTATTTATTTCTTGCTTTAATTAGTTAATTAGTTGTTTAAAGTAGTTTAATTCATGTATTGCCCGTAGATAACGGGTTGGGATCGTGTGTCCGCCATTAATGGGTGTCAAGCTCCGAAAGTTAGGTTTTGGGAAAAATTACATTTAATTGAAACCGCGTGTATTAAAGTTGGATTGTTATGCATTTAACTTTATTTGTCACGCAACTTTAGTGTTTATAGCGATAATCCGAATTTAATCCGCTTGTGACCATTTTTGATTAAATGTTTAATCTCGCAACTTTGGATTAAATTCCTTATTGTGTGATGTTTATGATTAATTAAAAATGCTCGATTAAATGTTTTCGAACCGAAATTCTAATTATTAGTTGTTTAGCCCATGGTGGGGATGCGATCCCGACTCTCGTTTTATTAATTTTAGTATAGTGTTAACTTCTTCCTTTTTCTCTTTTGTCACCATTCCCAACCATCACCTTTTCATTTATTTATTTTACACTTTTATTCCTGAAGTAATTAAAACAATTAACATCTAAAAATTAATCACTCCCTGTGGATTTCTTACGATACTCGACTTACCGCTGTGCTTGCTTGTCAAGTGTAGTAGTATATTAGGTTTTCTTTGTATCGCGGCGGCGAAACACACGACGATTGTGTCCTCACACGAATACACTTTTTTCGCCCGATCACTAGCTCAGAGCAACTTCGGTTGGTAAAAGAGCGAGTGGACATGATAGTTCGAACTCAGACCAACTCCGGTTGGTAAAAGGGCGAGAAGACGATACTCCTTTGGTTAGGAGGCTGACACTGGCTCAGACCAATTTTGGTAAAAGGGCAAGTGGACATGATAGTTCGAACTCAGATCAACTCCGGTTGGTAAAAGGGTGAGAACAACTTCAACATTCCTAAAAATGCCAATCTCGGTTGGTTAGGAAACAAAATACGTCAACTTATGTTGGTCGGAAGGTAAAACTATTCCAGAAAATACGAAAGTTCCTCGAAGAACAAAATATTCCAAACTGAACCAAGTATGGTTGGTCGGGGATCAAAACCCACCAACTGTAGGTGGTCGACGATGAGAATTTATCGACCTTGGTTGGTCGGACACATTTTATGAAAAAGACAAAAAATTACCAAGTATGGTTAGTCGGGGATAAAAACTCTCACTAACTATAGTTGGTCGACAAGCACAATTTAACAACCTTGGTTGGTTGGAAAAATTTATAACATTTTTATACTCATTACTTTATTATTAAGTGATCGAGCAACATTACTGATACTTGTAAACTTTTTTATTACCAAGTTGGTCGATGAACCACACAATATTATTATGAAAGCATAAGTATAAAGTGTTTAGTACAAGACAATAGCAATACAAATTTGCGAACAAAAATGAATATCTTTCATTAAAGTCAAAATGAATTACAAATTTATTACATTGATATTAAATAGTGTACTAACTGTTACATCAACAATTTCTATTCTATTAGTTTTTTCCCCTCAGCTTTTGAAATAGGTTCCTCGCCAGCAGGAGGATCTTCTAGGCAAAGGGGAGAATTAATGAAGTTAATATCTCTAAGCATCCTGACGTTCATTACAGAAGGAGTGTCCAGTAGATGCTTGGGACGAGATACCTCGATCTGAGAATGAAGATTGTAGTCACCAAGGTATTTTGCAATTAAGCTCCGAGGAATGGCCCGAGCTGGGATCCATTCCATGTCCAAATTATACGGTGGCACAGGCAAGTCAAGTACCCCAGGATCATAATAATCCCACAGGTAGTGTCCTTGTTCGAGCTTCAGCACACCCAAGGCATTCAGCCAACCTTGTTTGTAGCCCTCGTTATTGGCATTCTGGATACGATCATCCAAATGGAATAGTGCTTCGTTGTATCCAGCCATCCAGAACTCCCTGGGCTGTTTGTGAAATTGAAATGTCAACCTTTCAAACTTCTCGTGAAGACTCTGGACGAAAAGTTCATTAGTCTCTAACACTGATTTATTTGAAGAGAGTTGTTTTTCCAGTTCTCTAACTTTCTGGGACAGTTCAGACAAGGCTTGATTTTTTGCCATCAATTGGAATGCTTGGTTTTCCAACGCTGATTGAGTATGAGCTTCTTCAACAGTAAGACGAAGACCTCTTGGTCGTCCCCGAGCAGGTTGAGTACTTTGTTCCTCATCAACATTCTGAGCAACTTTTCCTCGTCTATGAGAACCTCTTCCTCGTCCCCGAATAGCAGTAGAAGGCCCTGCTCTTCTCAAAGTCTCTAACTCTTCTCGCAACTTGGCATTTTCCACTTCTAAAAATGAGAATCCTTCATCAGTGACCGAGGAAGATTTCTTCAGTCTCCTCGGTGGAAGTTCAACAGTCTCAACCAAAGAAGAGCTTTTGGTTGGGACCACTTCCACAGGTGCATTTTTTTTGCTCGGAGCCACTAGGGGCTTCTCGGTAGCCTTCTGAGGAGCAACAGAAGGGGCAACATCTACTTTCTTTGTCCCCTTTGGGACTTCAGTCTTGTTTCTCTTCCCATCTCCAGTAGAAGTAGTCTCCTCAAAGAGAGTAGGAACTCTTCTTTTGCCCATTTTCTGACTAAGAGGAATGTGAGATTCTGGAGAAGAGTCCTCAGGAATTGACATTGGATCACTAGTGCTGACCACAGGACGAGCAGTAAAGGATGATGTATAGCTCCTGTACTGCAACAAATAGGGAGAAGACCTGATGTGCTCGTCTACAATTTTTTTATGCAGATTCCAGATAAGTTTCAAATGTTTAATATTTACTTCTGATTCTTTTGGAGTTTTTCTCTTACTGTCAACTGCAAACAAATACATAGTGAAATATCTGTCATACATTTTATCAAACATAACGAAATCATAATTTCAGAAATAACATAAGATGAAAATAACCTATCCTATTGCCATATAGAGCGCATCTGGGACCTTGATATACTTCATCTCCAACCAAAGGGGCATGTTGCCAATTTTTGATAACTACCCCATGTTCAAAATAATCCCTATTAGCATCAGGGAGGTTGACTATTAAGGCCCTATTCAAAAATCTAGTTTTTAAATAAAAAACATTGTCTAGAACAGCCCATCTATAACAATACATAATCTCAGGAATTCCTATACGGGTTCCGTGAGTTTGATTTAACCTATACACCCCATTAACTATTCTCCATGTGTTGGGGGCTATTTTTGCAGGGACAACATCAAAATAATGACAGAACTCTAAGCACAAGGGGTTTGGTGGAAAAAAAAAATCCACATTCAGCAATAAAGAGGCTGGGGAACCAATGTCCCTCAGCCAAATTAAAATAATTTGAAGGCTCAGAAAGATCCTCCAGAATTACCCAAGATGGAATAGAAAAATCAGAGCGGAATTTTTCAAGAGATTCAATAGCATAAACCATGGCGAATAAAAGAAATGAAGAGGAAGGAAGAAGATCTTACAGGAAAAAGGGAGATCTGTTGACAACGAACGAAGAAAAGGATGAACGCACAAGAGAGAGAAAGACTATGGAAAACTCGAAAGAAGAAATTGGAAAAGGTAGAAGACAATGAGATTGCCTATGAAGCTTAAATACTTTGCCTTGGGAAACGGCGAAAGAAATGATTACAAAAAGAAACTATTACGCTACCAGGACAAAAAGTGCACGAAGATCGAAGCGCTTATAAAAATTCAAAAAGGCGAATTTTGCAAATTTGGAAGACATTCGAACACGGAGAAAATGCTCCTAAAAACCAGGAAGGTCATTTAATATTGCCATATACCGAGAAAGAATGTTCCATACTCCTCAAATTTCGAAATATGAAACATTGGGGGCTTCTGTTGATACAAAAATTAATATGCTGATATAGTCGAATCAGAAGAAGACACGTGTCTATCTACATGGCACAATAGCAACGAGGAGGTTTATTTCCCCGACCAAGTCATACTCACTCCGAGCAGCAAGTGCACTCCGAGAAACTCCAACACTCCGAGGAACAGACTTATCCGAGGAACTCAGACCTCTCCGAGGAACTCTTGAATATCATGAAGCTCAGGCGGTCCGAGCAACTAAGGCGGTCCGAGCTGCATCTCGGCCATAGCATTGATTGCCAGATAATCAACAATTCAAGTACTCATTGAATGCTTATCATTGACGCACACGCTTAAAGGGCATTAAATGTATCACCCTTTCATATGTATATCATTTAGTGTATCACCCTTTCACATGACAGCCTAAGGGCTATAAATACATTGTATCACCCTCATTCAAAGGGATCGGATTCTCTTGATAGAATTACATATCGAGAACTCCAAAACACTTGGCAATAACAGAAACAGTGGACGTAGGCCATTCTTATAAGGCTGAACCACTTTAAAATTCTTTGTATCATTTATATTTATTTGTGATTAAATAATTAGAAGCAATCTAATTTTTTACATCAACAGACACCTTCTACCATAGAGTGCCTTATACGGAGACATTTGGATACTTGCTTGATAACTATTATTATATTCAAAGTCTACTAATTGTAAATGATCATCCCAATTCCCCTTCAAATTAAGTACACATGCCCTAAGCATATCCTCTAAGGTTTGAATGGTTCTCTCAGATTGTCCATTCGTTTAAGGATGAAAAGCGGTGGTGAAATTCAATTTTGTTCCCATGGCATCTTGTACGCTTTTCTAAAAGCGAGACACAAATCTAGGGTCATGGTAAAAAACAATTAAAATGGGATTTGATAAAGCCTAATAATTTCCCTTATGTACAACTTATCTAACTTTTCTAAAGAATAGATAATCTTAATGGCAAGAAAATGAGCAGATTTAATTCACATGTCGTTAATTACCCAAATAAAATCATTACTATTTGAACTCCTTGGTAAACTGTAAAAAAATCAAAAGTAATATGTTCCCACATCCACTCAGGGATAGGTAGAGGTTTTAATGATCCTGATTCTGATGTTGAACTTTTGCTTGTTGGAAAATTAAACACTGAGATACAAATTCTGATATCCCTCTCTTCATGTTATTCCACCAAAATACTTCTCAAATATCCCTATACATATTTGTATATTTGAGATAAAATGCGAATATAGAATAGTGACCTTCCTATAAAATTTTCCTCTTTAGTTGGGTGTCACAAGGAACACACTCTATTTACAAATCTCAATATACCATCTCTTATGAAAAATTTGTTTCTCTTTCCTTCCATAACTTCTTCTCGAATATTCTTCAGTTGTTCATTTGCAAGTGCAATTTTTATCCTTTCCATCAACATGGGTTGTACTTGTAAGTTTGTAATTATTTCCATCTTTATTATAAATACGAACATCTATTTCCATACTTGTTAAATCCTTCAATAGAGCCTCCTGTTTTGTAATAAGACATGCTAAATTTGGTGTAAACTTCCTACTTAAAGCATGAGCTACTACATTAACTTTTCCCGGGTGATAACAAAATTGAAAATATAAATCATAATCCTTCATCAATTCTGACCACCTCCTTTGTCTCATATTCAATTATTTCTGAGTAAATATACACTTCAAACTCTTATGTTATATATAAATATCATAAGTCTCACCATACAAATAGTGTCTCCAAATCTTAAGATAAAAAATTAAAGCTTCTAATTCTATGTCATGGGTTGGATAATTTTTCTCACATGGTTTTAATTGTCTTGAGGCATAAGCAACTACTTTTCCATTTTTCATTAAAACGCATCCTAAACCATTTTTAGAATCATCACTATATATCACCAATCCTTTCGTACATGAAGGAATAATCAAAATTAGGACAGTCACTAGTCGATTCTTAAGTTCTTAAAAACTATTCTCGGCTTCCTCGGACCATTCATATTTCATCTTCTTTTGTGTAAACCTAGATAGAGGTTTGGCAATATGTAATTCCCCTGTATTTTTATGCTTTCTTAATTTGGAGATTTATTAAATTTAATGTGAATTATTTATTTAATATAAATTCGGGAATTAATTATTTTATAATTATTAACGTGATGAGAGTTAGTAATTATGGGAAACATGTTGAATATTACTAATGAACAAAGTAATACATAATATTGGTTCTATTAAATGTCACGAGTGAATAGAATGACAATTTTGGAAATTTAAGTCGGGACGCGCCTGTGTCGTGTCGGGACTAAATATTGATTTATTAAAGTGAATAAATTATAAGTCGCTCGTATGGTCATTTTGAGTGAGCCAAAGTGTCCGAAAGGGTCGAGATAGTCAGAAAAGTATACCCGGAGGTTTAGTTTGGGTCTCGGGGCATTTTTAGGCCTATTTAGCACCCCGAGAGGGCATTTTGGACATTTTGCATTTTTGGGTAATTAAACCCACGAATTTTCAAGGGTTATATCAGATGTATAAGGTTGTCTTCTAGGTTTAACACAACCAAAGACAAGTGACGGCCATAGGAGAGGAAATGAGAGAGTTTACCAAGGTGTTCTAGGCCGAAAATTTATCCGGTTGCACCGCCACCACCACCAACGCGTAGATCGCGCGACGGGGAACGCAACCACAACAAATTCATCCACAAATCAGAACTCTGAAATTTCTAGGCAAGTGTTTATCTTGCTTATTTTCGTTAATGCATCACTCATGTTAGTTTAGGGTTGATTAGGATGAGTTTCATGGAAGAAAAATCATGTTGGAGATAGGAAATTGCATGTAGTAATGATATAAAAGGAAATCTGGAAATCCCCCTTCGTATGTAGAGGGTGAACCAAGGATTTATGATGTTTTAGAAGAAGAAATTCTGTAAAAAGATTGATTAGGACAAAGTTAAATAAATTTCTAGGGTTCATAAGGTTTATATAAGTTTTGCCCCTTTTAATCCATGGTTGTTGATGAAAATTCACATGCTTTATGTAGAAGATGTTTAATTTGGGTTTATAATGATTGTAGTACGAATTTTTGGGAGTTTGGGTATGAAAAATCTAGATTTGGTTGATGTTGGATGATAGAATCCGAAACTGTTAAACTGCAGAATTCGCCATACCTGTTTGATCGATCGATCGAACCAGGAGTGTCGATCGATCGACGCATCAATCGATCGAGCCCCTTCCATCGATCGATCGACCCCTTCTGGCAGACTCATATTTCCCCTTTTTAAATAGTTAAAATCAAATTAAATGAGTAAAAATATTTGGACATCCTTATTAAAATATTTTGGGAGATAAGGAAGACCAGTAGGACTTATTAATAATTATGAGACCTTTAATGTAAGACGAGATTTGCATTTTTGGGGTGTTTACAAATAAGGGACGATAGAATTACGTATTAAAGGGAGAGACGTGTAAGATAGTTACGATGGAAAATAGATGAGTACGTACTGAATTCTACACTTGGGAGGATAGAGTCCATAAGTGTTACATGATAAGTTGGATTAATACCTCAATTAAAGTAAGAGACGAATCGTTATACGTGATAAGTAAAGATTGAGAAATCAGGATAAATATTATTTTATGGGTGATGAAAGGTACCTAAAGAGATATGGTAATAGTAGTATATTTATATGACTGTGTTTATGCGTATACTATATACGTGTGAAAATCAATCCCGCACTACTTGCTATCCCTGAGGTTACCATGCTGGGACAGTCTTATCTCGATGTGACTTTATGGGGGACATTGACTCGTACCCTAGAAGGTAGATATCCTTGGTACAGAATATTTGATCGATGGTCAGACGGTCCTAAGAGACGTGAGGGTATGTGCTATCCTTTTAAAGACTTGGAATCTATGCTTCGCCTCAATTTTGTTTGTGTATGTGTTAATACAGTTCGAGACTAATTCCGAACTTGTATTTCCCTTAGTACGAGTGAGACGGGGATTGGATAGCAGAGTATGCCCGCACCATAATTTTTATGTGGGGTGCTGTTAGAATATATATATATTATACTAGTATTTAATATATATATTTAATTCTGAAATTTGGAACTTCCTACTGTGTTTATGGTAAGTAAGATATGAATAATGATTTCAATTTGGAAATACTTGTTTTGGAAAGTATAATATGATACTGGGAAACTTTATTAGCGAATAAAGTTAAAATGAGAGTTTTGTTATTAAATGGAATTTACTCCTTAAACAGTTGAATCGTCAGTTTAAATCTTACGAGCAAACTAAGATAAGATAAGTTAAACCGTTGGGAGGGTTAGTGCGTTAAGTGTGAACATTAGAAGAGAGGTGAGAATTCCTCAAGGGAGTGCCGCACTAATATGTTGTTGCATTAGCGAGTAAACATTTTAAATACTTGCTAAACAAATTTTAAATCATTTTTACAATCGGGCTCTGACCCGTTTCCATTTTCTTTTCTCTCTTGTATATATATGTATATATTACAGGTGCCTAACCACAGGGGCGTCTTGCATAGGATCCTTTGGAAGGAACGCGCTGCAGCTTAGGTGGGAGTTGCAGGCCTCTTGCTTAGACGACTTCATTTATTTGATTCCACTCCTAGCATATTTATTCAATTGGGCCCGTGTCGCCCGTTTCCATTATCCAGTTATTTTATTGGACATTGTGGTTAATTTATTTCTAGTATTGTCACTTTGGGATTTATTACTGTCTGGATGTTTTACTTTAATTTTTAAATGTTGGGATTTGGTGTTGAATGTTTAAATTATTTGGATTGTATGTTCCAGGATAATTGTGGTGTGATTCTTTAATATTGAATTATGTAAAGTTTTAGATCATTGGTTATAAATGAATTTGGAAGGTAATGTCTAAAATGGTTTTGACACTTGGCTTAATTAATTAGGGTGTTTAAATTGGAAAAGTTATTTTTACGACAGTGATGCTAAGAATGAACCAACTGTTCACCTTGATTTTAATTTAATAAAGGAGTGATCGCCCGGTATTTAATTAGGCGAGGTGTCACAGGTGGTATTAGAGCATCAGGTTCTAGTGTCCTTAGGATCTGTACGACTTATTTCGCTTTCATCTTAGCGTTTTTTGTTATAGAGCCCTATGTTAGGATTGTTGTACTCTTACTTTTACGATTATGTCTTCATCTATTTAAGATTTGATAATAACTGTAGACTAATAAAATTCTTCATGTTTCAGATGCCTCCGAGACGTGCACCAAAGGATAGGTGTGCCCAAGCCGAGCAGCCAGCAGCTCCGGATCAGGGTACGACGAATGCTAATGAGGTAGCCATTATTGTTGCTCAGGTGGTGAATGCCGCGCTAGTGATGGTACAGCAGGCCCCACCCCAGATTCAGGAAGTGGCGCCAGTACCTGCACAGCTTCCATCAGCATGGGAGCGGGTTAGGTATGCCTTTCAGAAGGCGCATCCCCCTGAGTTCTCGGGTAGTTCAGATATCATCATCGTCAGCTAATGGAAGAAAGATATCCAGCGGCATCTTCGTATGTATGAGTGCACAGACGTGCAGAAATAGTTGTTGGCTTCCTTGAAGTTAGTGGGTGCCGCTTTGCAGTGGTGGGAATCCACCACCACCTTGGAGGAAAGGGATACTATCCCGATTAAGTTATTTTGGGAGCGGTTTAACCGCAAACACTTTCCACCCGCCGTGTAGACTGAGATGAGGCAGAAATTACTGAACTTGAAGCAGGAGAATTCTACTGTTGTCGAGTATGAAAAGGAGTTCGCAAGACTTCTCACCATAGTGCTAGATGAGGCACCTACTGAGGGTAAGAAAATACTTTTGTTTGTGGACGGGTTAGCTTGGAGGATCCGTCAACACCTTATAGGGAATCTGTCTCTGAGTACTTTCACAGATGTACTCAATGCTGCTTTACTACATTGCCAGGATCACTGCTTCCATCTGCAAGGAAGCAAGCGACCAGGAGAGTCCGGCCAGCAGGGCAGGACAAGGGGTAGTGGCGCTAGTGGAGCACCGACATCCCAGGAGCAGACTCGTTAGCATGAGCAGAGTTCCCACCAGGGGACCCTGCCAAGCGCTTACGATCAGGTGATTCCAGGCAGGGATTTGGGGGTTATAGGAAGGGTCAGCAGGGCCAGCCTAATCAGCAGGGCCAGCAAGGCTAACACCGTCAGCAGCAGGGCCAACAGGGCCAACAACATTTTCATCAAGGCCAACAGGGCTAGTGGCGGGGTGGTAACGGCCAACAGGGTCGTGGTCAGCAGGGTCAGAGGGGAGGTAATTTCAAAGGCCGATGTTTCGGGTGCGGAAAAAATGGCCATAGGCGCCAGGATTGTCCAGAGGGAGAGAGGGCCCCACAGCAGCAGGGTGCCCATAATGAGCCACAAAGGCCACTTTTTCCAGCCGCCCTCCCAGCACCAGCTCAGGTACCAGCCCTACCAGCCATTCCAGCAGCTCCAGTATAGCAGGGGCTGTTACAGTACGGACGTATCTATAACGTCCACCAGGCAGCAGCTCCACAGGCACCACCCACGATTGAGGGTATGTTTCCTATCCATGGTACTATGGGTTGGGTTTTATTTGATACTGGGGTGATGCACTATTTTATAGCTACCCATTTTGCGAAGTCCTTAGGGTTATTAGCCACAGCAGAGAACACTGTGACATGTGTAGACTCACCAATTGGAAATGGTTCGCTTATTTTCTTTATATGCTGGGGTGTGGGGGGTAGAGATTGGTAGCTTGGTATTACCTGCAGACATGTTAGTCTTAGATATACATGAGCACGATGTCATTATCGGTATGGATTGGGTCACAACTTACAGAGCCATGATAGATGGTTCGGTGGGAGTATTGTTTTTGCCATTCCAGGGCAAGAGATGTTTGTAGTGGCGATGCCTCGCCCAGAGGGAGGCTCGACCGCTCATTTATATTACATAGAGGAGGATACCTCTAAGGAGGTTGTGATTCCCTTAGACTCGATCCCAGTTGTTTGTGAGTATTCCGATGTATTTCAGGAGATACCAGGCCTACCCCCCAATCGTGAGATAGACTTTGTCATAGATTTATTACCGAATACTCGAAGTATAGCACGTACTCCATACCGTATGGCTCCGGAAGAGATGCGAGAGTTACGAGACCAGATAGAGAAGCTATTAGGTCAGGGCTTCATTTGAAGGAGTAACTCACCTTGGGGCGCTCCAGTTTTGTTTGTGAAGAAAAGAGATGGTTCACTGAGGCTATGTGTGGACTACCGGGAGTTGAACAAGGTCACGATACGGAACAAGTATTCGTTACCTCGAATCGATGATCCGTTCGACCATCTGAGGGGAGCAACTTTCTTTTCGAAGATAGACCTGAGGTCGGGGTACCATCAGCTACGTATTAGGGAGCAGGATATTTCAAAGACTGCTTTCTTGACGAGATATGGGTCCTATGAGTTCAGGGTGATGCCATTCGGACTCACAAATGCTCCAGCCGTATTCATGGACTAGATGAACCGAGTGTTTAGAGAGTTATTGGATCAGTTCATCATTGTTCTCATAGATGACATTCTGATATATTCACACTCCGAGGAGGAGCATGCCGATCACTTGAGGCAAGTTCTTCAGACTCTATGAGAGCATCAGCTGTATGCTAAGTACGAGAAGTGCAGGTTCTGGTTACGTGAAGTGCAGTTCTTGGGACATGTTATTTCTGAATAGGGGATAACAGTTGACCCGAGTAAAGTGTCAGTGGTGAGGGAGTGGGAATAGCCCACGACATTGACGGAAGTGCGTAGTTTCTTGGGGTTAACTGGATACTACAAGACATTCATTTGGGGATTCTCCAAAATAGCGGGTCCATTGACGAACCTGACTCGCAAAGGGGTACCATATATTTGGGATGATGCTTGTCAATTGGCTTTCGACGAGCTGAAAGACAAGCTTACTTCAGCACCAGTCCTTACTTTACCTAAGCCAGGTGTGGAGTACTTGGTTTACACCGATGCCTCTTTACGGGGACTTGGGGGAGTACTTCAGCAGGAGGAGAAGGCTATACCTTTTGCCTCCCGCAAGCTTAAGCCGCATGAGAAGAATTACCCCACCCATGACCTGGAGTTAGCAGCGGTCGTTTTTGCATTGAGAATTTGGAGGCACTATTTATTGGGAGAGAAATTCCCTTATTCACAGACCACAAGTCACTGCAGTACCTGTTCACTCAGCGAGAGCTGAATATGCATCAGCGTAGGTGGTTAGAGTTTGTGAAAGACTATCAGTTCGACATACAGTACCATCCGGGGAAGGGCAACGTAGTTGCTGATGCGTTGAGCTGTAGATCGGTAGACGATGTAGTAGACATCTGGAAAGTAAAGTGAAAAGAGTTGGGTCACCAGGACGCAGTAGCACGTTCTTTCGTATCTGTTATGATAGTGACACCCGATATTGTTACGAGGGTGATATAAGCATAGACGGCAGACCCGTTTTTCCAGGAGCAGATTATACGACTTGTAGCCGAGGGTGCTGAGTCCTATTCTGTTAGTTCTGATGGGGGTTTAACATTTAATGGGAGATTGGTGGCCCCAGAAGGAGCAGAATTACGTCATGCAGTGATTACCCAGTCTCACGGGTCCCGATTTGCGGTACATCCTGGAGGAGATAAGATGTACCAGGATATGATGTGGTAATACTGGTGGAGCGGGATGAAAAAGGATATTGCTGAGTTCGTGTCTAAGTGTTCTACCTGCCAGCTGGTAAAGGTGGAGCATCAGAGACCGTCAGGGTTGCTTCAGCCATTGAAAATACCCGTGTGGAAGTGGGAGAGTATTTCCATGGAATTTATTACAGGGTTGCCTACATCACAGCGGGGCCACGACTCTATCTGGTTGATTATAGACTGTTTGACCAAGGTGGCTCATTTTCTGTCGGTACGGACAAACTATACCATGGGTCAGTATGCTCAGTTATTCATTGCTGAGATTGTCAGATTACATGGGGTGCCCCTAAATATTGTGTCAGATAGAGACAAGATTTTCGTGTCGCATTTCTGGGAGAGCTTTCAGGAGGCTATGTGTACAGAGTTGAGGTTGAGTTCAACTTATCACCCACAGATAGATGGGCAAACAGAGCGTACTAATCAGATGCTGGAGGATATGCTACGCATGTGTGCCCTTGATTTTGGAGGAGGTTGGGAGCCACATCTTCCACTGGTAGAGTTCGCTTATAATAACTCTTATCAGTTCACGATTGGCATGGCTCCATTCGAGGCTTTGTATGGCAGACCTTATCGTTCCCCAACTTGTTGGCTAGAGGTGGGGGATAACAAGTTGCTAGGGCCATAGGTGATTCAGGAAACCTCCGCGAGGACTGAGATGATTAGGAGTCTCATTCGGGTAGCCCAGGACATGCACAAGATCTACGCTGATGCAAAATGGATCTTTCGAGAGTTTAATGTGGGGGACCAAGTATTAATGTGAGCATCTCCTATGAAAGGAGTGATGAGGTTTAGGAAGAAAGGGAAATTGGCCCCGAGGTACGTGGGACCATTTCCCATTATCGAGAGGATTGGGCCGGTGGCATACAGATTGGGTCTGCCAGAGCATTTTCATCGCATCCATGATGTATTCCACATCTCGTTGTTGAGACGATACCTTCGGGATGATATGGCCCATACTCACATCACGATAGATGAGATAGACTTACAGCCTGACAGCTCTTACGAGGAGAGACCAGTGGCTATCCTAGACCATAGCGAGAAGAGATTGAGGTCGAAGGTAGTTCTACTTGTACGGGTCTAGTAGGAGCATCATAATGTGGAGGAATCCACCTGGGAGCGCGAGGTAGATATGCGCGAGAGATACGCAGATTTATTCTTACCAGGTATGCCTTATTTTTTAAATTTCGGGACGAAATTATGTTATTAGGGGGAAAGTATGTAATACCCTGTATTTTTATGCTTTCTTAATTTGGGGATTTATTAAATTTAATGTGAATTATTTATTCAATATAAATCCGGGAATTAATTATTTTATAATTATTAACGTGATGAGAGTTAGTAATTATGGGAAACTTGTTGAATATTACTAATGAGCAAATTAATACATAATATTGGTTCTATTAAATGTCACGAGTGAATAGAATGACAATTTTGGCAATTTAAGTCGGGACGCGCCTGTGTCGTGTCGGGACTAAATATTGATTTATAAAAGTGAATAAATTATAAGTCACTCGTATGGTCGTTTTGAGTGCTCCAAAGTGTCCGGAAGGGTCGAGATAGTCAGAAAAGTATACCCGGGGGTTTAGTTTGGGTCTCGGAGCGTTTTTAGGGTTAAAAAAGTATACCCGAGGGCATTTTGGACATTTTGCATTTTTGGGTAATTAAACCCACGAATTTTCAAGGGTCATATCAGATGTCTAAGGTTGTCTTCTAGGGTTAACACAACCAAAGATAAGTGACGGCCATAGGAGAGGAAAGGAGAGAGTTTACCCAGGTGTTCTAGGCCAAAAATTTATCCGGTTGCACCGCCACCACCACTAACGGGTAGATCGTGCGACAAGGAACGCAACCACACCAAATTCGTCCATAAATCAGAACTCTAAAATTTCCAGGCAAGTTTTAATCTTTCTTATTTTCGTTAATGCATCACTCATGTTAGTTTAGGGTTGATTAGGATGAGTTTCATGGAAGAAAAATCATTTTGGAGATAGGAAATTGCATGTAGTAATGATATAAATGGAAATCTGGAAAGCCCCCTTCATATCTAGAGGTTGAACCATGGATTTATGATGTTTTAGAAGAAGAAATTCTGGAAAAAGATTGATTAGAACAAAGTTATATAAATTTCTAGGGTTCATAAGGTTTATATAAGTTTTGCCCCTTTTAATCCATGGTTATTGATGAAAATTCACATGCTTTACATAGAAGATGTTTAATTTGGGTTTAGATTGATTATAGTACGAATTTTTAGGAGTTTGGGTATGAAAAATCTGGATTTGGTTGATGTTGGATGATAGAACCCGAAACTGTTAAACTGCAGAATTCGCCATACCTGTTTGATCGATCGATCGAACCAGGAGTGTCGATCGATCGACGCATCGATTGATCAAGCCCCTGCCATCGATCGATCGACCCCTTCTGGCAGAATCATATTTCCCCTTTTTAAATAGTTAATTCAAATTAAATGAGTAAAAATATTTGGACATCCTTATTAAAATATTTTGGGAGATAAAGAAGACCAGTAGGACTTATTAATAATTATGAGACCTTTAATGTAAGACGAGATTTGCATTTTTGGGATGTTTACATATAAGGGACGAAAGAATTACGTATTAAAGGGAGAGACGCGTAAGATAGTTACGATTGAAAATAGATGAGTACCTACTGAATTCTACACTTGGGAGGATAGAGTCCATGAGTGTTACATGGTATGTTGGATTAATCCCTCAATTAAAGTAAGAGACGAACCGTTATACATGATAAGTAAAGATTGAGAAATCAGGATAAATATTATATTATGGGTGATGAAAGGTACCTAAAGAGATATGGTAATAGTAGTATTTTTATATGACTATGTTTATGCATATACTATATACGTGTGAAAATCATGCCCGTGCTACTTGTTATCCTTGAGGTTACCGCGCTAGGACAGTCTTATCTCGATGTGCCTTTATGGGGGATATTGACTCAAACCCTAGAAGATAGATATCCTTGGTACATGCTATCTGATCGATGGTCAGACGGTCCCAAGAGACGTGAGGGTATGTGCTATCCTCTTAGAGACTTGGAATCTAAGCTGTGCCTCAATTTTGTTTGTGTATGTGTTAATACAGTTCGAGAGTGATTCCGAACTTGTATTTCCCTTAGTACGAGTGAGACGGGGATTTGATAGCAGAGTATGCCCGCACCATAATTTTTATGTGGGGTGCTATTAGAATATATATATATATATATATATATATATATATATATTATACTAGTATTTAATATATATATTTAATTCTGAAATTTGGAACTTCCTACTATGTTTATGGTAAGTAAGATATGAATAATGATTTCAATTTGGAAATACTTGTTTTGGAAAGTATAATATGATACTGGGAAACTTTATTAGTGAATAAAGTTAAAATTGGAGTTTTGTTATTAAATGGAATTTACTCCTTAAACAGTTGAATCGCCAGTTTAAATCTTACAAGCAAACTAAGATAAGATAAATTAAACCGTTGGGAGGGTTAGTGCGTTAGGTGTGCACATTAGAAGAGATGTGAGAATTCCTCAAGGGAGTGCCGCACTAATATGTTGTTGCATTGGCCAGTAAACATTTTAAATACTTGCTAAAGAAATTTTAAATCATTTTTACAATTGGGCTCTGACCTGTTTCCATTTTCTTTTCTCTCTTGTATATATATGTATATATTACAGGTGCCCAGCCACATGGGCGTCTTGCATAGGATCCTTTGGAAGGAACGCGCTGCAGCTTAGGTGGGAGTTGCAGGCCTCTTGCTTAGACGACTTCATTTATTTGATTCCACTCCTAGCATATTTATTCAATTGGGCATGTGTCCCCCGTTTCCATTATCCCGTTGTTTTATTGGACATTGTGGTTCATTTATTTCTAGTATTATCACTTTGGGATTTATTACTGTCTGGATGTTTTACTTTAAGTTTTAAATGTTGGGATTTAGTGTTGAATGTTAAAATTATTTGGATTATATGTTCCAGGATAATTGTGGTGTGATTCTTTAATATTGAATTATGTAAAGTTTTAAATCATTAGTTATAAATAGAATTTGGAAAGTAATGTCTAAAATGGTTTTGGCACTTAGCTTAATTAATTAGGGTGTTTAAATTGGAAAAGTTATTTTTTACGACAGTGATGCTAAGAATGAACCAACTGTTCACCTTGATTTTAATTTAATAAAGGAGTGATCGTCCGGTATTTAATTAGGCGGGGTGTCACACAATACTAGAAAATCCTTCAACAAATCTTCGGTAATAACTTGCTAATCTAAGGAAACTACGAATCTCACTTACATTAGTTGGTCTTGGCCAATCTAGTATAACCTCAATCTTTTGAGGCTCAACCTATACTCCCTCCTTAGATATGACATGCCAAACTCACATTTCATTAATTTCTCTGTCCTTAGGATTTGTAATATTGTCTCTAAATGCTTATCATGTTCTTCAATACTCTTGGAATAAATAAGAATGTCATCCATGAAAACAATAACACATTGATCCAAATATTTCCAAAACACTTTACTCATCATATCCATAAAAGTAGTCGGTGCATTAGTTAGTCCAAATGGCATGACAAGAAATTCATAGTGACCATATTTAGTACAAAAAGCTGATTTTGAAATATCACCTTCCTTACTCTTCAATTGATGATAGCCTGACCTAAGGTCAATCTTAGAGAATACTTGTGCACCTTCTAATTGATTAAATAAGCCATATATATACGAGTTAAGGGGTAATAATTATTAATGGTTATTGCGACACCCCCACCTAATCAAATTTTAGGTGATCAGTCATATATAAAATTAAACAGGAATCTCATCTTGTTCTTTCTTAGCATCACTGTCAAAACTTTTTAAAACATTACTAACCACCTATTATTCATAAAGATGGTGTCAAATTTTATCTTTTAATTAACCCACCATACATGCAAAAATATAAATTAAGCCATTCACACCAATATGAAACTGAAACAAATTGAATACTTAATAAAAGACTGGTTGAATAAACCCTCGGCTGAAATGCCAATCGAAAAACATATCCAACAATGAATAAAATAATCTAAAAACTAAATATGAAAGTAACTGTGCAACAATCCCTATAGAAATCATAACTGAGAATAAATTCCTACACTAGGAACAAATGAATTAAGCTTCTAATACAAACTCCTTCCAGCATCCACATGTATCATAGGTGCATGTTCCTCGAATATATATCAAGTCTGGCGTCCCTGTGGCTGGACACCTAAAAGGTTTTGAAAATATTTTTATAGCAAAAGTTATAACTCAAAACATTTTGAATATATTTTGCAAGTAATTTATCGCAATTTGAAATCGGCTATTGATTACACATGTTATGCTTGCGAGCACTCTCTTGAGCATCCTCACCTCTCATCTATAGTGCATGCCTAGAGTTCTATACTTAGCCCACCTAGCTGTACTACCCAAGCTAACTAGACATAAGTAGTTAACTGAACTTATTTAAACTTCTAATTTCCTCGTACCTCCCATACAGTACATTCCCTTTTTTTTTTTACATTTATTGTATGTTAATTCATTCTCATGTAACATTTGGCATATGTTATTTTTCATATTTATAGTTAAGTCTCAATACTTAATTTATAAAACAATTATCACTATTATCTCTCAATCTTCATAATTAAGCCTCGCCACTTAATTTACTTTAGATATTCCCGATCTATCATTAGTTTGTTAATTAAGTCTCTCTACTTAATTCACCTTATTAGATATCTACAATCTAATACCTACTATTTCACATAAGTAGGGTTAATTAACTTTATAGTCTACTATCTCACATAAGTAGCTTATCCATACGGTACATATATATTTCACATACAATACATACATACTAACAGTGCATGCGTCACTGAAATATATCCGTGTAAAACACTAAGGTCTATTATAACGTGATTTTATCACCAAATCATAATAAATCCTTATCAAGATTGAATTAAAACATTTAATCATCAAGAACCCTAGGTTTTAAGATGCTCCATTAAAACTCCTGTAAAACCCAGACAAAATTTGTAATTATCAACATATAATCTCAGATATCTTATCCTCTATAGACATTCAATTTATTTACATGAAATTCCTACTAAAACATGTATTATAATAATTCTTTTCTTCTCAAAATGAGAATTTCATCAATCAATGAGTAAACCCTCATAGCATGGGCATTATAACTTCAAAGAAATTGTAATAAACAGTTGCCTTTTGGTTTGTAGTGTCTCATCTCCTTTGGTTAGATGAACACTTGATGAAGAACACACGAACCCTCCTTAATTTGGCTTTCAATTTCTCCCCAATGGCTCCCTCTCTTCTTCTCTCAAGTTTGTAGGTTTAGAATTGTATTTTCTATCATTAAACACACATAGACTTAGGTTAATTATACCTAATCCCGTTTTAAGGCTTATGGGCCAAGCCCAAATGACCTAAACACCCACGTGTGGGCCCGATTATGCCTAAAAGTTCCCAAAAACCCGATTACTACCCCCCGGGTACTCTTTTTCCACTATCTCGACCTATCCCGAGTCAACCATGTACTCAGGATTGCCATTCGAAATACTTTATAACATCCTCTAATTTTTTACTTAAAAAATGCAACACAACAATAATATGAATAATTAAATCTAACTTCGTCAGATTTAAATAATCCATCGAATTCAAATAAACTCTCTAAATTATAAATTTAAAATTCTCCAATTTAAATATCTTTTATTTATCCCAAAGATAATTAAATTCTAAATCCTCAAAATTATGGGTTGATGAGGCGTAAACTTTATATTTAAAACACGTCGTTGGGTGTTTATGCCCTATACAAAATAAATACCACAACTTGGTACACTAAATGGAAGTGTAGAGGCAAGTAGGGATCGAATCCACAGGTAGTGTAGGATAGATTGTAAGATATTTATTACTTCAAGAATAAAAATGGAAAAAGGTGATAAGGGGTTATGGTGGAAAAAGGAAAAAAAAGTTACACTATGCAAAAGTAAAGAGAGGATCGAGATCGCATTCGCACCACATGGGTCGAACTACTAATAATTAGAATTCAAGCTCGAAAGCTATTTAACCGAGCATTTTAATTAAGAATAAACATCACGCAAACAGGAATTTAACAAAAAGTTTCTTGATAAAACATTTAATAAAAAATGGTCACATGCGGATTAAATTCGGATTGTCGCTTTAAATACTAACTTTGCGTGACAAAGAAAGTTAAACGCCTAACAATCCTCTTTTGATACGCGAGGTTTAAATTAAACGCAGTTTTATCCCAAAACAAACTTTCGGATCTTGAGGCCAATTAATGGTGGAACACAACCCCCACTCTATTTATCTAAGGGCACGACATAAATAAAACTAATTTAACACTAAGAAATAAATAAATAAATGAAATACAAGTTAATCTAGGCAACGAAATCAAATGAAAACAATGTAATTAAAGAATAAACAACAAATATATTTAGAAAGAAGATAAATAGTACAAAAAAAAAACTTACAAAGTAGGCAAAACCCAAAGGAAATGGGAGTGGGGCCAAAGCTACCTTACAAACCCTAAAACTATTGCATAATGGTAGATATTTACAAAAGAAAACAAATGTACCTTATATACTAAGTTACAAAAAATAATGAAATTAAAAAAAGGAAAAGGAAAATTGAAAAAGAAATAGCAGCAAAGTCGGCCAAAATAGGGGATCGATTGATCACAATTGTCTATCGATCGGTTAAACAGGTATGAGCCCAATGCCTTGTACCAAATCGATTCGACAAGGACCAAATCGATTCGTCAATAAAATTCCAACTTCCTATATTCAGTTCTCACATACAATAACACAAAACCTCTATGTATCTTCCATTTTCACACAACAGCACAAAAACCCCAATTGGGTATAACGCGAGACCCACCATGGAAAAATGGCCAAATGCCAATCTCGTGTATACCTGAGACCTACTGCATGTTGGATTGGAGATGCAAAATAGGAAAAATCCAAAGACCCACTTCCAGCCTCCACAACCTCCATTAATGGACAAAATCATGAAACCCAAGATCCATAAAATGTGTAACCGAAACCCATTTGTATGTGGTAAAAAATCATGCTCCAATTTCGGACAAAAGTCTCCAATTTTGAACGAAACCAAAACCCGAGCCAAACCCGAGCACAAAGACAAAACACCATTTGCATTTGAAGTTTGGAAGGGGCATGTACGATATTAAACAAATTGTTAAAATATTAAATTAAATAACTTATAATTCTCCAAATAAAGATCCATGTTTTCTTCGTTTGGAATCTGATTCGAGCATCGTTCACGGCCACGTGAAGCTTGGCCCGACACCTACAACTTCTATGAATACTTTGAGAAAAAAATCCCGAAGTGTGAAATTATGAAATTACCCTGAACGTGCAAACTTTTATGAAACTTTACTGAAACGTGACGAAACTTCACACTAAGCATCATAACACCTAAAAACACTCAATAATACCTCAAATAACATTTTAGCACATAAAACAGATTTTGTCTAATTAACGAGCATTGTTATAGCAATTACGGTACTCGAGGGGGCTAAAAATGCATAAGTTAACATGTAATAAATGCAATGTTCGTGACGTATTAGGGGTGTTACTGTTACCTTATTTAGTTCATGATAATTTATACATAGCCTCTCATCCTTCTTTTTAACAAATAACACTGGAGCACCCCAAGGTGATATACTTGGTCTGATAAAATCTTTGTCTAAAAGATCTTCTAATTGAACCTTTAACTCTCTTCATTATAAAGGTTCCTTACGGTATGGTGTTTTTGATATTGATATAGTTCTAGTAATAAGGTCAATGGTAAATTATATTTCTCTATTGGGGGGTAGACCGGGTAAATCATCTGGAAAAACATCCATAAATTTCTTCGAAATAGGAATATTTTCTGTAGAGGGGGATTGAAGGTAATCCTGAGATCATGGATAATCCCCCCCGTTAGCAACACTGTTCGGGATTAAGAAGTTGAGGCAGCTTAGCATGTCAACTCTCCATGGCAACTTGTATTTTATCTTATTGTGTTAGTCATATTTTATCTTTGTTTATATTGACTATAAGCTATAACGGTTGTAATGATGTAATGAGAATAATAATTAGTTTTAGTGTGAGGTTAAACGGTACTCGCGAGAGATCAGTCTTGGCAGGGCCTGGGAGAGCTTTCATGCTCTATCGAATGACCTCATTGTGGGAACTTTAGAGGGACTTGCTTTGGAGGATTGAGAAGTGAGGCACCATTGGGACTCGTCTGACCATCTTAGATACACCTGGTAAAACACCGAAGAATCCTGATCGTGGAACCTTGGGCGAAGAAGCTTGGAGTTTCATCGGGCGTTGAGTTGTGAACCAAACAACCCTCTACTTAATGTCACATCTACTGTAGGGGATGTCACTAGCTAGCAAAACAATGTCAAACATGCACTTGAGTAAATCACCGTGGTATTTGGGGCTGTCAGGAAGTTGGTGAGCCACCTCTGCGATAATAACCCCCTGACATACAGTGGTTAGGAAAACGGCATGTCTTGGCATTTAATGTTTATGACATGGAGACAACTAGTGCATCAGGTATTTATTGTTTGTGACATAAAGTATGAGGGAGGTCTTTCACAGGCATTGATGACTGAGTTGCCTTGGGGGTGGTGTGGGAGGCTATTTAAGGACCCCAACCACCTTTGAGGAGAGGATGATCTTTTTAGAGTTTAGAAGTTATTACTAGAGATAATATACCTCAGAGAGAGTTATTACAATCCAGAGAGATTTTACTCACCCACCATTGTAATTTATTACGAAGCTTTTAATATTTGATAGAGATTGTTGAGGGTGGTTGGTGTGTTTGGCTACCTGCCAAGGTATATCTAGGGTGCTTACTTCTCTCTCCCTTTAGGGAAGTTACTTCTAAGTTCGTTACTACCTTCTGAGTTATACAAGAGAGATTTGGGAGTTTAAACTGAGTTCATCTTCATTGAGTTTTTGTGTGCATGTCCTACAATTAATCCAAGGTTTTGGCTAATTAATTTATCATTACCGTACTCAAAAGGGGATACACCTCCATCTTATCTAAACTACCCTCTTACATTTTTTAAGCTAGGTTTTATTATCTGTACTCATAACATCTATAAGAAATCCTTGACATCCCTTCTTATGAAAACAATAGGATTGTATTGCTAAAATAATACACATCGAAGATATGATGACAGTTCCTTCAAAACTAAATTTTGGTTGGTGAGGAATTTGGAAAGTAACACTCTTCTCAAAACAACCTACCTTAGCAAGATATGATGTTAGCCTATCAATCACCAAAATGACTTCAAAAGTCTTTTATCTAATGTTCTTTCTATCCACATCTGAAATAAGCTCCTGAATCCTTGTAACAAGGTCGTCATCCATGCATCTTTCCACATTGCTCACATATCTTGTTATTATACTATTTGTTATCACTAGCTCCCCCAACATTGTATGTATTCCTAAAAAAATTATATTATTCAGGTTCTTCCCTATTTATTCCCAAAACTTCCCCTTACCATATCTATTTGATTTCACTCCTCTCCATCCCCCTTAGCTATCATAGCCCTATCCATGATGTCAATATATGATGTCAATTTCATGATGGAAATTTGACTATGAATATTTAACCTAAACCCGCGTTCAAACTTCTTGGATTTTAAAACATTAGTTACCAAAACATGATGTGAAAAATGAGATAACTTAGTAAAATTTGCCTCATATTGACTAACCATCATATTCCCTTACACTGGACTCATCAAGTTAACTGCCATTTCATCTTTCACCGTTTCTGAAAAATATTTCTCATAAAAGATCACTAAGAAGTCATTCCAACATATTTAAGTATTCCTTTCCTAGTGTATTCTCTTAGTCATTCTCCACCAACGTTTGGCTTCTCCTTCTAACATAAATGTAGCAAATGAAACCCTTTGTTCATCGATACACTTAAGAACATTGAGTATCTTTTCCATCTGCATCACCCGACTTTCTGCTTCAGTGGGGTTAGGATCACCTTTAAAGTATGGAGGGTTCAACTTCTTAAATTATTCAACAGTACATTTACTTAGTTCAGGATTCCTTGGTACTCCATTATTCACCTGATGCTCCATAATCTTTACTAGACTCTCAATCTCCTTATATGCACCTTTTAGTCCTTCCATACTCATATCACTAGTTACTAGAGTTGATCTTCTCTTGGTCCTTTTCTACAACCATGGAAAAATGTAAGATGTATTATACTATCTTAAGATTCAAAATTAGAAGAAAAATTACAAATAAAATAACACACTGAAGGTTATCACATAAGTCAGATACTTAATACTATCCTAAGAATGGAAACTTAAAATCTATAACTTTCGAACCTATGTTAAGTAGTCTATGGGTTCATAACTTATGCTCCGATACAACCTCTATCACTACCCCGACCCAATAGTAGTAGGTAACGAGTGTCTTAACATGCCACCAAGGCAATAGATATTCCATCTTAAAATTTTCTCTTAAACTATATGCAGAAAAAATAAAATCACATGGTTACGAATCATAAAATACTGAAAGTGAAGGAATTATATCATCAGAGCTTTCTAAAGGAAAATTTATCTCTATTTATGTAAAAAGTAACAATATGTTACAACCTGAAATTTAGTAGAATTCAAAAGTGATTTTTAGAGAGTCAACATGCTCTAAAAATAAACTTGAAGCCAAAACATTTATAAAAATAACCTAACTCCAAAACCTAAGCTTTCAACAAGTCCTCATACGTTCATTCTACAAATTTACTTATAACCTTAAATGTTTAATCATACCACATCAACTGAGAGGCGAATGAGATTCAATCTCTAGACATTCCAGGTTTTTTCACAAAATTTATACCCTTTCAATTTAGAACAAAAGGCATACACATTTATAGATAGGAATTTCTAGTAATATATATAAAGTAAATGACACTATATATATTCTAAATAAATATTTCAGAGCAAAATAAATAAAACAATTGAGTATATGTCAATTATTAAATTTTAGTTTCCATGTATGCTCTAATACCCAGACAAATAGTGTTACTAGATGTTTCCATCCGGTAGTATCACATACTAAAATTATGATCTCTAGAAAAATTCCTTTTTTAGGTCACACCAGTGATAAACCATCTAGGAAGGTACCACCAAAATATTTCCACCAGGTAGTTAAGGCCAACATACTAGAAGTGTTTCCATGGGCCAAATCAAATATTTCAGAATTCCAATCAGATGTTTATATGGAAATATATAAACATATAACAAACGATGGAATCATCTGCACCAAATGCATTTTCAGAATAAAAGCATTTCAAAAAATATATATAGTTTTCATGATCAAATGTGAAAGAAATGACATAGAGTACTCACCTGAAATTGATGTTTGAATATACCAAATTGAAGTCTTGGATCACAGGTTAATCTAACAAATACAATAAAGGTTTAAGTACACGTCGAAGCAAAGTCCAATTCTAAATATTGTGTGTTAATTCGTAATTAAATTGTTGTAAAAACTTATTAAAATTATTTTTCTTAGATTTTAACATTCATTGATAGTAATTGAAGAATTCAATTCATGGCTGTTCCTAATCAGTCAATTCCCAGTATAGATTGAGGGTTACAGGGGCACCACTTAAATACCTTCTCATCTAGACAAAATATTTTCGAATTTATTCCCAGTAGAGATGGAGGGTCACAGGGGCACCACTTGAATACCATCTCCTCTCAACAAAATTTCACAGGCAATGACTTTTGAATTACTTAATTGGATTCCATAATAACCAGTCATTACTTAAGAAATCATTTTAAAAATATACATAAAATTTTGAACAAGTTTACATATGTCAAAAATAAAATCCATATATATTATTCCCAAATTTCAAGTTTTCAATCATTGAGCCTTTAGTGTATTTTACCAGCATAATTACTAAGTAAAGCTATAAACCACGAAATTAAAACTATAAAATGCATTATAACATTTAAATAAATCACACCTACGCAATGAATTTTTGGTTAATGTTATAGAACTCCTTTTTGAGAAATTTCCCATGCTTTCTTTCACTCTTTCTTACTATAATTGTCAAGGAATTGACGTGAGTTTCAAATGATCCCAGAGGCACTATTTATATGTTTCCAAAGTTAATACAGTGTTGACATGTGTCTAGATGATTAAGCTTTTATAGTGGCAAGTTAGCGTTGAGGTGTCGTGTGCGGGGGAGTTTTGCAATCTTAATATCACCAAATGGTGAAAAGTGTGTTAACTTTATCTCCAAGGATGACACGTGTAAGGTGTAGGTGTCAAGCATCATTTGGAAAGGTGATAAGGGTGTAAGAGTTATTTTACACATAAAGGGTATTTTTGTAATTTCACACTATATATTTTGAATATTTCCTAGAGGTCCTTGAAAATATTTCATTTACAAAAAGGTATTTTTATCATTTTCTTTTTATTCCTCAAAACTTTTTTTATTAAAACAAAGTCCCTAAAGTTTCATAAAATTACATTTTCTACCCCAAAATTTATCATTTACTTTAGGATGTGTCATAAAACTTCAATTTTACCCAATTTACAGTTGATTCTTCATATTTAAAAATGGGTTTTATCATATTAATAATCCAGAATATCATATATGTAATAATATAACTTTTATAAGAAGATAAGTAAGACACAATTGTAAAAATAAACCATATATGAGCATAGAAAAGTGGGGTCATTACAAGGTTCACTCCCATTATAATAGCCCCCCTTCTCAAGATAAATCCTACACTTACACACATGTCATGTTGAACACGTGTATAATCGAATTATGTTGGATTTGATCCCAAGTCCTCTTGTGTACGTAGGCACAATACCGAGTCCTCGTGAGCTCGATCTCATGATCTGTTGTCTCCATTGAGATACGTTCATCTCTTGACTTTCATCCATTATATCTAATTAACACCCAATGGGACATCAAAATATCTTAGGGAAGGACCTCCCAAACATATACCTAAATACGAGCATGAAAAAAAAAAAATACCCTAATCGCACTTGAGATGCACCCATATCTCAACTTTATATCTCTCATCGAACCTCAAACAAGATACAAACTATCTCAAAGTCGAGCCTTCTTGCTCATATACATCAACGTATCTTCATTATATGAATACAAACCACAGTCATGCACAAATACCCTTGTCTATCTACATAGGATAAGTCATCTTTCTATGCCTCTCACTTATACCATTTTCCAATTTAAGTATTATTTATGTTGAAGGGATTCTAACGCCGAGGTCTTTAAACACGATCTAAAATAACTAAAAATTAATTTATTAATGTAAAGAGAAATAATAAGAATAAGATTAAATGAGCGTACAGAACAAGTGGGATTCCTAACTTATTCCCCACTCGCAATCTGGTTCTCGAAGACACAAAATAAGAATCCTTGGACCAATAACAGACTTTAAACCATTACTTCAGATTTAGATTGAAAGGGATAGGCCAAAGGATTTTGTTCGTTTTTATATAAAAAAAAATAGTGAATCTGAACACCTTACTAAACCCTTTTTTTCCACACGAAAGGTACCAAAGGGTCTTGCACCAAAACCTGGACATGACTTCAAACTACATCCAGGAGCAAAGTCACTAAGCACCCTAAAACTCAAATCGATAACCCAACCTCTAGAGGGGGGGACAAGAACTCCCATGTCCACCATTGCAGAAGAGATCTCCCCCTTGATCGCAGCGCCAACTCCATCCCGACGCCCACAACGTGATAATGGTAGATCCGTTAAGGATACAGTCAAGAGAACCGGACTATATATATGCTTACTTTCTACCATGATTAATATTTTTGTCCTGCATGACTACTTTATTTAAATTTTAAAATGGTTTGGTAGCCTTACTTTTAAGGTCCCTGACAACGTGAATACTTTCTTAGTTTCTAGTGTATAAGATTTTACATTTCCCTAAACATATACATTCGCACAAAGGACCTAGCGATAAAATAAACGTCATATTACATAAAAAAATTTAAATATTATGAGGGTGATTCACGCACTACATAGACTTGATTTTTATATTGTTTAAACCCTATACCCCCGAGGCTCCCAAAATTAAATACTTAAAAGAAGTTTGTACTTGGAAAGTTACTTTAACCAAAAGGAAATTTGTACTTAAGAAAATTTGCCTCTCCCTAAAGAGAGGTCCATACTTTTGAGAAGTCACGTCCCCGAATAAAACTCTTACTTTAAAAAATATGCTTCCCTGAAAGGTTAGTCACCGATAGCTATCCTAACTATTTTTTGTCCATGTATCTGGTATGTCAAACAAATATCTCTTGATCAGAATGTCTCGGTAACAGGGAACGTTTGAAGTTTGTTTAGTAATGGGATATATCTAATAGGCTTTCACAGCTATTCAATACTAAGGTAAAGTGGTGTCACATGGATTTTAAAGGTTTCTATGTCCAAGCTGCCCAGTATATTGTGATCCATGACAAAAAAACCAATCCAGCGATAATCGGGTCACATCGCCCTCTCCTTTAAAGAAAAAGGTCTAGGAATACACCCGATTGAAAAGAAATAGCAAGGTACTTACATGCCAATTTCCCTCATGAAATTTCTCAATAATTTTCAGACGGCCGGAGGCTGGTCCAAAATCCCTCAACTTCCAAGATGAATGTCTTTCCCTCATATGAGGAAGATAAAAAGTATGAATCTGGAAGTCATTGCCAAAATAGAGTTCCTCTATGTTCTATTACCCTAAGAAAATTTTTATTTTTCAAATTTAATAGACATCAACCTATTATTTCCTCAATCCTCGTTCGTTCAAAATGAGAGCTCACCACTGTTCACCACTATTAAAGTTATCATCCTTTGAAGATACTACCAAACGAAAGAACTCAAAAAATAAAATTACTGTCTAAATATGGTTAAAAATAGAAAAATGAATTGCATTAGATTAATCCATTGCTTATGTGAGGTCTTATCCCCTATGTATTATCCTTCTATGAGTCCATTTGTTTGCAAAATTCTGAACAAAAGTGCCCTGTTTTTTTTTTTTGTGATTGTCATCTTTGGTAGAGAAATACAACTAAGATCTAATGCTAAAAATAAGAGTATGTGCTTTGTGAAGTCGTTTAGTTTTTGCTAGTGAATTCACCACCCATGATTGTTAAGTTTTCACCAACGTACCCCCATGCCTATGGATGATGACTATGTCCGGTTAACAATGGATCAGATTATAAGACATCTTGAAACCATCACCACCCCGAGGAATACCATGAAATCTGAGATCAGTGCACTAAACCTAGAATAAGACCACCTATAAGATTCCACTTTACACCCGGAGTAAGAGATACCGTACTTCCTCCTCATTTCCTTAAAATCGGAATACCGCCTCTGGTGGCTACCGAAGCAATATTAGCTAACCCTCAAGATCTGTCTACATCAGTCCTAGCACCATCTCTCCCTGCTAATGTTTCCCCACTGATAATTACCATTCTTCCCCATGGTTATTATGAATCTTACCACCGATACACTGAGTACCCAAATGTTATATTGCAAGGTCCCCTGTGGGTTGAATCTGTGGATCCTCTACCACTCAAAGAGGTTGTCCCAACACTAATAAAATAAGAAATAACGTAGGTACAATCTGAACTCCGTCTCCTTTAAGAGTCCATCTATAAGATACAAACAATTGATGATCTTACCAATATAAAAAATATGGCTCTTTAATCGGATGCTCAATTATTGGACAAATTCAAAATGCAAGTCTTTAAAGCCTACAAAGGACTACTCTCTCTTTTCATCCACTTATGGAACCTTCAGATATTGGTCCTTAATTTGGCCTAGGAGTGTTATAAAGGCTATTCTCCTCTACACTATCTGGAGGAGCCCTCACCTAGTATATAAGCCTAAAGCGTGAAATAACTGCCAAAAGTTAGGATGGTGTATATCGCGATTTCATGAAGAATTATGACTACAATGAAGAACTTAATATCACTCATAAGGATCTAAAAATGTTAAAATAGTAATGGGGAGGCATTTTTCATATTTGCCACTCATTGTAGAAAGAAAGCCAGTTAAATGGCCAATCTCCCCTAGAGAATGACTATACAAAAATTTTGATCAGGAACCTCCGAAAGGAAGTAAAAAGCGAGTTTAAGCTCACATGGATCCCAGGTTTTAAATCCCTTACCCAAATAAGGTATAAGATGGCTATCAAAGTTGCCAAGACTACATAAGAGTCTCGCCGAGGCACCAATCAGTTCTTTACCCAAGGGAACTCGCTCGGGTTCTCCACATACCATATCACTACCTTTGTTGTCAGTTCACTGCTAGGACCACATAATGCCCCTAACACTTACCCATCCATATTAGTAGCTACCGCACCATTCCAACTAGGCCCCCTCTAAGAAATTATTAGGCCATTCCTCCCCCTAAAGAGTTTCGTGCCTAGGCAAGAAACTTTATGAACTTGCAGGCCCCCCTTAATTGGGCCCTCATTGCTTTAAAGCTATATAGTAGCCTCAAACCTCTCAACACCATACCATACCCAATCACCACAAATAAAAAAATGTAAATCCTACTTGCATTATGAATTCCACTAGGGACCCGGTCATATCATAAACAACTGATTGGACTTGAGGTATGCCATTCAGGAACTCATCCACATTGGGATCCTCATCCCCCAAAAACCCAATGCCACTAACATCCCATGCCATATCATCACGAAACCAATACGTTGTCATGCACTCCAATCCTAAGCATAGACCCTCCACCCTCATAATCCCCATCCATCAAAAATTGAGGATGACAACACATGTACCCTTCCAAATAGCTACCCCTTTGGGCACACCATCGCTTGCCATAAAAATCATCACCGAAACCTAGCCCACCATTGACCATATGACCTTCTTCATTATGGCCATATATTTTCCACAAATGAACCACTGCATCCCAGACCTCATCCTAGTTATAAAATTTATGCTCTATAAAGAGCCAAGATTCAGTCCCCAGTTCTTATAAGAAACTGATCACTTAGCCGAGTGTGAAGAAATGCACAATGACAACCTCCATGTAATGGAGCACATCACCTTTGCAGTAATTATTTAGTTCACCGGGTGGGAAGTACCTACCCCATAGGTTCATATGTTTTCCCTCTCAAATTTAGAAATTAATAGTAGTACCCACATGTCCCTCACTCAAGGCTCACCCTTAGTCCACTATTTGGAAAGTAGTGAAAGAACGATAGTTGTTATCATTGAGATGAAATAATTAGTGATTTGACCACCCCAATATCCGATTCCCCTAACATAGATGAGCGAGAGCGAACTACAACTCTGAGCTAATGATCATGTTACCTAGAGATATTGATCTCATCACCAGTTTCTCTATGATGAAAAAGAGAGGTTAAGGCCCCCTCATCTAAAATGATGTCACTTTGGAATACAAACTCAGGACTAATACTGAATATAGCGAGTATACACCCCTCTCGAGTCTCCCTAAATAGAGGTGGAATAGACTTCGTGAAAACTAAAAGGTCATGGTCACCCAAGTCATATATCAGCAAGAATACGACCTTCAACATGGATTGCTCATGAGAGCACCTTTCTAAGAACAAACTATACAGATCTACTCCTTCGGTACCATCCACATGATGCGAACAGATAATGGGAGTGATTTTTACCCCTCACGACTAATAGGCCCGAGATTCACACTCTCTCCATCTATAAGAAACAACGCCTTTGGTCAAGGAGAACATACTTGCAAGGGAAAATTTCTAATCGAGTCAATTTATTTATAATTGGCTTAATTTTGGTCCAAACTGTTTCATTCTAGGCTAGTAATTGAGTTGTGATCCCACAAAGCCTATGATGTTCGGTGTTAAATATTTTGTAGCAAAGATCTGAAGATGATATCATGTCGAGTTTAGTTCTTTAAGATTTTTTCACGCATGGTTTACTCTAGATCACACAGGTATAAATGCTTAGTGAATTATGAGATTTATAATCTTAATTAAGGATGAATGTTTTAAATTAAATTATGTTGGGAGTCTGAAAAATATTTTTTAGAAACGTATTTTAAATATTTTCTAAGTTAATTTTATTTTAGAAAATTCGAGGATGATTTTAAAATTAAAATTAATTTTTCCTCTAGTTCAAATGACATGCGATTTACTTCAAACAAGATCAATTTCTCACTCAAATGACATATGTTTCTCGTTCCAACGACGCGCCGCCTCGAAAGTTACATATTCATAATCAAGGACTTCTTTCACTTAGAAAATTAAGAGATCTTTTGCAAAAATGATTCTGCATCTGTTTACAAAAGTTCCCAAGTGTTTTTCCATTATTCGTAGTTTTCAAGATCGAATAAGATATTTTTAAAGTTTGTGATCTTGATTTTGGCAGCGAAAAATTATTTTATCACTTTGAATAATCTTTCTGTATAGTGGATTTCATACATGGTGATTACAAAAAAGAAGTAATGGATTCAGTGTTCGGATTCATAGACATTACTACGGCTACATCGGTGGATATCGAGATGCATGTGGACTCCTATACTATGAACACTTGCATGGGTGGACTCCTATGTGGCACTGTTGAGGAGCACTAGAAGAAAAGAAGAGGCGTTAAACCTTGTGGGTGATCAAGACGTTGAGTAAGACTATATCTCTCTTTGTAATTTTTTGTATCATAGTGATTGTCTAGCTTGGCCGTTCGAGCTTTTTTCCTTTGGTGGTTTCCTCATACATCAATGTGTCTTATGTTGATTTATTTACTTTATCCGCTTAATCAATTATATGCATGCTACAGGGTTAACAAGATAAAAATGGTAAATCATATTGGTTTTCTCAAGATAAGTTTACTTTGCTAAAGATTAAATTTGGTAAATTCAAAAATATTGCATTTGTTTAGAAATAACTGTTTAGGGGCCTTCTCAAATTGGTATCAGAGCTAGAATACTAATTTTCTGTGCCTATGATCCCTGATCTCTAGGCATGAATCCAGGAGGATTTTAGGTTATTAGAAATCCTATATTTGATGGGACTAATTACGCTTACTAGAAAATACATATGAATTCAACTCTTAATTCTATAGATGAACATGTGTGGTTAGACATTGTTAGGAGGTGGACACCACCAGTCAAGAGAGATGAAGATGAAACTCATTTAAAACCTATTGAGTTGTGGACTGATACCGAGCACAAACTTACACAATTTAATTCTAATGGTTTGAATGCACTCTTTTTATTCTGTGTCCCAGGAGGAATTTCGTTGTATCATGGTGTGTGAGACGTCTAAAGAGGATTGGGATATACTCCAACTTACCCATGAAGGAACCAACGCCGTTAAGGATTCTAAAATCAAAAACCTCACCACCCAGTTTCAAACGATTAAGATGTTAGAGAGTGATATGTTTGATGAGTTTTATGCTAGATTGTCCAATATATTTACCTCATCATTTAACTTAGGAGATAAGATACCCGATAATCGATTCACAAAGAAATTATTAAGTTCATTGAACGATAGATTTAATCCAAAGGAGACCATTTTAAACTCTTTCAGTTTGTTTGACTCTACGAAACTAGAAGATCTTGTAAGTGACCTACAAACTTATAAGCTTGACATGTTTATCTCCCACCAAGTGACAAACAAAGAAAAGGGTATTGCATTGAAAGCCCTGAAGGAGGAAACTAAAGATTCGAATAATGAGTCCAACATCGAGTCCGAAGATGTGGCCATGTTGGTAAGGAGGTTCAAGATGTTTCTTAAGTTCTAAAAGCAATCAAGAAATTCATAAAGACTTGAGAAATCTAAGAACAACAAGGTTGATCACTTCCCTAAGAGTCAGAGTGAGAATATTAAGAGGGATGAATTAGATAGGTGTTATGGTTATGAGGGTTATGGCCATAGGGTAGCAAAGTGCCCCACTAAACTTAAGAAGGAGGACGAGAAATCGATAGCATTTAAATCCACCCTTAGTAATAATGTGATCCATAAGAGGGAGAATATTCCCACAATTATTGCAACTACACCGCATTCATGGTTTTTCATGAGAGTGATGAAGATAAATCTTCTCATGAAGATAGTCATTTGAATGACACTTTCGAGGCCTTAGTGAGTGAACCCCAAGAGAGTGAGGGTGAAGCGAGTGAGGATGATGAGAAAGAGGAGAGTGAGTTACAAGTTTCCTTCTGTGAATTATATACAAAAACATTGAAGGTGAAGAAGGAAAACTTTAAGTTAGAAGCTAAGTTGAAAGATCGTGCCATAGAAAATATTGATGCATTGATTGAGAATCTTAGGGCACGAAATAAGACTCTTCGGGAGAAACTAGAATACGTTGAAGGTGAGAGAGATATTTTTTGTGGTTTTATGAAGGCTATGAAGAAAGATATTCTTGAGTTTGATGAGTCTAGGCATATACTTAAGTCTAGGATATGAAAGATTAAGGAGAAGTTGAGAGATTCAAGTAGAGTTAAGTTTGATTTGGAGTTTAGGTCAAAAGTTGTATAGGATGTTAGTCACCGTCCAAATCAAAGATGATAGGTTTGGTATTAGGTTCAATGATCACGTTGCTCCCATTCCCAAAGCTAAAACCATGCATATGAGGGATCCTCCTAGGAACGTTAGAAAATGACAACATTTAGGCAACACCCCCACCATATTTACACTTTCACTCATTGCGGAAGGAAGGATCATCTTAGATGTTATTGCTATGATCTTAAGAACACTCCTAGAAAGTTGAAGAATAGAATCATTTTGGTTCCCAAAACCCTTATTCATCGTTACACACCTACTTGGGTTTGGAAATCGGATCTAGAGGAATTAGGCATTAGACTTGGTGATTCTTGTACCACTGCACACGGTTCTTCCCATATTAGATATTATGGTTGAGTCATTTTGAGAAAAATACAAAAAGATTTTTAGTTTCATATATTTGTTGAAAATACAAAAATATTTTTCCTTTGAGTAAAAAATATTTTGATTTTTTGTGTTTTGAGTTTACACTTATGGTGTGGCATATTGGTGTTCTTGGAACCCCTTCACTTCACTATCTCCATGTGGTTAGTACATTTAGTCGCGACTTTAGATACTTAAATTGAACTTAACCATGTGTTTAATGGATTTGTTTCAAACTTGTTGGACATTGGAATTCGACTATATATGTGCCATATCACACACATGCATGAGCCTGTTCGAAAGTTTGTCTTCCCATGTACATTTGAGTTGGGTGAGACGTTCTCCTCTCAATCTTGTCATTTACGTGCATATACGACATAGGGGAAGTTGTGCATGTAAGAACCATTTCCAACGAGGATATTTATTATTTATTGAGATATAAATATGAGTGTGCACGGGGAAGGGCTACGAGAGACAGGTTGACTCGTCGTGAAAGCCAACGTTTAAAAGAGCCCAAGAAAAAATTATGGCATTAAAAGAGCATATTTTTCCAAAAGGGGCCAATAGGTTATCTCTTAAAGAGAAAGTAGAACCTCAAAATAAAATTGAATTAGAAAATAATAGTTATATATGTTTATCTTTTGAAGGAGCTTAGTTGAAGATCAACCGGTTTGCACAATGAGTCCTAGGTTAAAAAAGTCGTGTCATGATGCTATTGTTTGGTTGTATCGTCAAAATTCTAGACTTGGGTGAACGATGTTTTTTTTGTTCATTATGTTTAAGATTTAACTGTCACATATGGCTAAACCGTAGTTTGATGAAATTTTAGCAGTCAATTAGAATTTCTTGAATGTATCTATGTGGGTTATGATTCATTTGTGCTAATTCACACCCGTTAATTCCATTCCATGTTTAGGCACTTCGATACCATATTAAAGTGTAACTCGTTTTGATTTTAAGTTATTATTTTACATATTTTTCTAGTGTGTCAGGCGTTTATTCAAGTGTTTCATCATTCTAGATTGTTTTTATATGTTTCTATGAGATAATTCGAAGTTTTACAGTCTCACCAGAATGAGATGTGAATCTCGTTTGAACGACTTTGGGATTTCATTCAAAGGATGAGTTCCAGAGAGCTTTAAGTGAGAGTTATTGGATAGGCAGTAAGTGGTCATTATTAGGTCGTTAGAAGTGTGCTTTAAACAAGCTTTAAGTGAGGATCTACTATTTCAGGTCGTTAGAAGTGAGAGCGTTTTGGTTCAAGAGGTTCATGTGTCATTCGAACAACATTCACTTTGGTGCAAACGACGTTCTCATATAATTTGAACGATGTCTTGTTTTCATTCGAGAAACATTGATATGCAATTATAAGCTTTAACCTTTTCACTTTGGTTATTTAGCTTTTACCCTTGCTCCCCCTCCTCTTCTCATCTATTACCTCCATCCACAATTGCTAAACTTCATATGTTTTTGAAAGCTTCGATTCTCCACTATTTTTTATCCAGTTTATTAGTGTATTTGTCGTTTAACATCCTACTTTGGTTATTCACAATTATTTACTGAGTTTTTTCTAGAGTTTTTTCTATTATTATTTTTAAAAAATTGAATATAAGATTTCTACATACTACACACGCCATTTTCATAGTATAGACCTTCTTTAGTATGTATGAAATATGACATTAGATTTTTTTCTTATTGAAAATATTTTTTCTTTTCTTGGGGGGGAGGGGGCGGGGGTGCTATTCAGTGTATTACGTTTCATTTTTTTTTTGTTTTTTTAGTTAGGTTGCCCCTATTTGGTTTAGAAAATTAATTTTTATAATTTTTTTTGGATTTTTGTGACACATAAACCATGTTTTGTCATGTATTTGTTCTATGGATGTCGACTTTTGGTTTTTTACTTTTCATATATTCTTTGTGTTTTTGTTTGGCTATTGTTCTGGTTTTCTCGGTGGTTCGGTTGGATATTGTACTGAGATAGGGGTATTTGCACTTCTGTGTCGATTGGGCTAGGTCTAGTTCATTCACATATACTTTTTCGATTCATTTTTCTCTGTTTGGTTTATAAAAGGCCTGTAGTCAGAGCATATGCTCTGTCCATGTTATACACTTGGATGAGAAGCAAGTTGAGGTCAATTCTGTGGACCTTTAAGATGGATGACTATTTCTTGGGGCCCAAGGAGTAAGATGGCCAATTCAACTGGTCGAGGTAGATTCCAAGGACCTAAAATTGTAGCGATCGATTCTACGGGTCAAGGTCAATTCTACAGACCGTGAGTTACGATGACTAATTCAGCGATTTGAGGTCAATTTTGTAGACCTTTAAGAGAGTTGAGGTTTTTGGGGAGTAGTTTTGTTGGGGAATGTGTTGAATTGAAATTCTGCTGGGGAAAGTGTAGTAGGTTTGGGTGCAGGTGCACTCCTGGTTCTACTAGGGGATTGTTAATGATAAGAAAGTGCGGTTAATCCCGCTGGGGATTTTGAGAGTTTGTAAAGGGATTAGTTCTCCAAAGATGGTATTCAATATTTTATGGAAATGTTTGGATTTTTTGGCGTTTTCTAGACAAAATTTGGAGGGGGACCGATAGGCAGGTCTAGGTAGGTACTTATCAACAAAGGTCACGAACTCTTTGGCTTCATGGGGAAGATGAAAGGACACTATTGGCTGGGTGGGATAGGGAGCTGCCGATCGACATGCCCCTTAACTTCTAACAAAAGGGGGTGACCCTTCTCATTTTTCACACTTCCAAGCAACTAATTCTCTTGATTTCTCTCTCTAAAAGCCATTCTCGAGTCCTTTATTCCTCAAGATCTCAATGGTGGGTACTTTTGGCTACGTTAACAGCGAGTGGGTGTCTTTGGATGACTAAGCAGTCCTGGAATAAAGGGATTTGATTCTTCTTGCATCAGGAAATGAGAATTCCTACAACTCTTTTGAGTTAATGACTGATGAGAGGGTTTAGTTGTGAGAGCCTGAGCATCACCGTTAGACGAGGGCAAAGAAAATAGTTGCGTGAGTATTTGTCTTTTGGTTTTCCAGTTCCTTCTTTTTCTATTTTTGGGCTAATAAAGGATTTATCTTGGTTTTTTATAGACTGATATAGCTTCTTTGAGCATTTGGTCTTGAGGGACGATTGGGACCATTTTATTGGGCCGGTGCGATGGATGGTGTAGTCTACTGGATTTGGCATGTTAACGGGATCACTAGACGAGACATCACGCTCTTCTGTGGTGTTGTGAGCTCTTGGAGATAGGTGGTAGGACACGTCCCAGGATTTCCATTTGGGGATCGAGGAGATGATTGTTACTCTGTTGGACTTCCAGCAACTGATAAGGATGGATTGTGAGGGGCATCAAACATTGTGGACCGCACTCTATAAGTCACAAAGGATGCGGTGTGGGCTTCTCTAGGGGATATTGGTATAACCATGTTGAGAGATTCTATTCGTAATTCTATGCTGAGTGATACTCTATTGAAGAGTTATATCAACGATACGGATTGGAAGAAGGTGAGACAGGTGACCATTTGTTTATTTTTCTTTTTATGGGATGGTTCATGGTGGCGACGAGTGGCGACATCATCCATATATGGTTTTTGTCATTTTTGCAAATAATTTCAGACATCCATTTGTATAATTAGGGGAGCTTCAGTCTGGCATCCCTTTATGCTTATTTGTATTCGTTCACTCGGTGTTTCCATCAAGTATTTATAGGACCCACATGCCTTTTGGAGGTAATCTTTAAGTTTAATATCATTTTATTTATTTGCATTCCCATTTTGCTTTCTTTTTCTGATTTTTGTCTTCTTGCAGACTTGCTTTTATGATGTTATAGGGATTAATGTGTCGTTAATGTCCTTGAAGGAGAGCGAGTTGGGGTACTTTTACAAAATATATAGTTGGAGGAAGTCGAACAGGCATTCAAAGTAATCCATGGCTCTGAAGGACATGCAAGCGACGTTAAACTCCTTGACGAGCAACTAGGTAAGGTTTCTTAGTTTTTTCCTCTTTTTGATTTTTTGGATTCCTTTGGCTTCTTGGTGGATACTGAGTCTTTATTGGGGATATATGTGATCTTCTACCCTTAGAGTATTCCCTCGAGAGCCAAGGAGGTTATGGGGATGCACGCATAGATGAGGCAATTATTGGCGAATGAGTTTGGGTATGTCTGGTACCTTGGGGGAGAGGGTGGTGCATCAGATTGTGGAGGGAGAGGCGTAGTTTCACTATTGGATGCCCCGAAGTACATGAGATGGGTAGAGAGATGACGAATGAGGCCAGGGATGTGGCAATGGAGTGGGATCTCTATACGTTCTACAATAATGCGGCAATGGGTTACAATTCCCAGAATTTTATCACCTTTTGGTTGATGCCTTCTTGCATATCAAATGTGGAGAACATGCCTCCACCTACCACTAATTCGTGGAGGGGTACCAGTATACCGATGGCATCGGCCCACAACACTTTAGGTGATGTGTCTACGACAGTGGAGGAAGAGCCGATTATTTAGGTCACTCCTCCTTCTTATCACTTTAGGTCGATAAATGGGGAGGTGTTGAGGGTGCCCCACCGCCCTCATGAGCCGGTGGTCGAGTTGATGGGTCTTATTGATGAGTCTCTTGGTCTGAGCTATATTTCTTTTCTTTCTCTTTTATCTTCTTTTTCCTACGTTATTTTTCTCTTTATTGACTTACTTAACTTTTATCTTTTTTTGTTCTTTCTTCTTTACAACCCGTACGGATGTCGACTCTTGGCTGAGAGATATTAAGGACTGGACGACGTTGATTTTTGCCTATAATAGGAGGACATCAAACACTTGCATGGTATGGATGGCCACATTTGAGAAGAGTTTTGTCTCTGAGAGTAGAAGGTCCACTGTCCATTACAAGGGGAAGAGCGTGAAACGTGGGGGATGAGGGTTGTCTTTGAGAGGGTTTTTTAGGGAGTTCGATTAGTGTCCCTTAGTATCTTTTCCTTTATTTTTCTATTTCTTTTATTTTCTTTTGTACCTGTAAAAAAATGTAATAATTCCAAAGAATGATTGTATATGCAAAATGCATTTCTTTTTGTATTTATCTTTATTTATTGAGTTAATCTACATGCGCTTTAATTTTCTGCTGAGATTTGTCATTTATTTGCAAGGCCGAAAATAATTATGGAAAAAATGGGTTTTGGAAAAAATGTTTACTTTGTTAAAAAAGGAGTAATAAAAAGGAATAACCTAGAGATTGATTTTTTCAAAGTAAGAATTTTTTGAAATTGACTTCCTGTAAAAGAGGAGAAAGGGATTTTCTAAAAAGGGGATACCGATCGTTATACCCCATTTCCTTCCTATTAACATAAGGGTCAAGTCAAATCACTAAGTTGGTTTTATTGCAGTTTATTTGTACATGGAGTACTAAAAGGACAGGGGAATTGATGAGGTTTTGAACGATTTTTCCTTTGTGAGGATATTAAGGAATAAGAGGGGTTTGGGGGGATGTTTTTAACACTATGCACATTATTTCTTTTGTATCTTTCTTCTTCTTTGCAAATGGCTCTCCTAATGTCTGAGGCCTTTTCGTCATACCTTAAAGGCTTAGAGTCTATGTGCCTCTATAATGTTGACTATGACACTTTTTGTTTGCATTGGGTCTCCTTATGGCGTAACAGTGCTATAAAATAAAATTGACAAGAGGCGAAAGTACAATTCTAGTACCCGAAGATCACTCTTTTCGGTTTGGGCTAGACGAGACATGCCCTACTTACGAGGAGTTTTCAACGATGTTGGGTGTTAGCCCTAGTGTAACAGCATTGATGCCCGAGTTATCCTGTTCTCCTTAGGTGTCTTCGGAGGAGTTACTTCATATCTCTCCTTCAGCGGCTCGGCCATTGGTACATGGAGGGAATATCATCCTCCCAACGGTTATGAACTCGGTGTTCTAGAGGGATTTATCTGATGCTGGTTTTGCTAGAGTTGTATAATTGGGGCTGACTGCGAGGATTTTGTTAGTGATGGGTAACCTGATGGCTGATCTTCAAGTAGCCACGATAAGGACATGGATGTCCTATACTTGTAGTCCTACGATGGTGGTATTAGCAGAGACCTTAAATGGTTTGGATGATTGGAAGGAGGGTCGTTCAAAATTTATGTGGAGAATCCCGATGATGCTTTTTATGTGTCTTTCTGAGAGATTTCACTTGGCGACCCCTCCTGAGTATTCTTTATCGGGTGTCCCCAATTTTTTACTAGGCCCTTCTTCAGTTTCCATCATTCGATGGATAACTGGGTTAATTATCTTGTGGAATATGGAGCTCGGTGTCTTCGCTAGTCTCTGCCATGGTGGGGGAATTTGCAACCCATTTTGTAGTTAGGGGAATACTGGTATGTGCAGCTAGTTGATCTTTGCCAAACTTCTTTTTACTTTCCTTGGAAACTTCTATGCCAAGTGGGGTGGGAGAAGATCATGCCTCCCCGCATAATAAATTTCTTCCGAGCATAGGAGTTGATTGAGTCGTAAGGATGATACTGAGGCCTTTGTGGTATCACCATCGCTCGTCTACCCATCTTCCATAATTTATTAGAGGGGCTTGCAATGTGTTTGGGGATTATTTGAACTGGCTATGGAAGCGGGTAGTTAGGAAGATTTTGGAGAAAGGAACCGGGTAAAGGTGTCTCATTGCCTTCGGCACCATGGAAGAGGGTATGGTGGTTTTGATGAAGGTTTTCAAGGCATACCACTGCATGGAGCGCATTTGGAGAACTAAACAAGAGTGGGAGTCTTGGGGACCTCCCGGAATAGGCAATGATGATGAGGTAGGGCCATGTAGAAACTATGGGTAGGTTTTATGAAGATGGGGAATTTATATTTGGGGTGAATTATGTTGGTATTTTGAGATGTTTTTGTATTTTTTTTTGTGAAGCTGGTCATTTGGTAGGTTGCTTGTAATTGGAAGGGAAACGGTCTTTTTAACTCCTTCTACTGATATATTTCGATTAACAACTATGTTCCTAAATTTTGAAATAAAATGTAATTTTGGCATATTTTATTGTCTTTTGATGAATTTTGTATTTGAATTGTCTATACCAATCACTAAAGCATATATAATCATTTTGGTCATGTAAATGATGAGATGGACTGCCATTTTCGAGGGTTATAAAAGAATAGCATTTTATGAAAAAGAAAGGACTATGCCCATGTGTTTATGTCCTACATATATGTTTTGAGAGGATCAGGTCCCACGTAATTATGGATAGGGGAAATGAAGATATTTTTTTAAGAAAAGAGGAGGGTGATAAGAGTTGTAACGTGATGAGTTTTCAAATTAAAGGGTAGACTTTATTAAGACTATAGAGAATGACTGGATGTGCCATCTCTTATCCATCAAGATCTTTTATCATAGCGGCACCGCTTGTTACGGTTTTCTTCACAATGTTGGGGCTGCTCCAATTAGGTTTGAACTTCCCTATGGGGTCCTAGATGGGATATACAATTTCTTTGGGGTCAAGGTCTCCTTCTTGGACATAGAGGTCCTTAACATTCCTGTTAAATGAGCGCACTATCCGGCGATGGTACCCCTGTATGTGGTATAGAGATTTAAGTCTATTTTCATCTAAAAGTGAGAGTTTTTCATAGAGTCTCTGATTCCAGTATTCCTTGCTAACTCTGCTTTTGAGCATGATTGGTAGAAAAGGTACATCCAACTCAATGGGTAGAATAATTTCCATGTCGTATACCAGAGTAGGGGTAGCCCTTGTAGGTGTCTTGATAGACGTGTAGTAGCCTTAGAGGGCATGCGAGATCTGATCGGCCTAATCTCTGCAACTTTAGGACATCTTGCTGATGATGGTTTTGAGGTTTTTATTGGCGGCTTCAATAGCGCTATTAGTTTAGGGTCGGTAAGGATAAGAATTATTCCTATAAATTCCATACTCATCAATAAGTTCTATAACTTAGGCTTCGAAGTGAAGTCCAATTTCTGATACCAACTCATGGGGAACCTCATGGTGACAAGCGATATTCTTTCGAATAAAGATGGAACCTTTATTTTCATTTAGTGCCACGTATGACTCGACTTCGACCATTTTGTTAAGTAGTCAATGGCTACCAGGATGAACTGGTGCCCATTCGAATCTTTGGGAGTGACTTTCCCTATGTCATGTATGCCCAAGTAGAGAAAGTACGGGGAAAGGTCATCTTGTATAATGCACAAGGAGGCAATTATTGAAGGTTGGCAAACTTTTGGCATTTGAGGCATCTTTTAACATAGGCAGTGAAGTCTTGGCTCATGGTAGTCCAATAGTACCCTTGACGGATGATTATCTTGGGAAGCATGTGATCATTCATGCGGGTCCTGCATTCCCCAATGTGGATCTTTAGCATCCTTCCTTCAGTATCATCCTATATTATGAAATGCAAATAGGTTCCATCGAAGTTTCTCTTGAAAAGTTCTTTATCGCAGATGATGTTCTGGGAAGACAGTTTGCAAAAAGTCACACGGTCTTTTTAATTTCATCATGAGGATACCTAAGATGTTTAAGAAGGAGCCAAATATCATAGTACCATAACCCGACCTTGTCAGGACTTTTTCAGTGATGAGCTCAATGTGGTAATAGTGAGTGGGTGTATATTCTTTCTAATCTAGGAAAGGGACCATTGTTATTTCCTGGGGCATATCGACCATGGAGACCAAGGATGCGAGTGTGTCAGCTGGGCTATTCTTTGCACGAGGAAGGTAATGGAAGGTGATATCCTTGAACTAGGATGTAAGCTCTTCTAGGTGGGCATAGAAGGGTAAGATATTATCGTCTTTGACTTCCTATTTTCTGAGGATTTGTTTGACAATGAGGACAGAGTCCCCATTGACATGTAGATATTTAATACCTTTCTCGAGGACAATCTTGAGTGCTATGGTACGTGCCTCTTATTTAATCATGATATTGGTTTAAGGGAATTCTAGATTGATGGGAATGGGGGGTAGGAGTCATCAGGGTAAATTAGGAGTATCCTAATGTTTTACCCTTTTTTATTGGCAACTCTATCGAAGAGCATCTACCATTTGAGATCCCCATGAGAGGTTAACAGAATGTCTTCGTGTGGGAATTCAGAGACCTAATCTCCTATTCCTTCCATGGGATAATCTGTAAGGTAGTCAGAGATGGACCTCCTCTTCATGGATTTATGTTTGATGAGCATAATATCTAAATCGGCTAGTAACATCAATCAGTGGATCATTTGGCTTGACAGAGGGGGTTTCTTTAGAAAATATTTATTGCGATCCATGTTGGATACTAGTCTAATGGTAAAAGTAAGCATGTAGTGCCGTAATTTCTGCGTGACCCAGACCAGTGCGACACACGCTTTCTCTAAGGTAGTGTAGTTGACTTCGTACTCAGCCAGTTTTTTACTAGCATAGTAGATGAATCTTTCATTTTGGGATATTTTAATGTATTGGTCTAGCAAAGCCTCAGTTGTGGTATCAATAACGGTCAAGTATAGGAGGAGGGATAAACCTGGCTACGGAGGCATGAGCACCGAAGGTCGATGAGATATCGCTTGATTTGGTTAAATTATTCTTGGCACGCCTCTTTCCAAACTTTGGTTAAATCCTTCTCGATAAGTTTTAAAATGGGTTCGTAGATAGAATTCAGTTGGATGATAAATCGACTAATGTATTGTAGTTTACTCAAGAATCCTTATACTTCTTTCTCCGTCGGAGGTGGTGGCATCTCGAGTATGGCTTTTAGTTTGGCTGGGTCTTCTACAATTCCTTTTTTTCTGACCATGAATCCCAAGAGTTTCCCTTTAGTGATGAAAAAAACACACTTATGTGGGTTAAGTAACATCTGGTATTATCGCAGTCGCTCAAACAACTTTCGGGGGGGGGGGGGAATGTGACCTTACCTAGTCTTGGACTTGATGATCATGTCATCAACATAGACCTTGAATTCTTGTGAATAAGGCCATGCATGATGGTTGTGACATCCCTATGGTAGGTAGCCCCGACATTTTTAGGTCCAAATGGCATGCCGGTATAGTTGAAAGTTTCACATAGGGTGATTAAGGCAGTGTTCTCCAGATGGTCAGGGTGTATCTCGATCCGATTCTAGCCTGCAAATCAATGAACAAATGACTTGAGGGAATGTTTGTCCATGTTTTTTATAATCATGTCGATGTTTGGCAATAGGTAATCATCTTTTGAGCATGCTTTGTTCAAATCCTGATAGTTGATGCACGTGCAAACTTTTTCTCACAACTTTGGCACGGGGACAATGTTTGCAAGACATGTAGGGTATTCGTCCATGCAAATGAAACCCACATTTATTTGTTTAACTACCTCTTTTTTAACCTTGAGGGTCCATTCCATTCAGATATTTCTTAGTTTCTACTTAACTGGTTTGCAATCTGGAAATTTTGGGATCTCATGCTGAGCTATTTTCAGGTCAATACTAGGCATGTTGTCATAGGACGAGGCGAAGACATCTACGAACTCTTTTAGCATCTATTCGAAAAATTTTCAATCATGATTGTTAAGGGTGGTCCCTATCGTAATCTCATGCAGATGACTACTAGAACCGAGGTTAATAACAAAAATCTCATCATCATTATCTTCAATGCAATTATGTTATTTATTTATTTTCTTTATTGAGATCAGCTAAGAATTGTTCATTTAAAAAATCATCGTCGTCCAGAGTTTGATTAGAATCAATGCAATCAATGTAAGGTACAACAAGATACTAAAAATATTCATTTATTTCATTTTTAGGGAGAAGAGCGTTGACAATCTCGTCAAACTAGACCTCAATTACATTGATATCGGGAGAAGGAGAAACAAAAACAAGTTTAGGGGTTTCTTAAAGAGGATAAACAACAAGGTTTGGATGATCTTGAGTAGGTTGGCCAGGGATGGCATACTGGTTAAGGGGACATATATGAACAATTGTGATCTGGGCGGATGGGTTCGATGGCACAACATCTTGGTGGATCTTGCAGAGACTCAACCTCAGTGTGTGCAGGTCAATGTATTCTTCAGAGTCACTTATCTCGGAGTTCTCAATTATTTCCATGGTTTCCTCGGTCATCGGTTTTACTTCATATTTCCAGTCTTCATCCCAGGTGTTATTATCATGAAATAAGATCTCTATTCATGGTTTTATCTTCTTATCAGCAGGGTCATACCACGATTAAGAGAATTCACAGAAGAGGAAGTCTTCACCCTCTTTGATAAATCTTCCATTAGGAGATTCCACTAAAATAGTCCTTCCATCCTCTAGGATTTTTTTCGATCGTGGTCGATGGAGTGCTTTAAGTTTAGTTAGTAAAGGTTGGTAGCCCAGGCCACATGGGTAAAGGTTTCTTTCAGGACTACGGGCTCAAGGATTCCTTATTTGTATCATCTTAGCCCTATTCCGGGCATGAAGTGCATATTCTTGAACATCTGGATTAAATTGACATTACACTAAGGGTTATGATCTGAAGAAACCCAGTTTTTAAAGTTATCCTCTGTTGTAACAAGAAGCGAATCGATTCTGAAGCTAGAGAGGAGCATGTCATTGGTCCCATGCTGAATATCCAATACTGGATAGCTGGTGCTGGCATTATCTGAACTGCTATTATCCCATAGAATGGAGATAACTTGGCCTTTGGTAAAGAACTTTAGTTTTTGATGGAAATAAGAAGACACACCTCGAATGTTGTGGAGCTATGGGTGATTAAGGTGTAGGTTAATATAGGAGGTCATATCGATGACTTCAAACTCAATCAAAGGGTTTATGGAACCCATCACTTCTTGATGATTGTTACCGTAATCACACATGAGTATGGATGTGGGAGTGACTTTCAATCCCAAGCAGTATAAGGTTCTGAGCGAACAAATATTAAGAGTGGATTCATTATCTATAAGTGATAGAGGGACTGGCTTTCCTAAACTTTGACGCAGATGTTAAGGTAATAGTTTTGATCAGGGACGAACTTCAGGATTTCTTCTTAAAAAAAAGGATTCTGGTAGAGGATAGGGATTTAACCATACTTATGGCTTCTTCGAGAGTGGTAGCAGGAGCAACTATAGGTCTTGTGAGGAGCTTTATCAAGGCATTTTGGTGCAGTTAGGAGGACCTGAAGAGTCCTAAGAAGGTTATATTGTCTTAGGTTTTCTTGAGCTGCTCAATAACTTTTCTTTCTTCAACGGTTATTTTTAGCATTGGGAGTTCTATGAAAACTCCATGTCCTTTGTCTTCTCTAGTTGAATGGGGACTTGGGTTTTTATTATATCGCCCAGATCTGGTCATGTGATTGATAGAGGTGGAAAGAATAAGAACCTCGTGGCCTCGTCTACTTCTGGTTGAATAGACAATTTATTGATTTCCCCCAATAATTCTTCAAAGGAGACAATTCTACACAAGTTGGCAATTGAGCTGGCTTCTTCATGATTTAGTTCATCATATGAGCTAGTAAAGCCATTCCCCCATTCGGTGGTGATTATATCCTCCTACCAAGAGTAATTAATGCACTCGATAACCTCTATGATTTCATTATATAGATCTTCCCATTCAACGAAGAAATAAAAAAGTGAAGACACCAATCATCCTTGAAATTTCAAGGCCATGAATAACTCAAAGATGCTACATATTTCTCCTATCTGGGGAAACATGTCGGACTGTATAACGTCATGTAGACTGAATTCTTTAATGGATACCACACACTCATATGATTCATCATCCTACTTTTGGGCTTCTATGAATAGGCATTGAACCTCTTGTAGTCGAGATTCATCCTTACGAGGAATTTCAGCCTAGACCTCTAGATTTGGTCAAGCACAGCAAGCAGTTCCATACCTCCCCCCGTGATCGGGTGCAGACGGTAGTATAGGCTCACGTGAGGAGCCACAAAGCTTGGTAGAAAATCTTATGGGATGCAGGATAAAGGAAGGTCAAAACTTAAGGTGAGGTGGAGGTCGACTATCTTAATAAGCATAATTTGGGTAAAAGACTTAGATTCAAGGTTGTCAGCCTCACTCTTGCACGGAGATAGGTTGGCCATCAGATCTGGCTGAACATTCGATGTTTGATCGACATTCTCCAATTTCTATTGAAGTAGAAAAGGAAGCATTGGAGCTTTGAGGTGGTTTGACATAAGATCGAAGACAATAGGGAAACAGGTCAAAGTCATTCATGCGATCGACCTAAGAGGGTAAATTATTTTGGTTTGTTTTTAAAGGAAAAAAGGAGTATTTTTTGTATTTTGGAAAATGAAAAAAAAATTATTCTCTTTGTTTTTTGAGAAAGAAGGAAAAAAAGGGAGAGATCTTAGCATGATTATTATTATTAGGTTTTCACTTATATTATGTTTGCCTAAATGCAAGAAAAAATGTTAGACGGGATTTGATCCTGGGAAAGATAGCGTTTAAAATATAAGGCATGGTTTGACTAGTTTCCAGGCTCGCGGACAAGGTCCTATTGTAAAAATTGGAGAAATAGCACAAAAATTCGGGCAGTATGGGGACTCATAATTTCGATATAATTTCGCATAATAACCGACAAAATAATTATGAGTGTCCTAAGGCTAACAACCATATGAGGATAATGGATTTTTTGGGTTAGTGGAAGGGTTTCCCCTTTTGGCATAACTTCCACGATATATATCTTTCCTATGAGGGAAATAATTCATCATTACATATGGACAAGACATTTGATATACCTGAGTGCATGTGAATTTCCTCACGATATACCTTGTGGCGATGGTACGTTTAAGAGATAATTTGATATACTCAATGTATGTGAATGAGTTCCCTACTGTATACCTCCGGTCGTGAGTTTGGTTAAGCGGTATGATACTGGGAAAACCGTTCGATATACGTCAAAGATACGATAACCATGGAAGGTGAGAATCATTTTGCTTAGGTTAACCGCACACCAGGGAAGCCGACACCAATCATGAAGTGACCCCTCAGTACAGGACAAAATTTGGGTCAATATTGTCATTCTCTGGTGATATAGTGTACAAAAATGCATGAGTCTTAATTAATATCTTATGGAGAAGTTTTTTATTTCAATGTTATGTGAGGGGATTACACAATTATGAGGGAGACTATATAAATATCATTAAAAGTAAATCTAGCATGGAGCATGGAAACTATACAAAGAATGCTGATAAAGAAGCATCTGGATATACAAGTGTGTAAGGTGACATGGGAATAATGTGAGTGATCATGTGAATATATACAAGTGAAGGTGCGTTCTAGTGAGCCAAAGCATGAATCTACTATAAGTGGTGTGTGAGATGTGTAAGTGATCATGGAAATATATATAAGTGAGAGAAGTGAAGATGTGTGCTAGTGAAGCTAAGCATGGATAATCTACAAGGGGTGTGGGGATCATATTAGTAGAGGTGAAACTATATACAAGCGTGAGTGTGTGAAGTGATCATGGAGAATATACACAAGTGTGTTAGGAGAACATATACAAGTGAGTGAATAGTGTGATATACATGAGAAGAGGGCATAGGGTAAAATATACAAGAAGTGGTTAAAAGAGAAAAGAAAACATACAAGTGGGAGCATATGTACACATGTACAAAAGTAGAAGAGTAAAAAAGTAACACCCATATAGAAATAAAGTCTAGTCTTCTAAAAGTATCCCCAAAAAATTCTCCACTATGGCCATCTGAGGTCGGATTCCTTCAACGCGGGCTCGATCCCTCGATATCCAGATGGTGGGGAGGAAAAAGGAAGGAAAGAAGGTTCCCTCTCTCTCTCTCTCTCTTACCTTTTTGCGGTCCTGCTTTAGATATAAAATTGGTCATCATTAAATAGGGGTAACACGAAGAGATAGAGTCGCCAGCCAATTTTGCCTAAAACAGGTAAAAGAATGTCTCTGCATCGAGTGAACGTCATCAAGTTCAAACTGATGCATGCGGAATCAAATAATTTGAAGGTCCAGGGACTATGTTACGAAATGGGAAGGTATTAGGCACCCATTCCGCCCTTCCGATCTATCATGGGATAAATATTAATCTTCTCCTTTTATCTCCGTGACGTGTGAGTACATTTGTATGATATGAGTAACAGGAGAATGGACTCATCCAATCCGCATCATGGAATGGACGAAGCGGACTCATCCATAGGAGTGTTACCTTTAATACTAATAAAAAATATGATGTAAGTGTTTGCGAATCATAAATAGCTATGAAAGAGTGAGTGTGCATGTCGAACGAGATACAAGAATGTAGGAGCCTAAAACTCACAAAAAAGTATATATGATAGGATATAAGAAACATATAAGCATGAAAAAGGGACGATTCAAATCTTGACATTGGCCCAAGATGCCTACATATCCCAAAGGGCATCAAATTCCATGTATATTGAATGTCATATGGGTGGGTCTCAACCCATAAATCAAAATGTAAGACTCCTCTAATGTGTCTTTGAGGAAAGTATGTTTAAGAGTGAGAATGTGAAAGTGGAAGTCTCACTTTCGGAATTTATGGGTAAACCTTATTTTTGTCTTGTTTGGCTTTTTTATAAAAATATATTATGTGCAATATTACTAGAAAATAGTAAATATTAGTTAATGTGAGATTATGAAACAAAAGAACAAAATAAAAATAAGATGAATAACAATAAAATGAATAAACTAGATAAGTGGATTAATGAATGGACCTCCTTATGAATGCTTGTTGCTGAATTTGGAATGTAAGAGTGCTGATTTTGAAGTGACGTAGTTAGGTGAGGTGGATAACCATGTGAGGTAAGGAGGCGAGGTAAGAGAATGTTTGAAAATGGACTTCTTTGGGAAAGGGAAGGCTTTGATTAAGAGGATAATGTTTTTTGATTACTGAGAGGGGTCATTTCCAATAGTGAGGTCATGGCCCTTTTACAATGGGATTTGGGTCCAAAGGGCGTGCCAACTGGCATGGCACCTAGCATGCCTATTAGCATAAGTACTTCCTTGATGTTCAAGGAAAAGTACACCCTACCGACAGGCTGGGTGTCTGGGGTGCATATAGGAAGTCTAAAATGGACTTTTTAAAAAACAAACATAAAATAAAAACTATAAGTTCGAATCGCGCACAGTTGGGACCATTGGAAAGGGAATTCAGAGCTCTTTAAGAATCCATTGAGCCACTTCAAGGCCAAGGAGTTTACCTAAGTCAAATGAGGCTAAAAAATGTTGATGGTCTTGAGACGAGGGGTTTTTATAGGAAAACGGATCATTCGATCGAATTGTAAGTTCAATTCGTGCATAGGACGGACTGTCCGAAAGGAGATTCAGTGCCTTTCGAGAATTCATTGATATTTGATTAAGATGGAGAGTTTATTGGGGTCAAATGGGGCTCAGGATCCCCCAGTGGCATCCGGATCAGTACTCATAGTGAAATATATCATTTATACAAACCATGTGGTTGATCCGTGAATGAGACGGTCCATTATAGAGGGGATTCAGAGCCCTTTGAGGTCTCATTGAGCTTTGGTCAAGTTGGAGAGTTGACCGGAGTCAAAGAGGGGCCCGAGAATCTCTAGATCAGTACTCGAAGTGTGACCTCTGATGGATTTAGGGTCCTAAGGAGGTGCTTGGATGGGTACTAGGATGTTATGTCTAACATCGATTCTGAATTTTAAGACATATGAATCATCACAAACACAATATGGAGGTTTCGAATTTATGGTTTCAATTATTTCTAAGTTGAATTATATTCTGCGATGATTTTATATTTGACGGATTTTTTCAGAAAAGAATTTTGAAAATAAAAACTTTTATTTTACTGTTAGTTGGAATGAGTTTTTCATCTCGTTAGAATGAGATCTCATTCTCGTTAAAATTTAGCTTCTTTGGAACGAGTGGATGATTTCATTAGAATGGACTTCAAACAAACTTCAAAAGAAAGGACTTTGTTTAGAAGACACACTATAGTTGGAAGCTCGTTGGAAGGACATTCGAACGAAATAAGCCTTTCATTCGAACAAGATTGGATATCGTTAGAATGAAACTTGTTTTTTCGTTAGAAAGAGGTAGAATTTTCATTCGAACGACTTTGTCACCGTGAAAAATGTGTTTTTTATAAAAAGGATTCTTTTGGCTTGTTTGACACAAAACTTTGGGTGAAAATCCTTTGCTATACCTACACCAAAAGTTTTGTTCTTCGTATTTCACAAAAACACTTTTCTTTTCCAAATCATAAATCCCATAATATAATTTGTTGAGTTTTTGTCAAACCTAATTTCCATATATAACATCAAACCCTTATTGAGTTTACTATATGGATTATTGTGGAGTTGTGACTCTACAGTTGAAGAAGAAAGGATATTGCATCCTGAGGTTGATCGATGATACCAAGGGAAGGGCTTCTTCTTATGGATGGTGCTGAACTGTGTTGTATATGTTAAAGATTTGAAGAACAATGAATTATACTTAGTGGAGCTCCAAGTAGTCTGTAAGTCATCGAGTTTACCAAACTCTGTAATAGTGTTGAAACCTAAGTTTTGCCCGAAAGGAATTTTTCCTCATATTCTTCTTTTGTGTGTTTAGTTTGATTGTGTGATTGGACATAATTTAATTTAGACTCAATTTTGCATGCACGCTTAATTATTAATCAAGATAATATTTTGTTAAAAAGTGAATTTGTGTGTTTGTCCTAATATACAAGTAATTCCGTATAAGTCCTAACCTTTGTTTTTCAACTGACTCATACAAAACCAAATAGATCACAGGTTCGAGAACTATATTTCAGAATAGGAAGGTGTTAGGCACCCATTCCACCCCTTCAGTCTCTGTGGGATATAAAAATGTTCCCTTAGCCTAAAATGTATAATCATGTGTAAGGGTGAAAAGTGTATATATACGTAAAACCTTAGGGAGGAGCAAAATCATCGTGTTCGCGTCATAAAAAAGGCAGGGATGAATCATTTGAAGGAGTATAACTAAAAGAAAGAGAAAAATAGGAAGGTAGGAAAAATATAAGTGATACGTCAGATTATAACTCATGGAAAAATATTGAGTAAGAGGGTCTAATGGGACCACTAAAAAGGACTAAGAAAATGAATGGAAACGGCTACACTATGAGTAATACACAAGATCGTGACTCATTATGGATAAGCAAGTATGAATCTAAACGGGACCGTTAGAAAGGCAAATGAATAGATAATAATATATAAAATATGAGCGAGGCATCGAATTATGAATCACTATAAACAAGTGAATACTCATGTCAACGAGACCACTAAAGAGAAAAAATACATGAGCTTATATATATGCAAAATACTAGTGAAAATAAAATGAGAATAATGAAATAAGGAAAGTGAGGAGTCGAATCCTAAGATAAATTAGGGATACCTACGTTGCCAGAACTAACATCAAAGTCTATGTAGTACAAGAAATGAATAAAGGTGGATTCTAACCCATAAATATGAAATAAGAGTTTACTATTTTGATTTGTGAAAAAGTGTGTGCAAATGGTGAAAATGTAAAAAAGGGACAGAAAAATCTAATTCGAGGTTTATGAATTAAACCCTTTTGGGGGTCTTGAGTTTATAAAAATAAATTTTGTGAGTATATAGATAATAAAAAGTGTGATTAGCGGTGAGAAAATAAGAATTGCTGAGAGATATTCTAAAAGGAATAAGATGTAAGAAATGACATTAAAATACTAAATTTGGATGAATAGATTTTGTACTTTTTAAATAACTTGAAATATGGGCTTGTTCAGAAGTGTAGGCTGATTTAAATTGGTGGGGTGTTGGTGAAAAAGGTGGTAAAAGCTGAGTTAAGAGTGAGGTAAGGGAATATGGAGAGAATATTTTGAAAGTAATGTAATCAAATGTTATTGCATTGATTTCGAGGATAAAGTCCTGAATAATGAGGTCGGGATTTCTTTAAACAGGAAACCTTAAAAGGAAAAAAAGAATAGGCTTTCCCTGGGGTAATGGACAACATGGCACTTGGCCTACCTATCAGTAGGGCTTCCGTACATGGCATCCAAGTAAAGTATACCTTGCTTGAAAGCAAGGGAAAGAAGTGCATATATGGAGGCTAAAATGGATTTTCTAAAAAAATGGTCCTAAAATTAAAATCATAAGTCCATTTCACAAATCGACGAGTTGTTGAAAAGAGTATTCAGATCTCTATGATACTATGTTGGGATACTCTCAAGTCCAAGAGTTCGCCAAAGTCAAATGGACCTCTGGGAGCGTCCGGTGACCTCCGGTTAGGTTTTATGGACAAAAAGGTTGCTAAATGAGAACTGTAGAGGGGTGTTATCAACAGAAAAAGCAAACAAAATAAAAAATACTCTCTTATTAATGACACCCGAGGGGTACCCGCGAGGGTCACCAAGAAGCCCAAAAGCCATTGCAAAGTATCAGCGCCACTCCAAGCGCCAGCGCCGCTTCAAGCGTCGGTGCCTCGACAAGGGTCATCGCCACCCCAAGCGTCAGCGCCGCTTCAAGCATCAGCGCCGCTTCGAGCGTCGGCACCGCGTCGGTGCCACCTCAGGTATCAGCGACCGCTTCAAATGTCAGCGTCACTTCAAGCGTTAGCACTACCTCAAGTATCAGCGCCACTTCAAGCATCGGTGCTACCTCAAGCATCAGCGCCACTTCAAGCGCCAGCGCCGCTTCGAGCGTCGGCGCCGCTACGAGCGTCGGCACCACTTCGAGCTTCGACGCCGCAAAAAGGATCAGCGTCGCCTCAAGCGTCAGCGCCGCTGCAAGCGTCGGCGTCGCTTCAAGTGTCAGCGTCGCGACAAGGGTCGGCACCGCCTCAAGTACCAGCGACCGCTTCAAGTGTCAGCGCCACTTTAAGCGTCAGCGCTACCTCAAGTATTAGTGACACTTCAAGCATCGGCGCTACCTCAAGCATCATCGCCACTTCAAGCGTCAGCGCCGCTTCGAGCGTTGGCGCTGCTTCGGGCATCGATGCCGCGACAAGGGTCGGCGCCGCCTCAAGCGTCAGCGCCACTTCAAGCGTTAGCGCCGCTTCAAGTGCCAGCGCCACAATAAGGGTCGGCGCCGCCTCAGGTATCAGCGACCGCTCCAAGTATCAGCGCCACTTCAAGCGTCGGCGCCGCTACGAGCGTCGGCGCCGCGACAAGGGTCGGTGCCGCCTCAAGCATCAACTCCATTGCAAGCATCAGCACCGCTTCAAGTATCAGCGCCACTTCAAGCGTCAGCGCCACCGCTTCAAGTGTCGGCGCCACTTTAAGTACCTAGCGCTGCTGCAAGTGTCTGCGCCACCGCAAGGATCGGCGCCGTTTCAAGTGTCGGTGCCGTTTTTCATGCCAATGCCACCGCGAGTGTCAGTGCCTCCGCAAGTGTCCGCACCACTGCAAGTGTCGGCGCCACTTCAAGGGTCAGCGTCACTGCAAGGCTCAGCGCCACTGCAAGGGTCACTGCAGAAACGTTATTCGAGAAGTGCTGCTACAGGGGTTTTTGATAGAAACTCATATTGAGGGAGTAGCTATCGCGAACAACTCCCCATCATGAAACAACAGTCTCTAAATGAACAACAACACTAACACTTTACTTTCTTGTACAGGTTGCCTAGTCGAGCAAGCAGGGCTCGAACAGGCGCGTTAGGACCTCCTGGGAGTTTTGGCTTGGCGGCTGAGGGATAAGGTATATTGAGCAAGCTCAACCACTTAGCACTATAGGATTGAGAGAATACTAGTAGGAAGACCCAGAATTCACTCGAGACTACGCACACTGCACACTTGGTCACAAGTGAAGTGATCAGCCAAAGAGCTGGCTACTCACAAGAAATAAACTCTTTACAAGAAAATGACTTTTCCAGAAGAGGGGGTCCTCGAGGTCCCTCTCAAGAAAAATAACACTTTTAGAGAAGATGAGGCCTTAAGGTCTCCTCTCTCAAGATTTGCAAAATTGCACCACAAGTTACCGTTTCAAAAGATAACTACCAAAATCTGCTATTTTGTCTCCATTAGGGGACATATGTGCTTTTTGAGTTTTGGTCGGCGCCAGGTGGCGCCTGCAGAGGGGACAGGCAGGCTGCCTACAGGTAGGGACAAATGGTACACTTCAGACATTGTTCTCCACCAACTCTCTCAATTTTGGCGCCCAAAATTGCCACTGACCCATAACGCCCCAGTATAAATAGACCTCTGGGCAAGGTCAAAAGGGAGATAGACAATAGAAGTTGCACTGTTACTCTGCCAAAATATCACCAGACCTACCTAAGTATTCTCTCCCTGCTCATTCTCATAGTCCTGAGTGCCTTGTTCCTTCATTCCCCACTGACAGCCATCTCTCTCAGGTGTTTCCTTTGAGAAAATTGCTATTTTTGCTGTGAAAGTTCATCTTCTTGCAGGGAGTGAGTTGAAGCTTGAGTTCCATTGTTACCAGAAGGAGAAGTTTTCTTCAGAAGTTGCACCGGGAGACCTTGAAGACCTTGCAGGCAGCGTCCATTGGAGTGGGTCACGCCTCACCCTTTCCTGTTATTCATAGACCCCAGTCTCACTACCCTCCTACATTTGGCGACTCTGCTGGGGAGGTATCCTCACTTCCATGGACAAAGAAGGTTTTAATGTTTCTAGGCATCTAGTGTTTGAAGACTTACCATATGGAAATGGAGCTCAAAGAGACAAGGCCACTCAGGTGGATGTGGTGGTGACCGGAGCAAAGGTACCTGCTCCTCTGGGAGGGCAGACCAGCTCACCGGAAGCAGCTCCGGTGGTAGAGGTTTATGAGTATGTTTTTTGAGACTTGGCAAGTTTGGGTTAAGATTGTGTAACACCGCAAGCAACCCCCTCTAGAGAGGCAGCCGTTCCCGCAGCGATTCCGACAGAAGTAGCTCAGCCACAAAGGACGGCGCTGGAGCAAGTTATGACAATCGTCAAGTTCACTGGCAGAACCCCCGAAACCCTAAGTGTTTGGTAAGGAATTCGTTATGGTCGAGGAACTCCTCTCGCTCAATGATAGCGATGAGGAACCCTTAAGAAAAGAACCCACGGCAACAACAGCTAACGACGAGGGACCCTCGACAGTGGGTCCCATAGTGGAAATCCCAAAAGATGGAAAACCTCTAACTGGAGAGGGGGTCGCGATGAACTCACTGGAAAGGGGGTCGCGACGAACCCTTGGCCAGCAACACACCCCCATAGTACTAACAGTCGGCGACACACACCCCGTCGCCAAGAAGGAAGTGGAAGTGGCGACCCCTGTAGAAATAACAAATCACTAAGAACCTAGTGGGAGGAGCCCTGGGTACCTCTCGTCGTCAATAAAGTGTCCATGGCAGCAGCAGTATACTCTCCATGATGCCAATAATGGGCGAGATACCCTGGGTCATGGAACCTTCGACGTGATAAGAGGTCGAGACCCCCCACCAGAAACAAATGGCAAATTGCGCATCTCCCCAAACGCAACACGACCAGTCAAAAAATCGTCAACACCACAAGGGGTCGAGACACCCTGGGTCGAGGAACCCTCGACGTAATAAGATGTCGAGACACCCCCAATTTCTGACGAGGGACCCGTGTATGCGATGCCAAGCCGCGAGACCCCCGGCCGCTGACGAGAGGCCACCATACTGTCATAGGCCGAGACCCCTATTCCTGAAAAATTCAAAGGCGCCGAGACACCACTTCCCAAAGCAACTAGGGATTTCGAAGAATCCAAGGTAAATGGAGAGGGATCCTCGGACGTAGGGTCGCCTCGCGGAAAACCACGGGTCAAGACCCCCCTTCTTAAAAAAAAAAATCATGGGTGTCGAGACACCCAAGGTCGAGATACCCCTGTCAGCGCCAAAATATGCCGTGACACCACTGTCCAAAGCAACTAGGGATTTTGAAGAATCCAAGGTAACTGGAGAGGGATCCTCGGACGTAGGGTCGCCTCGCGGCAAACCACGGGTCGAGACCCCCCTTCTTCAGCAAAAATCATGGGCGTCGAGACACTCTTCTTCAGTATAAATCATGGGCATCGAGACACCCTTCTCAGCAAAAATCATGGGCATCGAGACACTCTTCTTCAGCAAAAAGAAAAAAATCATGGGCATCGATACACCCGAGGTCGAGATGACCCCGTCAGCACCGGCACATGTCGAGACACCCCCTTGCAGTGATGAGCGGCCCGTAGACGCGAGGCCAGGTCGCGAGACCCGCGACCGCTGACGAAAGGCCACCATACTGCCATAGGCCGAAACCCCTATTTTTGAAAATTCAAAGGCGTCGAGACACACCTCCCAAAGCAACTAGGGGTTTTGACGACTCCAAGGCAGCTGGCGAGGGATCCTCGGACGTAGGGTCGCCTCGCAGAAAACCACGGGTCGAGACCCCCCTTCTTCAGAAAAAATCACGGGCGTCGAGACCCCCCTCTCTCCAACACTGGTTCCAATAGACAAGGAACCCTCCACGTCTAGACACTCATCACAGGTCGAGACACCCGGATAGGAAGTCGAGGAGCGAGGAACTCATGGGCGAGGAACCCTGGGTATTCCTCACCGCCAGCAAAAAAAGTCATGGCAGCAGTCTCGATGAAGCGTTAGGTCGAGAGGCCCTTGGAGGTGAAGTCGATGCGCGAGGGACCCTCGACGTGGCACAAGGTCGAGGAACCCTTGATGAAATTCAATGTCGAGATACCCTCGGATATTAGGTCCGATGAGGAACCCTCTCCCACCTCAAGCAATGGTAAAAAACCAACCAGGTTCAAACCACAACGCGAGGAACCCAAGACTAATGGGATTTCTAATGAGGAACTGTCGGCGACAGCACACTATGACGAGGAGCCTATGCGCGAGGAATGGCTCCTAATTCGAGCAGTGGGTAAGGAACCCACTAATAAGAGGGATCAAGAGGAACCCTTGGCTGACGATGCACTCACCATGGAAACAGTGGCGGGAGAGGACCCCCTAGTAGTATCATCTATTGACGAGGGACCACCTGCAATCATGGTAGCAACAGCGGGTAAGGATCTCCTCGAGGACAAAAGAGGAGATGGAAAATTACTCGTGCTTAAAGTTTCACACGAGGAACCATGATGAGATAATATTTATTCTCAACCAGCTAAGTAAATTATCTTACTTCAATAACGAGTGAATATGTTCATTTCACAAGTCTCAATTTATGTTACACTTGAGTATTATATATATTTATATATATATATATGCTAGTTACTTAAACTGATAAAGAAATCTTACATGCTATCATATCTTGAGGTGAAAGTGTTAGGTGAGAAAGTACACAATAGTTCTCTGCACAAGTTAATGGGAATAAGGCCACATTTACAATGAGATTTTTATTTTTAGTATGAAAGTAGGTTTTTCTCTGATAATGACTGTACCAATAACTCCTACTGCCTTATACCTAAAGTGAAAATGTCACTTCATTTCTTCAATACAGTACATTTGTTTCTCAAACTAAATAAATAAATAAATAATTTATTTCGGCTGGATAGAATTATCTATAGCAAAGTCCTAGAAAGGACTGTGTCCAGATTTTGCAGAATTTGTTATTCATTTTTTTACTGTGCAAGGACAAGTCAATGTCCGCATCTTTTAGGAACTTTGTAAAAAGAAGTCTTCAGCACATAAGACTCTAGAGTAGCTGACTTCTAATACACCTAAAAAGATGTTCTACAGAAGACAGATCATCACGATTAAATAAAAAAAATGGTAACTCATGTCTCAAATACAGTGTTCGTATTGGTTTTATTATTCACTCGTCATTTTCACAAGACATAAAAAAACAAAAATATACACGAGGAACCCCCTCAAACCATAAGTACACTAATACCAGGCGGGTCCCTCACGGCCTCGCCCCAAGATTAAAAAGCATTGCTCGCAACTGAAAGTAAGATTTAAGAAGTTAAAATTACACGAAATGAGGAACCAGTACAGGAACATTCACATTTGAGTCTATACACGACAAACCAAAAAGAACAAATGCCTCGTTATTGGGTCACATAACGCCTGCAGCGAGTGGACGGGTTTCCTCTTTGTGTCCCTATCTCTAAAAAGAAATCGATATAAGGTTTCAATAAAAAAAGATCAAACAATTTTCTCAGATCGTCAAAATCAAAAAAATATTAGCTACCATTGCTCGTCTGCTCGTATGTGTTGTGAACCCGTTTGGAAAAGTAAATACTTTGCCAAATCAAAGCAACCTCAACAGTTTATGGGGAAATGATGTGGAACTTGAAAAGCCACAAATTTTAGCCCACGAGATTTCCATCGAGCACCTGATGTGCGGAGGCACACAAAATCCACATACACTAGAACGAACCAACCATAATTTGAGAGTCCCACACTTCCCTCACAACAAATATCTGAAAGAAAGATTTATGAAAAATTACATGAGATAAGGAACCAACACCTCGTTGTTCAAACTCGAACGCAGAAACCCTTTTACATTTTGGCGAGCGTCCCATATCTTCTGAAAATGATTCTTCGATTCCCTTGCTCGAATCAAAACCATACACGCTTTACTCCAAGATAAATACCAGACAAGGAACCATCACCTCGTTGGTATAATAATAATGAAAAAAGGGAGGTCAATTTCTTAAAGACCCGTTGCTCACAGATCTTAAAGATCAGTAAAAAAAAATTCCTTACCAATCTTAATATAAGAGATGTGGTTTTATCCTGCTCTCACCTGCTCCAACGGGTTTATAGTCGAGACCCTCCCTTGCACATCTCAACTGCTCTCTCTGTCTTTCTCTCATGTGTTTAAAGAATGAGTAGATGTGTATTTTAAAAAGAAGAGAAACCCAAGACGAGGAACCCAACAAACGTGTTTTCTCGCCAATCATTTCTAAAAGTAAAAAAAAAGAAATAACAAGGTTTAAGAAGTGTGCGAGAACCCACTACGAGGAATAGTCAGGTCCAAACAGTACAAATATATATATATATATATATATATATATATATATATATATATATATATATATATGAGTAGCACAAAAAATTATTGGACCAAGACTCACTCTAATTTCCTACCGGACTCTGGAAGCGTGTTTCTTTTATGAACTCGTCGACTTTATTGAATGTAAGAGATAGAAGAAAAAGATGGGTGTTCCAAGAAATACACACAGATAGTTATCTCCCTTTCGAGTAAGGACAAACAGTTTTCGAAGTTGGTGGGTCTCTCACATCAGTTCTGATCCAAAAGTGAGGGAGGCTCCCAACATCACCCCACTTATTGTTATAAAAAGAAAAGGATTGCTCGAATTAACCCTCGTGTTTTGGTTGTCTTATTAGAAGGAAGATAAGAAAAGATAAGTGTTTGGCATGTGCCACTTGATTAAGAGGTATTTACCTACGAGGAACCATGTGTCTTTTGTCAAGTTAGTTGCCTTGCTGGAAATAAAGATAAAAAATGGCATGTTTCTTACTTGTTGCTCAACACAAAAGGAAAGATATTTTAAACCAAGCTTGTGCGGAGAAACTCCAAGTCCTGTCCTTTCAAAAAAAAATTGTTTTTTTGAAAGTATCAATCATGTCATAACTTTCCTGCTGAAACTGTAACAAATGTTGAAAAAAAAAATATTAAGGGGGGCTCAGCCCTCCCTCTGAGTTATGGTTGAATCGAAAAATGGAAAAATGTCGAGGGGGCTCGCCCCCCTCTAAATTATGTTTTGATTCAAATGTTGAAAAAATATTGAGAGGGCTCACCACTCCCTCTAAATTATGCTTGAAAAAAAAATGAATGAAAAATGTTGAGGGGGCTCACACCCCCTCTAAGTTATGTTTTGGTTCAAATGTTGAAAAACAATGTTGAGGGGAGATCACCCCTCCCTCTAAGTTATGCTTGAATCAAAAAAAAATGAAAAATGTTGAGGGGCTCAACCCCCCCTCTAAGTTATGTTTTGATTCAAATGTTGAAAAAATATTGAGGGGCCTCACCACTCCCTCTAAATTATGCTTGAAAAAAATGAATGAAAAATGTTGAGGGGGCTCACCCCCCCCCCCCCCCCCCCCTCTAAGTTATGTTTTGGTTCAAATGTTGAAAAACAATGTTGAGGGGAGCTCACCCCTCCCTCGAAGTTATTGCTTGAATCAAAACACATCAAAACAATTTTGAGGGTGGGTCACCCCCCCTTTTTCAGTTATGAGTTAAAAAAAAAGTCCTAAACGAATAGGCATAGGACAAGTACCCCACAGTCACTTGGGGTTGCGCTAAAGAATTTTAACTTGCTTAGCCTATATGCAAGTACCCCACAGTTAGAAGGGAAATTTCAAAAATATAACTTGCTCATCTCATATGCATGTACCCCACAGCTAGAGGGGCAGCTTCAAAATTTTAACCTGCTAAGCCTATATGCAAGCATCCTGCGGTTAGAAGGTCAGCTTAAGAATTTTTTAACTTACTCAGTTATATGCATGCAAGTACCCCACAACTAGACGGGCAGTTTCCAAATTTTAACTTCCTCAGTTATGTGCAAGTACCTCGCAGTCAGAGAGGTAGCTTCAAGATTTTAACCTGCTCAGCCTATACGCAAGTACCCCGCAGTTAGAGGGGAAATTTCAAATGTAGGTAGTTGGTTAGCTCTTATGAAAGTACCTCGTAGTTAGAGGGGTAGCTTGAAATTTTTTAACTTGCTCAATTATATGCAAGTACCCCACAGCTAGAGGGGCCACTCCGAAATTTCAACTTGCTCAGTTATATGCAAGTACCCCGCAGTTAAAGGGGCAGCTTCAAAATTTTAAACTTGCTCATCTCATATGAAAATACCCCGCAGTTAAAGGGGCAGCGTCCAAATTTTAATTTGCTCAGTTATATGCAAGTTCCCCGCAGTTAGAGGGGCAGCTTCAAAATTCTAACTCGCTCATCTCATATGCAAATACCCCACAGTTAGAAGCATGAAGTTCAATCTTGAGGTTCTCGTATAAAAACAGAGCAACTCAAAGTATTGAGCAAGTGAAATTATACATATAAGGTACAACAGTTTAGTACCTAAGGCTCCAAGGGCATAGGAGCGCTCACAGTCTTGAGCAACTGCCAAGTATAAATATAAGGTGTGATAGTTTAACACCTAAGGCTCCAAGGGCACCGGAGCTCTCACAGTCTTGAGCAACTGCCAAGTATAAATATAAGGTTCGCCAGTTGAGCACCTAAGGCTCCAAGGGCATCGGAGCGCTCACAATATTGAGCAAATGCCAAGTATAAACGTAAGGCTCTAAGGGCACCGGAGAGCTCACAGTCTTGAGCAAGTGCCAAGTATAAACATAAGGTGCTCCAGATGAGCACCTAAGACGCCAAGGGCATCGGAGCGCTCACAGTATTGAGCAAATGCCAAGTATAAACGTAAGGCTCCAAGGGCATCAGAGCGCTCACAGTCTTGAGCAAGTGCCAAGTATAAATATAAGGTGCGCCAGTTGAGCACCTAAGGATCCAAGGGCATCGGAGTGCTCACAGTCTTGAGAAAATGCCATGCACAAACGTAAGGTGCTCCAGATGAGCACCTAAGGCTCCAAGGGCACCGGAGCGCTCACAATCTTGAGCAAATGCCAAGTATAAATATAAAGTACGACAGTTTAGCACCTAAGGCTCTAAGGGCACCGGAGCACTCCTAGTCTTGAGCAACTGCCAAGTATAAATAAAAGGTACGACAGTTTCGTGCACAAGTCTCTCGACATTACAAGACACTTCTGCATGAGGGGGCTAATATTGAGAAGTCCTCAAGCAAGTGAACAAATAGTAAAATAGCTTGGAGTGTGGGGATCCACTTATAGTGGCTCCACCTTCCCAAGATTGCAAGTTTGACAGAAAATAGCCTAGGGTGAGGGGATCCACCTTGAGTGCCCTCTCTTCCCAAACTTGATGCTACAGAAAACAACTTAGGGCGAGGGGCTTACCGCGAGTAACCCCTCCGCCCAAGATAGAAGGCCACAGAAGAAGGCCAAGGGTGAGGGTCTTACCGCGAGTAACCCCTCCGCCCAAGATAGAAGGCCACAGAAGAAGGCCAAGGGCGAGGGGCTCACCGCGAGTAACCCCTCCGCCCAAGATAGAAGGCCATAGAAGAAGGCCAAGGGCGAGGGGCTCACTGTGAGTAACCCCTCCGCCCAAGATAGAAGGCCATAGAAGAAGGCCAAGAGTGAGGGGCTCACCGAGAGTAACCCCTCCGCCTCAGATAGAAGGCCACAGAAGAAGGCCAAGGGCGAGGGCTCACCTTGGGTAACCCCTCCGCCCAAGATCAAAGGCCACAGAAGAAGGCCAAGGACGAGGGGCTCACCGCGAGTAACCCCGCCGCCCAAGATGAAAGTCCACAGAAGAAGGCCAAGGGCGAGGGGCTCACTGCGAGTAACCCCGCCGCCCAAGATGAAAGGCCGCAGAAGAAGGCCAAAGGCGAGGGGCTCACTGCGAGTAACCCCTCCGCCTAAGACAGAAGGCCACAGAAGAAGGCAAAGAGCGAGGGGCCCACCGTGAGTAACCCCTCCGCCCAAGATGAAAGGCCACAGAAGAAGGACAAGGGCGAGGGGCTCACCGCGAGTAACCCCTCCACCCAAGATGAAGGGCCACAAATAAAGGCCAAGGGCGAGGGGCGCACCGCGAGTAACCTTCCGCCCAAGACAGAAGGACACAGAGGAAGGCCGAGGGCGGGGGTCCCATCGCGAGTAACCCCTCTGCCTAAGAGGAAAGGCCAACAGAAGAAGGCCAAGGGCGAGGGGCTCACCTCGGTTAACCCCTCCGCCCAAGTTTATACCCAGATAAGGAGGTCCACTATAAGTGGCCTCATTTATAAAACTTGGGATGAAGTGACATAACATTTAATGACCCTAAGGGGAATGATGAAGAAATCCTAGGGTACCTAAAAATAAATGTATTTATGGCGTACAAAGCCTTTTGGTCTACCCAACACAAAAGACTTTGCACGAGGGGCTAATATAGAGGGGTGTTATCAACAGAAAAAGCAAACAAAATAAAAAATACTCTCTTATTAATGACACCCGAGGGGTACCCGCGAGGGTCACCAAGAAGCCCAAAAGCCATTGCAAAGTATCAGCGCCACTCCAAGCACTAGCGCCGCTTCGAGCGTCGGTGCCTCGACAAGGGTCAGCGCCACTCCAAGCGTCAGCGCCGCATCAAGCATCATCGCCGCTTTGAGCGTCGGCACCGCGACGAGGGTCGGCGCCGCCTCAAGCGTCTGCGCCGCTGCAAGCGTCGGCATCGCTTCAAGTGTCGGCGCCGCGACAAGGGTCGGCGCCACCTCAAGTATCAGCGACCGCTTCAAGTGTCAGCGCTACCTCAAGTATCAGCGCCACTTCAATCATTGGCGCTACCTCAAGCATCAGCGCCACTTCAAGCGCCAGCGCCACTACGAGCGTCGGCACCGCTTCGAGCGTCGGCACCGCTTCGAGCGTCGACGCCGCAACAAGGGTCGGCGTCGCCTCAAGCGTCAGTGCCGCTGCAAGCGTCGACGTCGCTTCAAGTGTCAGCGTCGCGACAAGGGTCGACGCCGCCTCAAGTACCAGTGACCGCTTCAAGTGTCAGCTCCACTTCAAGCGTCAGCGCTACCTCAAGTATCAGTGACACTTCAAGCATCGGTGCTACCTCTAGCATCAGCGCCACTTCAAGCGTCAGCGCCGCTTCGAGCGTCGACGCCGCTTTGAGCGTCGACGCCGCGACAAGGGTCGGCGCCGCCTCAAGCGTCCGCGCCACTTCAAGCGTTAGCGCCGCTTCAAGTGTCGGCGCCGCAACAAGGGTCGGTGCCGCCTCAGGTATCAGTGACCGCTCCAAGTATCAGCACCACTTCAAGCATCGGCGCCGCTACGAGCATCGACGCCGCTTCGAGCATCGGCGCCGCGACAAGGGTCAGCACCGCCTCAAGCATCAACGTCGTTGCAAGCGTCAGCGCCACTTCAAGTATCAGCACCACTTCAAGCGTCAGCGCCACCGCTTCAAGTGTCGGCGCCACTGCAACTGTCAGCGCCACTTCAAGTACCTAGCGCCGCTGCAAGTGTCCGTGCCACCGCAAGGATCGGTGCCGTTTCAAGTGTCGGCGCCGTTTTTCATGCCAACGCCACCGCGAGTGTCAGCGCCTCCGCAAGTGTCCGCACCACTGCAAGTGTCGGTGCCACTTCAAGGGTCAGCGTCACTGCAAGGCTCGGCGCCACTACAAGGGTCACTGCAGAAACGTTATTCGAGAAGTGCTGCTACAGGGGTTTTTGATAGAAACTCATATTGAGGGAGTAGCTATCGCGAACAACTCCCCATCATGAAACAACAGTCTCTAAATGAACAACAGCACTAACACTTTACTTTCTTGTACAGGTTGCCTAGTCGAGCAAGCAGGGCTCGAACAGGCGCGTTGGGACCTCCTGAGAGTTTTGGCTTGGCGGCTGAGGGATAAGGTATATTGAGCAAGCTCAACCACTTAGCACTATAGGATTGAGAGAATACTAGTAGGAAGACCCAGAAGTCACTCGAGACTACGCACACTGCACACTTGGTCACAAGTGAAGTGAGCAGCCAAAGAGCTGGCTACTCACAAGAAATAAACTCTTTACAAGAAAATGACTTTTCCAGAAGAGGGGGTCCTCGAGGTCCCTCTCAAGAAAAATAACACTTTTAGAGAAGATGAGGCCTTAAGGTCTCCTCTCTCAAGATTTGCAAAATTGAACCACAAGTTACCGTTTCAAAAGATAACTACCAAAATCTACTATTTTGTCTCCATTAGGGGACATATGTGCTTTTTGAGTTTTGGTCGGCGCTAGGTGGCGCCTGCAGAGGGGACAGACAGGCTGCCTACAGGTAGGGACAAATGGTACATTTCAGACATTGTTCTCCACCAACTCTCTCAATTTTGGCGCCCAAAATTGCCACTGACCCATAACGCCCCAGTATAAATAGACCTCTGGGCAAGGTCAAAAGGGAGATAGAAAATAGAAGTTGCACTGTTACTCTGCCAAAATATCACCAGACCTACCTAAGTATTCTCTCCCTGCTCATTCTCATAGTGCTGAGTGCCTTGTTCCTTCACTTCCCACTGATAGCCATCTCTCTCAGGTGTTTCCCTTGAGAAAATTGCTATTTTTGCTGTGAAAGTTCATCTTCTTGTAGGGAGTGAGTTGAAGCTTGAGTTCCATTGTTACCAGAAGGAGAAGTTTTCTTCAGAAGTTGCACCGGGAGACCTTGAAGACCTTGCAGGCAGCGTCCATTGGAGTGGGTCACGCCTCACCCTTTCCAGTTATTCATAGACCCCAGTCTCACTAACCTCCTACAAGAACCTTAAGTCTGATTTGTTCACGGTAGGTACCATTGGAAAGGGGATTCAGATCCCTGTGGTAAGTTTGTTGGGATACTCTTGGGTCTCAGAGTTGAAAAAATTCAAATGGAGCTCGAAAGTGTGTGATGGCCTTATGGAAAAAAGGGTTGTTAAATGCGAAGCGTAAGTCTGATTCATGTAATGTAGGGACCATAAGAAAGGGGATTTAGAACCCTATGAAAATGAATTGAGATACTCTCAGTTCGAGAGTTGACCAAAGCTAAACGAATATCAGGGAGCGTCCAGTGACCTCAAATTAGGTTTCGAAGGAGGACCAGGAGTTCGAGGTTTGAAGGGACTGTGTTTAGACCCTGTGGAGGTGTATGAGGTGCTAGAATGGGGTGTTTACAATTATAAAAATATAAAGAGTGTTATAAAATAAACATAAACATAAACGTATGAAGAAATTACTATAATAAAATGGATAAACTATATAAATAAAGATACAAAATAGACAAATTTGTAATAAAAAAATTTCATTGTAAAAGAAAAACAACATTGTAAGAACAAAGTAAAATATTATAATATAGATACAAACATAAACATAAACAATAATATCATAAGAATATAAACATGCCTTAAACGAATAGATATAACATTATAATATAGATACAACAACGACGTTACAACGTAAAGCAAATACAAGATTACAATACAAATATAACATTATAATAAAATAGACACAAGCTTATACATACAAAAAAATTATAATAACACAAAAAAACCTTAAACAAACATATACAACATAAAAAATAAAGACAATATTATAATAGAAATAAACATTGTAAAACATATACAACATTATAAAAAAAACTCGGTAAAACATTTTAAAATAGATAGTCTTAAATATACAATGGAAAAATAATTATAACAGTTACAAACATTGAACAAATAGATAAAACATAAAAAATAGATAAGACATTATAATACCGGTAAAACATTATAAAACACACAAAAAATATTGAAATGGAGTAATTATTGTCACAAAAATATTTCTACTGCTGTAATAATATAACTTATATCTCCAATGTATGTTTCGAAACTTCATATAAATAAAATCTCAAGCATCACTAATACGATATGTCTAAACTAATATATAGCCTCGAAATGTATTAGACATTAAACAAACAAGACTTAACTTCATAAAAGATAATAAACTAATAATAAATTATGCATACTTACTTTAAAATAACAACAATAGACTTAAAAATTAAGTCACTTAGTCTTTAGCCCCGCGCGATGCTCGAGATGGTGTAAAAATTTAAAAGAAAAAAACATAACATTTTCAAATAGCATTAACATTATATATTTTTTCGTAAAAAAAAGAAAAAAAATAATTAGTAATGTACGTATTAATATTAATGTATATAAATATGTATTAATATTTATTACCCTAATATCACAAATAATAGACAACACATAAACCAAGACACCAACCCTTGTAAACTTTTCTTAAAGACTCATTTCCTAATATACCAACCTCACCCTTCTCATGCTGCTAAAGAATGGCGGGAAAATATAACTCCACCTCATACCAACTATCCACCTCTTTGTGCAAACAATTCCAATCACAGATTTATCTCAACCCAGGCTATGTACATACCTCACCTCTAGCATATAATTTATCAACAAACTGAACACAATTTTCTCTCCTTTCCATTTCATTCACACTCACTTATTCAATGAGTAACATTCCATTCAAAAAATCTGTATAGAAAGTCAAAATTAGTCCATTTATGCAAAGTCATATTCTTATTTAAGGTTAGACAAGTTCACACTCATATAATTTAACCGAAAAAACATGAAATCAGAATTTCGGTGACTTTAATACTGAACATGATCGAATTGCGTCCTACCTCACCATAGTAAGAAGTCTCATGACAAACTTCGAAAGGGTGAAAATTTAACACTTCCCCATGGGGCAGAATAGTCATGCTAATTCCTTAACAACCCATAGTTCAGTAATTGACTCCAACCTAGGGAGAACTATCCAAATAGAATTCCTCGCACAACCAAGCATTAACCAGACGATCATAGCCGAGAAAGTCCACCTGGAAGAAAAAGCCCCAAGTTGGATGTATCCAATAATTAATTACCTGCAGAGTAACATACTGCCATATGATAAGAGTTAGTCCCATCAAGTCAGGGTAAAAAATAACCTCTTTTACCTTACCCCCAGAGGAAAGCTTTACAAGAAGTCATTTATATGCCCCCCCACCTCCAGTGAATTCACCCACAAGATGCCGAGAAAGTTTTCAATGATCTGTATGAAGGCATTTATGAAAGTGATGTAGGTGGGAGATAGTTGGCCTTTCGAGAAATTAAATAAGGATATCGGTGGCCTCATATGCAAGTGCAAAAAGGTTCAGAAGAACACCCCTATGGTCCACCAACCTGCTAAAAACCTAAGATCCCTAACCATCCCATGGCCCATTGCTCAATGGGGATTATATATAGTGGTACCACTACCTACCGCATTTGGGAATCATTAGTACCTTCAGGTCGACATGGACTACTTAACCAAATGGGTAGAGACAGAACCACTTGAAAACATTCGAGACTTTGACATGATAAGGTTCATCTGGAGGAAAATTATAACATTCTTTGGGGTACCAAGGATTGTTATCACCGACAACGGTACACAATTTGAAAGTATCTTCTTTCAAGGCTTTTGTGATGAGCATGGTATCAAGAACCACTTTAGTTCTGTGTTGTATTCCTAAAGCAATGATCAGGCAAAAGCTTTCAAAAAAACCATGCTCGACGAGCTGATAAAATGACTAGAAAAGGCCAAGGGTGTTATACCCCGTATTTTTAATGATTTTAATTATGGGATTAATTGATTTAAAAATGGAAAATTTATTTATAATTAATTCATATTTAATTAAATAATTACTAGAGCGATGAGAGTTAGTTTTTATTGATATGAATTATGTTGAATATTACTTAGTGAGTAATGGAATATGTAATTATGAATTTATTCAAATTGTCGAGTGAATAATACGACAGTTATGGGAAATTAAGTCGGGACATGCGTGTCAGCCATGTCGGGACTAAAATTTATGGAATAAGAGTAAATTATTTATAGGTCACCCATATGGTCATTTTGAGTGCTCCAAAGTGTCCATAAGGGTCGAAATAGTCAGAAAAGTCTACCCGATGGTTTAGTTTGGGTGTCCCGGGGTATTTTTAGGCCAAACTGCCATCCTGGGAGGCAATTTTAGACATTTTAATTTTTCGAGTAATTAAATCCACGAATTTTCGAAGGCTATATGAGCTTCTAGGGTTAGGTATTCTAAGGTTATCCAATACAAAAATAATAGAGGCAATTGGAAGAGGAAGGAGAAGAGATCCCAAGCCCAAAACCACCCATAGTTGCACCTCTTTCACAATTAACACCACCGGAGTGTAGATCAGAAGACAAAGAACCTAGCCATACCCTTCATCATCAAAGGATCATACCTAATATTATAAGGAAATTATTTTTCTTCCTTAAATTCAGCTAGATAAATTATCCATGTTAGTAGAATATGATTAAGAATTCAATTACATGCATGTAGAGGACAAATTTTGGATTAAATCATATTCTGGGTAGGATTCATGATTAGGATTGAAGTACTATTATGAAAAAATGAAATTTAATAAATTCTGGGAATCGTTATGTAGAGTATTTGAAGTTTTGATCATGTTCTTGAAGAAAATCCATAAAGAAGGGTTTTGGGAGTTAAATTAGAATTCAATTGAAAATTTAATGAATCTTGATGTTTAAATGATTCTTGTACGTTAGAAATTGTCAATCTGTGTTAATTTAATGTTTATCACCTTCGTTTTGGAGTTTGGGAATGAATTAAGAAAGATTTATATATTTTTGGTTGAGGAAACCCATAGCTTTAATTTGCAGAAAAACCAGGTAGATCAATATTTCGTCAAACTAAGAATGTCGATCGACCAAAAACTTGGTTGACGAAATGAAGAAACAGGTCGATCAAACCAAGAATGTCGATCGATCGACTGATCAATCAATCAACCCATTTCGTCGATCGATCGAATCCCCTAAAATTTTTGACTTATTTTCTTCTTTAGTTTTGATGCAACCACAAATTTTAATAAGCCTTAATGTTGATTAATGGAAAATAATCGGACTTATGGAAGGTTAGTAGGGTTATAGTTAAGGCTCGAAAAGTATCATTATGTATGGGTTTTAATGGGGTGATTTACGAGTGTTTTCGAATGCGTTACAATTGGAAATTTTATAGACTGGGGTTTAATTCGGGTAAATGATTACTTAGGGTTAATACCTATAGTAGGAGGACACTATAGTACTTAATTAACCTAACGAATAATTGGGTGTCTTTGAAAATCTTTGGGATAGGAAAATGTACTTTAAATTATACGACGAGAGTTATAGCATTAATTAAATTTACATATAATATACGGGTTATAATTACGTGTGAGACTTGTAATATGGGATGGGTGTATACCAATATTGAACATATAAATACTTAGGTTGTGTGAATACCTATTGTATGGATTTTTATGTGTTTGGCATACCTACCATACTAGCTATCACCGCGAGGTCTTTAAAGGGGACGGTCTTGTCTTGAGGAACCCTTCGGGGGGATTATATATTGGTACCTCAGAGCATAGGATCTAAGGAGGACTTATCTGTGAGTGGATATGTTTGGATTATATGGGGTATGTGCGTGACCCATTACACCATGGTCCATGTTCGCCTCTAGTTTGTGTGTGATTTGTTTTATTACTATTCCTAAGAGATTTGGAGTCGATAGTCCTTATTATGTACGTGAGCTACAGAGTATGTATGCGCCATTAGTTTCGCCTATGTGGGTTGCGGTATTAGTATATGTAATAATAGTGAATTTATATATATATATATATATATATATATATATATACACACACACACACACACACACACACACACCGTGTTTATTCTACTGTGTCGTTTAGTGGAACAAAATGACGATGCCAATAAATATTAAGTATGTAAGAGCTTAATATATTAATGAGACACTTGGAATCAATTAACGATATGAGGAACTACATAATGTATAGCTCTATTATACGGGTTGGCACAATAGGTTAGTTGGCATAGATGGAGACTATTAAAATCTAGTTTGGTGGGGTAACATAACTAGGAAGGGTAATAATTATACGTTAGGTATGCACAATAGTTCAAGGGTGAGGATATCAAATGAGATCATGTGACTAACATGTATATAATTATCTAGTATTCATGCATTTAAATATTTGTTGTTTTAAAACTGTTTTCAACTCGGGCTCTGACCCGTTTGATTTCAAATCCATTTTTTGCAAAATTATTTTTAGGTGCCCAGCCACAGGGACACCAAGCATAGGAGTTCCATTCAGTTGACGTACTATAGCTATTTTGGAAGTTACAGGGCCTCGATACTAGAAGCCTCCATATTTATCCTTGATTCATTCAGAGTTATTTATTCCAGTCAGGGCATGTTGCCCATTCTTATTTAGTTCATTTATATCCTAGTTTTGTGATTTACTTCATTTTCATTACATCGTTTCTATTCCTATGATATTATTATTGATTGATGTATGTTTAGTTAATCATTTAATTGCGTGCTTTTTATATTAAAAAGATAAAATTGTATATCTATTTTTTTTAAATACTAGGTGGTAAGTAATTAATAAAAAGTATTCGACAGTTATGCCAAGACTGATCCAACTGGATATTTTGTTTTAAATTTAATAAAGGACTGATCAGTAGGTATTTAATTAGGTGGGGTGTCACAGGTGGTATCAGATCCAGGTTCTTGAGTCTTTAGGATTTGTGTAGCTTATTATGCTTCTAGGGTAGGTTTCTTTGATGTAGAGCCCTATATTTTGGATTGTTGTATTCATTAATTGTGCCTTTTACGTCTTCATGAATTTTGAGATATTTACTCTGGACTTATAAAACTTCTCTCATAACTCAGATGCCTTTTAGATTTGCACAGCGAGATCCTAGGGGTGTCCAACCCAAGCCCTAGCCAGCTATAGACTAAGGTACGATGAATGCTGTCGAGGTTGCCACTACCATTGCACAAGCGATAAATGAATCTTTAGCCGTAGTACAGAAGGCCCCACCCCAGGCACAGGCGATGTCACCACCACCACCACCAGTTCATGCATTCCCTTCTACTTGGAAGCGAGCTAGAAATTCCTTCTAGAAGGCACATCCTTCGAAGTTCGCAGGGAGTTTTGATGTGGTGGTAGCAAGCTAATGGAAGAAAGACATCCAGTGGAACTTGAGGATGTATGAATGCACCTAGTTACATAGGTAGATACTAGTTACTTTTAAGCTAGTGGGACCGATACTACAGTCGCGGGAGTCTATTACCACTACTGATGAGAGAGACAACATGACCATTAAGGATTTTTCGATGCGGTTCGACCGCAAATATTTCCCTTTCGCCATTTAGACTGAGATGAGGAGGAAGTTACTGGACCTCACCAAGGAAGTAAAAACCATTGTAGAGTACAAGGAAGATTTTACGAGATTGATTAATCTAGTGCCAAATGAGGTACCTACTGAGGGGAAGCAAATTCAGATGTTTATGGACGGCTTGACTTGAAGGATTCATCCTCACCTTTAGGGTAATATTTCATTGGGTACATATACTGATGTTCTTCATGCTTCCATACTACACTTCCAGGATCACCGCTTCCATCTGAGGGAAAGAAAATGAGCGAGGAAGTCCAGCTAGTAAGGCAGGATAGGGGGTATTGGGGCCAGTGGGGTACAATCAGCTCAGGATCAGCAGAGACAAGGTGAGTAGAGTTTCTACCAGGGGGACCCTTCTAAGAGGTTCAGATAAGGTGACCATAGGCAGGGACATAGAGGTTTTAGGCAGGGACATCCTGTCCAGCAGAGACAACAACACTTTCAGCAGGGCCAAGGGAGGGGTGGTAACGGCCATCAGGGCTGAGCACAGCAGGGGCAGAGAGGGGGAAACTTTATGGGTAATTGATTTGTATGTGTTAAGACTAGACACAAGAAATAGGAGTGTCCTAAGAAGGTGAGGGAACCATAGCAGCAACATGGTGCTCGATAGGAGCCTCAATGACCTATCTTCGCAGCTGCCCTCCCAGCGCCACCACAGATTCCAGCCTTACCAGCTCTTCCAACAGTTCTAACTCGGTAGGGATAGCTACCGTATGGGTTTGTTTACAACGTCCACCAGGATTCAGTTCCCTATGCTCCACCGGCTGTTGAGGGTACGTTTTCTATCCAGGTGACTTTGGGGAGGGTATTATTTGACACGGAGGGCTTCACACTATTTCATTTCCACTAGATTTACACATGCTATAGGATTATTAGACACGACAAATAGTATGGATACTAGTGTAGATTCATCGTTGGGTTATGGGTCACTAATATTATTTATATGTCGAGGCGTGGGTATAGAGATTGGTCAATTTATTTTACCTGTGATATGTGTGTATAAGATATGTCCGAGTATGATGCTATTATTGAGATGGATTGTCTAGTTACGTATAGGGACATGATTCATTGCTATAGTCGCAGTATTATTTTCATCGTATCGGGTCAGGAGCTATTTTTTATGGTGATGCCTAATCCCGACGGAGGTTTGTCCACCCATTTATATTATATAGAGGAGGAGACCTCTAAGGAGGTAGTGATTCCACTTGATTCTTTTGTGGTTATTCGTAAGTTCACTGATGTATTTCAGGACATACTAGGGTTACAGCCTACCAGAGAGATAGAGTTTGTGATAGACTTGATGCCAGGCACTCGACCGATAGCCCGTGCACCTTACCGTATGGCTCCGATGGATATAAGGGAATTATGGGATCAGATTGAGCAGTTTTTGGGACATGTCTTCATCCATAGGAGTACCTCACCTTGGGTTGCTCTCATACTGTTCGTAAAGAAAAAATATGGGTCGTTACGATTTTATGTTGACTACAGAGAGTTAAATAAGTCACGATACGGAATAAGTATATGTTGCCCCGAATCGATGACTTATTCGACTAGCTGAGGGGTGCCACCTACTTCTTGAGGATATACTTGAGGTCGAGTTACCTTCAGTTACGTATCATAGAGCAGGACGTGTCTAATACTGATTTCTTGACTAGATATGGATACTACGAGTTCAGGGTTATGCCATTTGGGATAGACAATGCACCAGCCGTGTTTATGGACTTGATGAACAGGGTGCTCAGAGAGTTCTTAGACCAGTTTGTCATTTTCTTCATAGATGACATCCTGATTTACTCCCAGACAGAGAAGGAGCACGCAGAGCATTTGAGGAAGGTTTTGCAGACACTACGTGAGCATGAGTTATATGTGAAATATGAGAAGTGTGGCTTATGGATGAGAGAGGTTCAGTTTTTGGGGCACATTATTTCTGAAAGAGGGATATCCGTAGGTCTGGGGATGGTGTCGATGTTGAGGGAGTGGGGAAAACCCACGACGTCGACAGAGATAGGTAGTTTCTTGGGGCTAGATGGATATTAAAGGCGATTTATTCGGGGATTATCGAAGATAACGAGTTTGTTGACTAATTTGACTCGCAAAGGGGTACCATTTATCTAGGATGATGCTTGCCAGTTGGATTTCGATGAGCTGAAGGAAAAGCTGACTTCGACACTAGTTCTAGCATTGCCCAGGTCGAGAGTGGAATACCTGGTGTATACTGATGCATCTTTACTAGGACTTAGGGGTGTGCTTGAGTAGGAGGATGAGGCTGTAGCTTATACTTCATGTAAGTTTAAGCCTCACGAGAGGAATTACCGCACCCATGACTTAGAGTTAGCAGTAGTCATGGTTGCACTTCGAATATGGAGACATTATCTCTTAGGGGAGAAATTTCACTTATTCACAGATCACAAGTTCTGCAGTACCTGTTCACACAGTGGGAGTTAAATATGCGTCAGTGGAGGTGTGTTGAATTTGTGAAGGACTATCAGTTCGATATCCAATATGACCAGGGGAAGGCTAATGTGGTAGTAGATGCGTTGAGCCGTAGGATAGCAGCTGAGGTGACCGAGGTGTGGAAGGCGAAATGGAAGGAACTGGGACATCATGACGCATTTTCCCACTCATTCGTGTCAGTGTTGACGATTACACCCGACGTCGTTACTAGGGTGATACAGGCTCAGGCAAAAGACTCATTCTATCAGGATCGGATTGTATAGATTCTAGCTTAGGGGAAATAGTCATATTCTATGAGTTCAGATGGGGGATTACTCTTCAATGGTAGACTAGTAGTTCCACAGGGGGAGGATTTATGACATGTGCTGATGGTGAAGTCGCACGATTCATGATTTATGGTACATCCCAGAGGGGATAAGATGTACCAGGATATGAGGAGACAATACTGGTGGAGTGGAATGAAGAAGGACATCGCTGAGTTTATTTCAAAATATGCCACTTGTCAGCTGGTAAAAGTGGACCAATAGAGACTACGAGGACTCCTATAACCATTAGATATCCCTATGTGGAAATGGGAGAGCATTATCATGGATTTCATCACAGGGTTGCCTACATGACAGAGGGGTCACGATTCCATATGCGTGATTATGGATTGACTGACCAAGGTAGCTCATTTTTTTCCATATCGGGCTGATTATACTATGGGGCAGTATGCTCAGATCTTCATTTCTGAGATAGTGAGACTCCATAGGGTGCCCCTTGATATTATGTCCGACCAGGATAAGATTTTTGTGTCCAGATTTTGGGAGAGCTTCCAGGAGGCCATAGGTACGGAGTTACGATTGAGTTCGGCCTATCACCCTCAAACTTATGGGAAGACCGAGAAGAAGAATCAGATGTTAGATGATATGTTATGAATGTGCATCCTTAGCTTTGGCGGGGGCTAGGATCAATATCTTCCACTGGTGGAGTTTTATTATAATAACTCCTACCAGTTTACTATTGGCATGGCTCCATTCGAGGCATTATATGGTAGGACTTGTCGTTCTCTAGCTCATTGACTAGAGATGGGGGACAACAAGCTAGTTGGACCAGAGGTCATTCAAGATACCTCAGTTAGGATTGAGATGATTCGGAGCCATATTCAGGTTGCTCACGATAGACAGAAGAGATACGCTGATGCCAAGAGGTTCTTCAAGGAGTTCAGTGTGGGAGACCAGGTGCTGTTATGAGTATCTCCTATGAAAGGGATAATGCAGTTTGGGAAGAAAAGGAAGTTGGCACAGTGGTACGTATGGCCATTCCCTATTATTGAGCGGATTAGGCGAGTGTCTTAGAGACTTGGGTTACTGGAATATTTGCATCGGATTCATGATGTGTTCTATATTTCTTCGTTGAGGAGATATCTTCGAGATAAGTTAGCCCACATGTAATACCACATATTTTTATGATTTAAATAATTAAAGGATTAATGATTATTGTGGGATTAATTGAATTAAAATGTGAGAATGTAATTGTTGATTAATACGAATTTAAAATAAATATTAACTAACGTGCCAAGGTTAATACTTATTAATTAAATATTAATGTGTGATATCTATTATGGAATTATACACTTCGGTAAATTGTCAAGAGTAAGAAATACGACAGTTTAGTAAATTAAGTCAGATGCGCATGTGAGTCATGTCGAGGCTAATCTAATGGAATAATAATATTAATTATTTTAGTAACTCATATGGTTATTTCGAGTGCGTCGTTGAGTCCGGAAGGTCGTAATAGTCAAAATAGTATACTCGAGTGTTTAGTTTGGGTCCCGGGGCAATTTTAGGCCTAACCAGCACCCCGTGAGGGCATTACGATAAATTGTATTTTTGGGCCAAATAATAGATGAAAATTAAGAGTTATTTATCATCCTAAGAAAGTTCAATTAGGGATAAAAAGTGTCAAGATATTAAGAAAGACCATAGAAGGTGTGGGGAGAGCTATTTCCAAGAGAAAAAGGCCAAGATAACACCACCTTGCACAACCCCAACCCCCACCATGTAGATCGGGACAAGGGAAACACAACCATACCAACAACGTCAAGAAATCAGACGACAAATTCAAGGCAAGTGTTTATAACTTGTTGTACCCTAGCAATTATTATATTAATGTTAGTGTAGGGATGTTGTAATCATGTTTTAGTTCATAAAAGTGATGAAAATTGAGGAATTAGGATATGTAGATTGAATTTGAGAATTATTAAATTGAAACCCCTCATGTATGTAGACTAGAAATCATGTTTTGATGAACTCTTGTGTAGAACGAATCTGGAAATTTTGTGTTATTGAATATGAATTTGAAGAACTAGGGTTTTGGTAAATTAAATTGGGTATTCCATGTTTTATTGATGATTCGTAATGAATTAATGACTCTATGATGTTAGAATTCATATATAATTGATAGGATTCGAATTGGAACTATTTATTTGGATATTGGGATATTAATTTAGATGTTTTACGGTTAAAAATGGTGGAAAAACGCTTAAATTCTGGGTAGGAGACGAACAGTACAGTCTCACGCGATCTCGAGCGAAGTCATTCAAGCGAGATTTCATCTCGCGCGAAGTCGCTCGAGTGACACGTGGCAGTCGTTCGAACGACATGCCATCTAGTTCGAGCGACAGGGTGAATTTCTAGAAAATTTCTTAGGGGCAATTTAGGGATTTTCCAGCCTTTACGAATGAGAGAAAATTTTCAGTGAACAGATTTAAAACGAGGTAGGCCTATGAGGAAGTATGTGAGTTTATACATTAATTAATCTGGAAAGAAGAGTTACTTTGGAAACTACTAAGGAATGGTGGTAATTTAGTAATACTTTAATATACGTAATAAGGAGAATGAAATACGTATGGGACATATGTAAGAAGGTTAGGAAAATACCTATAATTACTAATAGGATGTGTAAATACCTATTACTTGTTAGAATTATGTGAATAACATACCTAGCTGCTTGCTATCACGGGAGGTGGTGTAGAGACAGTCTTATCCTGAGGGGATTATTGACTTGTATCTCAGAACATAGGACTATGAAGGCTTATTGGTTAGTTGATAAGCCAGCTGACTATGGGAGCGTAGGTATATGCGTGACCCATAGATATGTGAACTATGTTCCCCTCCATTATCTGTGTTTTGTAAATATGGTTCGTGGGAAATTCTGAACCGATAGTCCTTATTAGAGTACGAGATTTACCTGGACTTGATAGCAGAGTATGCAATGCACTACAGGTTTAGCCTTGGGGTGCTGTATTAGTATATGTATATTATAGTGGTGAATATATGTATATATATACTTGTGTTATTCCTACAGAGTGATAATTGTAGGATATTGGGTTAGTACAATCTTAAGTGATGTAAGTTGTGAATATTTAACTTAATGTGATAACACGTAACTGAATTTATTAATAAATGCTAATATTAATAATGGGGGAAATTTGGGAAATTCAAAATGCTACTATGAGTTATAATAAGAAGCGTGATTCTTTATATAGTTAGAAATGTTACAAATGGCTAGGTGGGGATAGATGTACGTTAGGCATGCACAATAGACGAGAGGTGAGAATCTCATGTGAGAGTTCGAACTAACATGCAATTGATACTTGCTTTATTGTAAATTTTAAATACTTGCTAAAATAAATATTTTTACACATCGGTCTTTGACCCGTTCCTTGTATCTCTTCTCTCTCTTGCTATATATATGTATTATATCAGGTGCTCAGCCACAGGGACATCAGGCTTAGAGATTGGATTGCTTGGCGTGCTGCAGCTATTGTGGAAGATGTAGGTCTTCATATTAGATGCCTCCATCATTTCATATCCATTCTTTATAGACTTTCTATTTAGGGCATGTGTCTCCCATTCGTTAGACAATTTTTCAGAGATTATGTTCATTTTACTTTCCGTTCATTTTCATTTGGATTTATGGTTTCTATGGTTTGGTTTGGAGTTTTGGAACTAGAAGGTTTTATCCAGTCTTAGTTATCTCTGCATGTGATTCTGATTCAGTATTGTATTAATTAATTATGTGTGGATGGTTTATATTAAATTTCTTGGATTGGTATTTAAATGGTTTTAAAAAAAATGTTTTGACACTTAGCTTAATTATATTAGGTGATTAAATGAGTTATTATCTTTTCGAAAGTGATGCTAAGAATGAACAAACCGAACATTCTGTTTTAAATTTTATAAAGGACTGATCACCCGATATTTAATTGAGCGGGTTGTCACACCACACTCATAATTCTTTAGAGGATATTGATTTACAGCTCGATAGTTCCTACGAGGAGGGGCCAGTTGCTATCCTAGACTGCAACGAGAGGAAACTGCGGCCAAAGGTAGTATAGTTAGTACGTGTTCAGTGGCGATAATATAATTTCGAGGAGTCTACCTAGGAGCACGAGGATCAGATGCGCGACAAATATCCAGAGTTATTTTTACTAGTTATACCTATATTTTTTCAAATTTTAGGACGAAATTCTGTCATTAGGAGAAGTATGTAATACCCTGTATTCTTAATGATTTTAATTATGGGACTAATTGACTTAAAAATGGAAAATTTATTTATAATTAATCTGAATTGAATTAAATAATTACTAGTGTGACGAGAGTTAGTATTTATTTATATGAATTATGTTGAATATTACTTAGTGAGTAAAGTAATATGTAATTATGAATTTATTCAAATTATCAAGTGAATAATACTGCAGTTATGGGAAATTTAGTCGGGACTCGCGTGTCAGTTGTGTCGGGACTAAAATTTATGGAATAAAAGTGAATTATTTATAAGTCACCCATATGGTCGTTTCAAGTGCCCAAAAGTATCCGTAAGGGTCGAGATAGTAAGAAAAATCTACCCGGTCGTTTAGTTTGGGTCCTGGGGAATTCTTAAGCCAAACTGGCATCCCGAGAGGGTATTTTAGACATTTTAATTTTTGGAGTAATTAAACCCACGAATTTCCTGAGGCTATATCAGTTGCTAGGGTTAGTTATTCTAAGGTTATCAAACACAAAAATAATAGAGGCCATTGGAATAGGATGGAGAAGAGGTCCCAAGCCAAAAGCCACCCATAGTTGCACCTCTTTCACAATTAACACCAGCAGAGTGTAGATCGAAAGACAAGGAACGTATCCATACCCTTCATCATCAAAGGATCAAACCTACTGTTATAAGGCAAATATTTTTCATGCTTAAATTCAGCTAGATAAATTATCCTTGTTAGTAGAATATGACTAAGAATTCAATTACATGCATGCAGAGGACAAGTTTTAGAATGTTCAAATAGATCCTATTAATGAGCTTATAGGAGAAATAATAAAGTTGATGGGGAAAGATGAATTTTTAATCAAAGATAGTAGTGATATTACGGGATAGTTTCTGTAAACCGGCAATGATGTTAACTTGAAATTCAGGCCGCTACATCTTCAACTTCTCAAATGCCCTAGGCTTGGATGATTATGCCATGAACATCTATCCTATGACACAAACTGTTTTGTCCGAAATTGAGCCAATACTACAATAGGACTCAATTGGAAATTTGTGTCCTTACAAATCTCCCCATTTGGCTATTCCGGGACAAAACAAAACCAAAAATCCTAAGGGTCGTCAAGCTCTACTAGACTCAAAAAAAATGTCCCACCCAAAACAAAAATACAACTTGACTGAAAGACATTTTCTAAGATAACTTTTTCACATTCTAAGATTATTTTAAGAGCAAAACTTTTAAGAAAAAGTTCCATGATTTTTGTTTGATTTTTATGGATTAAATTCACCAAAAACACATACACACCCATTTGTTTAGTTTGTTACATGTACCTATTGATATATCATTGCTTGGAGAGTTTTTGGCACCTTGTTTTCTCTACACCAACAAGATATTTTGGGTTCTTCTCTAGCCCAAAAGGGAGAAAAGTTTGTTGCGGTGTTCTCACTCGAAGAAAGGCTTCGCATGCAGGTTTACGATGACCATAACCCCATCGGTGGATTTTGAGACTGCGGTGGAGTCCGTAGCTATCGACTAGGCAGAGGTGTTTGCAAGGAGGAGCGTCAAGGCTTGGACGGAGTCATGTTGGAGTAAGTCTGTTGTCTTGTAATTATAATTCCATACCTAGTGGATTTGTTAGGCCAGGGCCATCCGAGGTTTTTTCCAGTTAGGTTTTCCTCGTACATCGCCGTGTAGTGAGATTGTTTATTTTATCTTATTTAACTCACCTTGAACGCATGCTTAGGTTAAAAAGATAAATTGGATTTAATTTAAAATCTTGCTTAATTTGGTGCAAGTTTAATATTTGGGTAAGTTTAAATTAATTAATTCATGTTGGAATATTTAAATGGACAATGATTTAATTCCTGATAGTTTAACTTGATAATTAAATTAATTTGGTTTAAGTAAAATTTAAAGTGTGTGTGTGTGTGTAAACTTAATTTCACTTGTTGTTTAATTTTAATTTGTTTAGAAATTAAAATTAGTGTTTGATTTTAATTTTTCATCTTTTAAAGAAAAGAAAATTAAATTAATTTTGAAAAATTAAAATTGGTGTATTTCGAACCATCACCCGTTTTACAAGTGGTATCATTCTCCCCCTTTTGTTCAGGCATAGAAAAAGGATTAGGAGTTAAAAAATTACTCATTTCTCCCCCTAAAAACTATATAAAGGATATAAATATGGGAAAGCAAATAAAGCATGAGGATGCTTAAGGTGATAAGATCATAAAGGCATATGGGCAACAATAAAGTAACTAATCCATACAAATATTAATGGATACCAACTATGATACGGAAAAATGATACCAATTTGAGAAATGGGGATTTAAGCATGAGCTATCAAACCAAAATACGCAACAAAATAGATACCAATTATGAGTTAAAGCATAAATGAACTAGCTAGCATGGCAAAGACTTAAAAAACAAACAATATCTTATATATATATACACACACAAATGACAAAAAATTTAAATAACATGAGTTTTCCACACTCTTATAGCATAAATGTGTCATATGGAAACGGAAGTGAAGGGGCGTGAACTAGGTACCAATGAATTAAAACCCAATCACTTAAATATGTTCTTGGAGTTTGCATTTTATTGCAAAACTTTATCAACTCAAATTTAGCCTTTATGTGACAAGATAAAGTGAACTCAAGAACAAACAAACACAATGCATACAAGCCTAGCATGTTGATGATTCTACAAACCAATAGAGTCATGACAATGAAGCGCAACTAGGATAAACAGACAATGTGCAAACCGTTGATGTACCATCCAAACTCCCTCAAAATAAGCATATTAATTCTTTTGAATGAACATATAAAACTAAACTAAATAGGCCTTTGCAAATATTTTTCTTTTAATGCCATATTTTTCTTTTAGGCCTTTGGACCACGTATTTCTTTTAGGTCCATTCCAAACAGTAGCTTACTCGTAAAGGAAAATATTTCCTTTCGGAGCCCTTCCCCGTGCACGCACACACACACACACACACACATATATATATATATATATATATATATATATATATATATATATATATTATTTTTATAACACACAAATCTCACGTGCAACGGATTTTAACATGCACTAGTCCTCCTAGGTCACATAGTATGTAGATGACTATATTGGTAGGAGAACATGTCACAAATTTCAAATATTACATGTGAAGTTAAGATTCAAAAATCTCGTGCATGTGTGTGAAAAAGGCATATAAAATCAAATCCATTAAGCAAATCAAACTTAAACTACTTCATGTAAGCATGATAAAGAACATTTTAATGATTAAAAATTCTAACTAAAATTTCTATCCACATGGAAGCTGAAAAGAAGGGATTCAAACAAAAGTACATGCCACATAAAGTGTGTCAAACTAAAATACACACAAAACAAAAATATTTTTGAGTTTTTGAAATTTTTAGCCAAAACATAAAAAATATTTACTCAAAAGACAAACAAAATATTTTTATATTTTTCATTAAGCCTAAATAACTCAAGATAAAACACAAATGATAAACAAAGATCTTTTTCTATTTTTCATTTAATGCAAACTAAAATGAAAGAACTATAATACAAAATATAAACAAAAATCATAATTCTAACAAGTGATATGTGATAAAGCAATGACTAGAAAATGATAAACAAGCATACAATTAGCATGATAACATATCATGAAGCACAAAAGTTAAAGTATGCAAAAAAAAAACTAACACATTCAGCCTTTAAATTTAGAAATGAGGAGGCATGTGATAGTAAATGAGAATAAAAAAATCCTATCTTGTAAATCTAACAAGTCGTATCTTGCCTTACATTGGGATTTTCTAGGACCTCGTTTAAGATAAAAACAAAACTTCTTAAGATCAACTTTTCGACCACAATGTTAGCACCTAAAGACTCGGTGAAAAGACTTACCTAAGGAATGATCTATAATATTGTTCTTAGAGGATTCTCCTAAAACATTGGTTTTGGCTTTATGAGTAGACTCATTACAAGTATCGAGGCCTAAACCACATGTGTCATTTTTAATTTGGACCGTTCCTAATATTTTATCTAATTTCTCCGAACGACACTCCAAATCAAATTTTACTTTACTAGAGTCTGTTAATTTATTTTCTAAATCTAAAATATGAGACTCTAATAAAACATTGCTCTCTTCAAATGCGAGAAGCTCCTTTTTCAAGGATTCCATTAAGTCCTTAAGGCTATCTCTTTCACTTTCTACATACTCAAGCCTATTGCGAAGACCTCTCTCTCATGTCCTAAGGTCATCAACTAATGCACTCTCACCGACAACCTTGGCACTCTCCTTTAAACTCAATTCTAACTTCAAATTTTCCTTTTTTAATTTTATAGATTCGGTAAATAATTCTTGAAATGCAAATTGAAGTTCACTCACATCAACCTCATTTTCACTTTGACTCTCTCTCTCTACTTAACTCTCACAACCATAAAAAATAAGGGAATTATAAAATTTGAACTCGAAAGTGTCATGTATTTGTATATCTTGATGGGAAGATTCATTATCAGTGCCCACATGTCTTTCCATGAATGCGACAAAGTTGTGCTCAATAGGGGAAGCGGGTCCCTCTTCCTTATCATTATATGAAATTGGTTGTTTACCCTCTTTCCTTAGATTAGTGGGGCATTCAAAAGCCCTATGGACATAACCCTCACAACCGTAACACATATTAGACTCGTCCCTATTAAGGTTTTCATTAAAAGTTTTAGGGATCTTTTCGGCTTTGTCATGATTGGAAGTTTCAAATTTCTTAAAATCATTTTAAAACTTATCTTTATTAAATTTAAGAAATTTTCGAAATCTCCCTAGAAAATATAGCCATGTCCTCCGAGTCACTATCACTCTCATCAACCACACCATGTTTTTCCTCCTTTAGGGCTTTCAAAGCTATGTTGTTATCAATTTTCTTTTCATTTTTGGAGGGGAACATATCTAGTTCATAATTTTGTAAATCACCTACTAGTTCCTCAAGTTTGGTAGACTCTAAGGTGGGTAAAGAATTTAAAACGGTCCTTTTAGGGATAAATCTCTCGGGTAGGGACCTTAAAATTTTCTTTACAACTCGATCGTTGGGTATTTTCTCTCCCAAATTAAAAGAAGAATTTACTATATCAAAGAGTCTACCATTAAATTCATCAAAAATTTCTTTTTCATTCATTTTTATGGTTTCAAATTGCGTGTTGAGGTTTTGGAGTTTTGAAATCTTAATGAGACTAGTTCCCTCGTGAGTGAGTTGTAATATATCCCAAGCTTCCTTTGAGATTTTACAGGTCATGATACGTCAGAATTCATCTGGTGCGATCATACTAAATAAGACATTTAATCCTCAGGAATTAAAATTAGCAAATTTAAATTTATTCTCACTCCATCTATCTATGGGTTTGGGAACATGCTCATTTTCTACCAAATATATGAGTGGAGACCATCCGTTAACAACTGACAAACAAACCCTATCATCGATAGATTTTAGTTCCGATTTCATACGCGCTTTCCAATACGCGTCATTGGAACCATCGAAAAAAGGAAATTTTGCAAATGGGGAGAATTCCATTTTTAACCAAAAATATTTAATGGACCTTAACGCAATAAATTAGCGGTCCGGCTCTGATACTACTTGTAAACCGACAATGATGTTAACTTGAAATTCAGGCCGCTACGTCTTCAACTTCTCAAATTCCATAGGCTTGGACGATTATACCAAGAACATCTATCCTATGACACAAACTGTTTTGTCTGAAATTGTGCCAATACTACAATAGGACTCAGTTACAAATCTGTGTCCTTACAATTTCCTAGACCTAGAGCTTGTACTAAATTGCCTAGTAATAGGCATAAGAAACTTATGAATTGATAGATGGTGAAGCACACTATATATACGACTCACTTTGTGACACCCCGACCAATTAAATATCAGGTGATCAGTCCTTTATTAAATTTAAAATAGAATGTTTGGTTGGTTCATTCTTAGCATCACTGTCGAAAAAATAATAACTTATTTAATCACCTAATATAATTTAGCTAAGTGTCAAAACATTTTTCTTATTAGTTAAAACCATTTAATTACCAAACCAAGAAATTTAATATAAACCATCCATGCAAAATTAATTAATATAAATACTTAATCAGAATCACATACTGAAATAGATATGACTGGGTAAATCATTCCAGTTCAAAATTCTAAACCAAAACAATATTAACCATCAATCCAAATGAAAATGAACGAGAAATAAGGTGAACATAATCTCTAAAAGTTGTCCAAGGAAATGGGAGACACATGCCCTAAACAGAATGTCTATAGAGAATGAAGATGAAATGATCGAGGCACCTAATACAAAGACCTACAGCTTCCACAACAGCTGCAGCACGCCAAGAAATCCGAGTTTCTAAGCCTGGTGTCCATGTGGCTGTGCACCTGATATAATACATACATATAGCCAGATAGAGAAGAGATGCAAGAAACGGGTTAGAGCCCGATGTGTAAAAATATTTGTTTAAGTAAGTATTTAAAATTGCAGTAAAGCAAGTATCAAGTGCATGTTAGTTCGACTCTCACATGAGATTCTCACCTCTCTTCTATTGTGCACGCCTGACGTGTATCTAATTTTCTCCTTAGTTATACCACCCAATATAACTAGTCTGAATTCATCCTAATAGCAATTATTCTCATCATTAGTAAACCCGCATCACCCATACAATACGTTATCAAGCTAGCCTATGTCGAATAGCTAACTAGTATATTTTCCCGTTTCCATAATAAATCGATTATACTCTTAAGATTTACTTTATTCATTTATGTGTCCATCTCTACAAGCTATACACCGTAGATTAATTCACAAACTCATGTACATATATACATATAGTCACATCCGCCCTATATATATATATATATATTATAGTACTGCACCCCCGGGCTGTGACCCATTAGCGTACCTAACCATAATGATGTACCCCTGAGTTATCACCCAATAGTAAACTTATTTAAAAATCTTATACCCCCGAATTATCACCCATTAGTACACTTATAATTCATTCTTGTTCCCCCGGGTTATCACCCATTAGTACACTTAATAATAAGATTCTTACACCCCCGGGTTATCATCAATTAGTGCATTTAATAATCATATTACATAATAGGCATCCACACATCCTATTATAATTTATAAGTATTTCCCTCACCTACATATATACCTATCTTACATATTTTGATTTTCAACATTTCATAGTACAATTATTGAGATTATTATCCCTCTCGTAATATCTAAGGTACATTCTCTCCGTACCGAGTTAATTAAAGTATTTAGTCACTCATACTCTTTCTGAAATTCTACCCTACTTAAGTTTACTATTTGGAAATTTATCTCTCTTCCATGAACTAATAAACTCAAAACTGGATTCTAAGAAATTTCCAAAATTTCACTCTCTTGCTCGAACCAGATGGCATGTCGTTTGAACGACTGCCACGTGTCACTCGAACGACTTCAAACAACTTTGCGCGAGATTGCGTTGTTCGTCTTCTACCCATATTTTCAGCGTTTTTCCACCATTTTAAACCTAAAACCTCTAATTCAACATCCTAAACTCCAAAAAAATAATTTTAATTCGAATCCCATCAATAGTATATGAATTTTAACATCCTAGAATCATCCAATCATTTCGAATCATCCATAAAACATGAAATCCCCAAATTTAATTTATCAAAACCCTAGTTCTTCCAATTCATATTCAAGAACCCATCATTTCCAAATTTGTTCTACACATAAGTTCCCCAAAACGTGATTTCTAGTCTACATACACAAAGGGTTTCAATTTAACAAATCTCATAATCAATTTACATATTCAAATTCCTCAATTCCATCATTTTTATGAACCAAAACATTTTTCTAATAATCCTATAATAACATGAGTATGATAAATACTGAAATACAGTAAGTTATAAACACTTGCCTTGAATTTATTGTCTGATTTCTTGAAGTTGCCGGTATGGGTGTGTTCCCCTTGTCCCGATCTACACGGTAGTGGTGGTGGTTGTGCAAAGTGGTGTCAATTTGGCCGTCTTCTTTTGGAAATAGCTTTCCCTCACATTTCCTATGGCCGTTCTTACTTCCTATAGCTTTCAACCCCTAATGGACTTTCTTTGGCTAATAATTTAACTCTTAATTTTCGTCCATTAATTAAGCCTAAAAATCCAATTTACCATAATGCCCTCTCGAGGTGCCGGTTAGGCATAAAATTGGCCTGGTATCCAAACTAAACACCCGGGTATACTATTTTGACTATCTCGACCCTTCCGGACTCAACGGTACACTCAAAATTACCATACTAGTTACTAAAAATAATTGGTATTTTTATTCCACTAAATTAGTCCCGACACGACTCACACGCGCGTCTGACTTACTTCACTAAACTGTCGTATTATTCTCTCTCGACAATTTATCAAAGTGTATAGTTCCATATTACATATTGCACAATAATATTAAATCAATAAATATTAACCCTTGGCATGCTAGTTAATATTTTTTTTATTAGATCCGAATTAATTAATCATTTAATTCTCACATTTAAAATTCAATTAATTCTTCTGTAATAATTAATCCCTTAATTATTTAAATCATAAAAATATGGGGTATTTCGTACTTCCCCCCTAATAAAGGAATTTTGTCCCGAAATTCGATAAAATATAGGCATACCTGTTATGAATAAATCTTGATATTTCTCACGCATATCCGCCTCACGCTCCCAAGTAGACTCCTCCACATTGTGATGCTGCCACTGCACCCGGACAAGTGGAACTACCTTTGACCTCAGCCTCCTCTCACTATAATTTAGGATAGCTACCCGTCTTTCCTCCTATGAACTATCTGTCTGTAACTCAATCTCCTCAATCGCAATATGAGTGTGTGCCAACTCATCCCGAAGGTATCGCCTCAGTGATGAAATGTGGAACACATCATGGATATGATGCAAGTGTTCCGATAACCCAAGTCTATAGGCCACTCGTCTGACCCTCTATATAATAGGGAATGGTCCTACATATCTCGGAGACAACTTCCCTTTCTTCCCAAATCTCATTACTTCCTTCATTGGATATACTCTCAATAAAACCTGGTCCCCCACTGCCTTGCGAACTCTCGAAAGAACCTTTTAGCAACGACGTAGCTTTTCTGTCTGTCCTGGGCTACCCGTATGCGATCTCGAATCATCTTGATCCAGCCTGACATATCCGGAATTACCTATGGCCCGAGTATCTTGTTGTCTCCCACCTCTATCCAACAAGCTGGGGAACGACAAGGACGACCATACAATGCCTCGAACGGGGCCATGCCAATAGTAAATTGATAGGATTTATTATAAGAAAACTCCAACAGTGGAAGATACTACTGCCAACCTCCCCCAAAATCAAGGATACACATGCGTAACATGTCCTTGAGCATCTGATTAATGCGTTCAGTCTACCCACCAGTCTGCGGGTGATACGGTGTACTCAATCGCAACTCGATACCCAAAGCCTCCTGGAAGCTCTCCCAAAAATGAGATACAAATGTCTTGTCTCTATCCGACACGATGTTAAGAGACACACCATGCAATCTCACTATCTCTGCAATAAATAACTGAGCATACTGTGTAGTCTGTCCTGACGGGAAAAAAATGGGCTACTTTTGTCAACCGATCCACAATAACCCATATATAATCGTGCCCCCTCTGTGAAGTGGGCAACCCAGTGATAAAATCCATGGAAATGCCATCCCATTTCCACTTAGGAATCTCCAACGGCTGAAGCAAAACTGGTGGTCTCTGATGGGCCACTTTCACTAACTGGAAAGTGGTACACTTGGATACGAACTCTGCGATATCCTTTTTCATCCCGCTCCACCAATACTGTCGCCTCATATCCTAGTACATTTTGTCCCCATAGGGATGTACCGTAAATTGGGACCCATATGACTCCGTCATCAATACATGTCGAAGGTCCTCCCCCTCTGCAACAACGAGTCTCCCATTGAAGTGCAAACCACCCTCGGAACTTACTGAATAAGACTCGGCTCCCCCGGCTAAAAGCTGCCTAATCCGATCTTGACAGAACGAATCCACTGCCTATGCCTGTACTACTCGCGTAACAATCTGAGGCATGATTGTCATCGCAAACATAAATGATCAGGCCACGGCATCCTGATGTCCCAATTCCTTCCATTTTGCTTTCCACACCTCGGCTGTGTCATCTACTGGCCTACGGCTCAATGTATAAGCAACTACATTAGCCTTCCCCAAGTGATAGTGTATTTCAAACTGATAATCTTTTACAAACTCAAGCCACCTACGTTGATGCATATTCAACTCTTTCTGCGTGAACAAGTACTGTAGTGACTTGTGGTCTGTAAATAAGCGAAACTGTTTCCCCAATAAGTAATGCCTCCAAATTCGAAGAGCAAACACGACCCCTGTCAGCTCTAAGTCATGGGTGGGGTAATTCTTCTCGTTAGTCTTAAGGTTTCAGGAAGAAAAATCTACGGCATGCTCCTCTTGCTTAAGTACTCCCCCAAGACCCTACAGGGATGAGTTAGTTTAAGCTAGGTATTCCACTCCCTCCATGAGGAGTTCTAGTACGGGTGTTGAAGTTAACTTGTCCTTCAACTCATCAAACGCTAACTGACACGCATCATCCCAAACAAAAGGCATGCCCTTATGAGTCAAATTTATCATCGGACTTGCAATCTTCGAGAATCCCTGAATAAACCGTCTATAGTATCCAGCTAATCCCAGAAAACTATGCACCTCAATCGGCGTTGTGGGCTGTCCCCACTCCCTCACCGCTGACACCTTACTAGGGTCCACAGATATCCCTTTCTCTGATTCAATGTGTCCCCAAAACTGTACTTCCCACTGCAAAAATTCACACTTTTTATACTTGGCGTACAACTCATGTTGTTGTAAGGTATGCAGGACCATATGTAAGTGTTTGGCATGCTCTTCCTCAGTGTGGGAATAAATCAGGATGTCATCTATGAAGACAATGACAAATTGATCTAGGAACTCTCTGAATACTCTGTTCATTGAGTCCATAAATACTGCTGGGGCGTTGGTTAGCCCAAATGGCATAACTCTGAATTCATACAATCCATACCTCATCAGAAAAGCAGTCTTATCCACGTCCTGCTCCCTGATGCGTAGCTGGTGGTACCCAAATCTCAAGTCTATCTTCGAGAAGTGGGCCGCTCCTCTCAGCGGATCAAACAAGTCATTGATGCGAGGCAACGAATACTTATTCCATATCATGACTTTGTTAATCTCCCGATAATCAATACAAAGTCGTAGGGACCCATCCCTCTTCTTTATAAATAGAACTGGGGCACCCCAAGGTGAGGTAATCCTACGGATGAATCCCTATCCCAATAATTGTTCCACCTAATCCCGTAACTCCCTCATCTCTGCCAGATCCAGACGATAAGGCGCACGTGCTATCGGACGAGTTCCTGGTGCTAAGTCTATCACAAAATCAATCTCCCTACTCAGAGGTAACCCCAGTGTATCCTGAAATACATCAGCAAACTCACAGACGAACGGAATTGAATCGAGTGGAACCACTACTGCAGAGGTCTCATCCCTTATATAAAACAAGTGGGTGGATTATCCTCCCTCAGAACGAGGCATCGCCACTAAGAACATCTCCTAGCCCAAAATGGCTAACACAATACTCCTACTGAAGTAATCAATCATGGCCCTATACTCGACTAGACAATCCATGCTAATAATGGCGTCGTACTCAAACATATCTAACACTATCATATCAGCCGGTAAAATCAAACTGCCAATCTCTATGACTACTCCCCGGCATATGAAGAAAATCATCGACCCATTACCTAGCAGTGAGTCTACACAAGTCACTATACTCTCTGTCGTGCTTAACAACCCAGTGGCCCGTGCTAAGCTAGTGGATATAAATGAGTGTGATGCCCCCATGTCAAATAATATATGACCCAAAGTACCATGGATAGAAAACTTACCCTCCACTATGGGTGGTGCCTGCGGAACTGTGGCCTAGTGGATGTTATTGACATGTCCATACTACAACTGCCCCTGCTATATCGAAACTGCGGCCAAAGCTAGAACTGAGTTGGCGCTAGTAGGGCAGCAGGAAAAATAGGTCTCTAGGGATCCTGGTGAGCACCCTGCTGCCTAGGAACTCTGTCCTTATCGGGGCATTCCTATTTTTTATGGCCAGTCTTACGACAAGTATAACATTTTTCGATGAAGTTTCCTCCTCTCTGTCCCTGATGGCCTTGACCCGATTGGCTGTTACCACCTCTACCTTGTCCCTGCTGTCCTCCCTACTATTGACCATGCTACTGATTCTGTGGTTGGCCCTGCTACTGGCCCTGTGGCTGGCCCTGTCTCCAACCCCCATGACCATGCCTGAATCCTCCAGAATGAAACCTCTTAGCAGACTCCTCCTTCTGGGAACCCTGCCTCTGACTCTGCTCAACTAGCATCCCACTGGCACTACCTCCCCTTGTTTTTCCCAACTGGCTGGGCTCTCCCCCTCGCTTGCTTCCCTTAGCATGGAAGCGGTTGTCCTAACAATGCAATAAGGCTACATTCAGAACGTTGGTATATGAGTGTAAGGAAAGGTTACCCAATAGATGTTGTCATATCCTCCAAGTCAAGCCATCCATGAACATCTAAATGCGCTTCTCCTTAGTAAGCACCTCCTCCGACACCATGTTTGTCAATCGTGTGAATTCCTCCTCGTATTCCGCCACTGTCCTCCCTTCCTGGGTGAGGTTTAAAAGTTTTCGCCTCATCTCAGTCTTGACGGAGGAAGGAAAGTACTTGCGGTCGAACTGCACCCAGAAATCACTAATAGTCATTAAATCTCGCTCCTCTATAGTATTACTAGACTACCACCACTGTAAGGCTACCCCTCTAAGCTTGAAGGTAGCCAAAACTTTCCACTGAACCTACGTGCACTCATACATACGAAGGTGTCGCTGTATGTCCTTCTTCCACTGACTAGCGATAACCACATCTGAACTGCCCATGAACTCTAGGGGATAAGCACTCTGAAAGTACTCTCTAACTCTTTCCCATGCAGTGGGAAATGGATGCATTGGAACTGGTGCCACTGCCTTAACCTGGGGTGGGGCCTGCTGCACCACCGCTAAGGCTGCATTCACCGCTTATGCAACCATCGCGACAACCGTTGTTGCGTTCATTGTCCCCTGAGCCTGTGCGGCCGACTGCTCTAGCTGGGCCTGTCGGTATCTTAGTGCACGTCGAGGAGTCATCTGAGATGAGAAAAATATTATTAGTCTATAGTTATTACTAAATCTAGAATAGCTGAAGACGTAATCGTAAAAAAATAAGATCACAATAGTCCTAAAAATAGGGCTCTATATCAAAGGCGCAAAGATGGAAACATAGTAAGCCGTACAGATCCTAAAGGACACTAGAACCTGATGCTCTGATACCACCTGTGACACCCCGCCCAATTAAATATCGGGTGATCAGTCCTTTATTAAATTTAAGACAGAATGTTCGGTTAGTTCATTCTTAGCATCACTATCGAAAACATAATAACTTATTTAATCCCCTAATATAATTTAGCTAAGTGTCAAAAAATTATTCTTATTAGTTAAAACCATTTAATTACCAAACCAAGAAATTTAATATAAACCATCCACACATAATTAATTAATATAAATACTGAATCAGAACCACATACTGAAATAGATATGACTGGGTAGAACATTCCAGTTCAAAATTAAAAAAAAAACTGTGACAACCCGAATATAATTATGATAAATCACTTTTAAATCATGATTAGCTTATGTGATATGAATAATATTTTAATAGTATATATATAATGTTAAGTAATTATGTTTAGTTTAATCCCACCTTCATAAAGCTTGAAATATCGAATTAGTTACAAATGTTAAATTTTAAAGTTTTCGGTAGGAATGTTCCTATTAGAGGCTAGTTTTGACCTTTATGACATAACAATGAACTTGAGGTGTAAACTATATATTTGTAGATATATGATCTAGGTTTATAAAAAAACAAACGGTTCATCGAACGGACATCCGAGTGGGAAGATATTGTTTTTTTACGAACAGGGGGTAAAGTAGTCATTTAGCCTTAAATGATATTTTGTTTTATGTAATGCCACATGTTATATTTTGATTGGACCAAGAGGGGGTGGCCTTATGCCGACTTAAAACCCTTGAATTGAGCTCTTCGTTCAGCATATTTCAGCCATGGAAGAGTTTTAACCTAAGGAAAAAGAGTTTTGAAGTTTAGGAAGAAAGTGTGAGGACAAATTGAGGAAAAATTCAAAAAAAAATTACGTAAAAGCCCCTAAGGTATTTCCATCCATAAATCTTGTTTATTTTTTTGTATTACTTATTCAAATGATTCAAATAATCATTTTTTTTACTGAATTTCCATGTCTTGATGTGTACTTATGGATAGATGCAAGTTTAAGCAAACTTGAATGTGTAAACCCTTGAAATTGTTTTGTTTAGGAACCTTGTTTATTCAAACTTCCATATATTTTTGTATACTTGCTGGAATTAATTGATTCCAATTGGAGATTAACCTGGACTCATATATTTATGACATATCCTAAAATAATGGTAAAATACCAAGAAATGAGTCTTTGGTGAGTGTTTGAAGTTCGGGTATGAAATCTTCCTTAAGGGTGAAAGTATGCCCGCCATGTGTTCGATATTTTGCTTGACATAGCGAATGAACTTTGAAAATTATGAAATTTTAATCTTGTATTGTTCAATATGTTTACTGATTTTGGGTTAAATATCATAAAATTTATGATGTAGAAAAATTATGAAAATTCCTGGAAGTTGAATGAACGATAAAAGAGCCTATAGGGTAGATTTGCTATGGGGTAAAGAAATGGGCATATTTTGCAATAAGAGACTTGAAATGATGTACCGTCTCTTGTATTGGAATACTAATAAGACAAGGATTGAATTACCAGGAATAAATGAATTTATATTTGGTCTATGATTTGGATATGTTAAATATATTAACATGGATTTGGGTGGAACTTCACTTGTGATAAATGATATGAATGGAATCATGTGATGCTTATGGATTGAATTATGTTTAAATCATTATTTGGTTTGTTGATATACTTATGATGATGCTAATATTGTAAGAATGATAGGAAGGGAAGAAGAGCTGATTGAACAAATACCAGATAAAGGCAAGGGAAAAGCCAGTTAAACTGTCGAGGTGAGTGTACTTATGATTTGTTTCATATATAAATATGAATATAACTTTAAAAGCAGGATTTGTTTGAATACTTAGGTATTTAGGATTTTTTTGGATATTAAAATATCCAGGATTTGTTTGGGTCTCATGATCCAGGATTGGTTTGAATACTTCGGTATTTAGGATTTGTTTGGATATTAAAATATCCAGGATTTGTTTGGGTCTTATGATCCAGGATTTGTTATCGCCAATGGGAAGAATTATTTGGATCTTATGATCCAGGATTTGGTATTGTCAATGGGCAGAATTATTTGGATCTTATGATCCATGATTTGTTATTGCCAATGGGCAGGATTGTTCGGATTTTATATTCACATATTCGATATAGAATTGTTATTCTGTTACAGGGAAGGAGTACCTCACTAAGCTTAATTCTTACGATCTATATTTTAACAATTTCAGGTTCGTGCGCTGCCAGCTAGGATACCATATGACCGGTAACTTTGAGAGTTGCACCGTTGGGGAGAGCTGTGGTTTAAAAATGGGGATTTTATTGTTGTCACACTGAACATTTCAATATACTCACACGTTGTATATATTGATTTAGTATGGATTGAGTTGATCATAGTTAATCACAGTACTGTATCTCCGCTTAATTATGACTCTGATATTGAATTTTATGGTATAAGAATAATATTATGTTCATTATGTACATTGTGTTGAAAAATATTGATAAATGAAGTATATTTTCCAATGGGCTCAAGATTATGATCCAATTAATTTAATAACAAATGATTAGTAGGGATATTGGGTTTGGGGTGTGACAATTAGTTGTATCAGAGCGTGGTTGTTAATTCAGGACGTATGTGACGGTTAGATGGCCGTATTGAATTGATTTGATGTTTATGAATTGTTTATGTACTAAATAATAGTTTAGTATTATAAACTGTTATTATTGGTTGTTACAACTTTATTGTATTACAGATAATTCTAGATGGAACCTGGGAATGGATAACCTAAAGAAGAGGGAGTAGCTTCTCGTACAGACAATAATGAAGTAGAGCAAAGTGTTGCTGGAAGGGCTAGATGCAGGAGCAGCCTACAGAGATGCAAATAATGGCACAAGCAATATTGAGGATGGAAGAACAACAAGAAAGAAATATGGCATTAATGGTAGAGCAACAGGCTAGATATCTAAAATCAAAGACTGTGGCCAGGATTGAGAGAGAGGCAAGGAAGGAAATGAAGGATTCCATGCATGAGAAGTTTTTGAAGTTGAACCCTCCAGAATATTCAGGGTCAGTTGAACCTACAGAAGCTGAGATGTGGGTCAGGGATATAGAAACTATATTTGCAGTTATGAAGGTTCCAGATAACCAGAAAGTGAATCTAGACGTGTTTAAGCTGAAAGGAGAGGGCAAATATTAGTGGGAATCTAACAACCAATTGGTTCCCAGGATGGAAGGTACTGATGTCATTACTTGGGATAAATTTATGAAAACTTTGTATGTTAAGTATTTCCCTAAAGTTTATAGAAGGGAGAAGCTAAGGGAATTTATAAATTTGACCCAAGGGAAAATGTCTGTGAGGGAGTATGATGCTAAATTTACTGCTTTGTCTAGATTTTCTACTAAGTATGTGCAGGATAAAGAAGATAAATGTAGTAAGTTTCATGATGGACTGATTTGGCCTATTCAAAATGGAGTGGCCACTTATGAGTTAGAAGATAATGCTTCTCTGGTAAACAGAGCCACAATAGCAGAAAGGCAAATGAACCAAGGGGTGGCGAGTTGAGAGAGTTTTAAGAAGAGTAGATTCGACGCATCTCACTCCAAGGGAGGTGAGGGTGGAAGTGTTAAGATGGAACCTCATAAATTTCAGAGAGGTGGTGGAGATAGTGGTAGAGGTCAGGGGAGATTAGGCAGAGATACCAAGGGTGGAGGATCTTTTGGTTTAGCCAGAAAGTCAGGGAGAGGTGAGGCCCTAATAGGAGGTGTTACATGTTTCTTTTGTAAAGAGGAAGGGCATTATAAATCTGAGTGTCCTAAGCTTAAGGGAGTGGAATGCTACCATTGTCATCAAGTGGGGCATATTAAGAAGAATTGTTCGCAGTTGGCAGAGACTCCAACAGCACCTAGTGAAGCAGCAAGCAGAGTGTTACCTCCAGGCAGTGGATCAAAAAGTGTGGGTAGAGGACAAGCTAGTGGTTCCAGGCCAGGTGGACGAGTCTTTGCGATTAAAGAAGCTCAGATTACTCCACATGTGGTGACAGGTACACTTTCTGTTACTGATAGAAGTGCTTATGTTTTGATTGATCCTGGTTCAACACATTCTTTTGTGTCCTATGCTTTTGCTGTATACTTGAATAGACCATGTATTCGTTTAGATGTGGGGTTGGGTATTTATATGCCTATGGGGGATATGGTTGTAGCTGAATATGGTTTTCATGATTATGTTTTGACTGTGGGGTCTAGAGATACAGTTATAGATTTACTTCCATTGGATATTTCTGATTTTGATATAATTCTGGGAATGGATTGGTTATCTAAATATCATGCATCTATGGATTGTTTCTGTAAGGAAGTTATTTTTAATACGTCTGGTGAGCCTGAATTTAAATTTGTGGGGGAAAGAAAAATTGTTCCCAGTTGCATCATTTCTGCTATTCAGACGAGGAAATTATTGAGTAAGGGTTGTGAAGGTTTTATTCCATATGTTCTTGACACTAGGAGGTTTTTTTTACAATTATTCAATGTTCCTATTGTACAGGATTTTCCTGAAGTGTTTCCTAATGAGTTGTCAGGGTTGCCTCCAGAAAGAGAAGTTGAATTTAGTATTGAATTAGCATCGGGGAAAACAACTATTTCTATGGCACCGTATAGAATGGCACCTGCTGAGTTGAAAGAACTCAAGATTCAGTTACAGGATTTACTTGATATGGGGTTCATACAGCCTAGTGTATCTGTAATGACCCCACTTTTATATATAGTTTGTTTTTACACTCTTGTCTTACTTATTATCTTATAAATGTTGTATTATTAGATATGTGGTATTATTAGCTATCAATATAACAAACCCCATTTTTAATTACGAAGAATCAACTGTAAATTGGATCAAATCGAAGTCTTATGACATATCTTAAGGCTAATAATAAGTTTTGGGGTAGAAAATATAATTTTATGAAACTTTAAGGACTAAAATAAAAATATAAAATGTGCCATTTTGTAAATAAAATATTTTCAAGGACCTCTAAGAAATATTCAAAATATATAGTGTGAAATTACCAAAATACCCTTCATGTGTGAAATGACCCTTATACCCTTATCACCTTTCCACCACGTGCTGGTCACTTCCACCTTCCACATGTCATCTGTAGAGAGAGAGCTAAAACACTTGTCATCATTTGGTGATATTAACACTGCACGACCACTTCGAATCACGACACCTCGGTGTTGAATCACCAATCCAAAAAGCTTAGTCATTTGACACGTGTCAACACCGTAATACATTTGGAAACCTATAAATAGGGCCTTAGGGTTCATTTGAAACTCACACCAATTCCTTGAGAATTATAGTAAGAAGGAGTGATAGAAAGCTTGGGAAATATCTTAAGAAGGAGTTTTATAATTTCGAAGAAAGAATTCATTTCGTAGGTATGATTTTATTTAAATGTTATAATGTATTTTTATATTTTTAATTTTGTGTTTTACAGCTTTACTTAGTAGTTATGGTGGTAAAATACACTAAGGACTTCACTAATCAAAACTTAAAGTTTAGAAGAAATCCAAGTTGATTTTATTTTCATGTAAACTTGTTTGAAATTGTATATACGCTTTTAAAAAATGATTTTTTTTAAAAGTAATTGCTCGTTATTATGGAATCCCATTTAAGTAATTCCAAAGTCTGGCCCGGTGAAATTCTGTCTAGACGAGATGGTATTTTAGTGGTGCCCCTGTGACCCTCCATCTCTACTGGGAATGAATTCGGAAATGTTCTGTCTAGAGGAGATGGTATTTAAGCGGTGCCCCTGTGACCCTCCATCTCTACTGGGAACCGACTGATTAGGAAGAACTATGAATTGAATCCTTTAATCAGGATCAATAAGTTTTAAAAGTTAAGAAAATGGTTTTTTAGTAATCCTTTGAAACAATTTACTATTAAAATACAATATGTAGATTGGACCTTGTTTAGAACATATACTTAAACCTTTATCGTATTTGTTAGATTAACCTGCGATCGAAGACTCGTTATCTATAATTTTGACCTCTATTTTAGGTGAGTACTCTATGCAATTTCTTGCGCATTTTGATTATATTATATTATGCAAACTATGTATATTTTGTGAAATGCTTTTATTCTCAAAATGCATCTGATACCGATGATTCTGTCGTTTATTATATGTTTATATCTCTCCATATAAACCTCTGATTTGAATTCTAAAATTATTGATTCGGCCTATGGAAACTCTCTTACTATATTGGCCTTGACTACCGGGTGGAAATATTTGGGTGGTACCTTCCCAGCTGATTTATCGTTGGTGTGCCCTAAACAAGGCGTTGTTCCAGAAATCATGATTATCTGTCTGTGATGTTATAGGGTGGAAACATTTGATAACACTATCTGTCGGGGTATTAGAGTGTACATGGCCACTAAAACTGAATAATTGACACATGCTCAATTGTTTTATCTGTTATGTTCTGAACTGTTTATTCTGAATATATATATTGTCATTTACTTTATATATTTTACATGAAATTCCTATCTCTATGTATATACCTTCTGTTCTAAATTGAATAGGTGTCTATTTTCTGAAAACCTTGGAATATTTGGAGATTGAATCTCATTCGGATTTTAGCTGATGTTCTATAAATAAATATTTTTCAGGAAATAATTAAGTTCGTGGATGGAACGAAAAAGGACTATGTTGAAGATTTAGCTTTTAAAGCTCTTTTTGTTACCTTAAGTAGAAGTTTGTTTAATTAGATAGAGCATGTTTAGCTCTTTGTGTCAAGTTGTATCTCGTTGATATTTTAATACAAATGTAGTTCCCTTTAGAAAGCTCTGATGATGTAATTCCTTCACTTTCAGTATTTTACGATTCATAACCATGTGATTATACTTCCGCTACATATATTTTAAAATAAAAATTTTAAGGCGAGAATATTGGATGCCTCGGTGGCATGTCAAAACACCCGTTCACTACTATTTTCGGGTCGGGGTCATGACAGAGGTGGTATCAGAGCATAGGTTATGAACCCGTAGACTACTGAGCATAGGTTTCGAATGTTATAGATTTTATGTTTGCATCCTTAGGAGATAGTATTAAAAATCTAATTTATGTGATAACTCTCCCTATGTGTTATATTATTTATAGTTGGTCTTTTAGTTTTCAATATTGATATAGTATAGTAGATCTTACGTTTCACCATGACTGTAGAAAATGACCAAGAGAAGATCATCAATGGGAACTAGTGATTTGAGTATAGAAGGACTGGAAGGTGCATACAAGGCAATTGAAAGTCTCGCAAAGATTGTGGAGCATCAAGTGAACAATGGAGTACCAAAGAATCTTGAACTAAGTAGATGTACTATTGAACAGTTCAAGAAGTTGAATCCTCCATCTTTTAAAGGTACTCCTAACCCCACCGAGGCATAAAGTTGGGTGATGCAGATGGAAAAGAAACTTGATGTTCTTAAGTGTACTGACGAAGAAAGGGTGTCATTTGCAACATTTATGTTAGAAGGGGAGGCTGAACATTGGTGGAGAATGACTAAGAGAATATACGGGGAAAGGAATACTTACATAGGTTGGAATGATTTCTTAGTAATCTTTTATGAGAAATATTTTCCGGAAATGGTGAAAGACGAAATGGCAGCTGACTTCGTGAGTCTGGTGCAAGGGAATATGGTAGTTAGTCAATATGAGGCAAAGTTTACCGAGTTATCCCATTTTTCACGTCATGTTGTAGCAACTGATGTTTTAAGAGCAAAGAAGTTTGAGCGTGGGTTAAGGTTGAATATTCGTAGTCGAATTTCCATCCTGAAATTAACATCATATATTGATGTCGTGACTAGGGCTACAATAGCTGAGAGGGATGGTGAGGAGTACAATCGAATTAGATATGGCAATAGGAAGTTTGGGGAACGAAAAGGAAAAAACCCAAATAATAGAAATTTCTTTAGTAACACATCCAATGTTGGGGGATCTAGTGATAACAAACAGTATAATAACCAGACATGTCAGCAATGTGGAAAGATGCATGGAGGACAACCTTGTTATAAGGATTCAGGAGCTTGTTTTAGATGTGGACAGAAAGGACATCAAATAAAAGACTGCCCAAACCCAGCAAGGGTTCCGATAAAACCTTCAAGTGCAAAGAAGGATCAAGACAGACAGGGTAGAGTTTTCGGACTTTCAGATACCCAAGCTTCTAATGCGGTAGTGTCAGTTACACTTTCTATATGTGCACAACCTTTTAAAGCTTTGATAGATCCTAGTTCTACCCATTCGTTCATATCTATACATGTACTAAATCGCTTTCATAAATTTCCTGAACCCTTGAATCATAACTTACATGTTTCTACTCCTTCGGGTGAGTTATTGATGGGTAAATTAGTATACAAGGCTTGCCCCATAGATATTGATAGTCATAAACTATTTGTTGATTTGATAATTTTAGACATTAAAGATTTTAAAGTCATTTTGGGGATGGATTGGTTAGCATCACATCATGCTAAGGTAGACTATTTTGAGAAGAGTGTTACTTTCCAAATTCCTCACCAACTAAAATTTAGTTTTGAAGGAACTGGCATCATATCTCCGATATGTATTATTTCTGCAATGCAAGCCTATAGTTTTCTTAAGAAGGGATGTCAAGGATTTCTTGCAACTGTTACCAGTTTACAGACAATAGGGCCTAGCTTAGAAGATATTCCTATCGCTAAGAAATTTACGGATGTTTTTCCAGATGATTTACCAGGCCTACCTCCTAATAGAGAAATAGAATTTACGATTGACCTTGTTCCTAGAACTATACCAATCTCAAAACCACCATATCGTATGGCACCTTTAGAATTAAGAGAGTTAAAAGTTCAATTAGAAGACCTTTTAGACAAGGGCAAGTATATCGCCTTGGGGTGCTCCAGTGTTATTTGTGAAAAAGAAGGATGGGACAATGAGACTATGTATAGATTATCGTGAACTGAATTAGGTAACCATTAAGAATAAATACCCCTTACCTCATATAGATGACTTGTTTGATCAATTAGAAGGTGGACAAGAATTCTCTAAGATTGACCTTAGGTCAGGCTATCATCAATTAAAGATTAAGGATGATGATATTTCAAAATCAGCTTTTCGTACTAGATATGGTCACTATGAATTTCTTGTAATGCCATTTGGACTAACTAATGCACCAGCCGCTTTTATGGATATGATGAATAGGGTGTTTAGGAAATATTTGGATCAGTGTGTGGTTGTTTTCATTGATGACATCCTTATTTATTCCAAAAGTATTGAAGAGCACGAAAAGCATTTAGAGACGGTATTAATAATCCTTACGAAAGAGAAATTATATGCAAAATTAAAGAAGTGTGAGTTTTGGATGCTTAGTGTTTCTTTTCTAGGACATGTCATATCTAAAGAGGGAGTGTCAGTTGACCCTCAAAAGATTGAGGCTATATTAGATTGGCCCAGACCAACTAATGTGAGTGAGATTCGTAGTTCCCTTGGATTAGCAGGTTATTAACGAAGATTTGTTGAAGTATTTTCTAGAATTGCCAAACCTCTATCTAGGTTAACACAAAAGAAGGTAAAATATGAATGGTCTGAGCAAGCCGAGAAAAGTTTTCAAGAACTTAAGAATCGATTAGTAACTGCCCCAATTTTGACTATTCCTTTCGGGACAGGGGGATTTGTGATTTATAGTGATGCTTCAAAAAATGGTTTGGGATGTGTGCTAATGCAAAATGGAAAAGTAGTAGCTTACGCCTCAAGACAGTTGAAAACCCATGAGCAGAATTATCCAACCCATGACCTAGAATTAGTAGCTGTAATTTTTGCTCTTAAGATTTGGAGGCACTATTTGTATGGTGAGACTTGTGAGATTTATACCGATCATAAGAGTTTGAAGTATATATTTACTCAGAAAGAGTTGAATATGAGACAAAGGAGGTGGTTAGAATTGATGAAGGATTATGATGTAAATATTCACTATCACCCGGGGAAAGCTAATGTAGTAGCTGATGCTTTAAGTAGGAAGTCTACACCAAATTTAGCATGTCTTATTACAAGCCAGGAAGCACTGTTAAGGGATTTGAGAATTATGGAAATAGATGTACGTATCTATAGCAAAGGAGGAATAATTGCAAACTTACAAGTACAACCCATGTTGATGGAGAGGATCAAAATTGCACAAGTAAACGACCCACAACTGAAGAAGATTAGAGAAGAAGTCATCGAGGGTAAGAGAACTAAATTTGCGATGCGGGGTGATATATTGATGTTTGGAAATAGAGTGTGTGCCATGTGATGCCCAACTAAAGAGGCAAATTTTGGAGGAAAGTCATTACTCAAGATTCACATTTCATCCCGGATGTACAAAAATGTATCGGGATCTTCGAGAAGTATTTTGGTTGAATAACATGAAGAGGGAGATAGCAGAATTTATATCTCAGTGTTTGGTTTGTCAACAAGTAAAGGCAGAACATCAAAAACCATTAGGATTACTACAACCCCTACATATCCCTGAGTGGAAATGGGAACATATTACTATGGATTTTGTGACAAGTTTACCGAGGAGTTCAAATGGTAATGACTCTATTTAGGTAATTATTGATAGGTTAACTAAATCTGCTCATTTTCTTTCCATTAAGATTACCCATTCTTTAGTTAAGTTAGCTAAGTTGTATGTGCGGGAAATTATTAGGCTTCATGGAACCCCAATTTCAATTGTTTCTAACCGTGACCCTAGATTTGTGTCTCGCTTCTGGAAAAGCCTACAAGAAGCCATGGGAACAAAATTGAATTTTAGCACTACTTTTCATCCTCAAACGGATGGACAATCATAGAGAACTATTCAAACCTTGGAGGGTATGCTTAGGGCATGTGCACTTGATTTAAAAGGGAATTGGGATGATCATTTATCGTTAGTGGAATTTGCATATAATAATAGCTATCAAGAAAGTATTCAAATGGCTCCGTATGAGGCACTCTATGGTAGAAGGTGTCGTTCCCCTACATGTTGGGTAGAAGTTGGGGAAAGAAAATTATTGGGACCAGAATTGATTCAGATCACAACAGAGAAGGTGAAATTAATACAAGACCGACTTCAAACCGCTCAAAGCCGTCAAAAGAGTTATGTTGACAATCGACACCGACAGTTAGAATTCCAAAGAGGAGATTATGTGTTCTTGCGAGTATCGCCTACAAAGGGATTAATACGATTTGGGAAGAAAGGGAAATTGAGCCCAAGATACATAGGAGCTTTTGAAATCCTTGAAAGGATATGAGCTGTTGCGTATAAAATAGCCTTACCACAAGAACTCTCTAGTGTACATAATGTGTTTCATGTATCAATGATAAAGAAATATGTCCTAGATCCAAAACATATCTTAGGTCATGAGCCTCTTCAAGTTAGAGAAGATTTGTCGTACATTGAGCATCCAGTGGAAATTTTGGATCATAAAGATCAAATCTTATGAACCAAGGTTATTCCACTAGTTAAAGTATTATGGCGGAATCATTCTGTTGAAGAAGCAACGTGGGAGCGGGAAGATGAGATAAAGGAGCGATATCCATACCTTTTTGAAAATTATTGCAAGTAAAGTTTGGGGACCAAACTGTTTATAAGGAGGGTAGGATGTAATGACCCCGCTTTTATATATAGTTTGTTTTTACACTCTTGTGTTACTTATTATTTTATAAATGTTGTATTATTAGATATGTGGTATTATTGGCTATCAATATAACAAACCCCATTTTTAATTACGAAGAATCAACTGTAAATTGGATCAAATCGAAGTCTTATGACATATCTTAAGGCTAATAATAAGTTTTGGGGTAGAAAATATAATTTTATGAAAGTTTAAGGACTAAAATAAAAGTATAAAATGGGCCATTTTGTAAATAAAATATTTTCAAGGACCTCTAAGAAATATTCAAAATATATTGTGTGAAATTACCAAAATACCTTCATGTGTGAAATGACCCTTATACCCTTATCACCTTTCCACCACGTGCTGGTCACTTCCACCTTACACATGTCATCTGTAGAGAGAGAGCTAAAACACTTGTCATCATTTGGTGATATTAACACTGCAAGACCACTCTGGATCACGACACCTCGGTGTTGAATCACCAATCCAAAAAGCTTAGTCATTTGACACGTGTCAACACCGTAATACATTTGGAAACCTATAAATAGGGCCTTAGGGTTCATTTGAAACTCACACCAATTCATTGAGAATTATAGTAAGAAAGAGTGATAGAAAGCTTGGGAAATATCTTAAGAAGGAGTTCTATAATTTCGAAGAAAGAATTCATTTCGTAGGTATGATTTTATTTAAATGTTATAATGTCTTTTTATATTTTTAATTTTGTGTTTTATAGCTTTACTTAGTAGTTATGCTGGTAAAATACACTAAGGACTTCACTAATCAAAACTTAAAGTTTAGAAGAAATCCAAGTTGATTTTATTTTCATGTAAACTTGTTTGAAATTGTATATACGCTTTTAAAAAATGATTTTTTTTTAAAAGTAATTGCTCGTTATTATGGAATCCCATTTAAGTAATTCCAAACTCAGGCCTGATGAAATTCTGTCTAGACGAGATGGTATTTTAGTGGTGCTCCTGTGACCCTCCATCTCTACTGGGAATGAATCCGGAAATGTTATGTCTAGAGGAGATGGTATTTAAGCGGTGCTCCTGTGACCCTCCATCTCTACTGGGAACCGACTGATTAGGAAGAACTATGAATTGAATCCTTTAATCAGGATCAATAAGTTTTAAAAGTTAAGAAAATGGTTTTTTAGTAATCCTTTGAAACAATTTACTATTAAAATACAATATGTAGATTGGACCTTGTTTAGAACATATACTTAAACCTTTATCGTATTTGTTAGATTAACCCGTGATCGAAGACTAGTTATCTATAATTTCGACCTCTATTTTAGGTGAGTACTCTATGCAATTTCTTGCGCATTTTGATTATATTATATTATGCAAACTATGTATATTTTGTGAAATGCTTTTATTCTCAAAATGCATCTGATACCGATGATTTCGTCGTTTGTTATATGTTTATATCTCTCCATATAAACATCCGACTTGAATTCTAAAATTATTGATTCGGCTTACGAAAACTCTCTTACTATATTGGCCTTGACTACCGGGTGGAAATATTTGGGTGGTACCTTCCCAGCTGGTTTATCGCTGGTGTGCCCTAAACAAGGTGTTGTTCCAGAAATCATGATTATCTGTCTGTGATGTTATCGGGTGGAAACATTTGATAACACTATCTGTCTGGGTATTAGAGTGTACATGGCCACTAAAACTGAATAATTGACACATGCTCAATTGTTTGATCTATTCTGTTCTGAACTGTTTATTCTGAATATATATATTGTCATTTACTTTATATATATTACTTGAAATTCCTATCTCTATGTATATACCTTCTGTTCTAAATTGAATAGGTATCTATTTTCTGAAAACCTTGGAATATTTGGAGATTGAATCTCATTCGGCTTTTAGCTGACGTTGTATAAATAAATATTTTTCAGGAAATAATTAAGTTCGTGGATGGAACGAAAAAGGACTATGTTGAAGATTTAGCTTTTAAAGCTCTTTTTGTTACCTTAAGTAGAAGTTTGTTTAATTAGATAGAGCATGTTTAGCTCTTTGTGTCAAGTTGTAACTCGTTGATATTTTAATACAATTGAAGTTCCCTTTAGAAAGCTCTGATGATGTAATTCCTTCACTTTCAGTATTTCACGATTCATAACCATGTGATTATACTTCCGCTACATATATTTTAAAACAAAAATTTTAAGGCTAGAATATTGGATGCCTTGGTGACATGTCAAAACACCTGTTCCCTACTATTTTCGGGTCGGGGTCATGACAGTATCTCCATGGGGTGCACCAGTTTTATTTGTGAAGAAGAAAGATGGTACCATGCATTTGTGTATTGATTATAGGCAACTGAATAAAGCTACAATTAAGAACAAATACCCTTTACCTCGTATAGATGATTTGTTTGATCAATTACAAGGTGCTAAAGTGTTTTCAAAAATAGACTTACGATCGGGTTATCATCAGTTGAGGGTCAAGGAGAGTGATATTTCTAAAACTACTTTTCGTACTCGATATGGTCATTTTGAATTTCCGGTGATGCCTTTTGGGGTGACTAATGATCCAGCTGTATTTATGGATTTTATGAACCGGGTACTGCATCCTTTTGTTGATTCATTTGTGATAGTTTTTATTGATGACATTGGGATTTATTCACGTGATATGGTTGAACATGAAAAGCATCTCTGAACTATTTCGAATACGTTGAAAGATAAACAATTGTATGCTAAGTTTTGGCAAAATGTGAATTTTGGCTATCAAAAGTTATATTTTTAGGCCATGTTATTTCTGGAGATGGTATATGTGTTGATACCAAGAAGGTGGAAGCTATTGTAAATTGGGAGAGTCCCAATAATGTGACTGAGGTGAGGAATTTTCTGGGTTTAGCTGGGTATTATAGAAGGTTTATTAAGGGATTTTCTTCAATAGCCTTGCCGATGACTAAATTAACCCGGAAAGATGTTAAGTTTGAATGGAATTCTGTTTGCGAAAATAGTTTTGATGAATTGAAAAAGAGGTTGGTAATTGCACTTGTTCTTACTATTCCACATGGTGGAGATGGTTTTGTTATTTATACTGATGCTTCACACCAGGGGTTGCGTTGTGTTTTTATGCAGGATGGTAGAGTTATTGCTTATGCTTCTAGGCAGTTGCATACACATGAACGTCATTATCCTACACATGATTTGGAACTTGCTACTATTGTGTTTTCTTTGAAATTGTGGCGTCATTATCTATATGGTGAGGTATATGAAATTTTTACCGACCATCAAAGCCTTAAGTATTTATTTACTCAGAAGGAGTTGAATTTGAGGCAGAGGCGGTGGATGGAGTTAATTAAAGATTATGATTGTACAATTCACTACAATCCAGGGAAGGCAAATGTAGTTGCAGATGCTCTAAGTAGAAAGGCTTCGAGCAGGTTATCTTGTATTTGGTGTGCTAGAGTTTCCAACATCATGGAGTTGAGATTGATGGGAGTAGAATTGAAGTTATTCGATGGGGACAGATTCTTTGCTCATGTAAGCGTGAGGCCTTTGTTAGCTACCCATATTCGTGATTTGCAAAGCCAACATCCTTTCCTTGAGAAGAAATGACAAGATGTCCGAGATGGTAAGTCTAAAGATTTTTGTATTGTGAATGATGGAACTTTATTATATAAGAAATAATTATGTGTGCCTAATGTGGGTGATTTGAAAGAGGAAATTTTAGATGAGGCTCATAATTCCATTTATACTATGCATCCCCGTAGTACTAAAATGTATAGGGATTTAAAGGAGCATTATTGGTGGAATAATATGAAGAAGGAAATAGCTGATTTTATTGCTAGGTGCCTTATATGTCAGCAAGTGAAAGTGGAGCATTAGAAACCTACTGGTCTGCTTCAGCCATTGCCAATACCGAAATGTAAATGGGATCATGTAACGATGGATTTTTTAGTTGGGCTTCCTCGATCTCAGAAGGGGTCAGATTCGATTTGGGTAGTGGTGGACAGATTGACCAAGTCTGTTTATTTTCTAGCAGTCAAGACTATGTATACAGTTGATAGGTATGCTAGACTGTATGTTAATGAAATTATTCGATTGCATGGATCACGGGTATCGATTGTTTCAGATAGGGACCCTACTTTTACATCCAGATTTTGGGGTAGCTTGCAGTATGCTATGGGTACTAACTTAAAGTTTAGTATAACTTTTCATCCTCAGATAGATGGGCAGTCTAAAAGGATAATACAGATTTTGGAAGATATGCTTAGAGCTTGTGTGCTTGATTTCAAAGGTAATTGGGATGAATATTTGCCTTTGATAGAATTTGCATATAATAATAGTTTTCAGTCTACTATTGGTATGGCTCCATATGAAGCATTGTACGGTAGACGATGTTGTACACCGATATGTTGGGGTGAAATTGGTGAAAGGAAGATAGAGGGTCCAGAATTAATTGAAGTCGCCACTGAAAAAGTGAAGATTATTCAAGATAGAATGAGAATAACTCAAAGTAGACAAAAAAGTTATGCGAATAAACGACAAAAAGATTTGGAATTCCAGAAAAGGGATTATGTGTTTCTTCGGATATCTCCATGGAAAGGAGTTATGAGGTTTGGAAAGAAAGGTAAATTAAGTCCACGCTACATTGGACCTTATGAAATCCTTGAGAAAGTCAGGATGGTTGCCTACAAGTTAGCATTACCACCGGAGTTATCTCGGTTACATGATGTTTTCCATGTTTCTATGTTAAGAAATTATGTAGAGGATCCTTCACATGTGTTGGTGGAACAGCTTATTGAGTTAAAGGAAGACTTGAGTTATGTGGAAGAACCACTTGCCATCATGGATAGGAAAGAACAAATATTGAGATCAAAAGTAATCCCACTTGTGAAAGTTTTATGGATAAGGAATTCCATGGAAGAGGCTACATGGGAGAGAGAGGATACCATGACGATTAGTTATCCGTATTTGTTTGATTCGGACAACCAAGGTATGTCAATTTCGGGGACGAAATTTCCTAATAGGGGAAAAATTGTGACAACCCGAATATAATTATGATAAATCATGTTTAAATCATGATTAGCTTATGTGATATGAATAATATGCTATTATTATATATATAATGTTAAGTAATTATGTTTAGTTTAATCCCACCTTCATAAAGCTTGAAATATCGAATTAGTTAGAAATGTGAAATTTTAAAGTTTCGGTAGGAATGTTCCTGTTAGAGGCTAGTTTTGACCTTTATGACATAACAATGAACTTGAGGTGTAAACTAGATATTTGTAGATATATGAGTTAGGTTTATAACAAAACAAACGGTTCATCGAACGGACATCCGAGTGGGAAGATATTGTCTTTTTACGAACAGGGTGTAAAGTAGTCATTTAGCCTTAAATGATATTTTGTTTTATGTAATGCCACATGTTATATTTTGATTGGACCAAGAGGGGGTGGACTTATTACGACTTAAAACCCTTTAATTGATCACTTCCTTCAGCATATTTCAGCCATGGAAGAGTTTTAACCTAAGGAAAGAGAGTTTTGAAGTTTAGGAAGAAAGTCTGAGGAGAAATTGAAGAAAAATTCATAGAAAAATTACGTAAAAGCCCCTAAGGTATTTCCATCCATAAATCTTGTTTATTTTTTTGTATTACTTATTTAAATGATTGAAATAATAATTTTTTTACTGAATTTCCATGTCTTGATATGTACTTATGGATAGATCCAAGTTTAAGCAAACTTGAATGTGTAAACCACTGAAATTGTTTTGTTTAGGAACCTTGTTTATTCAAACTTCCATATATTTTTATATACTTACTGGAATTGATTGTTCAAATTTGAGATTAACCTGGACTCATACATGTATGACATATCCTAAAATCATGGGAAAATACCAAGAAATGAGTCTTTGGTGAGAGTTTGAAGTTCGGGTATGAAATCTTCCCTAAGGGTGAAAGTATGCCCGCCATGTGTTCGATATTTTGCTTGACATAGCAAATGAACTCTGAAAATTATGAAATTTTAATCTTGAATTTTTCAATATTTTTACTGATGTTGGGTTAAATATCCTATAAATTTATGATGTAGAAAAATTATGGAAATTCCTGGAAGTTGAATCAACGATAAAAGAGCCTATAGGGTATATTTGCTATGTGGTAAAGAAATGGGCATATCTTGCTATAGGAGACTTGAAATGATGTACCGTCTTTTATATTGGAATACTAATAAGACAAGGATTGAATTACCAAGAATAAATGAATTTATATTTTGTCTATGATTTGGATATGTTAAATATATTAACATGGATTTGGGTGGAACTTCACGTGTGATAAATGATATGAATGGAATCATGTGATGCTTATGGATTGAATTATGTTTAAATCATTATTTGGATTATTGATATTCTTATGATGATAATAATTTTATAAGAATGATATGAAGGGAAGAAGAGCTGATTTAATAAATACCAAGGGAAAAACCAGTTAAACTGTCGAGGTGAGTGTACTTCTGATTTGTTTCATTTATAAATATGAATATAGCTCTAAGAGCAGGATTTGTTTGAATACTTAAGTATTCAGGATTTGTTTGGATATTAAAATATCCAGGATTTTTTTAGGTCTCGTGATCCAGGATTGGTTTGAAAACTTCGGTATTAAGGATTTGTTTGGATATTAAAATATCCAGGATTTGTTTGGGTCTTATGATCCAGGATTTGTTATCGCCAATGGGGAGAATTATTTGGATCTTATGATCCAGGATTTGTAATTGCCAATGGGCAGAATTATTTGGATCTTATGATCCATGATTTGTTATTGCCAATGGGAAGGATTGTTCGGATTTTATATTCACATATTAGATATAGAATTGTTATTCTGTTGCAGGGAAGGAGTACCTCACTAAGCTTAATGCTTACGGTTTATATTTTAACAATTTTAGGTTCGTACGCTGCCAGGTAGGATATCATATGACCGGTAACTTTGAGAGTTGGACCGTTGGAGAGAGCTGGGGTTTAAAAATGGGGATTTTATCGTTGTCACACTGAAGATTTTAATATACTCACACATTATATATATTGATTTAGTGTGGATTGAGTTGATCATAGTTAATCACAGTACTGTATGTCCACTTAATTATGACTCTGATATTGAATTTTTTGGTATAAGAATAATATTATGTTCATTATGCACATTGTGCAGAAAAATATTGATAAATGAAGTATATTTTCTAATGCGCTCGAGATTATGATCCAATTATTTTAATAGCAAATGATTAGTATGGATATTGGGTTTGGGGTGTGACAAAAAAAATATTAACCATCATTACAAATGAAATGAATGAGAAATAAGGTGAACATAATCTCTGAAAGCTGTCCAAGGAAATGGGCGACACATGCCCTAAAGAGAATGTCTATAGAGACTGAAGATGAAATGATCGAGGCCCCTAATACAAAGACCTACAGCTTCCATAACAGCTACAACACGCCAAGCAATCTGAGTTTTTAAGCCTGGTGTCCCTGGGGATGAGCACCTGATATAATACATACATATAGTAAGAGAGAAAAGAGATGCAAGAAACGGGTCAGAGCCCGATGTGTAAAAACATTTGGTTAAGCAAGTATTTAAAATTGCAGTAAAGCAAGTATCAAGTGCATGTTAGTTCGACTCTCACATGAGATTCTCACCTCTCTTCTATTGTGCACGCCTGACGTGTATCTATATTTCTTCTTAGTTATACCACCCAATATAACTAGCCTGAATTCATCCTAATAGAAATTATTCTCACCATTAGTAAACCCGTATCGCCCATACAATACGTTATCAAGGTAGCCACTGTTGAATATCTAACTAGTATATTTTTCGGTTTCCATAATAAATCGATTATACTCTTAAGATTTACTTTATTCATTTATATGTCCATCTCTACAAGCTATACACCGTAGATTAATTCACAAACTCACGTACATATATACATATAGTCACATCCGCCCTATATATATACATATGATAATACGGCACCCCCGGGCTGTGACCCATTAGCGCACCTAACTATAATGTTGTACCCCGGGGTTATCATCCATTAGTACACTTATTTAAAAATCTTGTACCCCCGGGTTTTCACCCATTAGTACACTTATAATTCATTCTTGTTCCCCCGGGTTATCACCCATTAGTACACTTAATAATAAGATTCTTACACCCCCGGGTTATCATCAATTAGTGCATTTAATAATCATATTACATAATAGGCATCCACACATCCTATTATAATTTATAAGTATTTCCCTCACCTACATATATACCTATCTTACATATTTTGATTTTCAACATTTCATAGTACAATTATTGAGATTATTATCCCTCTCGTAATCTCTAAGGTACATTCTCTCCATACCGAATTAATTAAAGTATTTAGTCACTCATACTCTTTCTGAAATTCTGCCTTACTTATGTTTATTATTTGGAAATTTATCTCTCTTCCATGAACTAATAAACTCAAAACTATATTCTAAGAAATTTCCAAAATTTCACTTTGTCGCTCGAACCAGATGGCATGTCGTTTGAACGACTTCGACGTGTCGCTCGAACGACTTCGAGCGACTTCGCGGGAGATTGCGCTGCTCGTCTTCTACCCATATTTTTCAGCGTTTTCCCACCATTTTTAAACCTAAAACCTCTAATTCAACATCCCAAACTCCAAAAAAATAGTTCTAATTCGAATCCCATCAATAGTATATGAATTTTAACATCCTAGAACCATCCAATCATTTCGAATCATCCATAAAACATGAAATCTCCAAATTTAATTTATCAAGGCCGTAGTTCTTCCAATTCATATTCAAGAACCCATTATTTCCAGATTTTTTCTACACATAAGTTCCGCAAAACGTGATTTCTAGTCTACATACATGAAGGGTGTTAATCTAACAAATCTCATAATCAATTTACATATTCAAATTCCTCAATTCCATCATTTTTATGAACGAAAACATATTTCTAATAATCCTATACTAACATGAGTATGATAAATACTGAAATACAACAAGTTATAAATGCTTGCCTTGAATTAATCGTCTGATTTCTTGACGTTGTCGGTATGGGTGTGTTCCCCTTGTCCCGATCTACTCGGTGGTGGTGGTGGTCGTGCAAGGTGGTGTCAATTTGTCCGTCTTCTTTTGGAAATAGCTTTCCCTCACACTTCCTATGGCCGTTCTTACTTCCTATAGCTTTCTAACCCTAATGGACTTTCTTTGGCTGATAATTTAACTCTTAATTTTCGTCCATTAATTAAGCCTAAAAATCCAATTTACCATAATGCCCTCTCGGGGTGCCGGTTTGGCCCAAAATTTCCCCGGGACCCAAACTAAACACCTGGGTATACTATTTTGTCTATCTTGACCTTCCGAACTCAATGGTACACTCGAAACTACCATACGAGTTACTAAAAATAATTGGTAGTTTTATTCCACTAAATTAGTCCCGACACGACTCACATGCGCATCTGACTTACGTCACTAAACTGTCGTATTATTCTCTCTCGACAATTTATCAAAGTGTATAGTTCCATATTACGTATCGCACAGTAATATTAAATCAATAAGTATTAAACCTTAGTACGCTAGTTAATATTTATTTTTATTAGATCCGGATTAATTAATAATTTAATTCTCACATTTAAAATTCAATTAATCATTCTGTAATAATTAAACCCATAATTATTTAAATCATAAAAATATGGGGTATTACACACTTGAGTTTAAAATATAGGAGCTTATCTAGTTTGAAAATAAAGACAAAATTGTGTCATCCTTTCTCAAACCCTAAACCCCATGCCTCTTCAAGATCTACATCAATAACTTCAAGGATATAAAAGGTAGTATATCCAACACAACTCTATATCTAGGACTTCATTTATTCTTTATTTTATGTCTACGAGGTGTATGTGTGTTCACATTGGCTTAAAATTACTTTATATTATTTTTAAGGATTTTAACGAATTTTGTAAAACATTTAAAATCTATTTTTTAAACAATTAAAATTAGGTTTTAAAAAATCTTGGACTTATTTGTAATATCTCAAAGATCCTAAAATCATCCTGGGGTGGAAATTGATATTTATTAATCCTTTAAAAACTCACGTTTTAGACTTGATTTACACCTTACATGTGTTGCACTGCTGACGGCTTAGATTGTGTTTTCTCACTCTCACATACCTGAGATTGAATCATGATCATTGGTTCAATATAATCAATGGCCTACATGTGTTTTAGCTTAATCCAAGTCTTACCTAAATGAACCAATCAGAGAACATTTAACTGCGGTGCATTATTAGCCACACGAATTACAACCGTTTATTTGAAGAAATCTTTGCCCTTGATTTTTAACCGCCAACTAGATCCTTCCTTATTTACTATAAATAGAGCCTTCGGTTGAATCGTTTACAATCTTTTGGAGAGTCTGAGAGTTGAAAGACATAAAAGAGAGAGAGAAAATTAAAGAGAAAAAGAGAAATCCAAACAAAACTCTTTCCAATTTTTCTCAGAAAATATTTTTAAAGTTTGAGGGTTTCTTGTTAAATTGTGTTCAAAACCTCTCTGGTTTTTATCTCTTGTCCAACACTTCACTGAGTCTAGATCTCGTCTTGCTCTATTGAGACTTGTATATCTGACTAAGAGTGATACCGTCACTTTAGTTTGTTAGGACTAATTTCTTCCAGTAGAAATCATCTCTCTTTATTAGATTTCTGTTCTTAAAAGTTTTTATCAAAAATTTATCCAACAAATTTCTTTTGTGGAAAAAACAGAGTTTAGATTTTTTAAAGGTTTTCAGATATAAGTTTTTCATTTTGAAAAACTTGTACACAAATAAGATTGAAAGAATCTGAGTTTTAAACAAATTCGTCGAAAGAACAATATCTAAAAACTAGGGTTTTCAAAAAGGAAAATCTAATCTCAGTATTATTGACTTTGCATGTTATATTTAGAACAAATATTTCATATATCATTTGTATAAGTGTGAGTGAGTTTCATGCATGTGTTGGTAAAGAGATTTTTACCAAAATAGTTGACGTAAAGAAGGAGAAAAGGAGTTTATCTAGAAGAACATTAAAGACAACAATTAGAGCCAGAGAAGTCAGAGAAACACTAAGAGTGATGGTATAATTTTTTGACTTTGATTGGGACTGGTTTGTGTGTATAATACGTTAATAGTTTGTACTATAAAAACTCATTTTAGTGGAATTTTTTGTTTTACTCCGTGGAGGGAGTCGTGGATGCTTCCCCAGCTTAATTGGGATTTTACCACGATAAAATATTGTATTGTGTGAATGTATTTGATACTCTCTTTACTCTTGCTATCACTTCTATATGTGTTTAAATTTCTTTTAAACCTTTAAGATTCCAACTAACTGAAATTTCTATTGTATAAACATTTGCTAATACAACTTGTGTTTTTATTGGTGTTATTAAAAGAGTTTCTTCAAGAAAATAATTCGGACACTTCTTAATTGTTTTAAATTTTGATTAAATGAATTAGTAAAGGATTTTCAATTGGTATCAGAGCTGGTTCTTATTTTTCTAAAACAATTGTTCAGAATCTTGTGTTTTTTGAAACTATTTTAAAAACATCTCATGGACGAGAAATTTGAGAGACTGGAAAACTTGACCAGACCTCCCATCATAGATGGGAAAAATTTTCCTTACTGGAAAGTAAGGATGATTGAGTTAATCCAAGGGTATTTGGGAGACGAAGATTGGGATACCATAAAACAAGGATATAATTCTCCTACCAAATCAATAGTTGAAGGCAGTGCAATAAGAATATAGAAACTTCTCACTAAATTTACTAAAGTGGATAAATAGGCCTCCCTCTATAATAATAAAGACAGTAATGCAATATTTATGTCTATAAATGAGCATGAGTTCAAAATAATCTCTATATGTACCGCTTCTAACGAAGCCTAGGACACGTTAGTCACAACCCATGAAGGTGATACACGTGTTAAGGCTGACAAGACTCAAATGCTCATTCAACAATATAATACCCTAGTTATGATAGAGACTAAGACCTTAGATGATTTCTATATCAATCTAACTGGCGTCATAACAAAATTACATGCAAATGGTATTGTCTATGACAAAAGATAAATTGTCTCTAAAATCCTAAGATCACTTCCACAGAAATTTGATAGTAAAAAATATGCAATTGAGGAAATGGAAGATCCAAATCTTACCCCTGAACTCCTCAGTAGAAAATTAAGAATTGTGGAAATGGAATTGGATGATAAGAAACAACTTCTTGGTATTCAAAAGAAAAACAGTAGTCCCAATGTTATGTTTCAATCCAAAGTGATGCCTAATCTGGATATGCAATCTGATGATGACTGTGACTTGGATGATTTCGATAATCAAATACCTTTAATGACTAAATACTTTAAGAAAATACTGAAGTTCAGAAATAACGTTGTTGCTAAACAAGGAAAGTCTCCTTATTCAAATCAATCCAATAACAGACCTCATGAGAGGAAATTGGAGAAACACCACAACAATAATAACAGACCTGATAAATACCATAGCAAGTCTGAATGTTTTAGATGTGGTCAAATAGGTCACATTGCCATTAACTGTAGGGTCAGCCTGAAAAATACACATAATAAGGCCAATTTGTGCAAAACATGGGATGAATTAAGCGATTCAGATGGTAATAAGCCTGAATCATCTAAGATTTTGACCCCTGTATGTAGTTTTTTTCAAAGATAATATATTCAGATGATAATTTTCATGAGAGTCTGCCTAATAATTCCTTGATTGTTGTTGTTGATGGTTTATCTTCTTTGTGCTCTGAGAATGCTAATAATGGTCATACTGATAATAGTAGCTTTATGTAACACCCCGCCCGCCCGGGGAGAGCGAACGGAGCACTAATGCGATAAAATAAATTCAAATCCACAAGTGACAAGGTATAGAGCATCTAAGTTCCACAACAACAAAAGAGAAACTACAAATCTCAATCTCTTCAAATTAAATACCAAATCTCTCGAATTACATACAACTAACTCGAAAATAAAATACAAATCTCCAAAGCTCTATACATCAAAATAATACAAATCTTTCCCAAACAATCCTCGCTAAAATCAATCTCCATAGCGCCCCAAAATTCGCGCTAACCTGCCACTAAAAGAAAATATGGGGAAGTACACAATACGACAAGAAAGATGCTCAACAAATATATGTTAGCGATGAATAAAACGTAACAACACGAGTACGAATATTCAAATCAAAATGTAAATCTCAATAGCATTTCATCATTATAATTTCTCAACAACACATCAATGGGTCACCAGGCCTCACCACATCCGTATATGCTTTATCAAGCCATAGCCCGGGAAACAAGAATTTTGGCGGGTGCCCAACATTCGTGCCATATTAAAATCTCATGACAACGTGCTCATCAACAATATAATGATACCACATGAATCAAAATAATTTCAACAATTATTTTATAGATTTCAATGAATTTATCAATTCAAATATGAGTTCAATTAACAAGAATTCAAAGAGAATGACACTCGCGAGATTTAAGGAGCATATTGTGTAAAACCCCATACCTCAAACCATGATGAGAAACCAACTATCACATCCTCAAGATCAACACAAAAGATATACAAAAGATCCTCCAAGAACCTCCAACAAAATAGCCCCAAGAACACCTCTAATCTAAGGTTGGAACTCACAAATCTCAAGGGTCAATGTGTATATAAAAAGAAGAGGAATATAAAATATATTTGCTGCCAAAATTGGTGCCAGAAGTATGTTAAAAGGCTTGCCCACGAATTCCTTTTATAATGCAAAGAAATGAAGAGTTGAATCCAAAATACTCATTTAAATACGGCAAAGAAATGAAGAGTTGGAAGTCAAAACAACTCCAAGAGTTAAAAACATTTTAAAATCATTTTAAAATTCGTTTTAACTCCGTTTTCGAAATCGTTTGAAATTCTCGCCTTTAAAAATAATAACAAACATATTTGAGCAATAAAAATAATTTTATCAAAAACTTTATTTTCCTCCATTTTCCAAAAATTAATTAAAATAGACCAAAATTACGCGGGTTGTTACACTTTACTTCCGTGTGTGTGAGTCAAAAGGATTGAATGAATGTCAAACTGAATTTGTGTGTGAGTTCAAAAAATGAATCGATAGGGGACAAATCACCCACCACGCTTAGTGAGTCCGATAATTATGACCTTTCAGACATCCACACACTGTACACCAAAACACTGAGGAAGAACACTAGATTAGAAAGAACCATTAAAGACTTGACTAAAAAGATAGAATCTCTTAGCCTTGTGGTTAAGAAAAATATTGAAGACTACACTAATCAATGTCTAATCCATGAAACTCAAACTAAGTCTTTTTCTGAAAAATTCAAGGATCTTTTTGAATGAAATGAAATTCTGGAAAAGAAATACAAGGCCATGTTGTTAGAATTGGAACAATCAAAAGAAAAAGCTTAAATAGTCTTCAACAAGTTTGAAAAATTTGAAAACAATTCTAATTGTTTTGAAGACTTTTTCGCATCCAGTAAAACCAATTCCTAGGATAGAACCAGTATTGGATTTATCACTGACACACAAACTAAGAATTTAAAAACAATAAAATTTGTGTCAGGTGGAAAAAGGCCTGTGGAAACTTGTCCAAATTTTCAGTCTATAAAAGTTGATTTTGATAAAAAAAAATAGAAAGGGAAAGACATTTTGATAAGTAGTGTGTCTAAAGCAAATATTAAATCTAAGACTAAATACGTCTCCCCCCCCCCCCCCCCCCCCCCCTCCAATCTATCAATATGAGACATAGGACTAACACCCCACCCTTAGACAAACCCATCTTTAAAGGTCATTAAGACATTAAGAAACCAAAAAGCCACCTTTACTTCTCCTATTGTGATATCTATGGACATTCACTTGAAACCTGTTTTCAAAAGTTTCTATACCAACCTACCACTTATTCACCTGTGAATAGAAACTTTAACTATTCTAGACATAGCATAAATAACTGTGTCCTCCCTAGACAGCCTGATAAGAACTCTAACTATCGAAATAGGAAGAAATGATCTAACACTAAAAGAAATTCTAAGAGGAAGGGTCCGAGAATCATGACTAAACCAAATGCTCCACAATCTTCCAAAAATCAGTTTAAAGTGCAAAAATATTTTAAGGAAAAATCTCATTCTCATAAATTTTATTATAATCGAGAAAATATGCACAAATGTTTTAAAACTAGAGCAATTTGTGTTAGGAAAGATGATCTAATACCCCAAATGACGTGGAATGTGGTGATTAGTGCCTTAAAATTGAACACACTTCGTCAGGATGGTATTTAGACTCGGGTTGTTCTAAACATATGACCGGGGATGAGATTAAACTAACCAACAAAACTTACCTCTTTGGAGATTTTTTTTTGTTTTAGGATGGAGTATCGGCCCAAATCATAGGTAAAGGGACACTCCAATAAAAGGGACTACCTAATCTTGAGTACGTTCTTTTAGTGAAGGGTATTAAAGCAAATTTACTAAGTATATCACAATTTTGTGACTCAAACCATACCACGACATTCTCAAAAACCTTTTGTAAAATTCTAAATGAGAATGGAGACTGTATTATTACGGTCCTCAGGACACCTGATAACTGCTATACAATAAACATAGGAACTGAAATCTACAATATAGCCATGATGGAAGATAATGAAGTCTAGCAGAATAGATTACGTCACATAAATTATGATAGCCTTGGTAAGTTAAGCTCACAAGAAATTGTTAGAGGTCTTACCAATATCAAACTTGTTTCCAATATAATATATGGACCCTGTCAAGAAGAAAAGATAGTTAGAACTCCCCATAAGAAAGTTAAAAGTGTTATATCTACCAAAGCTCTAGAAATCATCCATATGGACCTAATGGGTCTTCCTCGTACTTTCAGCCTATGTGGTAACAGTTACATCTTGGTTGTGGTTGACGATTTTACTCGATTTACCCGGGTTGCCTTTTTAAAACAAAAATCAAAAACTTTTCAAAAAAATTTGAAAATTTTATTACGTATTGAAAATGAAAAGGAGTAAATAGAATTCGTAGTGATAGCGGAGGTGAGTTTTTACGTTTAAGAGTTATCGAATATTGTGACTACAATGGTTACAAACATGAATTTAGTGCCTCTAAGACACCTCAACATAATGGGATAGGTGAGCGTAAAAATCACACTATTTAGGAGATGGCTCATGTTATGATCCACACATAAGAATTACTTAAATCCTTTTGGGTTGAAGTTCTTCATACAACTTGTCATATAAGAAATAGAGCATACCTTAGGAATAATACTAAATAGACACCTTACGAACTTTAGTATGGGAAAAAACCTAACCTAAAATATTTTAGAACCTTTGGAAGTGTATGTTACGTATGCAAGGATAGAGAACATTTGTCCAAATTCGAAACCCGAGATGATAAAGTAATTTTCTTAGGTTATTCTCCAAATAGTAGATCATACCGTGTCTATAATCTTGGTACCAAAACCTTAATGGAATTCATCAATGTAGTGAGTGACACCAATATTGAGACTAAGAATATATAACCAACTATAGTGTATGAGTCTAAAGGCACTCGTCACTTAGACTCATCGGAAGTAGTTGAGTCTTTGCCAACTGAGAATCCCGAGGTGCCCAATTGGGTTTCAAAGGATCACCCCCTACATAATGTGGTCTATAACCTAGAAGAGCTTGTTCGAACGAGATCTTAATTACATAACACTGCACATTTCGCATGCTTTGTTTCTCATATAGAACCGAAGAATGTAATTGAAGAATTAAATGATTACTATTGGATAGGTTCCATGCAAGAGGAACTTATTCAATTTAAAATTCATGACGTATGGTATCTTGTTACCAGGCCAGAAAATAAACGGGTTATTGGAACTAGATGGATTTTTAAAAATAAAACTGATAAAACAGGGATGGTTGTTAGAAACAAAGCCACACTTATGGCCCAGGGATATTCACATATTCAAGGAATAAACTTCGAATAAACTTTGTCCCCTATAACAAGTCTCTAATTTGTTCGTCTTCTTCTCTCTATTATGTGTCTCTTAAAATTCACTTTATACTAAATGGATGTAAAGTCTGCATTCTTAATAGTATTTTAACCGAGGAAACTTATGTAGAACAACCTAAAGGTTTCATTGACCCTCACCATCCAACTCAAGTCTATCGTCTAAAAAAAGCGCTATATGGGTTAAAATAAGCCACTGGTATAAACGCTTGTATACTTTTCTTATAAATAAAGGTTTTAGGAGAGGTGGGAATGACTAAACTCTTTTTGTCAAACATTATGACAAAAATGTTATAATAGCCCAAGTGTACATAGATGACATTATTTTTGGATCTACCTCCTTGTCTCAGGTTAAAAAAATTCTAAAGATATGCACGGGGAGTTTCAAATGTCTCTTATGGGAAAGTTACAATTCTTTTTAGGACGTTAGGTAAAACAAAATTCAGAAGGTTTGTTTATATAACAATCCAAATATGTTCTAGAGATAGTAAAAAAGTTAGTCTTAGAAAATGAAAAATATGCTAGGACACCCATGAGTACTTCAGTAAAATTACCTAAAGATGAACATGGGAAATCCATCAATCCTATACTGTATAGTAGCATGATAGGAAGTCTACTATACCTAACTTCCTCATGCCTTGACATTATCTATGTTATTTGTTCTTATGCTCGATATCAAAATACCCCTAAAGAGAGTCATATACTGTGCATCAAAATAATAATAAAATATATAAAGGGGACTCTCAACTTAGGACTTTGGTACACAAATGACACATCCAGTATAATAATAGGATACAGCGACTCTGATTGGACTGGATGTTCTTACTATAGTAAAAGTACGTCAGGAGCATGTTATTACATTGGTAATAACTTAGTCGGGTGGAATAGTATGAAACAAAATTGCACTTCCTTATCCTCAATTGAATTTGAATATATAGCCGCGGGTAGATGCTGTGCTCAACTATTGTCGATAAAAGATAAATTATATCTATTGCAACAATCAGAGTGCGATTAACATTTTCAAAAATATGGTCCAAAATTCTCGTACAAAACACATCAAAATCAGACATCATTTTATATTCAAGTTAGTAGAATCTAAGGAATAGGAAATTAATTATTTACCTATCGATCTTCAATTAGCAGACTTATTCACGAAACCTTTGGAACACACTAGTTTTGAATCCTTAAGGAAATCCATACGTATGGTTATGGAAGAATCAAATATCATCAGCTAAATCTATATCTTTTGATTTTTTACATGTTAATAATTAATCTTTGAGGATATAAGGCACGGTTGTTAGATAATTGTCAAATGACACCTCTTATATCTATTTAATGTAAGAGATTCTTGTATTTTCCTGTTGTATAAATTTGGACGATATGATTTTTTCAAATATATAGTTTTGTGATTTTTCCCTTTGTCCATTTAAGACAAAATGGTGGAGAAATATTTTAGTCCATCTTGGACATTTATTATACACTTCATCTAAACTTCTTGATGTTATCTATTTTATTTACGAGAATCAATACCAAAATGTGCATCTGGATATCTTTAGGGTATTGGTCTGTAATTAGTTGAGTTGTGTATTTTTTATTTCTCGAATATGGGGTAGATAAATTTTTTATATAGGATTAAGGTTTTCTATTTTTTGTATCCATACGAGTCCTAGATGAGTCAAAGGAGATTTTTTCTCATATTTTCAAAGGGGGAGATTTAAGAACACTATATATATGACTCACTTGAGTCTAAAATATAGGACCTTATCTAGTTTGGAAATAGAGACAAAACTATGTCATCCATTCTCAAACCATAAACCTCATGCCTCTCATGATCTACATCAACAACTTCAAGGATTGAAAATGTAGTATATCAAATATAGATATACACCTAGGACTAGATTTATTCTTCATTTTGTGAGTATGAGGTGTGTGTGTGTGTTCACATTGGCTTAAAATTACTTAATACTATTTTTAAAGATTTTAAGGAATTGTTTAAAACATTTAAAATCTATTTTTTAAATAATTAAAATTAGGTTTTTAAAAATGTTTTGGGTTATTTGTAATACCTCGAAGTTCAAAAAATCAACCTTGGGTAGAATCCAAAACTGGCAGAGAAATTTGGGGTGGAAATTGACATTTTTTAATCCTTCAAAAACACGCATTTTACACTTGATCCACAACATACACGTGTTGTACTGTTGATGGCTTAAATTGTGTTTTCTCACTCTCACATACCTGAGATTAAATCCTGATAGTTTGTTCAACATAATCAATGGCCTGAATGCGTTTTAGCTTCATCCAAGTCTCACCTAAATGAACTAATTGGAGAACATTTAAATGCGATGCATTGTTAGCCACATGATTCACAATCGTTTATTCGAGGCAGTCTTGGCCCTTTATTTTGAACTTCCTTCCTGATATTTCCTTCTCTACTATAAATAGATCCTTAGGGTCAATCATTTACAGTCTTTTGGAGAATCTGAGAGTTGATATAAATAAGAGAGAGAGAGAGAGAGAGAGAGAGAGAGAGAGAGAGAGAGAGATAGATAGACAGACAGATAGATAGATAGATAGATAGATAGATAGAGAGAGAGAGAGAGAGAGAGAGAGAGAGAGAGAGAGAGAAATCCAAAAAAATTATGTCCAATTTTTCTCAAAAAATATTTAGGGAGTTTGAGGGCTTCCTATTCAACCGTGTTGAAAACCTCTCTGATATTTATCTCTTGTCCAACACTTCACTGAGTCTAGATCTCTTCTCACTCTTTTGAGACTTATAGATTTGACTAACAGAGATACATTCACTTTAGTTTGTTAGGACTGATTTCTTCCCGTAAAAATCATTTCTCTTTGTTACATTTCTATTCTTAAAAGTTTTTATGAAAAATTTATCCAACAAATCTCTTTTGTGAGCAAAATCAAGTTTAGATTTTATAAAGGTTTTAAGATATGAGTTTTTCATTTAGAAAAATATGTTCATAAATAAGATTGAAAGATTCTGAGTTTTAAACAGATTCGTCCAAAGAACAAGATCTGAAAATTAGGGTTTTCAAAAATGGAAAATCAAATCTCAGTATTGTTGACTTTGCATGTCATAGTTAGAACAAATATGTAATTTATAGGAATATCGTTTGTATAAGTGTGAGTGAGTTTCATGCATGTGTTAGGCACATCACTTCACTACACTTTCACACAATAAGAGTAAAAGTTGTGTTGGTAAAGAGATTTTTACCAAAAGAGTCGACGTAAAGAAGGAGAAAAGGAGTTTATCTTGGAGAGTGTTAAAGATAACAATCAGAGGTAGAGAAGTCAGGGAAACACTAAATGTGCTGGTATAATTTTTTGACTTTGATTAGGACTGATCTGTGTGTATAATACGTTAATATCTAGTACTATAAAAGCTCATTCTAGTGGAATTTTTCGTTTTACTCCGTAGAGGGATTCGTGGATGTTTCCACAGTTTGATTGGGGTTTTACCACGTTACGATATTTTATTATGTGAATCTTTTTTATACTTTGTTTACTCTTGCTATCTCTACTATATGTGTTTAAATTTAGTTTAAACCTTTAAGATTCCAAGTAACTGAAATTTCTTGTTCAAAAACATTATCTAATACAACTAGTGTTTTTATTGGTGTTATTAAATGAGTTTCTTTAAGAAAACAATTCGAACACTTCTTAACTGTTTTAAATTTTACTAAATGAATTAATAAGGGATTTTCAGATGGGTACCTAAGAACGTGAGAGCTATACCAAAGAGTGATCCTAGAAAGACAATTGATGTGAATATTCCCAAAGAATGTTTTCCAAAAAGTAAGTAGTTTTTATGCCTCCTAAGGATCTGGGAGAGACATCAACCATCGCTACCTAGGTTGTAGTTTTCTTAGGATTCCTAGGGTGTTTGTGTTATAGGTCCCCTTTCTAGGTAATCCTTAATTGGTAGGTGATCAAATTGTTGGGTATTAGATTTAATTGCATCATTTGGATTATTTTCATATTTTTGTAAGGAATTTTCACTCATTTACTTATTTACTTCGCTCCTTGCATAATATTCTTGTATATATTGCATAATTCCTATTCTAAAAATTCCAATAGCATTTTCGTTTTATTCTTTTAAGAATCTATTATTAATTTATTTGATTTCTTTTATTTTATGAGTGCACTTAACTTGAATGATGATTAAAACATGAATTCTTAGTTTTTTTAATGCAAATGTTGATTTTGTGGATGATATCATTTGATAAATCATGTTAGTCAAATTTTGTTGAAATCATTAGTTGTGATTTTAGTTTTCACATGCACTTGCATATCACTTGATTCACATCATTATAATTATGTGTATTGTATTTATTGGTGGACTTCAAATCATGATTAAATCCCAAAATCTTGTACTAATTTTGGAAATGCTTTTTATGGTCCAGTTAAGAGTTCATGTGATGTACGCTTTGATGTAGTTGATTCATCAGACATTTTTATAAATGGAAAGGAATAACATTTTAGGATTGCCAGTCAGAATCTACCAAATTATTTGTGAAAGCCATCGTGCAAAAAAAAATGATAAAAAGAGAAAAACCCAAGTGTTGGAAAATTCAAGGCACAAAACCAAGATAGCACTTTCAATTTTCTTGTACTGTTAATTTTTTGCTTATACTTTAGGGCTAACATCATAGAAGGAGATATATGGTTAGAGACTACCAGTTATTAAATCTTCAAAGAATATTAATTTAATGATAAACTTCATCATACTTGTAATTCTTGTAACTTGATTATGAGCATAATTTTGATTGTGTGACTCATATATACTCACGATCATGACATGATTAAGATACAAAAATTTCTTGATTTTATTTGATTGAATGTTGTTATATGTTGTTGAATTTATTAATGTTTATTTTGAATGAGTTCTCAAATTATGTCATTAATGAAGATTTGAAGGAAAAATTTTCATCAAATCATGTTTATCACATATTTACTAATCCTAGTCACACTTTTCATATTAGGGTGTTACTTATATATATGTGTGTGTGTGTGAGTTCTTTGATTTGTGCATTTTATCTCAAGTCTATGCTTAACATGTCAAACATGAATTTTCATACATTCATACCATACTTTTAAGATTTTGGGGTGTTGGATTTTATATCTCTGTCTTTCTAGATATTTTCGCTGACTCATTTTGTTAGTCAAAAACCATTGGCACGGATCCAATTTGGACCCGGACGTAGGGTTGTCATGCACAGGGATCTGTGCTTTACTGTGCGGATGGATTTTTGCATATTTGTAAAAATGATTTTATGCTTCAAAATTAGGGATCATTTGTTCTTAGTTTCAAATTTTTTCGTATCCACATCTTGCCCTAGGAAATTTGGAGTGAAAGATAATATTTTGTCGTAGGAAATTTTGAGTGAGTGATATTGCTAACCCTAGTTTCTTCCTTTATTATTTTTCTCGTGATTGAACTCGAGTAAATACTTCACTTGATTTGTATCTATTTATACTTTCTCTAGGATTATCCTTTATCACTAGGTGTTTATTTGTGGTTTTTGAGGTTGGATTTTGAATTTATTGGTTGTTTTTCAACCTATTACTCATTTTAGATTTATTCCCATTTAAGGATGTGTGAATTTCGGCCCGTAGTCTAAATTATCGGGCATGAAAAGTCTTTTTCACCCAAAAGAGTGATTTTGAGACCCCGTGGTTCATGTGAGTCTTCCCGTTCAGGAGCGACTGATCTTTCACCTCTAGTGCACCGTGTACTTTTAGACATCTCACTCAGGCCAAGAGAGCCTCCATTCTTATCCTGCAGATAACGCACAACTCATCATCGATTCATTTTAATATGTATAATACACCTCTTCGTCGAGGAACTCAGTATTGAGTTGTGAGTGCCATGAGAGATGTTGACCTTTCACATATATAATACCCGTATTTCCTATGCAATATTTTAATTATGAAATTTACTTAACTTTATTTTCTTGTTATGCCATGTGATGTCACTATTACATATTTTATATTTGTTTTATAATTAATTTGTGAAAATGAATTACTACACGATAATTTATTAATTAAATATTTGAAAGTGACAGTGTATTGTGGGAGACTATGGAATGGTCAGGGACTAGGTGTCGGGGGTTTTCTTATTTGTATTATTCCCTCTGGCCACCGATTGTGAACTAGTTTCTTGTAATGAAGTGTCATCCTCAACTAATAAATAATTGCATGGTTGATAATTGGACTCGTACCAGATAAAATATTACTTAGATAATGTCATAATTTGGGTTGTCTTTTAGGACATTTAAAATGTTTATTTATGGCTTAAAATAGTGGATTTAAGCTCATAGGATTGGCATATGGTCTGGGTAGTGTTTTGGGCCAATTTCAATGGTATTTGGGGATAATTGGGTTGATGCCCATATGGGGCTTAAGGTTAATTTCATGAGTAATACTATTAGGAGGTGATTAGAATCCTAAACTCATTATACGTAATTGATAAAATCCTAAGAGGCACTCGAGAGAAATGGAAATTTGGAGGTTTATTAGCTTGGATTTAACCCTGTTTATTAAGGCAAGTTTGTTAAGGATTTAATTTAGAGTTAATGTTATAATGATAACTTCCCATTGGAATATATAAATTACATGTTTAATAATATGATTTTTTTTATAATAAAATCTTAATTTCGAAATTAGTCTAATCTGGAAATTGAAAATTTAATCACTAGTCAATGTTATAGAAAATATTAGTGTTGAATCTCATGAACTGAAGTAGATTGTGCATTAATTTTATTAGATATTGAATTATATTAATAAATCTACATAAATTTGTAATACCCCGTATTTTTATGGCTTTTATTTATGAGATTAATTAAATAAAATTGCTTAATATTATGGGATTAATTAAACTAATTTGAGATAATTAATTAGAAATCAACCTGGATCTAAATACTAGCGAGACGAGAGTTTGTATTTGATTATGATAATAATGTGGAATATTACTGAGTGAACATGGTAATATAAGATTATTGAATTTATTAATATATTCGTGAGTTATAGATACGGCAATTCGGAAATTTAGTTAGAACGCGTGTGTCAGTTGCGCCAGAAATCAATTTAAATGAAATTGTAAGTAAATTATATTTTAATCATCCGTATGGTGATTTTGAGTGCGCTAATGTGTCCGGAAAGGGTCAAAATAGTCAGAAAATACTAGCTGGGGGTTTTGTTTGGATCCCGAGGCATTTTTAAGCCTATCCGGCAACCGGGGATGGTATTTTAGTCATTTTAATTTTTAGTGAATTGTGACCTACGAAAATTATGTGATATTTAACAGCCAACCTTCGGGCCACTAGGGCCATTATCTGTCAAAACCAAAGAGTGGGCAACATGAATAGAGAGGAGAAGTTCCAATGGTTTCCAAGGCCATAACCACCACACACTTCCACTATCGTCGGAATTGTGATCGGGAAAAAAAAAAGAACCAACCATTATCGTCTTCAAAGGATCAGAATGTTCATTCCTAGGTAAGTGTTTTAACTTACAATAATTCAGTGCATATATCATCCATGTTAGGTTAGAATTAGAGAATAACCTTGAATAATGATAATTGAATGGATCTGAATAATTAAAATCGTAATATGGGTAGGTTTTGTATGTAGTTGACTTCTGGGATTATAGCAGCCATGAAATTATGACCCATGTGAAGGGAATTATTAATTTGTAATGAATTATATAGCGTTCTTGAAGAAAATAGGAGAACTAGGGTTTTTATATGAAAATTTTGTGAATTGATCCAAGAAATTGATTTCCCATTTTGATTTGATGATTCTAAAACATGGAAAATTATGTATTTATGTTAGTATGATGTTAGGAATAGATATTTGGGAGTTTTGGACATTATAGTAGAGGATTTGAGGGTTCAGTTTGATGAAACCCGTAGGCAAATTTATGCAGATTCGCAATACCTGTTTGATCGATCGATCGACCCATGAATGTCGATCGATCGACTGGCTCGATCGATCGACCCTTTTCATCGATCGATCGATCGACTACTCCTGATTTTTGTAGATTATTTTCCCGTTAGGGTTCAGCAAATCCCAAGCTTGTAAGAACTCTTAGGGGATTTAATAGAATGTTGGGGGACTTGGTTAAGGTGAGTAGGGTTGTAGTTAATGCCCGGAATATGTTATACATTATGGGATTGGATGGAATACTTTAGAGTGTTTACCGAGTGAGGTACGATTAGATGTTAGAAAAAAAATTGGGATTTAAAGTGGACGAGTATTAATTTAAGGTTAGGATTAGTAGAAGAGGGTCTTGGAATTACTAAGATAACCTTAGAGACTAGTGGGAGACTTAGTAACCTATGAGGTAGGTTTAAGTATTCGGACTTATACGACAAAAGTTATTATGCTAAACATATTACGTAGAATATTCGGGATGACACTGTGATACATATGAGACTTATAAGATGGAACGTGGGAATACCTATATTGATATATGATTACTTGGGTTGTGTGAATGCCTAATGTATGAATTTCTTATGTGTATGACATACCTACCACACTTGATATCACGGGAGGTTGGCTTTCGGAAAAGGACCATCTGATCTTTGTGTGCCTACGGGGGGGGGGGGGGGGTGGATTTAGATTGGTACTTTAAGGACATAGGACCGTGAATGACTTATTTGTGAGTTGATAAGTCAACTGACCATGGGAGCGCAGGTATGTGCGTGACCCATGGGTATGTGAACTCCTCCGATATGTGTGATTTGTATTAAAACGGTTCTTGAGTTATTTGAAATGCGTGATCCTTATGTACGTGATGTACATTGATTTGATAGTAGAGTATGCATACACCGCAACTTAGCCTAGGGGTACCATAGATGTATATATGTATTGAGAATGATTTAGATGGGTATAACTAAGATATTTGAATGGGATACGAATATGAGAATTTAAATAACACTTGAGATAAGTAATTTAATGAATGTGAATGTGAGATATAAATATAACTTGTTTGTGTAATACGAGTAGACACCTCATATTAGAATGTGAAAGAAAGGGGTTAGTATGGACTAGTTAGATAGTGGCATACCTAGGATGGGTTAAGGGTATAAGTTAAGCGTGCACATTAGTTGAGAGGTGAGAAACTCATGTGAGAGTACGCAACTAACATGTACATAATATTTACTATTTAATGCAATTACACACTTGCTATATTTTTAAACATTTTTCACCTCGGACGCCAAGAATATGAGTTCCATTACATTGATGTGTTGTAGCTGCTGTTGAAGTTACATGATCTCGGTATTAGACGCCTTCACTTTCTGCACTTGATTCTACTCAGGGTTACTTATCTATTAGGGTATGTCGCCCATTTCCATTTAGAGATAGCATTCTCTGACTTTCAGTTTTATCTCAGATGCTGGTTTATTTATTTAGACGTTTGTATCGGGAGTTTATTTTACTCTGGTATTTTTATTGGAGTGTTTACTCCAGACTCAGTTTATTTCACTTCGTTGGTTATTCATATGAGTTTGTTTATGGGATTCTTGGGTGATGATTCAATCACTTGGTTAATTGTTAACTTAATTAGTAAAATTGACATCTCTCTTTTTAAATATTAGGTGGCTAGTAATCGATTAAATTTTTTTGACAGTGATGCTAAGACTGAACTAACTTGATATTATGTATTAATTTCATAAAGGAGTAGCTACCCGGTATTTAATTAGTCGGGGTGTCGCAGCTGATATCAGAGCATCAGGTTCTAGTGTCCTTTAGGATCTGTGCGACTTAGTATGCTTCCAGCATAGATTTATTTGATGTAGATCCCTATATTTAGGATTGTTTATTTCTTTGGTGAGGTTTTGTTCTCCTACTATAATGTATATGATAGAGAAACTTATTCGCATTCGGGTGTGTTCGTGTGCCGAATAATGCAGTATGTCAGGCGAAGACAGTTGGGCGGATAGCAGGAGGCAAAGCTCAGTTGAGGTTATTGGTAATATTCAAGAATGATGATCGTAGTTGAGGTCACCCATATTATGGCACAGAAGGACAGGACGATAAAGACGGTTAAGGCACGACATATGACTTCCAAGTACCATGGTAGTAGAAAGTGGGGTCAAATTAGACTCACCTAGTGAGGTTGGATTGGGAGAGAGTATGATTAAACAGTGAAGATAACCAGCAGTGGTGGTCATTTTGAGTGCGCCAACACGTCCGGAAGGGTCAAAATAGTCAGAAGACACTAGTCGAGGGTTTAGTTTGGGTCCCGAGGCATTTTTAGGCCTAACCAGCAACCCGAGGGGGTATTTTAGTCATTTAAAATTTTAATGAATAGTGACCTACGAAAATTAGGTGATATTTAGCAGCCAACCTTAGGGCCACTAGGGACATTATCTATCAAAACCAAAGAGTGGGCAAAAAGAATAAAGAGGAGAAGTTTCAAGGGTTTCCAAGGCCATAACCACCACACACACACACTATCGCCGGAATTGTGATCGAAAAAAAAAGTAAGAGAACCAACCTTTATCATCTTCAAAGGACCAGAGTCTTCATTCCCAAGTAAGTGATTTAACTTGCAATAATTCAGTGCATATATCATCCATGTTAGGTTAGCATTGGAGAATAACCTTGAATAATGATAATTGAATGGATTTGAAGAATTAAAATCGTAATATGGGTAGGTTTTGCATGTAGTTGACTTCTGGGATTATAGCAGCCACGAAATTATGATCCATGTGTAGAGAATTATGAATTTGTAATGAATTATATAGTGTTATTGAAGAAAATTAGAGAACTAGGGTTTTATATGAAAATTTTGTTTTATTCTAGCGAGTTGAAGGATGGAATGATGTTTAGGAGGATTTAGAATTTCAAATTCGGGGGTAATAGAGAACGCCCAAGTGGTATAGCCATGTAGCGAATCTAGGGGAAATAAATAGTTTGGAGTACATATGAAGCATATATGATGTTTAAACCCATATGCACGATTTATAGGGCGTGTAGACACCCTGGTTTACTGATGTAAGAATCGTCGGAAGAAGAGACATAGAGATGGGTGAAATTTATGCTTATGGGACAAATATGACAAAATGGAAGTGGTAGAGTGGATTAAGCGTCGTGTGAAGAATGACAATCTATATATTCATGTGCAATTAGAGTACAACGTTCGAACTTGGTTGAAAGGTAGTGGGAAGCCGTTTAAAAGGGGGTATTCCTTGAGAAGACAAATAATTCACTATTATGGACAAATTGGAGCAGAGTTCTATCCAGTAGAATATTGAGAGTGGCTTGCGCGTAAATAGAATGATGATGACAATAAGGTATAAAGAGTCCAGAAGTGCACATCGTAGTGAAAACTTTTGGTATGCACCAAGGGAAGAAGAGGATTATTAAGTATCACTTAATGGACAGAATTATAAGTGAAAGTCGGTGTTAAAAGGGGTATAGTACGTAGTAGATCGGTTGGAGTAAGAGTATCAACCAGAAAAATTTGTATCAAGCCGAAGATTCCAGTGAGGGAAGAGTTAAGTTAGTAATTTTCTTTTATGGGTTACCAACTTATAGATAAGTAACGAGTTACTTCGAATGTGTGGAACAGGATGTCTAGAAGGAAAGTAATTGTTATATCCATGGGTGAATTACACGATTAGGTAGTGGTCACGCCGGTACGTGGTCCTGCCCAGTATTATTTTGAACTAGTGTGAGATCCTTGTAACCCACCTTCAATATGGGGTATCGGGAAGTATTGGGGATAACAACTCATTTTGAGAAGGATGTCTCACCTATAGACCGAGGAGTAGGCGCAAGGTGATTGACGACTGGTGGAGCTATATAAAAGAATTTTTTTACTCTTTGTGATCATTTCATTTCCACAACGGGTATATCTAGTAAGTGTAGTACAATATGTAATGGGGAGAAAATATTACCTAATGGTAGAGTTTTGTGAAAGCATCCTACCTATTTATAGTGGAAAAGGTGCTTACTGAGGCTTTGTGTGGATAAACCGTACTATAATTCCTCTAGATGTTTAGAGGTGAGTAGATTATCAGAGTTTTGGATGAGTCAGAAGTTAGAGTCCGATGATTATAATGGGATAACCACAAACCGTCTTAAGTGGCTTTTTCCTTTGTAAAAGTCACACCGTCGGGAGCAAAAATTCAAAGAACAGATAAGAGTAGTCTGATGTCTTATGGTTTTTCCAGGTTGGAATTTTTACATTTAGATAAACGCCGCAGTTGATATGAGGTGAGGTGCGAACTCCATATACTATTGAGATAATACGCCCGATGATGTATAGGATATTCTTATTCGAATGTTGTTAAGTAAGAACACAAGGTGAGGTGCATTTATTGAGGTGTGACCCTATAACTGATAAAGTGTCGAGGGTGTTCAACAAACTTGTTGTGAACTGGGGGTTGTAATGATTGAGCCTTACTTTGAATTTTGTTTTGAGTACTGGAGGATACCTAATTTTTCCAGGTATGCCTTATTTTTCCAAATTTTGAGATGAAATTCCGTTATTAGGGGGGAAGTATGTAATACCCCATATTTTTATGGCTTTAATAATGAGATTAATTAAATAAAATAGCTTTAATTCTGGGATTAATTAACTTAATTTGAGACAATTAATTGCAAATTAATCCGGATCTAAATACTAGCGAGACAAGAGTTTGTATTTGATTATGATAATATTGTTGAATATTACTGAGTGAACATTGTAATATATGATTATTAAATTTATTAATATTGTTGCGAGTTATAGATACGGCAATTCTGAAATTAAGTTGGGTAGCGTGTGTCAGTCGTGTCAAGAATTAATTTAAATGAAATTGTAAGTAAATTATATTTGAATCATCTATATGGTAAAGCATAGGAGTTCCATTATATTGACGTGTTGTAGCTATTGTGGAAGTTATAGGATCTCGGTATTAGACGCCTTCGCTTTCTGCACTTGATTCTACTCAGGGTTACTCATCTGATAGGGCATGTTTCCCATTTCCATTAAGAGATAGCAGTCTCAGACATTCAGTTTTATTTCAGATGATGGTTTATTTATTCAGACTCTTGTATCGGGATTTTATTTTACTCTGGTATTTTTGTTGGAGTGTTTACTACAGACTCGGTTTATTTCATTTCATTGGTTATTCATATGAGTTTGTTTATGGGATTGTTGGGTGATGATTTAATCACTTGGTTAATTGTTAACTTAATTAGTAAAATTAAAATCTCTCTTTTTAAATATTTGATGGCTAGTAATCAATTATATGTTTTTGACAATAATGCTAAGACTGAACCAACTTGATATTCTATATTTACTTCATAAATTAGTAGCTACCCGGTATTTAATTAGGATTCATAACGTATAATCTAGATTTAATCCTCAATTTCATGTTAAAATGGTGTAAAAGTCATAGATATTGGTTAATAATGTTGTTAGGTAACTTATATCTAAAGGAGGATGGGATTGGTGTTGTATAGAGGATTCTTATTTAAATATTTTAGGTTTTAATGGAAGATTTTGCATTTTGGGATAGATGATCTTTGATCATATCATTCGAACGAGATTTGGACCTCGTTTGGACGAGATTAGCATAATTGTTCAAATGAGGAAGGAGGTCGTTAGAACTACTTTGGGAATTTTATTTGAACTACTTGGGTCGTCGTTCGAATGAGATATGATAACCCATTTAAATGATTTGGGGATCCTGTTATAACAAAATTAGGCCAGTTTGGCTTAAAATTCTTAATTAAATGGGACTAGTTAATGGAATCATTCCGATTTACTGCTTAGTAATCTGTGAGTGATTAGGATTACTATTTTGTTCTCTTATGTGTAAGAAAACCATGTTTGAATTCTCGTGGGGGATGTACTAGGAGGGATTTTGACCAAGTACACATCACGTTGACGGGGCGAGTACCCTGGTGATAGAGAGGGACTTTACTTTGGTCCTTTTACCCCGATCATACGAATGACGTACTTGTATTCCTTGAGGGAATACACGGGGTGCTTTAGTGTATAAACTTGGGTATGGAGGTCGGGCATTACGACGGGAATGCACAATGATTATCCCTTACCAATGGCTTTGAGGTTATAGGTCTGGGACAATCTATTATTATAGATGGTATGCATGAGTAATCCATAAAGGCGATAGAGATAGGCCTTTATAGTTTATGTGCAGACTCAAGAGTAGTCCATTTATTTTCTATCTATCGGGAACCATACTTATGTGGATATTGTACTTGAGATTGTCTTATTCTTACTAGTATATAATTGAGATGTGTACACTCACATATATGAATGGTCCCTTTTCATTAAATTTAAGGGAGAAGAATGATCATTAAATATTGGGTTCATTTGGGATTGGGGTTAGACACATGTGATATTTAGGGTTGTTTGGGTTGGGATAACATAAAACAACCAAAATTGGAGAGGAAGTTATGTAGTTATCTATTGTAGCCAAAATCCAGTTAAACCTTTGTTATCAATGTTGTTTTTGAACTCAATTTTAAGACCTGGGTCACGAGCACAAAATCATCCCTCATTCTATTGGATGTAGGTGTCAAGCCTGTTTACACACTCTTATAGAGGAAATATGTGGCCCATCTAGAGAGGTGATGAAACGTGATGTGGAATATGAATGGTTGTCTTTAAAGTGCGGTACTTACACGGATTTTCAACATGTGGATAAATAATATAGAATCGATCCTACGAAAGAGCATATTTAGACACCTATTAATAGGGAAAAAGAAGTTGGAATCAAAATAAAATGAGAATTCACAGATTAAGGAAACTTCCCCTAATATTATTGTCAAAAATGGCAAATGAAAAGAGAAAATCAATGATATTGAATATGTCTAGGAGAAATGGGGCAAATAAAAGAGGTTATAATTTTTGTATGTGGGCAAATGTTATAGAATGATGCATGGTATGGGGTTTATTATGCAGAGTATTGAGGTAATAGAAGAAATGCAAAACTTTATTTGGGGCTCTTTCCCTTGTAACAATAATGGATTTGATAATTTGAGAGAGCAGGAGTAGTTAGATAATAATGAATAAGTGGAAAATAATAAATATAAAGATCAGGAAGCGGATGATACTAATAGACACTTTGAGGAGAGGAAATACTTGAAAATAAGATACCTATGTTTGAAGAGGGGAACTCATGACGGAAGGTGGGGAAAAGTGGAATGAAAGGTAAAAATAGACGCCGTTGATGATCAATGTTGCAACATGCAACATGGAATATTAATGGCTATTATATCTTGGTTACAACTACTTAACTCAACTATCTCAACACTATTATTGTTCCATGCAAACGAAATTCTGCCCGGAACTTCAATATAAATAAAGTTCGAAAAATTATTTTAATGACTAGTATTTACTCCGTAATACCTATATTAAAGGTCCGGGAAGAATTTAGTTTGGATGGAACAATAATAGGTTTGAGATAGTTGAGTTAAGTAGTTGTAACCAAGATATAATAGCCAGTGTGGATATTAGGGGCACGAAGGAGCCTTTCTTTTATAACACCCCGTATTTTTTAGTATTTATTAATTAATTAATTTGGATATTTTAAATTATACGTGTGCCATAATTGAATTGAATTAATTATTATGTCTTTATTAAAATATTAAACATGAGAGATAATGGTTAATATTTATGAAATATAATTACTAAGTGAATAGTAATGATTATTTTATGTCATAGATAATGATAGTGACATGGCAGTATTTTATCTTAATCAAGAGTCGCGTGTAGACTATATGAGGTCGAGATATGAAATCATTACAGCGTTACTCGAATGGAAATTTCGTGGCCATGGTTGGTTTCAAAAGGGTCGTTGTAGCCGATATAGTGTACTCGGGGTGGTAATCGGGTCTCAAAATTTTTTTAGTCATAACCAAACCCACACTAGAGTGTTAAGGTAATTTGGGCTTGACCCGTTAGCCTAATTTCAGGATTAAATATATTAAACCTAAATTAAAGAGTTCGGGGAAGCAGCAAAACATAATCAAAACCCTATAATTTGAGAGAGGGAAGAAGGAAGAAAAGGGAGAATCCTTAGGAGTGAAAAAATCAAAGGAGATTGAAGAGTTCGATCCCCGGATTCGTTGTCTATAACATGCAATCAGACTCCATGAACATAGAAAGGCAAGTGATTATCTTGCTTTTGATTTAATTGTAGAAATTTGTATTCATATCGTAGGTGTAGAAAAATCCCTTTTGGGGAGGGTTGTCACACAAAAATGGGTTTTTATGATTTGGATACTATGTGTAAATTAAACATGAAATTTATTATGAGATATTATGTATTATTATTAGAATTAAATTCATGATTGAAATCCAAAGCTTGATCTCGCTTAATTGATGTTGGTGAAATAAAATTTAGTAAGAAAATTTCATAAATTCTTTGTAAACCCCATTCACAAATCTAGTTGTTGATTTTACAAATTATTGACGGTTAGAGGTTTTAATGTATATTGAGACCTGTTAAGATGAGTAATAAACGTTGGGCATACTTTGATTGATGTTTGGGTTGAATTTATGAATGTTTGGTGGATAACGGTGGAGTCAAATAGCATCGAGGAAGAAGGTTGTGCGCATAGGATCGATCGATCAATCCATCATGCCTATTTTTCTGGCAGTTTTGCTTATTTACACTTTTAACCCTTATTTCTTTTGGGGAATGCTTAAGGATTATTTAATTGGTGAAAATTAAATGGAATATGATACTTAGGGATGCATGGGGATATTTATAATGATTCATATGGGGACATAAAGGAGAGTAAATTAAGAGACGCATTAAGTGAATTTAATTTGTTAATATTTAAATATGGGTCGATTGGGTGATTCTGAGTATTGTAACAAGTGAAGCTATATAATTTATTTAATGGATGCGAAATTAAATGAAATAAGAGTTGGGGAAATAGTCTCGGGTATTATAGGCTAGTGCTAAGGGTTTTAGGCATGGGTTAACCGAATTCAATTTAATTATATATATACGAAAAAAGTGATAGTATATGTATATATATATATATATATATATGTGTGTGTGTGTGTGTGTGTGTGTGAATACATACCCCTCTAGTGCTATCATAGGAGGTTTCGCGATGTGGGTGAATCCCCGGACTAGTGAATGCATGGAGAGTACAGTCTTCATGTCATTTCATGTGATATTTTATTGTGTATTTTATTTTCCGAGGTGAGATGCTTTCGGTATGATTTAGTCTCACTCTTAGGGGAATATGACAACCTCCACTACGTTTGCGATTTTATTTACCTATTTCTGTCGGAGTTAATCGATTTATGGTAATCGGGTTAGAGTGAGCATACCTGTGATGATAACATTTTAGAGACAAGAAACCTGTGAATTATTACTCGGAATGATGGTTATTATACACGACATGTGTATGATTAGTGTAGTATACTCTTATGTATATAATAGAATGAATAAATTATATACAGTTTAAAAATACAAGGTGTGAATGGAATATTTATATAACTAGTGAGAATGTTATATAATCAATTAAAGTGGAATAATAAACTAAGTTAAAGGGTAAAAATAATTTAGGAACCAAAAGGAGGAATTTCTCGGGATAGAGTAAAGTTCATAAAGAGGTGTAATAGTAATAGTTATGTGGGGTAGTATAAGTAGTTGGTTTAGAAGGTTAGCGTTAGGTGTGCACAATAGTTGAGGGGTAAGTAATATCTCAAGAGAGTGCGACACCCTCTTAAATATGAAAAGTATTAATGCATATTTAAATTGTTGCATTTTAATTACTTGCTGAACATTTTTCAAATATTTTGGGCTCTAACCTCGGTCAAAATATTTTCCAAAACAATTTTAGGTGTCCAACCACAGGGACGCCCATCTTGATGATTCTTTCGGGAGATGCGTAGCTACAACACTTGTAGGCTAGCAGGATTTGCATTAAACGCTTTATCGATTCATTCCTAATTTTGGAGTATCATTCAGTATTTATTTAGGAACGTTACCTCTTCAGACTATTCAGTACTTCAGTTATTTATTAGACTTTGTGGATTTAGTTTATTAGTTCCGTCTTGTATTTGTTTTTTTAGAAGCGATGGTTTATTCCGTATTATTTATTTATCTATCTATCGTGTGATTAACTTAGATTATTATATTATGGTTGGTTTGCTTATTTTATTTTTATTCCGCGTGTTGTTAAGTTAAGGAAAAGATTAAATTTGACACCGGATCAATTTAACCTACGTGATTAGAAATTTTAAAAAAAGTTTTCAACAATGATTCTTAGAATTAATCAAATGAGATTCCTGGTTATTTTAATAAAGGGATGATCACCCGTGATTAAAATAGCCAGGTGTCATAGATGGTATCGGAGCATCTGCTTCTAGTGTCCATAGGATTTGTGTGGCTTGCTACGATTTCAACGTTGCATTTTTTAACATAGATCCCTATTATTAGGACTGTTTCATTCATTCTTTCATATTTGAGATTAGATTCTCCTGTTATTATATTTGTATTGATTGTGAACTCATACAATTCGGTCTGATTTCCAAGGCCACCCAAGAGAAGATGAACAACTAGGACAGTGGCTAGAACCTATGAGAGAGGGGCTCACCAGGAGCCATAGGCACCGCAACCACATCCACCACAAGGGACATTACGACCGTTATTATGGTGCAGGTAGTTAACACAAATATGACTACCATGGCTCTTCACTTCCCTTAGGTGAAGTAGCCACCGCAGTTATTGGCACCGGTAGTTTAGGACCACCTGGGGCCATTTGAGTGGTAGAGAGTCAAGGAGGCATTTCAGAAGGTCCACCCACCAAAGTATCAGGGGAGTTATGATGTGATGATAGCGTGCCAGTGAAAGAAGGATATTCAGTGCCATCCTCGCATGGTCAATTATAGAGATGTGCATAGGAAAATATTGGCCACTTTTAGTCTTGTTGGAGCAGCACTATAGTGGTGGGAGTCGATTACCACTCCCAAGGAGAGAGATACGATGCCTATTGCCGAGTTCTAAGTGCGGTTTGACCATAAGTACTTTTCACCAGTTGTGGAGACAGATATGCGGAAGAGGTTCAGTGAGGTAGTTCAGGGTGACCATTCCGTGGCCGAGTATGAGGAGGAGTTCACACGTTTTGTTAATTTTATGCCAGATGAGGTGAATGGTGAAGAGAAGAGGAAACTAAAGCTTATAGATGGATTGGGTTGGCAGATTAGGCAACACTTGATTGGCAACCCCACATTAAGGACATACACTTCTGTCATCAATGCCACTCTTTTACACTTCTAGGATCATCGCTTCCAACTTAAGGGATTCAAGAGCAGAGGTGCATCTAGCCAGCCAGGCAAGGCAGGTGGGGATGGTGCTAGTAGAGCACTACAACAGTAGCAGATAGGCAGACACCAGGGGCAAAATTCCTTACAGGGGGATCATGCGAAGATATTTATATCAGGGGTTACCACCCAAAGGAGTTTTCAATAAGGGCCATCAGGGTCCTCAGCAGTAGCATTAGCACATTCCTTGGGGCCGCCATGTCCAAGGGAATAATGGGGGAGTCCAGCAGGGCCAAGGCCAATTGGATCAACAACAGGGAGAACCTTGACAGGGCCAGAGGTAGGGAAAACTCCAGGGCATTGCTTTGTGTGTGGGAAAATTGGTCAGTTGAAGATAGAGTGTCCATATAGGGGTAGATGATCACAACGATAAGGTGCCCAGAAGGGGCAGCAGGCGCACTTACTCTCAAAATCGCTAGCCCCATCGCAACAGGGGAAATTATAGTACATACGGATCTATAACATCCAAGATGGAGTTATACAAAAGGCCCCACAGGCATCACCTGCATTATAAGGTGCGTTTCCTATTCATGGGCTTGAGGCTAGGATTTTATTTGATACGGAGGCATCACACTCATTTATCGCAATTGATTTTCACGTGCGACCAACTTATTAGAGACAAATTGTAGTCTAATTATGTTTCTAGAGTTGTCTTTGGGTAGTGGGTCACGTATACACTCCGTCTTTAGGGGTGTGGATATTGATGTGGGGAGATTATATTTAGCCGCCCACCTCCTAGTGTTAGATATGAAGGGTTACGACGTTATCTTGGGTGTGGATTGGTTAACAGTGTAAGAGGGTAGTTTAGATAAGATGGAGGCGTAACCCTTTTTGAGTAGGGTAATGATAAGTTAATTAACCAAATCATTGGATTAATTATAGTACATACAAACACAAAATCAATGAAGATGAACTCGGTTTAAACTCCCCAAATATCTCGTATATGACTCATAAGATAGTAATGAACTTATAAGTACCTCCGCTAGAGGGAGAGAGAAGTAAGAACCCTAGATACACCTTGGCAGGTAGCCAAACATAACAACCACCCTCAAGAATCTCTATTAAATATTAAAAGCTTCGTAATAAATGACAATGGTGGGTGAGTAAACTCTCTCTGGTTTATAATAACTCTCTTTGATGTATCTTATCTCTATCAATAACTTCTTAACTCTCAAAAAGATCATCCTCTCCTCAAAGGTGGTTGGGGTCCTTAAATAGCCCCCCACACCACCCCCGAGGTAACTCAGACATCAATGACTGTGAAAGACTTCCCTCAAAATTCATGTCACAAACATTAAATACCTGATGCACTGGTTGTCTCCACGTCATAAAAATTAAATGCCAAGGCATGCCTTTTTCCTAACCACTGTGTGTCAGGGGGATGTTGTCGCAAAGGTGGCTCACCAACTTCCTGACCGGCCCAAATACCACGGTGGTTTACTCAAGTGCATGTCTGACATTATTTAGCTGGCTAGTGACATAACGTACAGTAGATATGACATTAAGTAAGGGATGTTTGGTTCATAACTCAACGCCTGATGGAACTCCAAGCTACTCCGCCCGAGGTTCAACGGTCAGGGTTCTTCGGTGTTTTACCAAGTGTATCTTAGATGGTCGAATAAGTCCCAATTGTGCCTCAGTTCTCAATCCTCTAGACCAAGTTCCTCTAAAGTTCCCACAGCGAGGTCATTCGATAGAGCATGAAAGCTCTCCCAAGCCCTGCCAAGCCTGTACTCTCGCGAGTACCGTTTGACCTCATACTAAAACTCTTTATTATTATCGTTACATCATTACAACCATTATAGCTTATAGCCTATAAACAATGATACAATATGACTAACACAACAAGGCAAAGTATGAGTTGCCACGCTAAGCTGCCTCACTGAGTTACCACGCTGAGTTGCCATGCTAAGCTGCCTTGGCTTCTTAATCTCAAACACTATTGCTAATGGGGAAATTATCCACAATCCCCCTCTACATTTTCCCCTTCATGGAGAGATTTGTTGTTGGAACAAGAAATATCTGCCTGAAAACTTCTCAATCAGATGAACCTTCTCTGTGTGTAAAAATTATGACCTCCTTTCTTTCGTTAGAACCGCAACGTTATAATCTACAGGAAAATGTAAAGTTATCCCCGATGTTCTTGAGCCAAAGATCTAAGACCTATTAGGGTTTTGATGAAGGGACATCGCCACTTTTTTCTTATACTGAGCCTCAACCATTCTAGCTTTTTATTATTTGAAATTCTCCCGAAAGGCCTGCTAACCTTCTCAAATACTCGTTTTGATTCTTGGTAAGTGAAATTCTACCCTGTAACATTTCGCCATGTTCAAAAAAGTAAAAATCCTCCCCGATGTAACTGAGTCAAAATTAAACAACGTTTGGACTTGTGGCGAGGGGACATCATAGCTTTTTGAATCGTTGGGACATCTTTTCCATTGGCAGTTATTGGATATGTCTGACAAAAAATTATGGAACCAAAACTCAAACATGATGAAGAAGGAAACTCCTTATATTCCCCAGGCGTCGCTTTGTGAATGTTGTGGCACTATCTTTTCAGCTATCAAAACACTTCCCGGAGTGCCACATGTTCATTTGAAATGATTATAGGCGGTCGTGCACGTGCGATGGTGGGAAACTAAAAAGTTAGGTTTAAAAGGCTCAAACGTCTCTTTTTATTTCAAAACTCTTCTATTTACCTCATCTTCTTTAAGCTCCCCTCTTCCTTAGAAAGAGAAAACTGTGCGAAAACCTCCATTGTTTTCCATTTCTATACCTAGTCTCCTCCCTTTCTCATATTTTGCGCCACCACCTCTGGTTGTTCTGTTCCCTCCTTGTTCGTAGTCCTTCTTACTCATCTATACCATTCATTTCCAATCTATCATGGCTCCTTTAAGTACTTCTAAGGTTTCCACCACCACCCCTCAGCAAGGCTCCCCCTCTGTCGTTATTGGCGCCGCCCTGAATGCTGCTCGTCAAGAGAAACTACACTTCTATCGTCGGGCGCCCATCTTTGACGAAGATGATAAATTATTCTGATGTAAGAAAGACTTGCCATTTCTCATTCAAGTTCGACCCCTTACTGTTGGGTGATGAGGAAATGGATTCATCAAAGTGGGGATATCTTCCACCCGATGGGACTCTGCATTTTCGTCTGGACCATGGTGACTTCCCCTATTCTTAGATTGACTTCGAAGCACCCGGGGGGTCACCATCCTATTTCAGTGCCTGGCATACACATATGTAGAGTTTTCACTCAACTACTCTTACAAAGTTTAGGCTTCATTGAGCCTACTGGTTTGGGGAGTTCACCCTTTCTAAGCACAACGCGGTGCTCCAAGTACTAGTTTCCAGATGGAACATCACAACCCATACATTCTTTGCTGTGTGGGGAGAGTTAACTGTTACATTGGAGGACGTCTGCGAGCTCCTGGGGTTTGAGCCGATGGGTGAGTTCACATATCACGATGAGGCCCTGGAGGCCGAAGAGGCTGCTGATCGAACTGAGATGGACCGAATCTATCGCAGTTGCACTGGTTCTTTGAACAAAGCCACATTTATTCCCCTCATCAGCTATTTTATTGAAGCTCCGACTCCGAAGGATGTCAATGCTACAACGGGCCGAGGTAGAGGTACATCCATAGAACTACCGGCCTATATACTTCTATTTCTTTCACGCATCTTCCTTACTCGAAAACCTAATGATCAGCCCAGGAGGGATCTTATAAACATTTTAGTTTGTTTGGCCAGAGGTTTCAATCTTCCTCTGGCCACCATTGCCTTAGGGTCCCTCTACTCCTTGTTGGATCAAACCTACATCGATATGGTACGTTCAGTGGGACATTATAACTTGGCCAATTTTGCCAATACCATCATTTTGTCAGGCTTTCTTTACACCCATTTTCTTGCCATTTCCCCCATGTCCATTTCTCTGCCCTTGAGCCAAGGTATCAAGCCCCCACGCCTCCTATGTTTTCATAAAAAAATAAAGTCGAAAGGAGATAATGGAAGTTTTCGATCTTTTAGACTCCTTTGTGATGAGGCCATCTAGTGACTCTACATTTGCCCATAGTTGGGACTTCTTTCCTTCTGCAGCCACAACGCTCAAGTTCATCCCAGTTGTAGAAGATCCCTCACAAGCCGTGGTTCTTCTATTTACCCTCGAGTTTCTTCCTTCCTATACTTAATGGGGGTACACCTCAGATCCCTACAACCCTGATAGATGTAGCAGACAGTTCGGGTTTGATCAGGGGGTCCCTCGACATGTGTTTTAACATAACCACCCAAGTTCCACTTTCATTGAAGCTTGCACCTTCTATACTAGAACCGCAGTACTTGGTGTGACGTCCACCATCGACGTTCGTGTCACCCTTCCTAGTGCCACTAGGAAGGGAGACGTATCCACCTCCTTTGCCACCAAGTTCCATTTAGGGCAGTTGGAAATGATCCATGAGTACATTCAGTCCCCCCCTCAATATCCCCCAGTCCTTTCTTTCTCTTCTTTTGAACTGGGTCTTAAGGGGAACTCCATGATTAGGGTTGAGTTTCCCTTGAATAAAACCATGAAATAATCTCCCCAGGATCTACCCCCTCATTGCCCAATGATCCCAACTGCCACCATGAAACCCAAGGCCATTGAAGCTCCCAAACAAACTGCCCCTTCGACCGAAGCTATAATTGGAGAAGGGCTTTCTGAACCGTCTGCTAAGAAGGCCAAGAAGTCCAAGTCCTCAAAGTCTAAGACCCAAGTTTAAGTTCAAGCTCCTTTGGAGGCGTTTCCCATTACCTCTGTTCCCCCTCCTATGCCTCTAGAAGTAGCTGAAGAGCTGCGGAGGCAGGTGCAGGATGAGGTTGAAAGAATAAATATTGAGTTTCAATAGCGCACTATCGTCGTTCCTCCTTTGGCTGCCTTTCCCACGATCGTGGTTGATCCAACTGAGCCATTAGCAAAGAGGAGAAAAGGGTCAAGGGTACCTGAAGTTGGTGATGCTACGAGCACAAGGAAGAAAACTCTAGGCACTAAGTCCTAGAAGAAATGAAAAGTTGATATACCTCCATCTACTACTCCCTCTGTTGCTGCCTCCTCGCCACCTTCACCAGTGGTTATACCTTCTCGTTCTCCTTCTGGATCTAAGGTATGTGTGCATTCTTTATTTCGTATTCCCTTTCTCTTAAGGTGTGTTGGATTTGCTCATTTCTTAATAAGAAAATGTTTTGGTGTAGGGATTTAAAGAAGAAGGGCCCAGTCCCCCCAGCCCCCCCGTAAGCCATTTCGTGGGGGGCATTATGGTATCTCTCAAACAGACACTACCCTTCCCCGTTCCCCCTGATAAGTCTTACTTACTCTCGTCGTTCATCCTCCTAATGGGCTAGAGATGCTGCTGCGGGGGATACTATCGTTGAATCTACTGAGGCAACGAGCCCACCCCCAGCTTCTTCTGAATTAGAACCTCGGCCCGAGGGTCTTCAACCCCTTATTCCTGTTGCAGAAAGTTCCCTCGAGGTAACATATTATCTATTACCTGTTAGGTCTGGCAACATTTCTCTACTCCACCTCTTTTCTTTCTGCGTAATATGCTGAACCTTGACATGTTAGGGTGCTCCAGGTTGAGATGGCGTCTCTGGTAGCCATTATCCTTCTTCCTTCTGTAGAGATGAGACCTCTGACTACAATTCCCCTCTTTAGTGCCATAAAGGGGGTAAGTAACATTTTTAAGTATTTCTCTCTTTTTGAGTACTAATTTGTCATTTCTAACACTTAGATTTGTTGCTGCAACTTTCTTCAAGCCTCTCTCCACCATTTGCTATTAGTGGACTTTTCCTTTCCAAGGCCCAGGTTGATGCTGCTGCTCCTCATGTTAGTTCTTCTGTACCCACGGGCGCTGGGGCATATCTTGAAGGTCCAATGTCTTCTACTAATGATACCCCCCTATTGGCCTTAGTACTTTGTATTAGCGAGGGAGGTTTGCCTACCATTGGGACTTCTTCAGCCAAGGTCCCTGTTGAAGCTACTGAGGCAATGGGCCCGCCCCCAACGGTTTCTACCATTATGGACACCGTGGTGACCCCCGTTCTCGCTTCTACTACTGCTGAGGTACTTCAAAAATTTCTCTCTGCATTTCTCAGTTTCTCAAACTTCAGCTGTATTTGTGACTTAACAATGAAAACACCTGTTAAGTTTTTTTTTCCACAAACTCCACCTATATCGGTGACTTAACGAAAATGCTTGTTAAGATTTTTTCAAAAACTCCACCTATAATGGTGACTTAACAATGAAAACACTTGTTAAGATTTTCTTAAACTCCACACATAATGGTGACTTAACAATGAAAACACTTATTAAGATTTTCCAAAATCTCCACCTATATCGGTGAAGTAACAACGAAAACACTTGTTAAGATTTTCCCATAAACTCCACCTATATCGGTAGTTTAACAACGAAAACATTTCTTAAGATTTTTCATAAAATCCACCTATATCGGTGACTTAACAATGAAAACACTTGTTAAGATTTTTCATAAACTCCACCTATATCGGTGACTTAACAATCAAAACACTTGTTAAGATTTTTTCATAAACTCCACGTATATCGGTGACTTAACAACGAAAACAATTGTTAATATTTTTTCATAAACTCCACCTATATCGGTGACTTAACAACGAAAACACTTGTTAAGATTTTTTCATAAACTCCACCTATATCAGTGACTTAACAAAGAAAACACTTGATAAGATTTCTTCATAAAATCCACCTATATCGCTGACTTAACAACGAAGAAACTTGTTAAGATTTTTCATAAACTCCACCTATATCGCTGACTTAACAACGAAAACACTTGTTAAGATTTTTTCATAAACTCCATATTTCCTCTAACTATTTTCAGGTTGCTCGGGAGGATTCTCCACCAGTCCCTTTGCCTATTGCCTCGCCCCATCAGGAACCTGTCACTTCAGAAGAATATAGCCATAATGATCAAGGTTCCACGACTGGTGCTGCTACGAAGAGCGAATCTGGCTACGAGCTTCCTCTGCCCGACCTAGCTTCTCATGCCTTCTGCCTAATGGTGCTTCAGCATTCCCCTTAAATGACTACCAACCATCGTCTGGTCGTTGAACAACTTTTAAATCATCATCCTGAGACATTCACGGTCGATTGCCTGCGCTCAAACATCTCCGTTATGAGTTACAGGCTTCAGGGCATGGCTACCATCGTTGCTAAAATTGCCAACACTCTGACCTCAAACGTTACCAGGACCTTCTTTAACCAATTTCTGGGTTATCTAAAGGAGTTAGTTCACGACAGCTTATGTTTTGGCTAGCTTATCACGCATTTAAATACCTCTAATATCCAACGACTAGACGCCCAGAGGGACCAGCGGGCTGAGGAAGCTAAGTTGGTCGAGCTAGCACCTCTTCTTAGAGACATTGACAAGGAGGTGGAGGACATCGAAAAAGCTCTACGTCTGGCGAAGATAAAATGAGAGAAACTCCTAATCGAGCGTACATAAGCACAAACAAGGTTGGAGGTCTCTATCAACGCTCAATGATCTTGCCAAGGAGCTTCTTCGGGCCTCCTTGGAGATTTTTTCTCTTCTCCAGACCTGTGGTTCCTCTTAGGCCAATGAACTTGTATATATATTTTTTCTTTTCTTCTCATGTAATTCTTAGGCAAGACCTCTCAATTTTGTAATGCCCCAAAGTTTATGAATGGTAAAAGATATTTATTTTCTCATGCCATTTCTTTGTGTTAAAAATGTTTTGATAGCTTGTGAAGTTCTGTAATCCTTTTTATCTCTAATTGAGTTATAATAAAAAAAGAACTTGCATACTCATCATAAAAAGAACTTGTGTATTCATAACAATAGCCAAATACATCAGTGGCCAAGCATAACTTCCTACACATGATAGACTTTCAACCATTTATTGTTAATCTTGAATGGTTTGTCTTCTTCTGTTTTTAAAATTAAGCAATAACCTGAGTCATGAGTCTCTTTTACGATTAAAGATCCCTCCCAATTTGCTGCAAACTTAGGTATAGGAAGGCCCCTGATGTGTTTCACTACTTCCTTCAATACGAGATCTCCCTCCACGAACTTCCTCGATCTCACGAAGTTATCGTATGCCCTGGAGAGCTGTTTCATATACATTTGAAAGTGCTGCATCGCATTATTTATGTGTTCATCCAATGCTTCCAACGGCACATGTCTATTCTGAGGGAGCCTGCTACTTCGCAAAGCATATCGAGCCTAGGGAACTTCTAACTTTACTGGGAGAATCGCCTCTGCCCCATAAACAAGAGAGAATGATGTATACCCTGTGGGCTTACTCTTAGTTATTCAATAGGCCCATAATACGGCTGGTATCTTGTCATCCCACGATCCCGAGAAATCCTCCATTATTTTAGCCAATATATTAACTAAGGTTTTATTAATTGCTTCGGCCTGACCACTGCCCTTTGGATATGCCACCGTCGAGGTATGATGTACAATGGAGTACTTGTCTGTGAGCATCGTTGCTTCTGAATCGACAAAAGGGGTTCCATTATCTGAAAGGATAACCTTTGGGATCCCAAAATGGCAGATAATATATTCTCTGATGAAGTTGCTCACGACCCTCGCTGTTTCCCTTCTCAGAGGTATCGCTTTGTGCCACTTTGTGAAACACTTCGTTGCTACTAGTATCCATATCTTCCCCCTCGAAGAAGGGTGTATTTCCGCCACCAGGTCGAACGCCTAAGTGTGAAAGGGATAGGATGTTTCCAGGGAGTGTAGGACCACCGATGGGGCATGGATCATATTTTAATGAAGTTGGCAAGTCTTGCACCTTCGAACAAACTAAGCAGAATCTTTGTCTATCATTGGCCAATAGTATCCCAAAGTCATCAACTAGTCGTATAACTTGGCCCCTCCTATGTGCGCTGGATCGTGCGCCTGTTTGAGGACCTCCACTGCTTCTTCCTTTGTAATTCAATGCAAAGGCCTATTGAAGTATTCCATTCGCTAAAGCTGACATTCCTGAACGTAGAATCTCGGGGCCCTTTGCCTGTGTCCCATCGCATCAATTTTCTCCATTGGGACAACTCCATATTTAATGAAGTCAATATAGGGTTATCTCCAGTCAGCCTGAGCCTCCACGAAATGACATTCAATTGCTTCGAAGAATAATTGGCATTTGTCGCACTTTCATTGTAGCTGAGTCGCGTCTTGTTTCATTATTGGCCAAAAATACCCCTCCCTTTGCATTCTTCGATAGATGGGTATCTTAGTTGTTTCACAGTGCTCTTCATGTGTTTCCTTCAATCTTCACTCTGCTTCTTTTGGGCCGATGCACCTTGAAAACTATCCTCTTGTATTTTTGAAGTAAAGGTTCCCCTGATTCATGAAGTATTGGGATAATTCTCTCAGCCCCATCGCTCCTTCCCCAGATTCCAATTGCCTTTTGATCTCTCCCCTCCAGTCTGCGTCCTCTTCCATTGGTAGAATGAACTGTACCATCGAAGGAGTTGTTCTTCATTGGATCACGACGGTAGTTGTATTGTTCTTCATGACCATCTTCTGGGTACTGGTGGCATATGCGTCTGGGTGACGATTCATCATTCTAGGCTATCTCTTGATCTTGGTCCGGTGCAACTGGGAGAGGAGCCTCTGAATGATTATTCTGTATAGTGCCATGCTCATGTGTTTCAATGCGCACTCTCCATTCACTTGCTGAACCACCAAGTTTGAATTCCCTTTGATGCAAAGTGAACGAATCCCCCTTCGAAGAGCCTCTAGTAATCCCAACACCAATGCTTCATATTTTGCCTTATTGTTAGAACAAGGGAAATCTAACTTGTAGGAAAGTAAAATCTCCTCCATTCCTTTTGAAAGAATAACCCCTTCTCCTCATTTTTTTTCGACGAAGATCCATTTAATTACATTATCCATTCCTCATCCGTTGCGTCTAGGTTGTTGGCCTGCAAATCATCTCCTGGAATATTTTCTTTGTGTGGCTCAAATGTTCCTGAGGGGACAGTAGCCAACAGATCAACGTATGCCTGACTTTTGATTGCGTAAGGAACCATGCACTTCAAGTCATACTCGGATAGGATGAGGAACCACCTAGCTAGTCTACCAATCAAAATCAATCTTGATAGCAAATACTTAATAGGATCACATCTAGTCATAATATGAATTGTAAAAGATAACATATAATGTCTAAGTTTTTATGCTACAAAGACTAAGGCCAAACAATGCCTTTCTAAGCTACTATATCTGACTTCTGGCCCATGGATGATCCTGTTGAGGTAGTAGACTGGCCCTTCTTGCCCATCAATCTCCTATGCCAACAAAGCTCCAACAGATCTCGTGGCGGATGTGAGATACAGCTATAACGGTATTCTTGCCTTTGGAGGAACCATGGTATGTGGTGAAATGAGCAGCTTCTTCAGTCCATCGAGAGACTCCTGGTGAATCTCCTCCCACCTAAATTTTGTGTTCTTTCACAATAGTTGCATCAACGGGTGTGTTATTTCGGGCAATCAAGGCACAAATCTCTTAAGGTAGGAGAATTTACCGAAGAAACTCTTCAGCTCCTTCATCATTCTTGGGCATGAAATTTCCAAGATCTCCCGTTGTTTGTCTTGGTCCATCTGCACCCCTTGTCGATCAACCACAAAGCCTAGAAATTTCCCATCTGTCACTTAAAAAATGCACTTCAGTGGGTTCATCATCAATTTATACTTCCTGGAATGGGAAAACACCTTCCTCAAATCGCTCAGATGGGACTCCTCCTTCCTCAATTTGATGACCAAATCATCCACATAGAATTCCACAAATTTGTGGAAGAAGTAATGGAAAATGGCCATCATTGTTCTCTGGTAACTCGCCCGAGCATTCTTGAGATGAAACGGCATCACCTTGTGCATGAAGTTGCCCTACGGGGTTCTGAATGTTTTTTTCTCTGCATTCGAGGGGTCCATCTTGATCTGGTTGTACCCTACATACCCATCCATGAATCTATACATCTCATGGACAGTTGTTGCATCTATCAGGCTATCGATGGAGGGCAGAGGGAACTCATCTTTGGGACAAGCTCTGTTCAAATCTCTGAAATACACACAGATCCTTATTTGAATTTTATTCTTCTTTCCCACTAGGAAAATGCTAGAAAGCCAGAGTGGGTGCTGTGTCGTTGTGATGAACCCTCCCGTTAGTAAGCATTGAACCTCTTCCTTGATCTTCAAATATAACTCAGGCTTATACGTTCTCGTCGCTTGTTTCACTAGAATGGCTGAAGGCATTACTTTCAACTTGTGGAAGCTAACCTCCTCATTCATCCCCTCCATCTCCGTGAATTTCCACGCAAAAACATCTATAAATTCCTTAATCAACTCCACCAAGGCCTTTCATTTCTCTTCACTGAGATCTTTCGGGATGAAAATGGCCTTAGGTCATGCTCTTCTCTCCCCAGATTCAACTGCTCCAGTTCTTGTGCCTGCGGTTTCGGTTGATTCATCATGTAATATGGTTCCTTGGCGACTTTCTCCACAAGTTCCTGTATGCAAGAGTTATTTATCACCATATATTATCCCCGTTGATCTACCAGAAATCATTGACATATCGGGTCAACCTCATTATAAGTGTGACAACCCGAATATAATTATGATTAATTATGCTTAAATCATGCCTAGCTTATGTGATATGATTAGTGTGTCATTAATACACGTGATCTTAATTTTTTATGTTTAGTCTAATCCTACCTTCAAAAAGCATGAAATGTCGAATTAGTTACAAATATAAAATTTTGAAGGTTTCGGTAGGAATGTTCATGTTTAAGGCTAGTTTTGACCTTTATGACATAACAATTGACTTGAGGTGAAAACTACATAGTTGTAGACAAGTGAGTTATGGTTGTAACACAACAAACGGTGTGTGAAATGGAGGTTCGAGTGAGAAGTTATCCCAAAATTACGAAACAAGGGCAAAGTAGTCCATCCGTTAAGTAGTATTTTGTCTTAATATGGAAACAAATGTTTTATTCTCATTGGTTGGGAAGGGTGGTGGCTTTGGCCGACCTTAAACCCTTAGAATGACCTCTTTATTCATCCAAAATGCAGCTATGAGAGATTTTAAGCTTAAGGAAAGAGAAGTAGGAAGTTAGGAAGAAAAAGTGAGGAGAAAATTGAAGAAAATTCATAGAAAATTACGAAAAAGCCCCTAAGGTAATTCCAACCATGAATCTTGCTATTTTTCTTTCATTTATGATTTATATGATATAAATCCTTGATTTTTTATTTAACTTTCATGCTTGGGTGCATATGTATGGATATATGCAAGTTTAAGTTAAGTTGAATGTACAAAACCCTAAAATTGCTTTGTTTAGAAACTCTGTTTATTCAAACTTCCATATATTTTCGTGTACTTACTGGAATTGATTGATTCCAATTGGAGATTAACCTGGAATAATATAGGTATGACATATCCGAAAAGCATGATAAAATACCAAGAAATGAGTCTTTGGTGAGAGTTTAAAGTTCGGGTATGAAATCTGCCCTAAGGGTGAAAATATGCCCGCCATGTGTTCGGTGTTTTGCTTGACATAGCAAACGAACCTTAAAAATTATGAAACTTTAATTTTGTATTTTTAAATATGTTTAATGATGTTGGGTGAAATATCACATTAATTTATAATGTAGAAAAATTATGGAAATTCGTGGAAGTTGAATGAACGATAAGAGGGCCTATAGGGCAGATTTGCCATGTGGTAAAGAAATGAACATATGTTGTTGTACGAGACCTAAAATGACATACCGCCTTTGTATTGGAATAATAATATTACAAGGATTTAATTTCCAAGAATAAATGAATTTATATTTTGTCTATGATTTGGATATGTTGAACATGCTAGCATGGATTTGGATGGAACTTCACTTGTGATAAATGATTTGAATGGAATCATGTGATGCTTATGGATTGAATTATGTTTAAATTGTTCTTTGGATTATTGATATTATTACGATGATAATAATATTTTAAGAATGATAGGAAGGGAAGAAGATCTGATTGAACAAGTACTGGATAAAGGCAAGGGCAAAGCCAGTTAAACTGCCAAGGTGAGTGTACTTATGATTTGTTTCATATATAAATATGAATATAGCTCTAAGAGAGGATTTGTTTGAATACTTCGGTATTCAGGATTTGTTTGGATATTAAAATATCTAGGATTTGTTTGGATCTCATGATCCAGGATTGGTTTGAATACTTCGGTGTTCAGGATTTGTTTGGATATTCAAATATCCAGGATTTGTTATTGCCAACGGGCAGAATTATTTGGATCTTATGATCCAGGATTTGTTATTGCCAATGGGCAGAATTATTTGGATCTTATGATCCATGATTTGTTATTGCCAATGGGCAGGATTGTTCGGATTTTATATCTACATATTCGATATAGAATTGTTATTCTATTGCAGGGAAGGACTACCTCACTAAGCTTAATGCTTACGGTTTATATTTTAACAATTTCAGGTTCACACGCTGCCAGCTAGGATACCATATGACCGGTAGCTTTGAGAGTTGCACCATTGGAGAGAGCTGGGATTTAAAAATGGGATTTTATCGTTGTCACACTGAATATTTTAATATACTCACACATTGTATATATTGATTTAATATGGATTGGGTTAATCATAGTTAATCACGGTATTGCATGTTTTCTTAATTATGACTCTGGTATTGAATTTTATGATGTAAGAATAATATTATGTTCATTATGTAGGAAAATATTGATGAATGAATCATATTTCCAATGGGCTCAAGATTATGATCTAATTATTCCAATAACAAATGATTAGTATGGACATTGGGTTTTTGGGGTGTGACAATTAGTGGTATCAGAGCGTGGTTATAAATTCTGGACGTGTGTGACGGTTAGATGGCAGTATTGAGTTGATTTGATATTTATGAATTGTTTATGTACTAACCAATAGTTTAGTAGTATAAACTGTTTATATTGGTTGTTAGAACTTTGTTGTATTACAGATAATTCCATATGGAACCTGGGAATGGACAACATAGAGAAGAGGGAGTGGCTTTTCGTGCAGAGAATACTAAAGTAGAGCAAAGTGTTGCTGGAAGGGCTAGAGATCAAGAGCAGCCTACAGAGATGCAAATAATGGCACAGGCAATGATGAGGATGGCAGAGCAACAAGAAAGAAATATGGCGCAAATGGCAGAACAACAGGCTAGATATCTAGAATCAAAGACCGTGGCTAGGATTGAGAAAGAGGCAAGGAAGGAAATGAAAGATTCCATGCATGAGAAGTTTTTGAAGTTGAATCCTCCAGAATATACAGGGTCAGTTGAACCTACAGAAGCCGAGATGTGGGTCAGGGATCTAGAAACTATCTTTGCAGTTATGAAGGTTCCAGATAACCAGAAAGTGAATCTAGCTGTGTTTAAGCTCAAAGGAGAGGCGAAGTATTGGTGGGAAGCCAGCAACCATTTGGTGCCAAGGATGGAAGGTACTGATGTCATTACTTGGGCTGAATTTATTAAAGCTTTGTATGTTAAGTATTTCCCTAAGGTCTATAGGAGGAAGAAGCTGAGGGAGTTTATAAATTTAACCCAAGGGAACATGTCTGTGAGGGAGTATGATGCTAAATTTACTTCTTTGTCTAGATTTGCTACTAAGTATGTGCAGGAGGAAGAAGATAAATGTAGTAAATTTCAAGATGGACTGATTTGGCCTATTCAAAATAGAGTGGCCACTTATGAGTTAGAAGATTATTCTTCTCTGGTAAACAAAGCCACGATAGCAGAAAGGCAAATGAACCAAGGGGTGGCAAGTAGAGAGAGTTTTAAAAAGAGTAGATTCGACGCATCTCACTTTAAGGGAGGTGAGGGTTGAAGTGTTAAGATAGAACCTCATAAATTTCAGAGAGGTGGTGGAGATAGTGGTAGAGGTCTGGGGAGATTTGGCAGAGATACTAGGGGTGGAGAATCTTCTAGTCTGGTTAGGAGGTCAGGAAAGGGTGAGGCACCGACAAGAGTTGTTACATGTTTCTTTTGTAAAGAGGAAGGGCATTATAAATCTGAGTGTCCTAAGCTTAAGGGATTGGAATGCTACCATTGTCATCAAGTGGGGCATATTAAGAAGAATTGTCCGCAATTGGCAGAGACTCCAGCAGCACATAGTGAAGTAGCAAGCAAAATGTTATCTCCGGGCAGTGCAGTGAAAAGTATGGGCAGAGGACAAGCTAGTAGTTCCAGGCCAGGTGGATGAGTTTTTACAATGAAAGAAGCTCAGATTACTCCAGATGTGGTGACAGGTACACTTTCTGTTACTGATAGAAGTGCTTATGTTTTGATTGATCCTGGTTCCACGCATTCTTTTGTGTCCTATGCTTTTGCTGTATACCTGAATAGACCATGTACTCGTTTAGATGTGGGTTTGGGTATTTATATGCCTATGGGGGAAATGGTTGTAGCTGAATATGCTTTTCGTGATTGTGTTTTGACTGTGGGGGCTAGAGATACAGTTATAGATCTACTTCCATTGGATATTTCTGATTTTGATATAATTTTGGGAATGGATTGGTTATCTAAATATCATGCATCTATGGATTGTTTCTGTAAGGAAGTTGTTTTTAATATACCTGGTGAGCCTGAATTTAAATTTGTGGGGGAAAGGAAAATTGTTCCCAGTTGCATCATTTCAGCTATTCAGACGAGGAAATTATTGAGTAAGGGTTGTGAGGGTTTTATTGCATATGTTCTTGACACTAGGAAGGGAGCTTTACAATTAGTTGATGTTCCTATTGTAAGGTATTTTCCTGAAGTGTTTCCTAGTGAGTTGCCATGGTTACCTCCAGAAAGAGAAGTTGAATTTAGTATTGAATTAGCACCAGGGACAACCCCTATTTCTATGGCACCGTATAGAATGGCACCTGCTGAGTTGAAAGAACTCAAGATTCAGTTGCAAGATTTACTTGATAGGGGGTTCATACAGCCTAGTGTATCTCCATGGGGTGCGCCAGTTTTATTTGTGAAGAAGAAAGATGGTACCATGCGTTTGTGTATTGATTATAGGCAACTGAATAAAGATACAATTAAGAACAAATACCCTTTACCTCGTATAGATGATTTGTTTGATCAGTTACAGGGTGCTAAAGTGTTTTCAAAAATAGACTTGCGATCAGGGTATCATCAGTTGAGGGTGAAGGAGAGTGATATTTCTAAAACTGCTTTTCGCACTCGGTATGGTCATTTTGAGTTTTTGGTGATGCCTTTTGGGGTGACTAATGCTCCAGCTGTATTTATGGATCTTATGAACCGGGTACTGCATCCTTTTGTTGATTCATTTGTGATAGTTTTTATTGATGATATTCTGATTTATTCACGTGATATGGTTGAACATGAAAAGCATCTCACAACTATTTTGAATCTGTTGAAAGATAAGAAGTTGTATGCCAAGTTTAGCAAGTGTGAATTTTGGCTATCACAAGTTGTATTTTTAGGCCATGTTGTTTCGGGAGATGGTATATGTGTTGATCCTAAAAAGGTAGAGGCTATTGTAAAATGGGAGAGGCCCAATAATGTGGCTAAGGTGAGGAGTTTTCTGGGTTTAGCTGGGTATTATAGAAGGTTTATTTTGGGATTTTCTTCGATTGCCTTACCAATGACTAAACTAACCCGGAAATATGTTAAGTTTGAATGGAATTATGATTGTGAAAATAGTTTTGATGAATTGAAAAAGAGTTTGGTAACTGCACCTGTTCTTACTATTCCGCATGGTGGAGATGGTTTTGTTGTTTATACCGATGCTTCACATTAGGGGTTGGGTTGTGTTTTTATGCAGCATGGTAGAGTTATTGCTTATGCTTCTAGGCAGTTGCGTACACATGAACGTAATTATCCTACACATGATTTGGAACTTGCTGCTATTGTGTTTGCTTTGAAATTATGGCGTCATTATCTATATGGTGAGGTATGTGAAATTTTTACTGACCATCAAAGCCTTAAGTATTTATTTACTCAGAAGGAGTTGAATTTGAGGTAGAGGCGGTGGATGGAGTTAATTAAAGATTATGATTGTACAATTCACTACCAGCCAGGAAAGGCAAATGTAGTTGCAGATGCTTTGAGTAGAAAGGCTTCAGGCAGGTTATCTTGTATTCGATGTGCTAGAGTTGCTCATATTATGGAGTTGATATTGATGGGAGTGGAATTGCAACTAGTAGATGGGGATAGATTCTTTGCTCATGTAAGCGTGAGGCCTTTATTAGCTACCCGTATTCGTGATTTGCAAAGTCAAGATCCTTTCCTTGAGAAGAAACGACAAGATGCCCAAGATGGTAAGTCTGAAGATTTTTGTATTGTGAATGATGGCACCTTATTGTATAAGCAGCGGTTGTGTGTGCCTAATGTGGGTGGATTGAAAGAGGAAATTTTATATGAGGCTCATAATTCCATTTATACTATGCATCCAGGTAGTACTAAAATGTATAGGGATTTAAAGGAGCATTATTGGTGGAATAATATGAAGAAGGAAATAGCTGATTTTGTTGCTAGATGCCTTATATGTCAGCAAGTGAAAGTGGAGCATCAGAAACCTACTGGTCTGCTTCAGCCATTGCCAATACCGGACTGGAAATGGGATCATGTAACGATGGATTTTGTGGTTGGGCTTCCTCGATCTCAGAAGGGGTCATATTCGATTTGGGTAGTGGTGGACAGATTGACCAAGTCCGCTCATTTTCTAGCAGTCAAGACTACATATACAGTTGATAGGTATGCTAGATTGTATGTTAATGAAATTATTCGATTGCATGGGGCACCTGTTTCTATTATTTCAGATAGGGACCCTACTTTTACATCCAGATTTTGGGATAGTTTGAAGTTTGCTATGGGTACCAACTTAAAGTTTAGTACGGCTTTTCATCCCCAGACAGATGGGCAGTCTGAAAGGACAATACAGATTTTGGAAGATATGCTTAGAGCCTGTGTGCTTGATTTCAAGGGTAATTGGGATGAATATTTTCCTTTGATAGAATTTGCATATAACAATAGTTTTCAGTCTACTATTGGTATGGCTCCATATGAAGCATTGTACGGTAGACGATGTCGTACACCAATATATTGGGGTGAAGTTGGTGAAAGGAAGATAGAGGGTCCAGAATTGATTGAAGTCACCACTGAAAAAGTGAAGATTATTCAAGATAGAATGAGAACAGCTCAAAGCAGACAGAAAAGTTATGCGGATAAATGACGAAAAGATTTGGAATTCCAGAAAGGGGATTATGTGTTTCTTCGAATATCGCCATGGAAAGGAGTTATGAGGTTTGGAAAGAAAGGGAAATTAAGTCCATGCTACATTGGACCTTATGAAATTCTTGAGAAAGTCAGGATGGTTGCCTACAAGTTAGCGTTACCACCAGAATTATCTCGGTTACATGATGTTTTCCATGTTTCTATGTTAAGAAAGTATGTAGCAGACCCTTCACATGTATTGGTGGAACAACCTATTGAGTTGAAGGAAGATTTGAGCTACGTGGAAGAACCGCTTGCTATCGTCGATAGGAAAGAACAAATATTGAGATCAAAGGTGATCCCACTTGTGAAAGTTGTGTGGAGAAGGCATTACATGGAAGAAGCTACATGGGAGAGTGAGCATAGCATGAAAATGCGTTATCCGTATTTGTTTGATTCGGACAACCAAGGTATGTCAATTTCGAGGACGAAATTTCCTAACAGGGGAGAATTGTGACAACCCGAATATAATTATGATTAATTATGCTTAAATCATGCCTAGCTTATGTGATATGATTAGTGTGTCATTAATACATGTGATGTTAATTTTTTATGTTTAGTCTAATCCTACCTTCAAAAAGCATGAAATGTCGAATTAGTTACAAATACAAAATTTTGAAGGTTTCTGTAGGAATGTTCATGTTTAAGGCTAGTTTTGACCTTTATGACATAACAATTGACTTGAGGTGAAAACTACATAGTTGTAGAAAAGTGAGTTATGGTTGTAACACAACAAACGGTGTGTGAAACGGAGGTTCGAGTGAGAAGTTATCCCAAAATTACGAAACAAGGGCAAAGTAGTCCATCCGTTAAGTAGTATTTTGTCTTAATATGGCAACAAATGTTTTATTCTCATTGGTTGGGAAGGGTGGTGGCTTTGGCCGACCTTAAACCCTTAGAATTACCTCTTTATTCATCCAAAATGCAGCTATGAGAGATTTTAAGCTTAAGGAAAGAGAAGTAGGAAGTTAGGAAGAAAAAGTGAGGAGAAAATTGAAGAAAATTCATAGAAAATTACGAAAAAGCCCCTAAGGTAATTCCAACCATGAATCTTGCTATTTTTCTTTCATTTACGATTTATATGATATAAATCCTTGATTTTTTATTGAACTTTCATGCTTGGGTGCATATGTATGGATATATGCAAGTTTAAGTTAAGTTGAATGTACAAAACCCTAAAATTGCTTTGTTTAGAAACTCTGTTTATTCAAACTTCCATATATTTTCGTGTACTTACTGGAATTTATTGATTCCAATTGGAGATTAACCTGGACTCATATAGGTATGACATATCAGAAAATCATGATAAAATACCAAGAAATGAGTCTTTGGTGAGAGTTTAAAGTTCGGGTATGAAATCTGCCCTAAGGGTGAAAATATGCCCGCCATGTGTTCGGTGTTTTGCTTGACATAGTAAACGAACCTTAAAAATTATGAAACTTTAATTTTGTATTTTTCAATATGCTTAATGATGTTGGGTGAAATATCACATAAATTTATGATGTAGAAAAATTATGGAAATTCGTGGAAGTTGAATGAACGATAAGAGGGCCTATAGGGCAGATTTGCCATGTGGTAAAGAAATGACCATATCTTGCTCTACGAGGCCTAAAATGATGTACCGTCTTTTGTATTGGAATACTAATATGACAAGGATTGAGTTTCCAAGAATAAATGAATTTATATTTGGTCTATGATTTGGATATGTTGAACATGCTAGCATGGATTTGGATGGAACTTCACTTGTGATAAATGATTTGAATGGAATCATGTGATGCTTATGGATTGAATTATGTTTAAATCGTTCTTTGGATTATTGATATTATTACGATGATACTAATATTTTAATAATGATAGGAAGGGAAGAAGATTTGATTGAACAAGTACTGGATAAAGGCAAGGGCAAAGCCAGTTAAACTGCCAAGGTGAGTGTACTTATGATTTGTTTCATATATAAATATGAATATAGCTCTAAGAGCGGATTTGTTTGAATACTTCGGTATTTAGGATTTGTTTGGATATTAAAATATCCAGGATTTGTTTGGGTCTCATGATCCAGGATTGGTTTGAATACTTCGGTATTCAGGATTTGTTTGGATATTCAAATATCCAGGATTTGTTATTGCCAACGGGCAGAATTATTTGGATCTTATGATCCAGGATTTGTTATTGCCAATGGGCAGAATTATTTGGATCTTATGATCCATGATTTGTTATTGCCAATGGGCAGAATTGTTCGGATTTTATATCTACATATTCGATATAGAATTGTTATTCTATTGCAGGGAAGGAGTACCTCACTAAGCTTAATGCTTACGGTTTATATTTTAACAATTTCAGGTTCACACGCTGCCAGCTAGGATACCATATGACCGGTAGCTTTGAGAGTTGCACCGTTGGAGAGAGCTGGGATTTAAAAATGGGATTTTATCGTTGTCACACTGAATATTTTAATATACTCACACATTGTATATATTGATTTAGTATGGATTGGGTTGATCATAGTTAATCACGGTATTGCATGTTTTCTTAATTATGACTCTGGTATTGAATTTTATGATGTAAGAATAATATTATGTTCATTATGTAGGAAAATATTGATGAATGAATCATATTTCCAATGGGCTCAAGATTATGATCTAATTATTCCAATAACAAATGATTAGTATGGATATTGGGTTTTGGGGTGTGACAATTAGTTTCTTCGGTTGCCCACTCACACCATTATAATCAATATACCACTTTTCCTTCCTCGGTAATGACCTTCTTGCACTATCTACTGGTAGTGGTGACTGCCTTCCTCTTCTTCACTCAAGAAGCCTCAGCCACCCTTTTTCCTAAGAACCGGCTCAACAAGATTTTTTCTTGGACCTCATGTTCCATCGGATCCACTTGGTGAGCTTCTTCGGTCATCACTCTTACGCTGCCTGCAACCTTTTAACTCTACTCATTCAAGGGCCCCATACTTTCTCTGATCGAAGGAACCTATGATCCCTCCATTCTTCTCGTTAGGACCCGGACATCCTTTTCCAGCTCATTGTAAAATTTCACGTCTACCAAGTGAGCTTCCTCGATAGTGAAGGTCCTCTTCGTAGCCCTAATGGTCACCTTTGTCCCTTTAATATTTACCTTAGCGCATTGGTGGTACGTAGAAGGAACTATCCCTTGGTTGTTCATCCACAACCTTCCTATTAGCAGATGATAGGAAGTTGCACTCTCTATGACGTGGAACTCGATATGGGAACTCAAATTTCCCACCACAATCCCAAAATTAACATACCCATTGGATTTGGAAGATTGGTTATCATACCCCAAAATTGCCAAGGGCATGGGGACCAACCTTTCTTCCAGAATATTATCTGCATGGAAAGAGTTAATTTGCATGATATTGATGGAAGCTCCTCCATCCATAAGATTCCTTGAAAAGATAACTCCATTGACGCTCACGGTCACATATAGTGGCTTATTATGAGAGAACCTTACAGCCCTATCTACATCGCTGAAGGTTACTTCTGACAGAAACCTTATCACCAACCAAGCCATGGGTCCCTTCCATCTCAGCGAAGGGACTACGTTCTTCATCGTAATGTCAAGTATTTCTTGGGTTATCTCCAACCTATTCTCTTTCGATATCCCCACCTGGTCGAAGGACCAGGTGAATTTCGAGGACTTCGAAACTACACAGTACTCTAGGACTGGTCTGCTTCCTCACCTTCAATGATGTACACATCCTCCACATCTTTGGCGCTTACTTCATCGTAGGCCAGTACTACATTAGCCATTCCCCTCGTACAATCTTCCAGAGCTTCTTCGTACTCTTCTTGCCTCGTCGTTGACTATCTTTTTCCTTTCTCTGCCTCTTCATCATAGGCCACCACGAGATTGGCCCCATGTGCTTCCAGTGGGTTGTTATTAACGTTCTGTGGAGGGATTTGCAACATTCATGCCTTCACGTACTTTTCGATGATTCTCCTCAATGTGAAACAACTCTCTATTGGGTGCTGGATCTTCTAATGGACCTAGCAATACTTGGGATTTGCTCTCGTTGTCGCATGGGGTTCCCCAACAGGAATGTCCTTTGGTTCGTAGACCATTCCTCCTTTGACCATCGTGTTGTAACAGATGATAGCTTCGTCCACTGTACAAGGAAATCGTGGTGGGTCCTCCCTGTCTCTTCCAAACTTCCTCTTATTATCCTTCTCCGGTGTCTTGCCCCTATCTACTCCCTCGGTGTACCCTACTCATAGGGGCTAAGACCTCTCCCCTGCAGGTTGCATCGGCTGCCTAAACATCATTGGCATCACCACCGAATTTGGTCGTACCACTAAGGAGATATTTATTGCCGCTTTTAAACATGCCAAAAAAGTCCCCTCGCTCGTCTCATTGATAATATGGCAGATGTACTCAGGAAGCAGCCCCTTAGCGCAGATCTACAATAACTTGGATTCTTTGGCCTCCTCCCTCACATCGAGGGACCTTTCCCTGAACCTTCAAATATACACCACCACTTCTTCCTCAGGTCGTTGCTTCTACCTCCCCAATTGTGTCAAAGTAAACTCTTCTTCTACTAGAAAGAACTTTTGGGCAAACAATACATGCATCTCTTCCCATGTAGAAACGCTGTTAGGAGCCAAATAGGAATACCATGTATATGATTTATCGGTTAAGGATTTAGAAAACTCCCTCAACCTAAGATTTTTATTATTTCAATGCGCTCCCAAGTGTTCAATAAAGCACTTAATATGCTCCTTCGGGTTCCCACCTTTCCCTGTGTATTTTTCAAATATAGGAGGAATATAGTCTTTTGGATAGGGCTCATCGTTGTATTCCTGGGATAAGGTGTTCAAAATTCATCATAGATCGAAGCTACCTCGCCAGCAGATTGTGAGGAGGCTTGCATGAACTTCAGCATCTCTTTCTGCATCTCCTTTCTCATTTCCTCCATAGGTGATGCTATTGGGGAAACAACCAACCGAACCATGGTCTGAGTGCCCATTGTAGCTGGAACAATCGTCATAGTTGGGCCCGTTGATACTCCTGAGGTTCCCACTGCTAGGTTCACAATAGAGGGTATGCTCGCTAGGACCGTTCCCGTTACACCTGCACTCGGCGTTGGGGCTGCCCCTAGTGTTACGAGGGCATTGGCTTCCAATCCTCCTAGTGTTGAAGCTACCGGAGTTTTTGAAAACTCATAAAACTTACTCATGAGGAGCGTCACCTAAGTGGGTCCCAAACCTGCACTCGTGGAAGCTTGTGTCACCCATGGAATGCTTGTCGTTTCTTGAACTAGAGGTACCACCATTTGAGGAGCCCCATCCCTTAGAGCCTTTATTTCTCTCATAGCTTTTTCTTCGTTGTGATGGATGTCATCAAAGTTGATCCTTAGATTAACGTTATCCTATGCCATACTCCTTACTTAGAAGAATGCCTCCCCAGCAGAGTTGCGAAATGTAAGAGGGTAGTTTAGATAAGATGGAGGCGTAACCCCTTTTGATTAGGGTAATGATAAGTTAATTAGCCAAAACCTTGGATTAATTATACGACATACAAACACAAACTCAATGAATATGAACTCAGCTTCAACTCCCCAAATCTCTCGTATATGGCTCAAAAGATAGTAATGAACTTATAAGTAACTTCTTTAGAGGGAGGAGAAGTAAGCACCCTAGAAACACCTTGGCAGACAGGCAAACACAAGAACCACCCTCAAGAATCTCTATCAAATATTAGAATCTTCATAATAAATGGCAATGGTGGGTGCATAAACTCTCTCTGGTCTGTAATAACTCTGTGATGTATCTTATCTCTAGCAATAACTTCTTAACTCTAAAAAAGATCATCCTCTCCTCAAAGGTGGTTAGGGTCCTTAGATAGTCCCCCACACCACCCCCGAGGAAACTTAGTCATCAATGCCTGTGAAAGACTTCCCTCATACTTTATGTCACAAACATTAAATACCTGATGCACTAGTTGTCTCCACATTATAAACAATAAATGCTAAGACATGACTTTTGCCTAACAACTGTGTGTCAGGGGGCTGTTGTCGTAAAGGTGGCTCACCAACTACCTGACAGCACCAAATACCACGGTGGTTTACTCAAGTGCATGTGTGACATTATTTAGCTATCTAGTGCCATCACCTATAGTAGATTTGACATTAAGTAAAGGGTTGTCTAGTTCACAACTCAACGCCCGATAAAACTCCAAGCTGCTCCGCTCGAGGTTCCACAGTCAGGGTTCTTCGGTGTTTTACCATGTGTATCTAAGATGGTCGGACAAGCTCCAATGGTGCCTCACTTATCAATCCTCCAAACCAAGTCCCTCTAAAGTTCCCACGGTGAGGTCGCTCGATAGAGCATGAAAGCTCTCCCAGTCCATTCCAAGCCTGGTCTCTCGCGAGTACCGTTTGACCTCACACTAAAAATCTATATTATTCTCGTTACATTTTTACAACCGTTATAGCTTACAGTCCATAAACAAATATACAATATGACTAACACAACAAGCCAAAGTATGAGTTGCCATGCTAAGTTGCCTCGCTGAGTTGCCACGCTGAGGTGCCTTGGCTTCTTAATCCCGAACACTGTTGCTAATGGGGAAATTAACCATAGTCTTAGGATTACCTTGAAAGCTCCTCTATAAATAGGATATCGAGCAATGGTGGATTGTTTCAGGAGGACCATTGTGCTGTCCATTCCAGGTCAGGAGATGTTTTTAGTGGTGTTGCCTCTTCCTGAAGGAGGGTCAAGCACACATTTGTATTACATTGAAGAGGAGACCTAACATGAGTTGGTTATCTATTTAGACTCGATCCTAGTGGTGAGGGAGTTTTAAGACATGTTCTAGGAGATACCCGACCTTCTGCCTAGCCAAGAAATTGAGTTCGTTATTGACTTAGCATCTAGTACAAGGCCTGTCGCTAGATCGCCTTATATCACGACCCCATTTGAGATGCAGGAGTTTAGGGAGCATATTCAATAACTTTTGGGAAAGGGCTTCATTAGATGGTGTACATTATCGTTGGGTTCACTGGTGTTGTTCTTCAAGAAGAGGGATGGATTTCTTTAGTTATTAATCGACTATAGTGAGTTGAATCAGGTCACAATATGGAATAAGTACCTGCTGCCTCGAATCGATGATATTTTCGATCGGCTGAGGGGAGAAGCTTACGTCACAAAGATAGATTTGAGGTATGGTTATTGCCAGTTACGCGTAATGTGGGAGGACGTTCCAAATATTGCTATTCTGACATGATTTGTGTCCAATGAGTTTAGGGTGATGCCATTGGGCTCACCAATGCATCCAAATTATTCATGGATCTGATGTACAAGGTTTTCAAAGAATTCCTTAACTAGTTTGTGATCATATTCATCGATGATATTCTGGTTTACTCTCATTTTGAGGATGAGCATGATGAGAATTTGCAAATGGTTTTACAGACACTACAGGATCACCAGTTATATGCCAAGTTTGGAAATTGTGGGTCTTGTCTTCGAGAGGTACATGTTTTAGGCCACATTGTGTGTGACAGGGGTATTGCGATCAATCCGAGTAAGGTATCGATGGAGAGGTAGTAAGGATAGCCCATGACATCGACTGAGGTTAGCAATTTTCTAGGGTTGGAAGGATATTATCAATGATTCATCAAGGGTTTCTCGAAGATTGTGGGTCCATTATTGAACCTGAGTTACAAGGGGGTCATTTGTTTAGGATGACCATTGTCAGTTAGCTTTTGGTCGGCTAAAGGACAAATTGGCCTCAGCACCTATACTCGTACTGCCTAGAGGAGGAGTGGAGTATCGTGTTTACAAACTTGCATCCTTATAGGTATTTGTGGATGTACTATAGTAGAAGGAGAGGGATATAGATTATGCCTCTGATAATCTTAATACCTACGAGAGGAATTACCCCTCGCATGACTTGGAGTTAGTAGTGCTTGTGTTTGCCTTGAGTATTTGGAGGCAATATCTTATGGGAGAGTAGTTTACCTTGTTCACACACCATAAATCACTCCAGTATCCATTCACACAGAAGGATTTGAACATAAGGCATAGGAGATGGTTAGAGCTTGGGAAGGATCACTAGTTTGATATTCAATATCATTGCGGGAAGGCTAATGTGGTGGTAGACGCTTTGAGCCGACGGTCAACTGGGGAGATAGAAGAGCTTTGGAAGGCAAACAGGAGAGAGCTTCGACATGACGATGACTTTGCCGGAGCCTGTATATTCATATTTGATGTCAAAATCGAGAATTTTATGAGGGTGGTGAAAGTATCGGAAGGGTATCAATACTGATAGGACAGAGTTATCCAGTTGTTAGCTGATGGGGTGGAGTCTTATTATGGACATCCCCAATCCTCGCAGCAGGCAGGCGGCGTGATGAAGTATCCTAGGTCCCATGCGTCCCTCTCGGGAGCGCTTTGGCTGGCGTCATTTGGGTGAGGTGAAAAATGTAGAGAGATATAGTCGCCAGTCTATTTTACTCAAAACAGACAAAAGAAAGGGAGCCATCCCGAAAGACAGCATCCAAAGACATACTGATGCATACGAAACCAAAATGATTCAAAAAGGGTTTGGAGGCTAAGTTACGAAATGGGAAGGTGTCAGGCACCCATTCCGCCCTTTCGGTCTGTCAAGGGTTTTTGTTATTTTCCTTATTTTCCCTGTGATATGTGTGCATGCGTATATATAGTGGAGATAGGAATCATCGACTTGCACCATGAAGATGTAAATCGAGTCATCCGTAGGAAGGTATTAAAATATTAGAAAATAGGATTTACTCGATTATCCTTACGTTGACCATTATGATGGAACGATAACGCATGTTGAATAATACGCCACTAAGAGAAAATATATTTATACATATAATATAAGAGAGTGGAGTTTAGAGAAAATAGAAAATGAGAGAAAAAGTAAAAATAGGACTCGAGTCTCGAGTTTTACCCCGAGACGCCTACGTAGCCTATAGAGGCATCAAAGTCCATGTAGTTCGCATGCAAAATGAGGGGTGGGGTTTATCCCATAAATCCAACCAGGGGATTCTCTTATTTATGCGTGCGTGTGTGTGTGTGTGTGTGTGTGTGTAGAAAAATTATTTGAGTTATGAGAAAAGTGTAAGAAAAGTATGAGAACTCCCGTTTGGAATTTATGAGCAAACCCTCTTTTTCGTGTTTTTTGGGTTTTTATTTTTATAAAAATTAGATATGTGCAATAATACTAAATAAAAATTATATTAGGATGTGTGATATGAGATAATGAAAGTGCTAAGTAATAAAACAAGTTATTGCGAATTTATGAGACTTTAAGGAGAGAGTTGAGAAAATTGGACCTTCTTGAAGATCTTGTGCTTGATGTTGAATGTTGAAAAGAAGCCCTTGGACTTGGATGATTATGGAGGATAGTTAATTCACCAAGTTTGATGAAAAGGATGATGAAAACTGAAGGTTGGAAAGGGATTTGGGTGTGGAAATCACGCTGACTTCGAGAGAGGTTTTCTGGATTTGCTGAGAGTGATCTCTATTAGATCTAGGCTCTTCTTGCAAAAGAGGTCAGGCCTCCTTTTTATAGGCCCAGGGCATTGACGATTGGCATAGCGATGTTCCTGCCAATCGACAGGTGCATTTAGGCACACTGCCGATAGGCAGGGTCTAGACCTGCCATTTGGTAGTGTCTTTGAGTCCTTTTCAGAACATCGACCGCAGAACGCAAACTATTGATCAGAATTGGGTACATGGAGAACTTTTGGAAAGGTAATTCAGATACCTTTGAAAGTCCTTTGGACCGCTCTCGGGTTTGGGAGCTGACTTTGGGTCAAATATGGCTTGAAAACATTCGTCAATCTATTGGACGGGGAATCGTACGATGCAAACAGATCATTTGTCCGCATAGTAAGTCTGAATCGTGCACGGGGCGGATCGTTGGAAAGGTTAGGAGATGTACTTAGACATTCCAAAGAGTTTGATCCAGTTTAGGGAATTGACTTTGGTCAACCGAGCCCTAGAAGCATTCGGTGACCTTTCGGAGTAAAACAGATCATTCATCCGTACCGTAAGTCAGAATCTCACACGGAGTGGATCGTTGGAAAGGTCTTTCATGGCCCTTTAAAGATTCATTCAGTCTCAATTGAGTTGAAGAGTTGACTTAGGTCAAATGGATCCAGGGAGAGTCTGGTGGCCTCCATGAGAGGTTTTGAGGAAAATGGGTCATTGGTCCGCATGGTAAGTCAGAATCGTGCACGAGATGGACCGTTGGAAAGGGGTTTCAGTTCCCTTCGAAGATTCATTCATTCTCAGTCGAGTTAAATACTTTGAGTTTTGGTCAACTAGAGCCTGGGAGTGCCCGATGGCTTCTAGGTCAGTACGCGGGTATGACCAGGGTTTTTAGTGATGACGGGAAGTGCTAGGAACCTAAGAAAAGTTTAGGGGGTAACATAATTGGGTGTCTATAGAGACCCTCAACGGGTGAGTTTGGAACAAACGATAGACATCGAATAAACACTACATGATGCTTTTGAGGGAGGATGACCAATTTAGGGGGGCGAGGCCGATTCTGAGGACCTGAGGGAGCGAGGATAACCAATTTAGGGGGTCGAGGTCGATTCTGAGGACGTAAGGAAATGAAGATGACAAATTCAGGGGGTCGAGGTCGATTCTGAGCACCTAAGGGATGGTTTGGAGGAAAGGCTTAGGCCAATTCATGAGGAGGTGCTGAGGATGACCGATTCTGTGGGTCGGAGCCAATTCTGAGGGATTGAAGATGAGGGTGACCGATTTGGAGGGTCGAAGCCAATTCTGAGGGATTGAAGATGAGGGTGACTGATTCTGCGGGTCGAAGCCAATTCTGCTAGCATAAGTTGGGATGATCAGTTCTACGGGTCAAAGCTAATTCTGCGGGATTAAGTTGAGATGACCAATTCTGCGGGCTTAAGTTGAGACGACCAATTCTGCAGGCGTAAGTAGAGATGACCAATTCTGCGGGCCGAAGCCAATTCTGTGGGCTTAAGGTGAGATCACTAATTCTGCGGGTCAAAGCCAATTCTACCGAATTAAGGTGAGATGACCAATTCTGCGGGTCGAAGTGAGTTCTACGGACTTAAGGTGAGATGACCAATTCTGCAGGTCGAAGCCAATTCTACGGGCTTAAGTAGAGATGACCAATTCTGCAGGTCAAAGACAATTCTGTGGTCTTAAGGATGAGGGTGACCGATTCTGTGGGTCAAAGACAATTCTGTAGGCTTATGTAGTGATGCCAATTCTGTGGGTCGAAGACAATTCTACGGGCTTAAGGATGAGGGTGACCGATTCTCCTGGTCGAAGCCAATTCTGCGGGCTTAAGCTGAGGTGACCAATTCTGCGGGTCGAAGCCAATTCTTTCGGCTAAAGTTGAGATGTTCTTGGGGAACTCTGCCGAGGAGATTTATCTTATGGTTTTATTTTGGGCTGGGGAGCCGATTGCTGGGGACTTCTGAAGGAAAAGCCAAAATTCCACTTGGGAGCTTTAAGTGGCCCAGGGTTTGGAAGTATTGCTTGGGGAAAATGGAGGCCTTTATGGCATAGAGGGTGATCTTTAGAGATCCTCTGGGGATGTTGTCGGGAAGAGTTTTACTTGGTTTTTAAGAGTTTCGCTGGGGAAATAGGGGTTCTTTTTTAGGAAGTGCAAAATTTTCTTTGTGAAAATGTTCTAAATCCTTCCAGGGATTTTTAAGAATTTTCTGAGAATTTTTTAGGAATCTTTGTACGAAATTTAAAGGGGGTGCCGGCAGCATGGTTCAGAGGGTGCCATTCGGTAGTGGCATGAACTTTTGGACTGCCTCTGGAAGGTAAGGGGTCAGTGCCGATCGGTGGGTGGGGGGTCAATGCATGAACCTTGGCATCCTATATAAAGGGGGTGAATTACCCTGATTTTTCACATCTTCTTGCTTTCTTTCTTTCTGCGATTTTCCTCTGCAAATCAATTCAGCATTTCGATCTCTAAGAAATGGTCGCCTTTGTGAGCACTGCAGCGTATTGGGAATGGTTGACTGTTGATGACTGGGAGAACGTGGAGTGGAGGGCCAGGGCGCCTCTTACTTTAGGGAGTGAGAACTCCTTTGACGCATTCCAGCTGGTTACAGATTAACGAACTTTTTGCTACGGGAGCCATCGCATCATCGCTCTTCGAGGGTAGTGAAACCTGGTGGTTATGTAAGTAAAATGACTTTTGGAATTCTTCTCTTTTTTGTGATTTTTCCTTCCTTCATGAATTTTTACAAGGTTTCTTCTTTTGACAGTCTGATATCTCTTTGAAGACCATGCGTGCCCGTGGGACGACGGGGCTTAAGGACGTCTGGGAGCATCTTCCACCTATGGTGTGTTGGGTGGTATCCTCAGCGGGTTTTGGGAGGTTGTCATATGTGCTAGATGAGAGGCCTCGGTCGATAGCGGTCTTATGCGCTTTGGGGGAGAGATGGTGGGATACTACCCACACCTTCCATTTCGATTTAGGGGAGATGATCGTGACTCCCATAGATGTGCAGCAGCTGCTGGGGCTAGATTGTGATGGAGAGTAGATAGAGGTGGATCTTTCTCTGAGCGTGAGGCCAGCGGCGGTGAGGGCGGTGCTCGATGATGTATGGAGGATAGTTTCTGGGGATTGCATCCGATTGTCCTTGATGAATGATGTCTTGCTGGGTAGAGTGGTTGATGTGGAGGACGGGCTGCAGGTGAGACCAATGGCCCAGTTGTTCTTTTTGCTAGTGCTGGGAGGTTTCATGGTGGCATCGAGCAATGACGTCATCCATTTGTGGTTCTTGCCATATTTGAGGATGTTTTCGAACATCCCTCTCTATGATTGGGGGAGCCTGACTTTGGCGGCCCTCATTTTTTCTTTGGATGTATTCAGCCGGTGCTACCGGTAAACTTTTACTAGAGCCACGTATCTCCTTGAGGTATTCTTTCATTTGCGCATTTTCCTTATGTGTCTCTTTTTTATTGTGAATTCGTGTCTTTGGAAGATGTGGTTCTATAGGTTGATTGGGGGAAATACCCAGCTGATTGCCTTGAAGGATAAGACTATTGGGTATTTTTATCGATGGCGCAAGGCCAATCGGCAGTTGATGGGATCTCTCTTTGGAGGCGGTGCGTCAGGTCTTGAATGGCCTGACCAGTGGTAGGGTAAGGCTCTTACCTTTTCAGCCTTAGTTTTTGGCATGTTTTGATTCAGTATTGACTTATGCCTGCTGGGTATTTTCAACTGACTTTCTATCCTTGGGGGACAGCCATTCAGGATACGGGGGTGACCGGGGTGAACGCGCAGATGAGGCATTTGCTAGCGCATAAGTTCAGCTATTCTTGGTATTTGGGGGAGCGGGTGGTTCAGCAGATTGTTGAGGAGGAGGTGGTGGTGCCACCTGCGCAGCCTCTTACGTCTATGAGGCAGGAGCGACTGCTGTAGGAGGATATGAGAATCACGGAGATGATCGATGAGTCCTACTCGGTGTACACTGATACGGTTGTGCCGTATGACTATATGGATCTTGTGACGAGCTAGTTGATGCTGTCCAGCATATATGATGCCTTGCCTTTCCCTCCTACGGGTTCGAGTCGGGCGATGGGGTCTTCCCACAGTGGCGGTGGTCCGTCGGCATCTGCGGTGGAGGAAACTTCAGAGGTTCCCTTTATGCGATTGGACAGCCCTTCGTATAATAATCGGTGGGATGATGGAGGGATGGTGCCTATGTTACACTGTCCTCATGCGATGAATCCGGAGAAGTTGGGTTTGACAGAGGAGGTTCTTTGTCCTGCGGTATACCTTTCTGTTCTTTTCTTTCTTTCTTTTCTGTTTTGATCCTTTCCGCTTTGATACTGATTTTGCCTTTTACTTGCAGCAAGTTCGTGTGTTGACCACCTGGCTGAGGGACATCAGAGACTGGATATCTTCGGTGACTGCCCATATTCAGTATGTGGCCTCAGTTCCTTGTTGCTTTGTGATGTCTGCTTCATCCAGGGGGACTCTGGCTTGGGTAGTGGTGGTGATCCATCTCGCCATAGGGGAAAGAGAGCGAGTCACAGGGGTGGAAGCTCTTAGAAAGAAGGGTGAAGGGTAGGTGAGAGAGAGAGTATGTGGGTTCGGGCTGAGTCCTGTTGTTTTTTACTTTTCTTTTATTTCCTGGAAAATTTGATGTAACATAGAAGAATATATATATGCAATGCAATGGGATTTTTTTTATTATCTTTTGTTAATGGTGAGTGAATGCATGCACATGCGCTTTTTACTTTGCTGTTGAGACCGTAAAAAGAGACATTTTTAGGATTTTTTTTAAGGAAAGTTTTAAAAATGGGAAATTATATAGGGGTGGAAGAGGATTTTCAAAATTCTGTTGAGAATATCAATTTTATTTTTATTGGGTTTTTCTGATTTTGATAAAAAAAAAAAAAGAAAAAGGAAAATTTCAAAAAATGGGGGGTTGCCGATCGGCAAGCCCCTTGCCTTGCCTATCGGTAGTCAAGTCCAGTCCCATCAATTAAAAGTTTTTATTAGTGCCCTCTTCAGCCTCTTGTACCTTGTGGGGTAGGATTTCCTCTGATTTCTGTAGGGGTTATGTCCTTTGTGAGGGTTCTCAAGTATAAAAGGGGTAGGGGTGGAGTGTTTTCATCACACCTTCACATTCATACTTACTTGCCTACTATTTCTTAGTTTTTGAAGATGGCTCTCTCTGGTAGCATTGAGTTTGATAACTACCTTGAAGCGTTGGAAGCGATGTGCTCTTATAATGTCGACTATGATGCTTTCAACATGAGTCAAGTCTCTTTGTGGCGCAATCGGTCCATTGAGTGGAACATGTTGATGGTGGCGATATAATTTTGGTACCCCGAAGACCATGTATTCCGCTTTGGGTTGGATGAAGTTTGTCCTACCTATGAGGAATTTTCTCCCATGCTGGGGATAAATCCCAGTGTTGTTGTGGCTTTACCTAAATTTTCCCATTCTTCCGAGATTTACTGGTCGGGCTTCTTCATGTTTCACCTTCGGTGACTAGATCACTAGTTGCTGGAGGAATGATCTCCCTCCCGATGGTGTTGTAGTTCATGAATTTGCGGGAAGTAGGTGATGTTGTCTATGTTGGAGTCGTTGCTCTGGGCCTGGTTTCAAAATTACTACTTGTGACTAGGGAACTGCTGGTGGATCCGCAACTTATAACCATTACTTCATGGATGTCATACCATCGTAATCCTGCTGCGATCATACTGGCGAAGACCCTGAACAGTCTGGATGCCTGGCGAGAAGGTCGTTCTGACTTCTTACGGGGTAGCCCCATGATGTTGTTCATGTTGTTGTGTGAAAGACTCCACCTGGTGACTCTTCCCGAATAGCCTTTGTCAGCTGTACCCAACATCTTTTCGCATCACTTTTTCAGTGTTGGCCTGGATATTGAGAGCTGGGAGAATTGGCTTGTGGATCATGGGGCTCAAAATCTGTAGTGGTCAGTGCCTTGGTGGGGACAGTTGCTGCCTCTTCTGGAGCTAGGAGAATAACCGTATGTGGGACTTATTGGTCTCAACCAGACCTCTTTTTATTTCCCTTAGCGGCTTCTGCGCCAATTTGGATGGGCATAGTTCGTGCCACATCGGACACTAAATTTCTTTCCGGTAGATGATTTGACTGAGCGTTTGCACCTGTGGCTTGGCTCTTTGTGGGAGAGTCGGCGTCCGTCGACCCGTTATTCTCAGTCTATTAGTAGATTTTGGCATATCCCTGGGGATTATATGAAGTGGTTATGGAGGAGAGTAGTTAGCAAGATGTTGGTAGTGGAGACTAGATAAAAGTGGCTTGTCTCTGTTAACACCATGGAAGGAGGTATTATGGTTTATTCGAAGCTGGTTCGAGCTTATCGGTCCATGGAGTGTTTGCGATACTCTGTTTAGGCAGGGGAAACTTGGGGACCCCAGAATGAAGATGATGATGACGGAGCAAGCTCCTGTGGTAGCTGTGGGTAGGATGGTTTATTTTGTAATGGGGAATAAATCTGGGGATTTTATTTGGCTTTTTTAGGAGGGTTGGAGGAAGGGAGTTATCCGTTCCTTTTCTTATGTAATCTGTACCATAATTTCTTATTAGTGAAATAAACAAGTTTTTACTCATCCAGCTGTGCCTTTCGATGAATTTTATGTTGTTTGAATTATCTATATCGATCGCTAAGGCATACATAATCCTTTTGTTCAAATATATGTTAGAATGAACTGTCGTTCTCGGAGGTAAGAAAAGAATACTACTTTATGAAAAAGAAAGGGTCATGCTCATGTAAGGTGTATGAGATACCTACGTACCTATGGGGTTTTTGAAAAGTTCTAATTTGTTTGAAAATGGTATTTTAAGAGGATCAGGCCCACGTAGTTCCGGGCAGGGGGAAATGAAGAGATTTTTTTCAGAATAGAAGGGAGATGAGAAGGATCGTAGCGCGCTGAGATTTAGGACTCGGGGTAGAACTTCTTGAGACGGTCCAGGTTGATTGGACAAGCCATCTCTTCCCCATATAAGTCGGTAAGAATGGCGGAACCGCCGGACAAGATCTTCTTGACAACGTAGGGTCCACTTCAATTGGGCTTGATTTTCCCTCTAGGGTCCCAAATGGGTTCTATGATTTCTTTGAGGGCTAGGTACCCTTCTCATACACCGTGGTCCTTGACTCTCTTGTTGAATGAACGGACTATTCAGTGATGGTACCCTTGTATGTGGTATAGTGCTTTTAATCTCCTTTCATCTAGGAGGGTCAACTCGTCAAGACGACTTTGGTACCAGTCATCTTCGCTGACCTTGCTCTCAAGCATGACACGCAATGAGGGTATTTCCAGATCCACGGGTAGGACTACTTCCATGCCGTAAACTATAGAGTAAGGGGTAGCCCCAGTAGAGGTTCAAATTGAGGTTCGGTAGCCCCAGAGGGCGTACGGGATCTAGTTGGCCCATTCCCGACAACTTTCGGTCATCTTATTGATGATGTCTTTAAGGTTCTTATTGGCGGCTTCAACAGCATCGTTGGTCTGTGGTTGCTAGGGAGAAGATTTGTGTCTCTGAATCCCATACTCGTTGAGTACTTTTGTAACTTCTTCCTCGAAATGCAACCCGTTATCTGATACTAGCTCGTACAGAACCCCATACTAGAAGATGATGTTTTTCTTGATGAATTTTGCCATTTTCTTGGTGTTGAGCACTGCGTATGACTCGTCTTTGACCCATTTAGAGAAATAATCAATGGCAACTAGGATGAACTCATGTCCATTGGAAACCTTCGGTGTAAGCTTCCCTATGATGTCGATGCCCCAGGGGGAGAACGTCAAGGGATAAGTCATGTTGTATAATTCACGTGGAGGCAGATGCTGAAGGTTAGAGAGTTGTTGGCATTTGAGGCATCTCCATATATAGGCGGTGCAATCCTGGGTCATGGTGGTCCAGTAGCAGCCCTGTCAGATGATCTTCTTGGCAAGCATGTGACCGTTCATTTGGTGTTCGCATTCCCCACTGTGGATGTTCTGCATTATGTTTTCAATGTCAGCCCCTGTGATGCAGTGCAAATGAGTTCCAGTGAACTTCCTTTTCAGTAGTTCTTTATGACAGATGATATACTGGGTGGCAAGTCTTCGAAGGGTTGATCGATATTTATTGTTGGGAACCTTGGGAGACCTACCATGCTTGAGGAGGTGCCAGATATCATAGTACTAATAATTGGCTAGATCGAGATCTTCTGTAGTTAAGAGCTCAATGTGGTACCAGTGGGTTGGTTTGTCTTGATTTTGAACTAGGAAGGGGGTCATAATTATTCCTTCGGGCATGTCGACCATGGAGGTCAAGGTAGTAAGAGCATCGTCTAGGTTATTTTTTTCTCGAGGTAGGTTATGGAAGGTGATATCTTGGAATTGGAATTGGTAGGTTATGGAAGGGTTGGAGTTTCTCATCCTTAACTCTCCATTTTCTGAGCACTTGATCGATGATGAGGGAAGAATCCTCGTAGATGTCTAGGGATTTAATACCTTTATCAAGAGCAACTTTGAGGCCTACCGTGCACACCTCGTATTCAGTCATGTGGTTGGTACAAGGGAAATCCATCTTGATGGCGATGGGAGTGTGGGAGTCATTTGGGGTGATTAGAAGTATCCCAATGCCATATCTCTTTTTATTAGCAGCGCCGATAAAGAATATTTTCCATCGAAGGTTGTCTTGAGCAGTGCAAAGGATTTTTTCATCTAGGAATTCAGAGATACAGACATCAGCTTGTTCTACGGGGTGATCAGTGAGGTAGTCCGAGATGGCTCTTCCTTTCATGGCTTTCTGCGTGACGTACACGATATCGAACTTGGCTAGGAGCATGAACCATCGGGCCATTAGACTGGATAAGACGGGTTTCTCAAGCAGGTATTTGATGGGGTCCATTCGGGATATAAGTTTGATGGGGAAGGCGATCATGTAGTGCCCTAACTTTTGGGTGACCCACACAAGCACGACACATGCATTTTCCAAAGCAGTGTTGTTAACCTCATACCTGGACAATTTGCGACTGGCATAATAAATGGCTCTTTCTTTGCAGGAATCTTTAAGGTATTGGGATAGTAAAGCCCCAGCTACAGTGTCGATTATGGTTAGGTATAGGAGCAAAGAGAGACCAGGCTATGGTGGCATGAGTACCGAGAGATGGGTTAGATATTATTTGATTCGGTCAAAAGCTTATTGGTATGCCTCATTCCAAACCTTAGTTGAATCCTTTCAAAGGAGTTTGAAAATAGGTTCACAGATGGAGGTTAGCTGGCTGATGAACCGGCTGATGTATTGCAATTTCCCAAGGAAACCTCAGACTTCTTTCTGTGTTCGAGGGGTGGCATCTGAAGCATGGCTTTAAACTTGGCGAGATCTTATTCTATCCCTTTCTCACCGACCATGAATCCCAAGAGTTTTCCCTTTGTAACACCAGAGATGCATTTTTGTGGATTGAGTCTCATCTGATACTGTCGCAGTCATTCGAAGAACTTTTGAAGAGCAGGAACATGACCTTCTCTTGTCTTGGATTTTATAATCATATCATCCACATAGACCTCAACTTCTTTATGAATCAGATCGTGCAGGATGGTTGTGGCAGCCCTCTGGTAGGTAGCCCCAGCATTCTTGAGACCAAATGGCATGACAGTGTAGCAAAAGATTCTATTGGGGTGATGAATGCGATTTTTTCTTGGTGGTCTGGGTGCATTTTGATTTGGTTGTATCCAACAAACCTGTCGACGAATGACTTGAGAGCATGACTGGCTGTGTTATCCATGATCATGTCGATATTGGGTAGCGGATAATCATCCTTTGTAGAGGCTTTATTCAAATCTTGATAGTCTACACATCCAAATTTTTCCTCCATATTTCTGCACGGGCACTATATTGGCTAGACACGTGGGATATTCGATCACACGAATGAAACCTATGTTCAACTGCTTGACCACCGCTTCTTTGACCTTGAGAGACCATTCGGTGGAGAGCTTTCTCAACTTTGTTTGACAGGGTTGTAATCTGGGAGAGTGGGAATCTCATGCTGAGTTATTTCAGGATCAATGCTGGGTATATCATCATAGGACCATGTGAAGACATCCACGAATTCCTTTAGCAATTATTTGAGTTATGCATGCTAATGGTCGTCAAGGGTAGCCCCTATCCTAATCTCGCGCAGTTGGCTACTAGAACCGGGGTTAATAACAATAGTCTCTTCTTCATTAATTTGAACGCGGTTATATTATTTATTATTAACCTTATTTAGATCAGTTAAGAATTGTTCATTTGCAAAATCATCACCATCAAAAGTTTGATTAAAATCCAAATAGTTAATGTAAGGGGAAGCAAGATACTCAAAATCTTCATTTATTTCATTGATAGGAAAAACAGCATTGAAAACCTCGTTAAAAGAGGACTCGATTACATTTGAGCAAGGATGGACAACAGAAGAAGAAAAGAGGTAAACATTAGGGTTAGGGGAGGTTTTAACGGGTAGAACTAGCATAGCATGCCAGTTGAGGAGAGGTGTATCAGCAGCTTTAATCAGGTGGGATGGATTCAGTGATGTAGTGCCTGAATAAACCATGCAGAGTGTCATCCCCAGTGACTGTAAGTTGAAGGAATACTCGGAGTCACTTTCCTCAGTCTCTTTGGTATCTTTGATGAGCGGTTGTACATGGTGTTGGGAACTCTCGACCCATCGGTAGACGTCTTGGAAAAATATCTCCATTCCAGGCTTCATCTTCTTGTCTGTATGATCATACCATGGTTCCGAAAAGCCACAAAAGGGGAAGTCCTCACCCTTTTTGATGAACCGTCTATTCAAGGGGTCACCTGGGATAGTCTAGATGCAGTCTAGTCCTCACTTTGGTCGAGACTGGCGGATCATTCTGAGCTCTTATTCTGAAGGTTGATGCCTCAAACCATAAGGAGGGAAAGCTTTCTTGAGTTCAATGGGCTCAAGTATCCCTTGATGTCTTTTCCCTAGCCCCGGTTCGAGCATGAAGTGCATGTTTTTTAACATCTGAATCACATTGACATTACCATGAGGGTCGTATTCTGGACAAACCCTTTCTTTGAAGTTGTCCCCTGTCTGGAGTAGAAGTGGTTCAACTCAAAATCCTGATAGGAGCATATCATTTGACACGTGATGTATCTCAAGGATTGGACTACTGGTACTTGTACCATCAGCATTGTCATTGTTGCCTAAGATGGTAATGACCCGCCTGTCGGCGAAGAACTTTAATTTCTGATGGAGTGAGGAAGACACACCCTTGATACTGTGGAGCCAAGGTTATCCTTGCAACAGATTGAAACAAGCTGGGATGTCAATAACTTGGAATTCAACGACAGGGTTTATAGGGCCAACCCCTAGTACAAGCTTTATGTATCCCATCACCTCACGACGGGTATTATCGTAGGCACGCACAGCAGTTGAGGTTAGATCGGGGTCGATTTCTTTCAGTCCTAAACATTTGAAGGTTATTAGTGGGCAGACATTCAAGGCGGATCCATTTTCGACAACAGATAGTGGCACAACCTTCCCCATAACTTAGATGGAGAAGTTGAGTGCGTGATTGTGGTTTGGCCCAATCTTGGGGATTTCTTCTTCGAAAAATGATAACATTCAGGTAGAGGTCAAGGATCTGACCAAATTTATCGCTACTTCTTGTGTGGTAGAAGGAGGAACTGTGATTCCAGTGAGAAACTTGATCAAAGCATTTCTATGCAGCTGGGAAGACATGAAAAGCCCCCATAGAGTGATGTTAGCTTGAGTTTTCTTTAGTTGACCGAGGATCTTTCTCTCCTCGAGGGTCATTTCTGGCATAGGAAGGTTTTCCATGCCCTTCCCCTTGTCATTTTCTGGTAGTGAGTTTGGGATCTGGTAATGCCTCCCTAATATGGTTATGTGATTTACTGAAGAAGGGAAAAACATGAATCCCATTTCTTCGTCGATCTCAGGTTGTTTTTCCACCTTGTTTATTTCTCCGAGGTGTTCTTCAAATGATATCATTCCACACATGTCGGCTATCAGGCCAGTTTTCTCATAAGCTTGTTCTTCATTCGAATCTCCGAATTTTCCCCCCATTTGGTGGCAACAATTTTATCTTTCCATATAAAGTCGATGCATTCCACAACTTCAACGACTTCTTCATACAGGTCATCCCAATCAGTGGGTATGTGTAAGGGTGAAGGGACCAGGCACCCTTGTAGCTTCAAAGCATTAAGTAACTCGATAAAACTGCAAATGTTGTTGGTTTGCCTGAATAATTCTGCCATAATCTGGACAACATCATCCAAGATGACTTCATCGGTTGGTACTACCTAACAATTCGAATCCCGGGTCCATTTCTGTGCTTCCAAGAACAGCGTACTGAACCTTTGGCAATCAATGATCATCTGTGAGGGCAATTTGATCCTGAACTCTAGGAGTTGGTTTAAGACTTATGATAATTCCATACTTCCATTTTGGAATGGATACGGACGACGATGCATGCTCTGGTAAGGAGTGACAGTGCCGGATTAGCGAGGCTTATAGGGTGTAGGAGAAAATATGGGCAAATTTGGAGAGGTTTGGGAGAGTATATGGGTGTGATTTGAGTTAAAGGATCGAATTTTGTGTTCTTTTCTAGAAAGATGGAATTGGCATGATTTGGAAGTGGGTTGTGAGTAGTGCTTAGCTTAGGATTGGATGGTGGGGCGATGGTACCCTGGTCAATTAGACCTTGGATTATGTTTCGGAGGTGAAAGCATTGGTCGGTGGTATGGCTAGCAGTTTGGTGAAATGCGCAATGGGAATCTGCCTTGATGTTTCTTGGGAGTGGATTTGGCAATAGACGGGGATCCGAAGGTTTGATATGGTTTCGTCTTAACAAGGCTTGATAAACTTTGTAGAGGGGAGCATGTAGCTCGGTGTATTCCATTAGGACCGGGACAGGGCGAATTTCTGGCGCCCATGAGGTGGTTGGTTGAGAGATATTATTCGGACACCTTCTTCGATTCGACATCTGTTTTAGCAAGAGCTTCCTCGATTTCTACTGCTGCTTCTCTGAGAGCTCGGAAGTGGGAATAGTATTATCCTCCCATCATTGCTTGGACATGGGGTAATAAGTTCTTCTTCACTATGCTGACTTGTTCTTCCTCGGAAGGCCGATTGGTCATGGTTGCAGCTTTTTTCCTCCATCGGGCGATGAAGTTATTGACTGATTCCCCAGAGTTCTATTTGAGCATCTCTAAATCACAGTGGGAGACCTCAAGCTATTTATTGTATTTGTACTACGATATGAATTCTCGAGCTACATCCTCCTAGCTATGAATTCTGGACTCTTCGAGAGACCAAAACCATCGGAGGGCGCTATCCTTCAAAGTTTTCTGAAACAATTGGGACATCACCTCTTAGAAGCCCCTAGTAGAGTCATGGAACGGTGATAACTATGGAGATGAACAATCAGGGGTCCACTTCCTCCAAATTTCTCGATATTTGACATCTTGAACTTCTCGAGTAACCTCGCTTTAGGATAAGGAGACATGTGGGTGTAGTCTATGTAATTTCCTAAGATTCTGACTTGGTTAAACTTTTTAGTGAGCATCTTGAGGTCTTCTTTGACTTTTGTTCAACTCTTCTTCCTTTGAATCAATGATCATAGGCAAGTTAGCCCTAGGCTGGGCAAGGTTCCGCATAGGAAGTTGGGCAGGCAGTGTCCCACTAATAGGAGGGGCACGTGGAGTGTGCTGATACCACTCGGGAACCCAGATGGGCTCGGATTAATCCATAGCATGAGGGAATAGGGCCTCAGGTTCTTGAGGAACTGGAACCTGGTTTTGTTCCATCTCTCGGACCTCAGTTTGGAGGTTGTCAATCTTGGACACAAGCTAAGCTAGGATTGCCGTCAGATCCGGTTGCACAATGGGTACTTGATATGTGTTCTCCATGGAAAGAGAATGGATTCCGGAGTCGAAAGGAGTAAGAGGGTAACGGATGGAACTTCGAGGTAACTTGACTGAAGACCGATGGCAATAGGGAGTCAGGCCAAGGTTTTGTGATCGACCTGAGAAGGCGGAAAATGGGATTTATTTTTGAGAAAAAAGGGTGAATTTTTTTTTTCGAGATGGAAAGACAAAATGTTTTTGGATTTTTGATAAAGAGAGGAAAAAAATATTTGGATTTTTTTTATAAAGAAAGGAGAGACGGTCTCAGTATGATTATTATAATTATTATGTTTTCTCTTGTATTAATTTTCCTAAATGCAAAATGAAATGCTAGACGGGACTCGAGCCTGGAACAGTTGGGTTTATAATATATGCAAAGCTATGGCTGGACTTTTGACCAGGATCACGCATAGGGTCCCGTTTTAAAAATGCGCGAGAATTCGGGCGGCAGGCCCACCCAGAATTTCGACAGAGTTTCGGGTTGAAACCCACAATCTAACATGTGTGTCCTAGGCTTAACACCTATATGCGGGTGTGCAGTTTGTTGGGTCAATCTGAAAGGGTTCCCCCTTTTGGCGTGGCTTCCACGATATATGTCTTGCTCTTGGGGGAAATCAGTGCGTGTGGACAAGCCATTTGATATACCTAAGTGTACATGAATTGCCTCACTATATACCTTGTGGGGATGGTACGTGTGAGAGCGAATTCGATATACTAGGCGTACGTGAATGAGTTCCCTGCGATAGACCTCTCGTCATGACTTTGGTCAAGTGGTACGATACGGGGGGAACCGTTCGATACACGTCGAAGGTACTTGGCCAATGGAAGGTGAGAGTCATATCGCTTCGGCTAACTGCGCCCTGTCGGACCAGCGCCCATTACGAAGTGACCCTCCAGTTACTGTGTAAAAATTTGGTCAATCACAATGCTCTTTGGTGATGTCGTGTGAATCATGCATGATCCTCTTATTAGTATCTTATGAGAATGTATTTCTTGATTATGCCAAACAGGGAGCAAAGTACAAGTACCAATGGTACACCAAGTATGGATGGGTGATGCATGCAACATGTGGATATATGTGACCCTAGGTGCACGTGGTGCGAAGTGTACATGGAGAATTTTCTACAAGTGTGTGAATAGAAGCATATGCATGGGGTGCACATGAGTAATAAAGGGGAACATGCAAATAAGGGGAAAATATAAACAAATATAACACCGATGTAAATAGAGTCTAACCCTCCTGAAAGTCCCCAACAGAGTCGCCACTGTGGCCATCCCCGATCCTCGTGGAGGACGGGCGGTGTGATGGAGGATCCTAGGTCCCGCGCATCCCTCTCAGGAGCGATTCGGCTGGCATCATTTGGGTGAGGTGAAAAATGTAGAGAGATAGAGTCACCAGTCTATTTTACTCAAAACAGACAAAAGAAAGGGAGCCATCCTGAAGGACAGCATCCAAAGACATACTGATGCATACGAAATCAAAATGATTCAAAAACGGTCAGGAGGCTAAGTTACGAAATGGGAATGTGTTAGGCACCCATTCTGCCCTTTCGGTCTCTCATGAGTTTTTGTTATTTTCCTTTATTTTCCCCGTGATATGTGTGCATGTGTATATATAGTGGAGATAGGAATCATCGACTTGCACCATGGAAGAGGTAAAGCGAGTCATCCGTAGGAAGGTATAAAAATAATAGAAAATAGAATTTACACGATTATCCTTACGTTGACCGTTATGATGGAATGATAACGCATGTGGAATAATAAGCCACTAAGACCAAATATATGTATATATAAAATACAAGAGAGTGGAGTTTAGTGAAAATAGAAAATGAGAGAAAAGGTAAAAATAGGACTTGAGTCTCGGGCTTTACCCTATGACGCCTACGTAGCCTATAGAGGCATCAAAGTCCACGTAGTTCGCATGCAAAATGCGGGGGATTCTCTTATTTGTGTGTGTGTGTGTGTATAGAAAAAGTGTTTAAGTTCTGAGAAAAGTGTAAGAAAAGTATGAGAATTCCCGTTTGGAATTTATGAGCAAACCCTCTTTTTCTTATTTTTTGGGTTTTTATTTATATGAAAATAAGAGATGTGAATAATACTAAATAAAAAGTATATTAGGATGTGTGAAATGAGATAATGAAAGTGCTAAGTAATAACACAAGTTATTGCAAATTTATGTAGAGAGTTGAGAAAATTGGACCTTCTAGAAGATCTTGAGCTTAATCTTGAATGTTGGAGAGTAGCCCTTAGACTTGGGTGATGATGGAGGGTAGTGAATTCAACAAGTTTGATGAAAAGGATGATGAAAAGTGAAAGTTAGAAAGGGATTTGGGTATGGAAATCACGCTGACTTCGAGAGAGATTTTCTAGATTTGCTGAGAGTGATCTCTATCAGATCTGGGCTCTCCTTGCAAGTGAGGTTAGGCCTCCTTTGTATAGGCCCAGGGCATTGCCGATTGGCATAGCCCTATTCTTGACAATTGGCAGGTGCATTTAGGCACACTATCGATAGGCAGGGTCTGGTAGGACCTGCCATTTGGCAGTGTCTATCAGGACTTTTTAGAAAATCGGCCGCATAACGCAAACCATTGATCAGAATCGTGCACATGTTAGACTGTTAGAAAGGTAATTAAGAGACCTTCAAAAGTCCTTTGGACCGCTCCCCGGTTCAAGAGTTGACTTTGGGTCAAATATGGCTCGGAAGCATTCGTCGGTCCATTGAATGGGGAATTGTCGGACACAAATGGATCGTTCGTGTGCATGGTAAGTTTGAATCATGGGGGTGGATCATTGTAAAGGTTAGGAGATTTACTTCGTCATTCCAAAGAGTTTGATCCGGTTCGGAGAGTTGACTTCGATCAATCGAGCCCTGGAAGCATTCGATGACCTTTCAGAGTAAAACAGATCGTTCATACGTACCGTAAGTCAGAATTGCGCACGGAGTAGACCGTTGGAAAGGGGTTTCAGTGCCCTTTGAATATTCATTCAGTCTCGATCGATTTTAAGAGTTAACTTAGGTCAAATGGAGCACGGGATCACCCGGTGGTCTCCTGGTCAGGTTTCGGGGAAATTGGGTTGTTCGTCCGCATGGTAAGTAAAAATCACGCATGGAATGGATCGTTGGAAAGGGTTTTCAGTTCCCTTAGAGGATTCATTCAGTCTGGATCAAGTTGAAGACTTTGACTTTTGGTCAACCGGAGCTTGGGAGTGCTCGATGGCTTCTAGGTCAGTACTCGGGGTATGACTTGGGTTTATATTGATGAAGGGAGGTGCTGGGGACCTAAGGAGAGTTTAAGGGGTAACAGAATGGGGTGTCTACACTTATTCTATTAGTTCAGAGGGAGTCTTGCACTTTAATAGAAGACTCGTGGTTCCAGAGGATTAGGATTTTAGGCATGCAGTGATGTCAGAGTCTCATAGGTCGAGATTTGTGGTACATCCTGGTGGGATAAGATATACCAGGATATGCGTAGGTAGTATTGGTGGTTAGGGATGAAGAGATACATATCAGAGTTTATCTGGAAGTGTGATACCTGCCTGCTAGTGAAGTTAGACCACCAGAGATTAAGGAGGATGCATCAGCCACTCGAGATTCTAGTGTGGAAGTGGAAGAGTATCCCCATAGATTTTTTTTCTCGATTACCGTTATTGCAGTGAGGTCAGGAATCCATCTGGGTGATAGTGGATCAGTTGACTAAGGTGGCCCACTTTCGATCGGTTCGTACAGATTTTGAGATGGGGCAATATGCATAGTTCTTTATTACTGAGATAGTGTGACTGCACAGTGTTTTGATTAACATTGTGTCAGATCGGAACAAGATTTTGTGTCCCACTTCTGGCAAGGCTTTCAGGAGGACATGAGCATGGATTTATGATTAAATATAGAATATCACCTAGATGGGCAAACGGAGTGGGCAATCATATGCTTAAGGATATGCTAAAGATGTCCACACTTGACTTCAAGGGAGGATGACAAAAATATCGTCCAACGGTGCAATTTTCGTATAATAATTCCTACCAGTTCACCATTGACATGGAACCATTTGAGGCACTATACAAATGGCCTTATCATTCATGTGTTTGTTGGTTAGAGGTGGGAGCAACAAACTATTAGGGCCAGAGATGATTCAGGACACCACTTTCAAGATTGAGCTGATTCGAGGGTGCATCTGTATATCTCAGGACAGGCAGAAGAATTACACTAAAGTAGATAAGAGGCACATAGTGATGATTCCAAATCTAGTACCACCTAGTAAATTATTGTAAGATCAATCTAGTAACATCTCAAGTGTATAACAATGGTGGGAATTCAATAATAAAAATAGAGAAGGAAGTGAGGCAAAAAGGAGATAAGACAGTATATATGTGGTTCAGCCTATCTAGGCCTACTCCACTTTTTATGTAAGTGAATTTCACTAAGAAATGGCTCTAATAGCCTTGAATAACAATATGCTTCACTTTTTCTCTCTATATTGCAATTTCAACAGAGTTTCAGTAGGGTTTCAAATTAAGGTCCTTCTCAAGCTAGAAGATGACAAGTATTTATATTATTGGGGTGGTATAGTGTGCACCCCATGCATGCACCATGCGTGTGTATATTTCCATTCACCAATGAGCAATAGACACTTATCACTTATGCAAGTGTATCATGACGACAAAGTATTCCCCCCACATGCACATGTGATATGGTTGTAACTGCCTGTCCAAGTGGGATGATGATGCTGAGCTTTGCCTTGCACATGGTAAAGTGGTTGTCTATATGGGTCTCGGCTAGGCTAATTATGAGACCCACTAGTTTATGTTCAAACATAATCTAGAGAATATATGTCTTGGCTTAGTAGATATCATGCCAAAATTATGTTTCGGCTGGCTGAAGGTCTCGACCTCAAATAAGAACACAAAGCCGAGAGAGTTGGGTGTTCACTGCTCATGTAAGCTTACTTAGCTAGGTCGATTGGGCCGAGTTTGAGCTAGACCCAGACGAGGCTACACTTGGGCATATCAATCACCCCATAGCCCTTAGTCCCCAATATTAGGAGGAGGCTAAGGGATAATTGTTTCAGAAGATGAGGAGTTGATAATGGTTACTAAGAAGACACATCGTAGTTAATCGGTGGCCTGTAGGCTTGATTGGACACCTGTCATAGTTTGCATTAGGTATCATCTGACCCAAGCCTAAAAGATAGCTTAAACACTTAGATTTTAGCACCTCAAATGATAATACACTTTGGTAAATGTGCACAATCATTATATGCTATTTTAACCTAGATTTTCCTCTTTTTCTTTCCTTCTTGCCAAAAACCAATCCCGCCTAAGTTTCCTGCTCCAAATAGCCATTGACGTTCTTAATTTTCTCTCAACATTCAATGTCCAGTTGCTTTCCTGAATTTGTTCCTCTTTCAGGTGCTTTTTACCTTCAATGTATTTTTTCTCTATAAGGATCCTTTGATTTGCGTTTGGATTGGCATAATTTTTCTTTATTTTTCATTTTCTGGTCGTTGTTGCACTTTACGGTGAGATTTTAGGGCAGTGTTAGGGCTTAACCGTTTCTATTTTGATGGTTTTTTAGGCCTTAATTGGTGTTCCCTACCTAGGTTAAGTGTTTTAAATATTTAGTCTCTCGGTTTAGGATTCTAGAGATTCTCCAGCAATTTTCTCCAGCAGAGTTCTCACCTTTTTTGCCTTAGTTCTTGTATTGTTCTTGAGACTGTTCCTTGAAAATGATATAACTTTACCTTTTGATCTTGTGGTTAATTTGGTCAATTATCACCTTTGTTTGAATGTTAAGTCCTCTATATAAGTTAGCCGAGGAGTTCCCAAAACTCAGGGAGAGTTGCTTTAGGGAGATACGAAAGTATGAAGTTGAGGACCCCGCCAAGCATAAAGCCGAGGCCTTTGCTCTTCGTTTAATCTACCCTATTCCCCTTGTCATTTTACGTCCTCCTGTCGTGAAAATTATTGATTCAATGTATGTGTCATCTACCTCTGCGAACGATAATATATATGCCTCTCACACCGCCGAGAGTGTGAATTCATTCGACAAGGACACGAGACTCCTTACTGGCGGGTCTGAGGAAACTGAGTATTCTTCTAGAGAATCATCTTCAAACCATGTTGAGTCTTCCAATCAGTCAAACTCTTATGTACAAATTCTTTTATCTCATGATGTGCCGAGAGTAATCATTATAATTCCACCCCTATTATGGTTGTCCCTCTGTCTTCCATTATGGGGAAACACTTTCCAAAAAAGTGCTCTAGGTGTCATCCCGTCTAAAAATATAGACGACGATGAGGGTGAAGCCTAGGATACACTTGATACTTCTTATGTTGGATCTTATGCCAGCACAGTCAGTGAGATAGATCTTCTAATTTGGAGACATCTCTATGGCATAGGGCCCTTTGTCACTATGAGGGTACCTGCTGAGAACAAGAGATCCTCCAATGGTCGAGAGGGAGAGGTATGCATTTATTAATAGATGTTCGAGGTCAGCTTCACGATACCTATGCATTGAACTATATGATCTATACTAGTAAGTTTAAGTCTCGACTCTACTTAGCTTTTATCAAATTCTTCGAGGGTTATTCTTGGTTTTATTTCTATCTGGAAGTTGGTTCACCATAAAGACCTTCCAGTTAGTGTTTTCAGGGGATGTTATATTGTCTCCTCCCCCAAAACTCGGCCTGGCTATTACCATCTCGTCGCCAAGAAACCCACCGAAAATGTTTTTTCTTGTTACCCAGACCTCAAATCCTAATTGGAAACCTTAATATTTTTTTCATATCTGGGGTATGGGAATTTATCCTTGATGCCCCTGTAGCGCCTCTGAGACCCAAGCTCCTCAACAATAGGTGAAGTCCCCTATGTTGGCCAAATTTGATCAAAGCTTAAGCCTTGATTCCACACATGGCATGGAGAAAGTTAGGAAACAATGCTCAGAGCTAAGACATGTGAGAAATTAATGACCCCGTATTTTTTAGAGCAGACAAGTCTGGGGTAGATCCGTAATTGATTATGTAAGTATTCCACTGCTGCTAACTCTTGTATCGTACTTTTTCTATGTAAATTATTATTCTAATCTTTTCCATTGTAGACCAACCCCCTAAGACACCTGAAGTCGTTTAGAGGATGGCAGCCCTAAGTTTAACTAACTTATTGAAGCGGGTGGACAAGATGACAGTGCCTACTCCTCAGACCAAAAAATCAACGACTGTCAACCCCAACCAGACCAAGGGGTCAAAGAAATAGATTGAAGTTCAAGAAGGTCTTCCCACATCTCATCGAAACAAAAATAGTAAAGACAACTCGTCTAAGGCTAAAACGATTTATGCCAACCACATTTCTTCTGAGGATGCTCTGGCTGCTCGTCTGGACAACCTCAAAATCATATCTAATTCCCTCTTGGGGAACAAGACCAAATCTTTTTATGCTCCTCTTCTATAACTTTTGAGTCTGTCATTCGATTTTTAGAAGCCAACAATATCTCTCTCATCAATGACTTCATCTTCTATAAGGCTATCCAGGTAAATTCTTATGTCCTTTTATATTATTTATCTTTATTTGTGATATCGTCTTGTACTTATGTATCTTCCTTTATGCAGAACACTATCTGTCTATAAAAAGTCCATTAATGGGTCTAAGGGAAAATCCCTGAAATTCGTTAAGCTCGTCTCTCTATAAAAATGACGAGACTTAGGAAAAATGCATCAAATATTTTGAGTCTGATATTGAAAAATTGAAGAGCTAACATACTGAGGCTATAAAGATGTTAAACACCATCCATGCTGAGGGAGTAAAGACTTTGAATAGCAAGCATGATACGGAGGTTGCTGGTAAGGTGAAAAATATCATTGAAAAGGCGATTGGAGAGGATCACAAGAAGGTTGTAGAAGACCTTAAGTCTTTAGAGGAGTTCTTAGGATAGAGTCTAAAATACCTTAAAAGAGGAGCCTATACTTCTTACTGATGGGCCACATTAAAATTTTCTTAACATTGCCCACTTGTCAGCAAAACTGGAAGCCTTCAATCTGGATAACCCTTTGGCAGTGACTACCCTGAGCCAAATTGAAGGGTTAGTGAAATCGGAGCCAAATTGAAGGGTCAGTGCAATCAAAGCTGACAACTTAGATGACCAACCAGGTAGAAGAGACTAAGCCTATAGATGAGGCTGAGGTCAAAAGTAATGCAACTGGGGATGGACTAGCCCCTATCGATACTGAGACTCCCAATGTGAATGAGACGAACCCACGTTCATAGTCCGTAGGTGTTTTTATTTATCTAGGCCGATGTCTCCGGCTTAATGCCCTTTCTGATGTAGCACTTTATTTATCCTGGAGCGGTTGTTGTACTACGATGCTATGCGTATGAGCACCATTATGTTTGAACAATTTGATTACAACTTTGAATGAAAAATCCCTCTATTGCGTTTTTTCATCATCCTCTCTTGTTATGCCATGTTTTCTTATCTTAGCTACACACTTTGTTTGTTTGGCAAAAAGCTATTAATGTTTAATAAGTAACCATGATGAAATGGTTTCTAATCTGAGATCACATCTCGTCTCGTCCTTAAAAGAGATAAGTATAACCAAGTAAATGATTTTTCAAATTTTAATTCACGAAATTATGTTGTTTACTCACAAGTCCCCCTCGTCGTCTTGAAAGTTTACAAATGAGAAATATAGTCCTACACTTTCGTCCAGGCCAAAAAAGTTTTTCACCAAATTAATGATGTTAAGGTAAATCATACTTAATATGATTTTTTGAATTTGAATTCACCAAATTATGGTGTTTAAGCATAAGTCCCCTCTCGTCATTTTGAGAGTGTATAGATGAGACATCTCGTCCTACACTGTCGTCTTGGATAAGAGAGTTTTTCACCAAATTAATGATGTTAAGGGAAACCATACTTAATATGATTTCTTGAATTTGAATTCACCAAATTATGGTGTTTAAGTATAATTCCCCTCTCATCATTTTGAGAGTGGATGGATGAGACATCTCGTCCTACCCTCTCATCTCGAATGAGAAATTTTTTCACCAAATTAATGATGTTATCACACTACTCCCCCCTCTTGGTGTTATTGAGAATCCATGGGCGAGGTTAGCCCCATCTAGATTGTTGTGTCATCCAGAGTGAGATAAGGCTACTTCACCACATGAGTGTTGTTTTATAGCTTAGGATAAACAGAAATATACAATTTGAATTACTCATGCAATAAGAATAGGAGAGAACACTTGTAATAATTCATTATCAACTTTTCTTCTTGTACAATGTACAGTGATACAATGATAAAAGAAAACTCTTTACAATGTCCTACTGATAATACTTTTTTAGATGGTCGATGTTCCAAGGATTTGAGAATGTCTCTCCCTTTAAATTCTCAAGCTGATACATTCTCTGAACCACCTTTTCTATTACACTGTAGGGACCATGCCAATTAGGGTTAAGTTTATTCGGCTGTTGTTAAGCCTTCTTCATAATTAAGTCTCCAATAGCTTATGTTTGGGCCTTCACTGTTTTGTTGTAGAACTTGGCAGTTCTTTGCTGATAGGAGGCTTATCTAATTTTTGCATCTTCTCTCCTCTCTTAAATGAGGTCCATATCCAACCTCCACTCATCAAAATTTACTTCTAGGTCATAGGTCTGAACTCTATGGCTTATTAGACCAATTTCTATAGGGGTCAATACCTTTAAGCCATACGCAAGCATGAAAGGGGTCTTTACTGTCAGAGTTCTCTCCATCGTCCTGTAGGCCCATAGGACAACATGCACTTATTTAGTCCAGAGACCTTTGGCGTCTTCTAATTTCTTCTTGATCCCATCTACTATTTTTCTGTTAGTCACCTCTGTTTAACCATTTTCTTGGGGTCATCTTGGAACTGAATTAAAACTGCTTGATGCCAACCATCTTATAATAGGCCTCCAAATATGAGTTTTTGAATTATTTTTTGTTGTCTGAGATCAGGTTATGAGGTAGACCATATCTATAAATAATGTTCCTCCAAATGAATTTGAATGTCTTTGTCCCAATGATGGTTGTCATGGCCTTTGCTTCAACCTATTTGGAGAAATAGTCTATTACCACTATAAGGTACTTGTAGTTGCCAGTTGCCCTTAGCAAGGGTCCCACCAAATCAATTCCCTAAATAATAAATGTATAGGGATAGGTAATTGAATATAGAGGTTAATGACGCTGGTGAGGGATGTTGGAAAACCTCAGACACTTATCACATCGCTTGACATAACTGGTCGCATCCCTAGCCAAGGTCAGCCACTAATACTCTTGGGTAACCACCCTTTTTTCCAAATATGTCTCTCCTATATGACTGGGAAAAACTTTCATATATATTTTTCAATATGTATTCCACCTATATCGGATGGACATCCTGGAGTAGAGGGAGAAGGAATCCTTTTTTGTACAAAATATTCCCAGTGACTGAGAACTTAACTGCTTTATACCTTAGCTTCTTCCTTTACAACTTTAAGTCTGGTAGTTCACCGTCTTTTATATATCGAATGAAAGGATCCATTCAAGATTCTCCTATCTCTAGGATTAAGTAGAACTCAACCGTGTTATTTTCTTCTTCGATGGTCGGCCGATGTAGAATCTCGATAGGCATCGAACTTCTTATCTCAGTTTTAATTACTGACGCTAATCTCAGTATGGAATATGCTCAGCCAATGTCCAGCTGAGGGATCCTTTTGAGATTTATCTCATTGAAGTGCATCAACATTTCTTTTAACCTAGATAGATACTTGGCCATCCTTCCATCCTTAGCATTTAGTTTACTACCAGTCTAGAATCGTTGTAACTAACAACTAACTTATATTCAATTCTTTGGCAAGGGAGATACTCGAAAGAAGGGCCCCATACTCAGATTCATTATTGGATGCCCTAAAATTGAATCTTAAAGAATACTCTATATCAGTTCCATCCAGAGCCGACACTATCAGGTAAGCTCCAGTCCCTACCTCACGGGAAGAACCTTCAACAAAGAAGCTCCACAGAGTGCCTTGCTAAGAAAAGTTACCCTCTTGCAACTCTCCATTCTTGAACGAACAATTTTTTTCCTCATTCTCGACTATCACTATCTTGGTTGTACTCGTTTCAACTTCCATAGAGTGGGGACATGCTATTTATGTCTCTCTTGGTGGATCAATATCCCCTCTGCATCGGTCTCATCCCATGTGAACTCAGTTATAAAATGAGATAAAACCTACTCCTTAATGGTCATTCTCAACTGATAGACGATGTTGAATTCTCCCAACTCTATAGACTAGGACATCAACCTACCCTATTTCTTGGGTTTATAGATCACCTACCTTAAAGGGGATTTTATTAGAACGACCATTATATGTGCTTAGAAGTAGTGCTTCATCTTTCTAGATGCATGAATGAGAGCATAAGATAATTTCTCCAATTTTATATATCTTTGCTTGTCCCCTTGAAGAGCCTTACTGTTGAAATATACTGGCTTCTGGACACCCTCATCATCTCTCACAATTTCTGCGTTGATGTTCGACTCTGACACGGCTAGGTACAAATACAACTTTTCCCCTTGAACGGGTCTTAACAATAAGAGTGGGGATCCGAGGTTAACCATCAGCTCCTTAAAGGCCCTTTTACACTCATCGTTCCACTCGAAGGATTTTCTCAACACCTTGAATAAGGGAAGACACTTATATGTTGCCTTGGATACGAACCTAATCGGCGCTTCCACTCGTCCGTTTAATCTCTAGACTTATTTTATGGTCTTAGGAGTCCTCATCTCCATCAAAACTTTGATTTTTTCTAGGTTAGTTTCTATCCCCAGTTGCTTATCAATGAAACCCCAAAACTTTCCTGATTCGACTCCAAAGACACACTTTGAGGGATTCAACTTCATCCAATATTTATCCATTATGTTGAAAGTGCGCTCTAAGACGGCCACATATGTCTCAGTCTCAAGGCTCTTAGTAACCATGCCATCAACGTACACATCCATGGTATCACATATCGTATCCTCAAATATTTTATTTACTAGCCTCTGGTATGTAGCCCCAACATTCTTGAGGACGAAGGGCATTACCTTGTAGCAGTACGTGCCTTTGTCTGTAATGAACGAGGTCTTCTCATTATCGGTTGGGTCCATGAATATCAGATTAGAGCCTGAATAGGCATCCATAAAGATCATCAATTCATGACCGACTGTGGCATCAACCATCTCATATATTCTCATTAGAGGAAAGTTGTCTTTAGGGTATGCCTTATTCAAATTTGTGAAGTCAACACACATACTCCATTTTTTATTGGGCTTCGGCACAATGACAGCATTGGCTAACCATTCTAGGTAGATAACTTGTTTAATTAAGTCTTCTTTCTCTAATTTCTTCACCTCATCTCTAATAAGTTCATACTTCTCTCTGGAGTAGACCCTCCATTTTTGTCTGACAGGTTTTACCCCTCGGCCACGTTCAGTTTGTGGCAGAGGACCTATGGATCAATTCTCGGCATATCTTTGTCACTCCAAGAAAAAATGCTTTGTCTCTTCCACAACAATTTAATCAACTCTTCTTTGATCTCTTTGTTCGGGGCCTTATCGACTTAGACAAAAAAAATCGGCTTGTCCTCATTAAGGACGATGGATTCTACCTCCTAGATGGCTTCACCATTTTTTAACTTTGTCTCATCTCTAGTTTTAAGATTATATATGTTGTTAGTAGTGGTGGCTCTCTTATGTGCCTCTCTCTCCTCGACCGAATTGATGTAGCATTCGCGTGCCTCAACCTGGTCACCCTGAACTTCCCCTACTCCATAAGTAGTCAAGAATTTTATCATTTGGTGAACTGTTGAGGGAATGACCTCAAATATTTTAGAATACTCATACCATAATTATGTTGTAGGCTGAGTAAACATTCTCGTCCATAAGAAAGAAATCGATCTTCTTATGAGACATTTCGGCTAAGTGTTACCTATGGTGACATCAATTTCATAAATTCCCAAAGGTTTTACCTTCTGTCCACTAAATCCAATCAAAGGTTGGTGATACGGGATCAATCTCTTCTTGCTCAATCCTAGTCCCTTGTAATAATTCCAAAACATCACATCAACCGAACTTCCATCGTCGACTAATATCCTCGGGACCTCATACCCATATACTTTGGTGATGATCACCAGAGTTTCATCACATGGTGCTAGGATCCCCTCAAAATACATCCTTGAAAATCCAACTATCAGTGTGTTTATATAAAAAAAAAATTCTCTTTCCTAGCTTTGGATCAATAACTATCGAGTGCACCACTTCGGGTTTGGGAAGTTCTTTGCCTTCTGCCAAGTGAGATTTCCTATAAACAATATCCTTTCCACATATTTATCATTACTCTTTTTCTGGGTGTTGTCTCGACCATCCTTCAAACTACCATTATCAACATATTTCCTCAACTTTGCCTACTTTAACACTTTTTCAATCTCGTCCTTTGGAGCGAAACATACGTCAGTTGTATGGCCATGGTCTTCGTGAAATTCACACCATTTGCTTTTATCCCTCTTATAAGGAGAGGCTTTGAGCTTCTCTGGCCATCTTAGGGAACTTTCATTCTAAATCTCATTTAAGATCATTTCAAGGCTCACGGTCAATGAACTTGTCATCCGTCGACCTTTTCTTATCTCATTTTCCCTTAGATTTTTGGGATTTGCTTCCACTGACTCCTTTCTCATCCTAACCATTGGCTGTAATGGCCTCCTCAGCGTTCATGGCTCTCTCAACCATAGCCAAGAGTTCTGCTATGAACTTTGGAGGATCCTTGACCAATTTCCAAAAAAGTTTTCCTTTTTACAAACCACCCATCAATACGGTCATTGCTATATATCATCGTAGTCGTCCACCTTCAGTTTCTCCTTATTGAAGCGAGCTATGTATTCCCGCAAAGACTCGTTCTTACCTTGCTTTACGTATAGAAAGTGGGCAGTTTTCTTTCTCGACTTAACCCCGAAATAGGAGTTATGTATGAACCTTTATGCTAGCTGCTTAAAGTTCTCAATTGAGTTTCTAGGAAGGGAAGTTCACCAGATATGTGTATCATCGGTAAGAGTGCTTTAGAATACCTTAAACCTTATCTCCTCTGAGATCGAGATGATATCTAAGGTAAATTGATGCATCTTAACACGATGGATAGTATTGGTACTCCTGTCATACTTTAATGTCACCACCGTCGGCTTGAACTTAGTCGAGGTAGGATATCTCATAATCCTAGCCACAAATGGCTACCATTTATTGCAACCCCTCTGCAGAGGATCTCGAATATTCGGTAAATCTCTAATCTTGTCCTCTAATCTCTTAATAGAGTTATTATAGGGTTTGTCAGCAGCAATAACTACAGAATGATCAACCTCGGCTAGAGCAACATTATCACTAGCCCCTTCCTTCTCGAATGGGTACTGGATGAGATCTCGGCTGATTGCCCTCTAATGGTTATTAGCTTCTTCTTGCTCCTCATCTCGATCGTAAGAGGGTCGTCAGTAAGAACATCCTCTATTTCCCCGTGCTCCTACCCTGATGTGAGACCTGGAAAGTCGATCTCAGAGATCATTGATGAGTCTAAGTGTGTCAAATGTAGATCCCCTACTAAGCCTATCAAATATTGGCAAATAAGACTATCCCTCTCTTCTAAGCCTCCCTGTATTTCCTTTACTGTCCTAGATGGGACATATAGTGTCTCCTAAAATTTTATGTCGTTCCCAACAATCTGCTTCATCATCACCATACTCATTACCTTCGAACTCTGGACCCCACCTCCCCAGGCGTAGATGTCTGGGGTCAGTAACATCTTTCTTCCTCTACTGAGTCTATGCATCCTTTTATGGGGCTGGGGGTGGTCCCCCTATCACCTGATGTGCACCCTCTCTAGCTACCGGAGCAATCATTTCCATCGTCGCTCCAGCAGGCCTAGGTATGAAATTTTGGCTGAAGACCTCCAGTTGTTCCTGTATCTTTACTTGACTAGATCCCAATGATCGAAGCACTGCCACTACTTTCGCCATCTTAGATTGTGGTGGTGCCTGACTAGAACTTAGACCACATCCCGGTGGAAAATCTGATGCCATCGAAGAATTTTGGTGACTGAAAAGATCAAGATATGTACTGGAAGGGAGTTGGGTGAACTGTAATAAATCTTGAACTCAAACGAGATCTCTTTCAATGGTGGTTCAAGCTCATCCAAGTGTGATGTTGAACCACCACCAGAGAATTCAGTATGGAGTACCTAAAAATAATTAGATGAAGACGGTGATCTCGCTTTCCACATACGGCACCAACTGATGATTCCAAATCTGGTACCATCTAGTAAATGATTATAAGCTCAATCCATTAAGAACTTAAGTGTATAACAATGGTGAGAATTCAATAATAAAAATGGAGAAGGGGTGTGGCAAAGAGAAGATAAGACAATATATAAGTGGTTCGACCTATTTAGGTCAACTCCATTATGTGTGAGAGTTAATTTCACTACGAAATGGATCTAATGGCCTTGAATTACTATACACTTCACTTTATCTCTATATACTACAATTTGAGCAGAGTTTCAGTAGGGTTTCAAATTAAGGTCCTTCTCAAGGTATAAAAAGGTAAGTATTTATATTATTGGGATGGTACAGTGTGCACGCCATGCATGCACCAGGTGCGTGTATATTTGCATTGACGAATGAGAAATAGACACATGTCACCTATACAAGTGGTTCATGATGACAAAATATTCTCCCCACGTGAACATGTTATATGGTTGCAACTGCATGTCCATATGGGATGATGATGCTGAGCTCTGCGTGGTTCATGGTAAAGTGGTCATCCAAGTGGGTCTCGACACAACTGAGTATTAAACCCACTAGGTCGTGTTCAAATAAAATCTGGAGAATATATGTCTCGACTTAGTATATATCAGGCCGAAATTAGGTCTCGACTGGTTGAAGGTCTCATCCTCAAATAATGAGACGAAGTCGAGACATTTGAGTGTTTTCTCCTCCTGTAAGCTTTCTTGGCTAGATCGGATGGGCCGAATATGACCTAGACCTCTATGAGGCTACACTTGGGCATACAACATAGAGCTAGAATTTGGTGACTGGATTTTGGTGCAAGCGTCTCCTATAAAAGGGTTCATGAGGTTCAGCAAGAAGGGAAAGCTCGCGCTGAGATATGTGGGACCATTTTTTGTTATTTAGAAGGTGAGACCACCGGTATATAGTCTAGGACTACCGTAGCACTTATAGAGGATTCACAATGTGTTCCACCTATCATCATTGAAGAGGTATTGGAGCATCAAGAAGGCTTTTTGGCATGTTCCATTAGAGAAAATAGACTTGCAGCCAGAATCTCGTATGAAGAGAGACCGATGGCGATACTTGATCGTAGTGAGCGAAAACTGTGCTCTAAGGTGGTACCCTTTGTTAGAGTTTAGTGGGGGACCACAACATTGACGAGTCTATGTGGGAGATGGAGGATGATATGAATGATCAGTATCTAGAGTTATTTACCCCAAGTATGTCCCAATTTTAAGGGCGAACTTCCTTTGTAAAGGGGGAAGTATGTAACACCCCATATTTCTGATTATTTATTAATTAATTAATTCCAATATTCGAAATTACACTTGTGCCATAATATAATTAAATTAATTATTATGTATTCATTAAAATATTATATAGGAGAGATAATGGTTAATATTTATGGAATATAATTACTAAGTGAATAGTAATGATTATTTTACGTCATAGATAGTGATAGTGACATGGGAGTATTTTATCTCAACTGGAAGTCGCATGTAGACTATATGAGGTCGAGATAGGAAATCATTACAAGGTAACTCGGATGGCAATTTCGAGGTCACAGTAGGTTTCGAAAGGGTTGAGATATTCAAAATAGTGTACTTGAGGTAGTAATCGGGTCCAGGTTTTTTTTTAGCAATAATCGAGCCCACGGGAGTGTTCGAGTAATTGGGGCTTGCCCGGTTAGCCTAATTTTGTATTAGAGATATTAAATCTAAATTAGAGAGTTTGGGGCATAAGAAAAACAAATTCAAAACCCTAGAATTTGAGAGAGGGAAGAAGGAAGAAAAAAGAGAAGCCTTAGGAGTAAAAAATCAAAGGAGATGGAAGAGTTCGATCCCCCGATTCATCGCCTACAATGTGCAATCAGACTCTAGGAACATATAAAGGCAAGTGATTATCTTTATTATAATTTTATTTCTAGAAATTCGTATTCATATCATCGTAGGTATAGACAAATCCGTTTTGGGGAGGGTTGTCACATTAAAAAGGGTTTTTATTATTTGGATACTACGTGTAGATTAAACATGAAATTGATTACGAGATATCATATATTACTATTAGGATTAAATTCATGATTGAAATACAGAGGTTGGTCTCATTTAATTGATGCTGGTGAAATCAAATTTAGGAAGAAAATTTTATAATTCTATCTAAACCTAATTGATAAATCTAGTTGTTACTTTTACAAGTTGTTGATGGTTGGAGGTTTTAATGTAAATTGACACATGTTAAGATGAGTAATAAATGATGGGGATACTTTGATTGATGGTTGGGTTGAATTTATGAAGGTTTAGTGGATAACAATGGAGGAAAACAACACCAGGGAAGAAGGTTAAGCGCCTAGATTCGATCGATCAACCGATTCCATCGATCAATCGATCATGCTTATTTTTCTGGAAGTTTTTCTTATTTACACTTTTAACCCGTATTTCTTTTGGGGGGATGTTGAAGGCTTATTTATTTGGTGAAAATTAAATGGAATCTCATACTTAGGGATGCATGGGGATATTTATAATGATTCATAAGAAGTCATAAAGGCGAATAAATTCAGAGACGAATTAAGTGAATTTAATTTGTTAATATTTAAATATGGGCCAATTGGGTGAGTCCAAGTTTCCTAACAAGCGAAGCTATGTAATTTATTTAATGGATGTGAAATAAATGAAATAAGAGTCAGGGAACTAGAATCGGGTATTATAGGCTAGCACTAAGGGAGTTAGGTCTAGTGAGCTTTCATGCATACTTCTACCTGATCATACTCGAACAATTTCCTATTTCATTCAGGAATAATCCAAATGTTGCCCGCATTTTGAGGTACCAAAAAAGAGGATCCCTACCTTCATGTTTGGGAATTCAATTAGATATGTGGGACCATTAAGTAACAAAAACTCACTGGTAAATTAGTTAAACTTAAATTGTTCCTATTCTCGTTGAAAGACAAAGCCAAGAGTTGGTTTAACTCGTTAAAACACGAATCCATCACAACTTGGAACCAAATGAGTGTTAAAATTATTTCCTAACCAAAATACGACGTCGATACATCACGCCAGCAATACATTTAGCAAAGAGGAGGGAAAAGCCCTGTGGATGTATTTGGAGAGATTCAAGGACTTTCTACTGCAATGTTCTCACCATGAGATTGAGAGGGGATGCCAAGTCAAAATTTTGTATGATGGGTTTGATTATAATGCTTGAACTATGCTCGAGTCACTATGTAATGATGATTTTACTGAGAAAAGTGAGGTCGACTCGTGGTTATTCCTTAAATCAGTAGCAAAAAAGTCCCAGCAATGGGCAGCCAATAGAGAATATGAGTCCACCACGTCCAATGAGGGTTCCCATCACCAAGTCAAACAAAGTTATGATTTCAATGCCAATGTGGCCATAGTGGCCTAATTTTTGAAAGCTTTAGAGATGAGCAAAGAGGTCAATCGAACCGCACTAGTGGTCGTACAACATATAGGTTCCTCTATGTGTGTATTGTGTGATGCATTTGACCACTTAGTCGAGAATTATCCTTCCTTTTCAATCCATAAAGAACATACCAAGAAAGATAATGCTCTATACCAAAATAGGCTAAAGTATGACCCATATTCCAATGCGTACAATCCGAGGTGGAGAGACCACCCCATATTTTCATGGTCCAAGGTTCAATACCAAGAAAGTGGAGGTCAAACTTCTATTAACGCACCTCCAAGTTTCCAAAAGAATGCCCCCGGACCATCACATCCTTCATCCTAAAAGATCCACTCTTTAGAGGATACGGTGAATTGGCTTGATAAAAGTGCCCTTCAATTCCAACTATCAACTCAGAGTATCCTCCAATCCACCCAACTGATCTTGCACCCAAACACTCAATCCATTGCCAAACTCGAAGTTCAAGTGATCCAACTCATGAATGCGTTCAGTGAGAGGAACATGGGAACATTCTCGAGTCAACGTAAGAGAAATACTAAAGGGAAACTGCCTAAAGGTCAATATTTTGTTTAAGACAACGTCTGTTCATCATAAACCCAAGAGTATGCCAAAGTCGTCATCACACTTAGTTATAGTAAGGAATTTAAAAATAATGTCTCACCGCCCACCGAGAATGAATCTGATAAATGCAAGGAGAAGCAAGATCCACCCGTGGATCCAAATTCCTCCTCATCCTCATCTTTCGAACAATCTTTAGTGACCTATGTTCTGAAAGCTCTATTTCCCCAACATTTGTTGCCCCAAAAGAAAAAGGCACAAGTTGACAAAACTTTGTAAGTATTTAAGCAAGTACAAACCAATGTCCCACTGCTTAATGTTGTATAAAAAGTCCCGTCCAATGCCAAATTTTTAAAGGACCTTTGTACCTTTAAGAAAAATACTAATGTGCCGAAGAAAGCTTCTCTCTCTGAGAAAGATAGCTCGATCATTTCCTATAGAACTCCCGTCGAGTATAAGGATCATGGAAGAGCGTCACTTTGAGAAATCCCTTCGAGATTTAGGAGCAAGCATGAACCTTGTGCCATACACGACAAACTAGGTTAGGGGCAGTTAAAGCCCACTAAGATGACCTTGTCCTTAGCTGACCGATCCAATAAGGTTCCTAGAGGTGTTGTAGAACATATACTGATTAAATTAGGTAAGTGTGTATTTCCAGTATACTTTGTGGTGTTAGACATGCAACACGTACTAAATTCATCCACACAAATACCTATCATCCTTGGTCGACCCTTTTTAGCCACTTTTGACGCTATCATTCGATGTCGTAGTGGATAAGTGAACTTGTTGCTTTGGACAATAACCATGGGCTTGAATGTGTTTAATTTAGAGAGGCCATAATCTGATGAGGGAAAGAATGAAGTTAAGTAAATTTAATAAGTGAACGATGTCATTATCCCCTGCTTTGTCTCCAGATATGAGTCTTAAAAAATTTGAGAAAGAATTTCGCTCGTTGATGAGAATCTTACTGTTGAAGTCCAATCGTTATTGGACTCATTTCATTACTTATATTAGAGAGACTGGGATGATAGGATAGATCAATTCCTTCTCTGTGAACGCAAGCTTGATCCTTTTGAGAATATGCTGACATGTGAGGTTTTATCTATCAGTGATGAAATTGAAAAATTCAATAGAGCGTTTCCACCTGGTGACGCATGTTTTGTCATACAGCATTGTCTTGTTCTACCAATTCCACCTGTGTTATATGAGTTGGATGAGAATGATGATGTGACTAGAGTATCATCCGATTTGGAGCCCGATCTATTCATTCTCGAGTTTGAAGGAAACCTATGCTTTGATGTCTAAATTTGGTAGTAATTTTTATGATGGCAATTTTATAATCACATATAAAATAATGAGAGAAAAATAAATTAGAAGAATAACCTTGTACTTTTCTCTCTTGCCTTTTGTGAAAGAAATACGTTGTGTTTATAATGACCCGAAGATCAAGGGTTGGAATGCCTTTATTCAATTAAGCATTTACACTCATATATAATGAATGTGACTGTTGATAGTAATGGGCACGTGTAGAAGGCCTCTTGGTCATCTTCCATGCGATGATTGTTTATCTATAATGATGGTTTGTATTCTTTAGGTTGGTAGGCCTGTTGTGACCGTTTCCACGTAAATGGACAAGTGGCCATTTCTAATTGGTCCATGTAGATGGATTATTTTTGGCATTAACAGAAGTCCCCCAATGATTCATTCTTGATATTTAATTGAAAGGATAAAGTATGAGCCATGCAGAGTTGCTCAGAAGTCTTTCATGGTTTTATTCTCTTGCTGACTCCAAGGTCGTGTAAAATTTGTCGATTATTTGATCATATGATGGCAATTTCGTGAATAATTAGAAATTTAGCGAACCGCCAAAGGTCACATTAGTAATTTCTCATCTTTGGAGTTGTGCAATCGTTAAAATGTCAATCTTCTATATAGTTAATCATTACATGTACCATTTTCTAGGCAAGATATAAGAAACGCAATTTTTGCTATTTTTTGTACCATAAATTTTAAAACTTTTGAACTATCTTTCATCTCCAAGCTTTTCATCTTCAAGCTTTCTTTTTGCCTCCACTTATACTTTTGCTTCTATCATCGCTTTCTCTGTAAGCTTTCTTCTTCCCTTTCTGTTGATTTCTTTCTTTGTTGTAATCATGGTGTACATCGTTCATGGGGATTCTTTAGATGAATTTAGGTGGGAAAGAAATATCCCCGATTGTGTAGAATTGGAAATGCATATTCCTCCAGTTGACATTTTATCATTGCCAAAGGGTCATTGTATCCCTTCGTTGTTAATAGCTAGGTGTAGTGTTACCTTTCACCCTAAATGCTTCTTCCTGTAGTTTTATCAATAGTTTTATGTTGTCCCTGCTAGGGTATCCCCCCATACATGAAGAATAGTAAATGGGATTCATAGGGGTAACTAGATATATAGAAACCATATTAGTATTCCTAAGTTGATGGTCTGCTATAAGTGGGTCACTAGTGACAACATCTACTATTTTAAGACACGGTTTTCCAATATAGCATTAGTTATCAACTTACTAGATTCTAATAAGTACTATTTTGATTATAGGGTAATAGCGAAGAACTGGCAACATGAACCACTTCAAAGAGGAGAAGTATATGATGGGCCCAGGTGTCCCTAGGAGGGACATGGCATAGGTTGCAGAACTTTTTTTCTTTTTCTGATGACTAACTGTTTGATGATATGTCAACTAACCTCCTTGTCTTATTTTAATGCAGTGGGGAGAACGAAAAAATATCCAAAGGAAGGGGACATTTGTCTTTAAGAGCTTAAATATTTGTGGAGCATTCATCATAAAATTGGTGAGGAGCATGCTAGAGAAATCTCCTACCTTTTTCATTATAGAATATTTATTACACCATTTGTTGCTCATCCTAGTGTTCCTCTGCCCCCATTTACCATTAATCATGAGGAAAATCCATGTCAACTTCCTCGGCTATTGAATCCACAAGTGTTGAGGTTATTTCTGGAGAAACTTCTTCTTTATTTTAGTCTTTAGAGGTTTTTTAAATTCCTGTTTCTCCCACTTCTGTTGCTGTGGATATAACTAACAGGAAAATACCCAACTTGATGGGAGGTCCCCTATCCCCAACTCCCAAGTCTCTGGATGGCAGTAAAAAATCCAAGGCCAGTGACAAGAGGACTATTGTTACTAATCACGCTCAGGCTGAGGAGCATAGGCTCAAGATAATTAAAATAGGTTTACCTTATCATTTAAAATAGGTGAATCAAACACAAAATGAGCAACAAAATGTAGTTGCCAAGAAAACTATTGACCAATAAGAGTGGGTGAAGAAAATACAGGTTAACCTAGACATTGGGTCAGACTCAGTTGCTATTAACCCTGGTCTTTCCAAGGGTTTAATCAAATCAAGGAATCTTCCTACTAATTGAGCCGCGTCAGTCCCCTTGCCGAGGTCCCGTCTGACTGATAGGGCTTGCCATAATTTGGCATTAGTGAATTTCTATTACTTGTTGGTCTGTATACTTATGATGCTATTACATTGATCATTTCTACTAACTTTTGTGCCTTTATGTGCAGTTCTTGGTTGATATCAACCAAATAATGGAGAAGGGAAACCAACTGCATTTTTTGGAGAATTTAAAGAGGCCTTTTAAGGTATGAGAAACTCCTTAGAGGACAGGGCTAGCATAGCTCAATGTCTATTAAAGACTACAGAACATAGGTCTAAAGATGCTAAAAATAAGAAAAAGGTGGATGAAGATATGCTTGATGATGTCTATGCCCAATCCAAAACTGCAAAGGCCAAGGTGACCACCTTGTCTGCTGATGTTATTGCCATGAAGTTCGAGGGCAAAACTAATTTTGACAAAGGATGGGAGAAAGCCATTTTCACTACCTCAACTAATATTGAGTATGCCAAGAAACTATCCTTCAAAGAAGGTTGAAGCGGAGCTTTAAAGGAAGTCTACACACAGGAAAAATCTAAACTTTTCTTTAGACATGATCCGACAATTCACCCCCCCCCCCCAACTTGGACGAGGAGTTTAATGATGAAGAAGGATCAGGAAAGTCATCTGTCATGCCTTCTGAACCTGCAATGCTGTCGTTTGACCTACCAATTGAGGCTCAAGCCCAGGCTAAGGAAAAGGAGAAGGTCTAGCCAGTCTTCTGTTATGTGTTTTCATTTATTTTTCTTGCCTTTTGGTGTAACAGCTTTTGTAATCATGAATTGCTTATCAATAAAAAAAACAAGCTTTTGTCTTTATTCTATGATATTGTTGTATGATGTCTTGGATTGTTCTGCAAACTCATGCACTTCTTTACGATTTTCCAGATTGATGCAGTGAAGAAAAATATAGTAGCTATTGAATCTAATCTACTTAGAAGAAGTAAGATTCTCTTAGAAGGTGGTCACATTCCTTTGATTGAAGAAGATTTGAATGGGTTGCTCAGCCTTGATGCATCTGATCAAGTCAAGGAGTCCTATATGCATCTTCATTATTTATGGGATAAAGTTTTAGCCAATAATGCTACTTATTACGAATGATAGAGAAACTTCAAGAGGATCACAATTAGTCCAAAGCTTTGTTGCATGTTAATTATGAAGTGAAGGGCGGGGTTTTGAGAAAGAGCTACAAGATATCACTTTTGCTTTGAACAAGAAGGAATTGTTTTTAAAGCAAGATATGGAGAATTCCTAAGGAATTGTTGTTATGATGGAAAAAAAGAATAATTCTCTAAAGAATGGGCTTGACATCTTGAAGAAATCGTCTATCATTGGTCCTGATGAAGGTGCCTCTTTCCTGGAAACTGAGAATGCAAGGTTGGTGGAATATCTTTAAGCACTGTAGAAAACTAGACCTGGGAAATCTTACAGACAAAGGGTGGTTGTAGACCAACTATTTATGAAGAAAGAACTAGGAAAATTCTATCCGACCAAGCTGTCCAATTAAAAGCAAAGAGTACTTCCATTGCTAATCTATACATCTAACTAGAAGATAAGGATAAAGCTATTGACGATCAATCTGACCAGTTGGAAGTCAAGAATGATTTTCTCAAGAAACTCCAACATCAGGTCGAAATATTGCCCTTTAAATTTCACAAGCAACACAGGGAGATTTGGATGGAAGGTTACAATGCGTCCTAAGTCATGTTGATGATCATCTTGCAGAAATTCATTATGAGGGCTATAGATGGGGATGGACCAAGTTGCTTACCTTACTAAAATATGATCAAAATAGTAAGTTATGGTATTGGAATGATCTTGGTTTGTTGAATTGTGACTAGACGCCATTCAAGTTAGACGTAATAAAGATCCCTCCTGATGCCACTCCTTAATGTTTAATCACTAAATATATGGAGGATTACGACCTTCATGATGTGCATGAGATAATCCATCCTCCTTATTTGATCAACAAGCCTAGCAGTAGAAATATGGAAATACTGAGAGATTTCAATTACATAAATTCCCTATATACCCCTGGATGATCCTCCTGTTGGGATGGACAAAGTACGACAGACCTCTTCTGAAATGACCAAAGCAAAAGGAATATTCCTAGCATAATAAATTTTTACTTACTTGATCATGATTGTAATACCTTTAGTATTTGAATAAAATTATATGTACTTGATGTCAACTTATGATTAGTTAATCAGTTGGTCGATTAAGTAATTGGCTTGTTTGGATGATGAGTTATTAAACTATGATTGTAGGGCCTTAGATTCTACTAATGCTCTTAGATAACACTTTAAATATTATTGTTAATCCAAGCTGTAACAATAGTTATTAGTGGCAAGCAAGTGTATTAGTAATGTATGTATGTATTCCGATATTTAACCCGGACAGGTAAAACTTCTTATGTGTATACATGAAGTTTATGGGCTTCTTATTCTTGACTTGTCAAGGATGAAGTCAGACATGAAGTAGTTATCATTGAAGACCATGCGTATTAGGAATATATATATATATATATATATATATATATATATATATATATATATATATATATATATATTTAACTTGGTCGGGTAAAGCTTCTTGTGTTGATACATGAAGTTTTACTCACTTCTTATTCGTGACTTGTTGAGACAAAGTCATACAAGAAGTAATAACTTGGTCGGGTAAAACATGATTGCTTGTTAAGCTATTGGTGCATCTCAAATTTGATAAATTCAATCGGATTAAGTAGTTAATTTATGTAGTTGTTGCCATCTGTTGATAAACAAGGGCTAGAGACCAAGAGACATTGTTTGAGTATTGTTCTGGGGATGTATATCTTCGTACTCCGAAAAAAAAATCAAAAAAATTAAAGTGTAAAGGAACTAAAATCAAGATACGTTTCTGAACTTAAAATAGAGTTTTGTTGAACATAAAGAAAAAATAAATACAAAATTCCTTTATTCACTGATAGTATTTTCGAAGGTGGTCGGCATTCCATGGATTTGTGAATTCTTCCCCCTCAAATGTCTCTAGTCGAAATGTTCCTGGTTGGAAAACTGTTGAAATGCGATATGGACCTTGCCAGTTTTCCTTGAGCTTGTTTCCTTTCTGGATGACTTTCTTGAGGTTGTAGTCGCCTTATTTTATGTTGTTTGGCTTGACCCTTTTGTTGTAAAAGCGAGTAGTCCTTTGTTGATATGTAGAAGTCCTGAGGGCAGCATCCTCTCTAACTTCTTCCACCGTATCCAAATCTAACCTTATTATTAGATCACTTATAGGAGAATCAAGGTCCAAAACTCTATGAGTTGGTTAAACTATCCCGACTGGTACCATGGTCTCTATCCCCAAAGCAAGCATATGAGGTGTTTCTCCAGTAGTTATCCTTGGCATTGTTCTATAAGCCCAAATAACAAAGTGTAATTCACTGATCCAGTTATCTTTGGCAGCAATGAGTCTCCTTTTTATTCTATTAAGAAGGGTTATATTATTTACTTCTGTTTGACCATTACTTTGTGGATGTCCTGGAGTAGAATGAAGTTTTTGGATCTTGGATTGAATACAGTATGCTTCGAATTCATCATTGTCAAACTGGGTGCCGTGGTCAGTGATGAAGGCATAATGTATACCATACGTGCATATAATTTTCTTCCATATTAATTGGAATACCTTCTCATAGGTCACCTCTATTAATGGATCTTATTCCACCCATTTTCAAAAATAGTTAACCGCTACCATAAAATATTTGAATATACCTTTGGAGGTTGGTAATGGGTCGACCAAATCAATTCCCTAAATGGCGAATGGCTGGGGAGAAGTGATCGATGTTAAAGCAACGCTTGGTGCTCTGTTAATTTCTACATATCTCTAGTACTTGTCGCATTTTCTTATGAAGGACCTACAATGTCGCGCTCCGACTTAATTAAGTTAAACTCATCCTTTTAATTAGAGATAAATTGCCTTAAACAATGCTTTAATTTAAATCTCTAAGGAAAATAGCATAAGATTTTTTTCAAAGGTATATGTAGACGAAAACATAATTGCCTTTACTTATAACTTATAAGTACTAAATAACTTTACATAACCAAGATCCTTAGTTTAATAATTACACAAAATGAATCTTGATATTCAAACAATACTAGATATCCGTCACTCCCCCGTTTTAAGGTCCTAACTTGGCAGTGAACTCCAAACGATAGGCATACCTGAAACATAACATTACAAGAGTGTAAGCAATATAAGCTTAGTGAATGACCATATACCACACCTATAACCAAATTGAATAACCATTTTTCTTTTGTTCTAATGCTATAACCCAACAGGAATTGTGAAACTCTAGCAAGCCTGGACCCGCCACAGTCCAATTAATACACCACAGTTATTGGGGACCACCACATCCCTTTATTAGGCCCGAGTCCACAAACCTTTAAGTTGGATTAACATGGCCGCCACATCCTGTAGGACCCACCAAAGTCCTTGACATTAAATAATATCACTTAACATTTCAATCATATGCGTATGTTTCCTAAATACAACATCACTCCCATAAGCATTTTAACACATGTATTGAACTACACATTTCCATATGAACATATAATCATCTATATTTCATAGGATAGGTCACTCACCTTGGATTTGGTGATAAGATTAATACCAAACTACTTCCTTGGTATGGTAGTATTAGCTGCTTCCCCACCTAACAAGTCAACGTCATTAGTATCTGAATACACCAATTAACATTAAACCTAGTAATACATCACATCATTTGGTGAATCAGAAATAACTAAGGAGGAAATAAATATGATACTTCACATTTCTATAACACCCAATTAATTAGGGTTATAAAATAATTTCCGGAATTAAATTACCGATTCTCTAGACAAAGTTAGGCCCATTTTATTACAACCTTTTCCAAATCATTTCTCAAGAAAAACAGCAACACAACTTCAACTTCCTGGAATTTTCATAATTTTCATACAACATAACTTTGCATGATATTCCACCTAATATCAGTAAACACATTGAATAATATAAAATTAATGATTCATAATTTTAGGGCTCATTTTCTATGTAGAGCAAAACGTCAAACTCTTGGTATGCATTCTTGCTCCTTTAGGGAAGATTCTAAACCAAAACTTCAAACTATCACCAAAGGTTCATTACTTGGTATTTTTATAAAATTTTAGGATATGTCATACATGTATGAGTATATTTTACTATACAACTTGAATAACTCAATTCCAATAAGTATTCCATGATTTATGACATTTTTAGCATAAGTAGGTCAAAATAGAACATTAAGGGATAACTTAACATTTTTAAACATACATAACCTTGACCTTGGGTATAATTCATGGAAACATATAATAAACATGTTTTAGCAGAAATATACATCATAATCATGAATTTTCTGAATAAAAACTCTTTACAAAAAGATGATGTAAATTTAGGACTTTAAAGTATGCATTTACGATCCTAGCTTCAGTTCTAACTTATATTCTTAACCCATTCATGTTCCAACACTATCAATAATATGGGTATCATTAAAATATAAACCCAAATCAAAAATGAAAATATGCCAAGTATAGAACTCATCCATGTGACCAACTTTAATCAAGATGTAATTACCTTACGAGGATTCCTCGATTTATAGAAATTTTCCAATGATTTTTTCGTTAACTTTCTTCTCCTTCTCTCTCTTTAGGCAAAACTTGTTAATTATTATGAGTAAGAATACACACCTCTCATTTATAATCATAAATACGTTGTATGGTGGTCCAATAGAAATAGGGGTAGTGGTAACACGTGATTGGTTGGTTGAAAGGTTGAATTAGACAATTCCATTATTGTCACATTTGTCCCACCTTGGTAAAATTACCATTACTCACTATCACGGGCCCCGATTTACTCCCTCTTTGTGTCTATGAGTAGATAACTTAAACATATACAACTTTTATATTTTTTTTTTCCCAAAATCATAAAATTAATACGCCAAATTTGGGCTCGAACAGGAAAGTAGCAATTTACCGAAAATCTCAAACATTCACATTTGGAGACCAAACATTTCCAAATTCGTATCAACACCCTAATTTACTTTTATAAACATAATCATGAATTAAAAAAATAATTTATTATTCATTTAACCACATAACTAATCATATGTTCTAAACATGGTATCCCCGATCATAAGCTCAATTAGCACCTAATGTAAACAACACATATATCACATGAGCATGCATCCCCTAAACATGATAATTAACATTTTTAGCACACATAACCAATTTATAACTTATAACTCCTAAGTTATAATTAATCATGTAATTAACCTTCATAATCATGTTTTAGGGCCTTTCAATTATACCCCTCTTATAAAAATTTCGTCCTCGAAATTTAACGCATAAGAAACTTACCAAATATATGAGGATATTTCTTCTTCATGTTATCCTCCCCTTCCCAGGTGGCATACTCCACATTCTGACTTCTACATATCACTTTAACTAGTGAAATGGTTTTACTACGTAACACTTGCTCCTTTTGATCTACAATAGCAATGGGTTCCTCCACATAGGTTAAGTCATATTGAAGCTCTATCGGTTGTGAGATAAACACATATGAAGGATCGGGCACATTCTTACGTAACATGGATATATGAAAAACATCGTGTATACGGGACAATTTTAGTGGTAATGCCAATTTATAAGCTACAGCTCCAACCCGTTTCACTATCTCATAAGGGCCAATGTACCTGGGACTTAACTTTCTCTTCTTCTCGAATCTCATAACCCCTCTCTAAGGAGAAACACCTAGGAATACTCGATCACCTTCCTCAAATTTCAATTCTTTCCTTCGGTTGTCTGCATAACTTTTCTGTCTACTTTGCGCCACCTTTAAGTGATTATGGATAAGATTTATCTTTTCAGTAGTCTACTGTACAATTTCTGGCCCAAGTAGTTTTCGTTCTCCTACTTCAGTCCAACACACTGGAGTTCTGCATTTTCTCCCATACAAAGCTTCATAAGGAGCCATCTCAATACTCGAATGATAGCTATTATTATAAGCAAACTCTATTAGTGGCAAGTGTTCATCCCAACTGCCCTTGAACTCCAATACACAAATTCGTAACATGTCTTCGAGTGTCTGGATCGTTGTTTCTGACTGCCCATCAGTCCGAGGATGAAAAGTTTTACTAAATTTCAATTTGGTCCCCAAAGCTTGTTATAAACTAGGCCAAAAATGAGAAGTGAACTTAGGATCTCGATCAGAAATAATAAAAATAGGTGCACCGTGCAATCTAATAATCTCATCCACATATAATTTGGCATATCTATCCATGGATTAAGTAGTTTTAATAGGAAGAAAATGTGCAGACTTAGTCAACCTATCAACGACAACCCAAATAGAATCAAACCCTCGGGATGATTTTGGTAAACTTACAACAAAATCTCTAGTAACATGTTCCCATTTCCACTCAGGAATAGGCAATGGTTGTAGTAAACCACTTGGCTTCTGATGCTCTGCCTTCACCTGTTGGCAAACTAGACATCTAGCAACAAAATCTGCAATGTCGTGTTTCATTCCTGACCACCAATAACATTGTTTCAAATCTCTATACAGTTTCTTGCTCCCTGGATGCATAACATATAAAGAATAATGCGCTTCCTCTAAAATGGTTCTTCTTAAATCAGGCACATTGTGTACACACAAACGGTTACCGTACATAACAATGTCATCATCACGAATAGAAAATTCCTTTGCTTTACCCTTTTTCATATCATCTCTAACTTTCTCCAATTCTATATCTACTGCCTGTGATTGTTTTATCTAGTCTATCAACACGGGTCTAACAATTAAATGTGCTAGCATTCTGTAAGACTCATTCAAAGTTAATTCCACCCCCATTAGAGCTAACTCTCTCAACAGGTCAACTCTAATACAATAAATACAAGATACTATGCCTAGAGATTTTCTACTCAAAGCATCAACAACAACATTAGCTTTACGTGGATGGTGATGTATCGTGCAATCATAATCTTTTATAAGTTCATCCACCTTCTTTGCCGCAAGTTCAAGTCTTTTTGAGTAAACAAGTATTTTAAGCTTTGATGGTCTGTAAAAATTTCACAACTAACACCATATAAGTAATGTCTCCAGATCTTTAATGCAAAAACTACTACAGCTAACTCGATATCATGAGTAGGGTAGTTACGTTCATGTATCTTTAACTGTCGAGAAGAAAAAGTAATTACCTTTCCATGCTGCATTAATACACATCCAAGTCCTTGATACGAAGCATCACTATAAATAACTAAACCTTTTGTACCTGTTGGGATAGTCAATACTGGAGCTTATGTCAACTTACCCTTTAAATTTTCAAATCTTTTGTCACAATCACCACTCCACACAAACTTGTTCTCCTTTCTGGTAAGCTTAGTCAATGGCAATGCAATAGAAGAAAACCCCGGTATAAACCTTCTGTAATACCCCGCCAATCCCAAAAAGCTACGTACCTCTGTCACACTAGTTGGCCTTTCCCAATACATTATTGCTTATACCTTCTTGGGATCAACACAAATACCATCAACAAAAATAACATGCCCCAGAAATACTACCCTGTCTAGCCAAAATTCACATTTAGAAAATTTAGCATAAAACTGCTTCTCTCGCAAGGTCTATAAAATAATACGCAGGTGGTGTTCATGCTCATCCCTACTACGAGAATATATAAAAATATCATCAATGAAGACAATAACAAAAGAATCCACGTATGGGTGAAATATACGGTTCATCAAATCCATGAATACAGCCGGTGAATTTGTTAACCCAAATGGCATGACAAGAAATTCATAATGTCCGTACCTGGAACGAAAGGCAGGTTTATTTGTTACAGATAGTCACCTTATTCAATTGACGATAATCGATGCACAGCCTCATGGTTCCATCTTTCTTCTTCGCAAACAATACTGGGGCTCCCCACGGTGATAAACTAGGCCTTATAAAACCACGATCTAACAAATCTTTCAACTGTATCTTTAGCTCTTTTAATTTTGCAGGTGCCATATGATATGGTGTAATAGATATTGGTGCAGTTCCTGGTACCAACTCAATCGAAAATTCCACCTCACAGTCTGGTGCTAACCCTAGGAGTTCTTCTGGGAGGACATCTATAAACTCATTAACTACTGGTATATCTGATAGTTTTCCAGCCTCTTGTCGTGTGTCCACTACATGAGCAAGATAACCCTCACTTCCTTTCCTTATAAGTTCATAACATTTTATAGCAGAGATCAAACATATTGGAGTGACATTTGGTTCCCCGATAAATTTAAATTCAGGTTCACCCGGTAATCGAAACACTACCTCCTTTTTAAAGCAATCCAAACATACATGATATGAGGCTAACCAATCCACACCCAATATTACATCAAAGTCGTGCATATCGAGAGGTAAAAAGTTAACTAGTTATTCTTTTTCACCCACTCGCACCACACACTCCCTATATACCCTCTCAATAAAAACCAACTCCCCCACTGGAGTAACAATAGCTAAACTAGAATCTAATGATGATAATGGTTTATTAAGATGCAACAGATAAAGTAAAGACACAAAAGAATGTGTAGAACCAGGATCTATCAACACATAAGCATCTTTATCACCAATAGGAAGTGTACATGTCACTACGTTAGGCATAGCTTGTGTATCTTTTTGCGTCAGTGCAAACACTCTGCCTTGGCCTTGGTTTTGAGACACACCTCTTCTACCTCCCCTGTGTACTTTTGGTGTAAAAATCCTATCTCCTACTGTCACACTCCCAACTGAAGTTGTAGCTCCCATCGCTGGACAATTCTTTCGTAAGTGCCCCGGTTGATGACAATGGAAACATAAAGGTGTCGTCTCAGCTATTGTACACTCCCGAGACATGTGACCTTGACCACCACATCTATAATAAAATATGGCCCTCTGTCCCATCACAGATGCATTTTTTGACCGATTCATTTCCACATGCATTTCTATTATTTTTAAATTCTTGGCCCTTAGGTACTCCTCGTGCTACACTCTGAGTTGAGGTTTCCGCCTCCCATCCATATGATCTTATACCATCATGTCTAGCTTTCTTCGAGTGTTCAACTTGCATTTCTTTTATTGACTTTTCTGACACCATGACCCTATCCACCAAGTCCACATAATCTGCGATCTTCATATTAGCAACCATGATTTTTATATCTACAATCATCCCGGTTTGAAACCGGTCACATTTACTTTCTTTCGTCCTCACCAAGTCAGGTGCAAATCTAGATAATGATATAAATAAAGCTTCATATTCTGCCACTGTTCGGTTTCCTATTTCAACGTGACAAATTTTTCCTCTTTCTCTTTCCTATAAAGCCTTGGGAAATATTTTTAAAAGAACACCTTCACAAACCTATCCCATGAAATTTGTGGAGGATTTATTGGCACCACTACCCCCATTGTAGTAATTAACCTTTCTGTTGCATCCCACCATAACTTTGCATCAGCCTCTAACCTAAAGGTTGCTAATAAAACCTTTTTTTCATCACGCACTTCCATCACCTTGAATACTGTTTCCATCTTTATAATCCACCCCTCTTCCACTAACGGATCCATAGTCTCAGTAAATGCAGGAGGATTTAACTTCATGAACCTCTCATGCAATTTGTCCCTATCCCCACCATGTTATCCACCTCTTGCTTGTTCTATAAGTTGCTCCACAGCACGTAATATTCTTCCCACGTCATCAATAGGTTGTTGTTGCGCCTCTGGTTCCTCAACTTGAATATGTCCATTTCCTTACTGACTATTAGGAACATAAGATGCCTCACCCTCTGCTCCATCATACAGCTCATGTGGATCCATCATTCACTGCAATATAATTAACTTAAACAAAATATAATAACAGCAGTTTAATATTAACATTGTTATTCAAAATCCAGACGCATAGCAAACTCACTTTCTAGTGTCCACTGCCAATCTAGACCCTCACACTCTATCCAGAACCTAATAACCACGCTTTGATACCAAGTTGTCGCGCCCCAACTTAATTAATTTAAACTCATCCTTTTAATTAGAGATAAATTGCCTTAAACAATGCTTTAATTTAAATCTCTAAGGAAAATAGCATAAGATTTTTTTTTCAAAGGTATGTGTAGATGAAAACATAACTGCCTTTACTTATAACTTATAAGTACTACATAACTTTACATAACCAAGATCCTTAGTTTAATAATTACACAAAAGGAATCTTGATATTCAAACCATACTAGATATCTGTCACTCCCCCATTTTAAGGTCCTAATTTGGCAGTGAACTCCAAACGATAGGCATACCTAAAACATAACATTACAGGAGTGTAAGCAATATAAGCTTAGTGAATGGCCATATACCACACCTATAACCAAATTGAATAACCATTTTTCTTTTGTTCTAATGCTATAACCCAACAGGAATTGTGAAACTCTCGCAAGCCTGGACCCGCCACAGTCCAATTAAACCACCACAGTTATTGGGGACCACCACATCCCTTTATTAGGCCCGAGTACACAAACCTTTAAGTTGGATTAATAGGACCGCCACATCCTGTAGGACCCACAACAGTCCTTAACATTAAATAACATCACTTCACATTTCAATCATATGCATATGTTTTCTAAATACAACATCACTCCCATAAGCATTTTAACACATGTATTGAACTACACATTTCCATATGAACATATAATCATCTATATTTCATAGGACAGGTCACTCACCTTGGATTTGGTGATAGGATTAATACCAAACTACTTCCTTGGTATGGTAGTATTAGTTGCTTCCCTACCTAACAAGTCAACATCATTAGTATCTGAATGCACCAATTAACATTAAACCTAGTAATACATCACATCATTTGGTAAATCAGAAATAACTAAAGAGGAAATAAATATGATACTTCACATTTCTATAACACCCAAGTAATTAGGGTTCTAACACAATTTACGGAATTAAATTACCAATTCGCTAGACAAAGTTATGCCCATTTTATCACAACCTTTTCCAAATCGTTTCTCAAGAAAAACAGCAATACAACTTCAACTTCCTAGAATTTTCATAATTTTTATACAACATAACTTTGCATGATATTCCACCTAATATCAGTAAACACATTGAATAATATAAAATTAATGTTTCATAATTTTTAGGGCTCATTTTCTATGTCGAGCAAAATGTCAAACTCTTAGTGTTGATGTAAAAAACTAGATTTGATCTAATTGTTTAATCACTAGATAAAAATGAATATATAAATATAAGACAAAAGCTTTTTAAAGTGATTCGGCCTTGTAAAAATGGCGTACGTCCACTGTATTTGTTATTGATGATCGTTTGTAGAATTCTCGATAGTTGGTTTACCAAGAAATTCCGAGTCCCCTTCTAATGAGGAGGTTACAATGTATTTATAGCCTTGAGGTTGTACATGTGAAAGAATAATGCATAGCTGTCCAATAGGCGTATACATCTGTACGATAATAATGAGCATTTAATGGGAAGTTATATCCTTGATTCTCTTGATTTGGATACGCTGTACACTTATGTAGCTCGAACCGCCTAAGCTGCTCGACACGCTTGAGTTGCTCGAGGGTTGAGTAAATCGGTACAATAAGGTTCCTCGACACAATCCATGCTGCAAGGAATGCCTGAGTTGGTCAGGGAGTTTAAGCTCCTCGGAGTCAGTATGTTGTTCAACAAGTGTTTGTGGGTTCCATGTAGATTGACACGTGTCTCCATGTGATTGGTTCGTATCGGCAGACTAAATTTGGTATCAACAGAAGCCCCCAATGTTTCGTAATTTGATGTAAAAGGAAAGTATGGAACATTTTGCTGCTTAGATTTTCGGTTTGTATGGTTTTTAGGAAAGCATTCGTTGTATGTAGCTCCTTTTTAAATGCACAGTATCAGACCTGCTATACATTTTGAATTTCCATAAACGCTTCATTTTTTGTGCCATTTTCTACTTTTTAGCCGCCGAATACGCAATCGTCCTTCCTGGTAATCATTGTTTTTCTCCATTCCCTAGGTAAAGTATTTAAGCACTAAAGAAATCCTATCGTCTTTCACTTTTCAAATCTGTGTCTCTGAACTTTTGATTTTCTCTCTATCTTGTGCGTTCGTTTCTTTCCTTGTTCGTTGTCAATTGGTTCACTCTTCCCCTATAAGATCTTCTTCCTTCTCTTTTATTTTGCTTTGATCATCATGGTTTATGTTGTTGAATCGGTTGACAAATTTTGTTCTGAATTTTCAATTCCTTCATCGGTCATTTTGGAGGAACTTTCTGAACCTTCTGACTATTTCTCTTTGGCTGAGGGACCTTGGTTCCCTAGTCTCTTTGTGGCCGAATGTGGCTTTTCTTTTCCTCCATTTTCTCTATGTTTGGAGTTGTGTCAATATTTTGACGTTGTACCTGCAAAAATAGATCCCAATACCTAGAGAACAGTTAATGGAGTTCATAGGTTAAACCAAATTCATGGAACCCGTTTAGGAATTCCAGAAATTATGTTTTGTTATAGATGTGTTGTCAGTGATAGTACTTTTTATTTAAAAACTCGGTTTTTATATAGGGCTTTAGTTGTCAATCTCCCAGATGCCAACACGGATTACTTCGAGAATGGGGTTGTTATGAAAAATTGGCAACATGCTCCATTAAATGGAGATGATGTATATCAGGGTCCTAGGTGTCCCCCTTATGACAATGGAATAGGTTGTTTTTATTTTTTGAAATATTGTTTTCTTGGTGTTTGACAAAATGTATCACTGATATTTAATTTTTACTATTTACAGTTGATAGCAAAAGAAAATCTCCAAAGGAGACAGAGGTCAATGTGAAGCATTTGAAACTTATCTGGAGTTTGCACCAAACTGTAGCCGAGGAGCACATTAGATCGGCCTCTTATTTGTTGCAGTACAAGAGTTACACTTCATCCTTTACTGCTCGTCCAGTGGTGGTTAATCTTGACTAAATACCAGTTACTGAGTCTAGTGTGGAGGGTTCTTCTTCAGAATCAAGTATTCCTATTAGTGACATAATGAAGAGAAGAAAGGTTCCTTCCTTTTTTGAAAAGTTTGATTCTCCTCTTGTGGAGACAGAGAAGTAGAAAAGATGTCCCAGGAGAGGGGATAAAGTCTGTAGAGGTACCCCCTTCTGATGCTACCAAGAAGTTTAGTGAGAAGCCTCCTGTGGCTCCAAGCAAGGTCATTGAAAAGCCCCCTGTGGCTCCGACTAAGGCTGTTGTTGTTTCACCTCCAAGCGAGGTCATTGTTATATCACCAACCAAGACAACATCTTTGGTTGAGAATGTTCCAACTTCTACGAGGAGATTAAGGAAAAGTTCATCTGAGAGATCAGCAGAATCTGTTTCTCAGTCGCTAAATGTGGAAGGTGGTGTTCCCACTTTTGTTCCTCCAAGCTCTGCTATGATCTCGGTGAAGTCTTAGATGATCCCAGAAGTCCGAGGTATTGAGGACAATCTTTCTCGTGACAGGGTTACTACCTTGGCCGCTCAACATATTGCCTCAGTAAGTATTACTAATCTAAATTTTTATTTTTCAATGTTATGTCCCTGTACTGACTTACAGTTTTTTTCTTTCTCCAGCTGGTAACATGTTTCAACACCATTCTGAAGAAGGATGAGTCTATCAAGGCTTTAATCTCCTCGGGAGGTGTAGAAGAAGCTTTTACTGGGTTAACCCAGTATTTGAAGTAATCTCATCAGATGTATGAGGAGAATAAAACTGCTTGGGAGAAGCAGGTTATGTCTGTCGAACAAGAGAGAGATCGTGCTTTTGAGGCCTCCAAGGATTTAGAGAATAAAGTGGGGGAGTTTGAGAAGAAGAACAAAGATCTTGAGGAGAAACTCAAGAATGCTGCAGAGCTTGAGAATAAACTCAAGGCTACTAAAGAGGAGGTTGGTAGACTCCGTGATGTTGATCACCAGAAGCAAGAGATGGAGGAGAAGTTGAAAACTGCCGAGAAACTTCTTACTGAGAGGACTTCCTCGGAGAAGGTTAAAAGGAAGAAAGCTATTAAAAAATCATTCAGCATAGGTTGGGATAAGGGATGGAATAAGTGTTTGGCTGCTAGGTCATCACAAATGGAATAAGCCAGCCTGAAATAGTTTAGGGATGGATGGGTGGCAGCTCTACAAGAGCTGAAGATTGCTGAAGATTCTGACTTATTTCAGCAACACACTCATGGCCCTCCTCCCTCTTCTAGAGAAGAAGAAGAGGAAGAAGCTGCCTCTGAAGAATCCTCCATGATAATTGAAGATCAGGCCCTTACTGTTCCAGCTGTTCAATCGTGCTCCGAGCAACCCCAACCAATTACTACTCCTACCGATCAGCTACTCATGTCCCCCAAGCAAACAGCCTCTTCCTCAAAACCTTTTGAGGAAGTTATAGGAAATAAAGAGAAGGTGTAGAGTAGTTTGAGTGTTTATTTTGTCACTTTATTGGATATAGCCTCAACTTTTGTATTTTCTTTTATGATGAAATGAAAATTCAAGCTTTTGGTTGTTTATCTTGACTTATTCCTCTTCTTGCTCTACCGACATTCTTATTAATTCTTTCTATCTCTTTTCTTTACTAGTTTATTGCTAGAATGGAGCTCTTGTCAACTCACGATACTGAACTGATGAAAAAATGTAATGACTACTCAAGGCTGGCCATGCTGACTTGAATGAAGCTCAAATCATTAACATCCTTTGTCCAGATACTTCTGAACGAGCAATTGAAGCCTACCAATATTTGAAGTGCTTGCTCGACCGTGCAGTTGCCAATAATGTAGCATATTATGAGATGATTGAAGATCTCCAAGGTCCCATATCAGAACTCCAATAACAATATAAGGAATCTTCTCACTACACCAAATCTGCCCATTTGTCAAGGTCATTGACCTTGACAAATTCACCTTGTCAAGGTCAATGACCGTGACATTTCGAGGCGAGACAACTTTTTTTGTCACGGTCGTGTCACGGTCATTGACCTTGACACAAAACTCGCGTTTTGTGTCACGGTCGTGTCAAGGTCAATGACCGTGACACGTTTGTCACGGTTTAAAACCGTTACAAAGCCGTGACCCTGTTTAAAAAAATTGTCACGGTCATTGACCGTGACACGCCCGTGTCAATTTTGTCACGGACGTGTCACGGTCAATGACCGTGACAATTCTGGGCAGAATTAAAAAAAAACTGCTGGGCAGTATGGCCACTGCCAGTGCCCAGCAGTATATTTGTACCTGTTATAGCAACGTTGTACCTGTTCCAAACATCATATATCCGAACAAACTAAAGATAATGCAAATATATATTCAAAGAAGAAACTATTTAAAAAGAAACAACATCACCATCATTTTATCTCAAATCTACAAACTATTTGCATGGAAAAGAGATTTTGTACCGCGACGCTCGGGAACACCTCCTTATCCTTCCCTTCTCGTCCGAATAGCCACATAAGTATAGAGCATATGTGGCCTACCCTTAGGGCCACTCCCTGTCCCCTGAATTGAAATAAAGTAAAATTAGTATCCGCCCCTCAAATATAGATAAATATAAATCGTAATTGAAATCGAAATCGAAATTGACATATAAATATAAATACATTACCTGTAGTGTCACTCAAACAGCTAACTTGAGCTCATATGACACCTCCTTCCAACTAATGTACCCCGGGCAATCGTGTCAATTATAATTCTCTTCATATCTAAACACTAAGAAATACCATAATCCTATGGAGGTATGCGTTGCAAATTCCTTCCAACCGTTGTGTAGCCAAAAATCAGCAGTTGAAGTTGTCGACTCCACCTTTGAATGGGGTATGGAAAGTGGTGGGGTATGGAAAGTGGAATTGACAACTTCAACCGGTGATGTTTGGCTACATAACGGTTGGGAGGAATTTGTAGAGAATCGCTCCATAGGATTATGGCATTTCTTAGTGTTCGGATAGATGAAGAGATTCAGTCTCCTCTCCACAAATAGGACACCCCAAATAACTATGTACTAATCACCTATTAAAGGTAAGAAGCGTATATTCATGGATTAGTATAAACAAAACTTAGATGTAGTTGGAATATTTATGTATTAATCTCCTCTCCACACACGCACACTACACAAGAGTGAAAATGATAAAGTGCAGATCAAGTAAAAGCATTAAAAATGGATGTTTCGGTACAAATTGACATAATTATTACAAATTGAAAAATTGTTTCAAATTCGGGTTATCATCAAAAATGGATTGATATTCGGTAGGAGCAGCCAAGTCATCCACACTACTATTTAGACGCCTTGGCGCGTGTTGGACAATTGATCACGGCTCGTTGTTGATATACTCCGAGTAAAACACTTGCTTAACCTTTTGAAATGCACAAACAAACGGCTCATCGCTCACGTGGTCGTTGCTCTTCAACTTGGACAAGTCAACCATGATCAAATTGGTGACATGATCAACTTTAGAATCATTTTTATCCTCAACTCTTACCCATTCACAGTAAAATACAACCTCTTTGAAGCTTATATAATCCAATTCAAATATATTTTGGATTACACCATAGTAAGTCATTTCAGCTTCAACGAGGTTTTTATCTTTTGCGCTCTCTCAAAAGAAAGTAAGAGCCTTGTATGAAATTCCCGAGTTTTGTACATTTGTAATTTCCTCGTACACTTTAGCGCCGGAAATGTAACCGTTAAATCGATATTTTTTGTACTCTTGTGCCACGAACAAGGGTCCAGTGGCTAGACGAGCAAGCCTTGATGTCGCATCACCCATCTTTAGGAGCAGAGAATATAGATAAATTAATTATATTAGTGGTAAAATTTGAGTGTAATGTAACGTTATATAACGACTGTTTTCATTGTAATTACCTCTTGTGTCAACCATAGCCTAAATTCGCTGTCTGATTGTACCACTGTTTTTTGTCTTTTATTGTTCTCACAGGCTTCATATTTACTGCATATTACAAAATTAATCATGTATAAAATAATCTAAAATAATGTTAAACATTATAATATTCGAAACTTACTTTTTCCATTCTTCGACATCTTCATGTGTGTCAAATAGATAACGAGCTACTTGTTCATGTTGCAAACTCGTTAATTTCACTCGTTTTCCCATCACATTACCACCATCATCGAGGAATTCATCAGTGTCATCAACGCTGGTAGAGTCAGTCATATATTCCCGAGTATATATTGATGACTCCACGGTGATGTATTCCTCTGCAATTGTTCCTGCAATATATCGCGTATTCTTGACGTAATCTTTAAAAACATTCATCAATCTTTCAAACGGATACATCCACCGATATCTAACTGGACCACAAAGAAGTACCTCGTCGCATAGGTGTACCAACAAGTGAACACTTATGTCAAAGAATGCTGGGGGAAAGTACTTCTCCAATACACAAATCGCTTCGTTCACAGCCAATTTTGCGGCCACTATGTGTTCTCGATTCACTACCTTCTCACACAAGAGGGAGAAGGTAATACTAATTTGCATAATAGCCCTACGCAAATCCTCGTGCTTGGAGAAACAGTGCTTAAACAATAGAGGAACCAATTGCATGATCACATGCCAATCATGGGACTTACACTTATGTAAATCATGAGTAACATAATTCACAATCCTTTGCAAGTTGGACGAAAAAGTAGATGGGCCCTTCAAATTATATATTGTGTCTAGAAGCACCTTCCTTTCCTCACTCGTCAAAGTAAACGCACCAGGGGAATTATTGTCCTTCCCCTACTATCTTCTTTCAACCATAGTTGTGGCTTAAGTTTTAACGTTTTAAGGTCTTTTCGTGCATTTTCTCCATCCTTCGAATGACTCCCCCCAAGGCAAGTACCGACAATATGTTCAACGAAGTTCTTCTCTTCATGCATCACATCCAATACATGGCGCACCGGGTTTTTCTTCCAATAAGGCAAGTCAAATAAAATTGACCTCCGAGACCATGCTTTTCTTATCTCAGTTTCATTCCCAGTTGGGGTCTTCTTATGCTTGACATTCTTAAATTTGGGATTCTTACCTGGCATATTTGGGCCACATTCAGAAGATTTACTTTCAATTTCTGAACCCGAAAGTTGTCTTGGCGGTAGCCTATGTTCAACTCCGCCCAATAAAAAATTGGAAGCTTTCTCAAATCTGAAACTATGAGCTGGGGGTAAAAACCTCCTGTCGCAATGGTATACATTTTTTAAGCTGGAGGATAGACGAAGAGATTCAGTCTCCTCTCCACAAATAGGACACCCCAAATAACCATGTACTACACATCCGGATAATGTCCCATAAGCTGGAAAATCATGAATTGCCCACATCAACATAGCTTTCAGCGTAAACTCTTCTTTTCTAAAAGAGTCAAATGATTGCACACACTCTTCCCACAACTCATTTAATTTTTCTACCAAAGGATCCAGGTAGATATCAATGTCTTCACTTGGTGCCTTTGGCCCAGGTATCAATAAAGCCATCATCGAAAATTCAGGTCTCATACACTGTGAAGGAGGGAGGTTGAGTGGGGCTAGGATCACTGGCCATACACTCTGATTGGTGCTTAGATTTCCAAATGGATTGAAACCATCTGTTGATATAGCCAAACGAATGTTGCGTTGTTCTCGAGCAAAATCGGGATACTCATAATTCATCCTCCGCCAGGCAGTAGAATCAATAGGATGACGCATGATATTACCCCCTACTTCTGCCCTAGCATGCCAAGTCATTGCCTCTGCAATCCATGGTACTGTGAAAAATCGCTTTAATCTAGGCCTAACGGGAAAATATTTCAATACTTTTTTAGGCACTTTTGAGCTTGTGCCTTCCTTACTAGTAGATTGGACATATCTAGGTTCATCGCATACCGGACAACGATCGAGATTTTCATACTCCTTTCGGTATAGTATGCAGTCATACACACAAGCATGAATCGATTTATACTTTATTACCAAACCTTTCAAACTGTTCTTCATAACAGGATAGCTATTTGGAAGTGTATTCACCTTGGGTAATAAGCCCTTCACCCATTTCAGAATTCCCGTCACGCTATTGCCAGACAAACCGTACTGCGTCTTCAAACTGTGCAAACCAACCATGGCATGTAAAGTTGTTTGATCTTTCTCACAGCCAGAGTATAATGGTTGGGTCGCCTTAAATTTTAAACTTTGGTAGTCATCGTCAAGTTTTATCGTGTTATCTTCACGAGCACTTGAATCATCTACATCATCAGTAACCTCATTCTCCTCAGCTTCATAAACTCCGTACGCATCATCAACTAAATCCTCTAACATATTATGATCTACGTCGTCCCCTTCTTCATCTATTCTACTTATTGAAGGATGTTGTGAAGGTTGGTCAGGGACAAAAGGAACTTTCAATTCACCGTGAAAACTCCAAAATCGATAACTATCTTGCATACCCGATCTTAACAAATATAGTTCAACTGTTTTCCACTCAAACACCTTACCATTCTTACACCTAGCACACGGACACGGAAACTCTTCATCATTACGACATCTCTTTGCATATTTCACAAATTCGTTAGCACCTCTGCGAAACACATCCCCCATTCTATTAGTCTCACCCATCCACTCTTTGTATTTCGGATATCCCATCACAGCTACCACAACTAAACACCTATTGAAGGTAAACAAAACTTAGATTTATAGTATGTTTTTTTTTTAATTATCCCATCATTTAATTATCCTATTAAACGGTATGTGGTCCTATCCCATTCAAGAATGCATTTTTCTGTAATATACTTAACAGCTCATGCACATTGTTACGATTTGAAAAAAATTCGACAGCATATCCCCTTAGTTCTCCAAGTACACGACGTAGATTGGCAGGTGTGAGTGTTATTTCAATTGGTCAATTAAAATAACAGTCACACTTGTCAATCTAGTATGTACCCAGAGAACATTAAGATACGACTGCTGAACTTCCTCCAAAAGTAACAACTTTAAGCCAATAAGAATATTATACAAAAATTATACAGTCTCAAACTGTCCAAACGGGACAATTCGAGAGATCTCATTGCAGGGGTAATGACTCTCGAACGGGTCTAAGGGTTATTGAATGCGTACGCATAAGAACTAGAACGCTAGTATCTATGAGCACTATATTTAATTTCAAGTATGTTTCATATAATGGGTTAATTCAAATACAAAAATAAATTCATGGGATAATTCAAGTACAAAAATAAATTCATGGGATAATTCAAATACAAAAATAAATTCATGTGTTGACCACATACACACACACACACACACTATCTAAGCTGTTCTATAGGTATAAAAACAATTATTATCCAATTATTATCCAACTATTATCAATTATTTATTTTGAATGTAAATAATATTCAAAACCCCACCCACCCCCACCCCCTCAGATTAATTCAAGACATAAGACCCTAAAGGGAATCCTATCTGCAACAAGATTCTAGTTAGTAAAGAAGACATAACAGAATATGGTGGAATCCACTACACTACAAAACCATTTAATAATATTTAAAAAATTCAAAACCATTTAATAATATTTAAGCACTAAAATTAATTTAATTTAATTTAACCTAGGAATTAATCAGATATTTTTATCCTATGTTTACTAATGCTAAAATTATGAAAAATGACACCACCCCCTCCCCCACCCTGCCCCACCCCGCCCCACCCCCTGCCCCCCTCCACCACCCCATCCCCCCCTCCCCCAAAATACACCACCACACACACACACACACCGCACCCCGCCCCACCCCCTGCCACCCCTTCACCACCCCCTCCCCCACCCTGCCCCACCCCACCCCACCCCCTGCCCCCTCCACCACCCCCTCCCCCACCCTGCCCCACCTCGCCCCACACCCTGCCCCCTCCACCACCCCCTCCCCCACCCCACCCCACCCCGCCCCACCCTGGCCCACCCCCCACACACGCACACACATACACACAGATATATATACACACACACACATAAATATACAGACAAATATATATATAAATGGAAGAGAGAGAGAGAGAGAAATTGGACCTGAGAGAGAGAGAGAGAGAGAGCAGCGTCGAGAGAGAGAGAGAGAGAGAGAGAGGGAGGGAACGGTGGGAGGGAAAAAAGAAGGGGGAAAGGGTTTTTGCTGGAAAAGTTGTCACGGTCGTGTCAAGGTCATTGACCGTGACACGAATTGTCACGGTCAATGACCGTGATAATTCGTTGTCACGGTCGTGTCAAGGTCAATGACCGTGACATAAAACGCGTGTTTTTTTGTCACGGTCAATGACCTTGACAAGGTTGGCCGGCTGAAAGGTGACAATTTGCCCATTTTGGTGTAGTGTCTGCTCTTTTACATCAGGGGTATGAGAAAAAATATTAGCAATTAAGTGCTGACAGAGGATATGATAGGTTCATCACTGCTTACGAAAGAAAAGAGAAAATTCTCAGGGTTGAGATCGAGGAGCATAGGCAAATTGCAAAATTGCTGGAGCATGAAAACAATGTTTTGCTAGGAGAGATATCCCAACTGAAATCTGCAGCATCTACCTCGGGGGCTTTGGTTCCTATCAATGATGAAGGTTTCTCCTTCTTGGAGGTCGAAAAGGCCAATTTGAGAGATGAATTGGAAACCTTAAAGAGGACTAGACCCTTTACTTCTGCTCGAGGACGAGCAAGAGCTTCTTGGGGAGGAGAAAGGGCTGCTCGGGTTACTATTAAAGAAGCCAGAACGCAGGCAACCTTAGAGAATCAAGCATTCCAGTTGGTGGCGAAGAATCAGGCTTTATCAGAGATGTTCAAGAAGATTCTGAACCTCACCGAGCAACTCTCCACACAAAGCTCTACCTTGGAGAATAAAGAACTTCTAGTGAAGAACCTCCACAAGCAACTGGAGAGGTTAACTTACCAGTTTCACAAACATCCTAGAGTGTTTTGGATGGTTGGATATAATGAAACCCTTTATCATCTCAATGATCGGATCCAGAATTCAAATAACGAGGGTTACAAGAAAGTATGGTTGAATGCCCTGGGGGTGTTAAAGTTGGAGCAGGGCCATTATTTATGGGATTATTATGACCCTGGATTGCTCGAGTTACCTGTGCCACCTTTCAAACTTGATATGAGCTAGATTCCTACTCGAGAAATTCCCCAATGCTTAATTTCCAACTATCTCGGTGACTACAGTCTTCATTCTACTTTCGAGATATCTCGCCCGGAGCACTTGCTTGATCGGCTATCTGTGATGAATGTGAGGATGCTTCGACATCTCAACTTCATTAATTCCCCTTACGCCTTAGATGATCCTCCTGCTGGAGTAGAACCTGTTTCAAATGCAGAGGGAAAGAAACCAGAAGAATATGATCTTTTTGTAATGGTTTTTTTCTTTTTTCAGCATATGTAATCCTTCTCGATTTGAATGAAAATTTTTGGTCTTTTGTCATTTCATTTTCTTCTAAGTAATTTGCAGAATGTCTTCGCTTATTGCTTGGTAAGTATATATATGTTTATGACATACTTATCTTATTGCAGTCATTTTTTTTACTAAGCAATAGAACAACTTACATTCCATTTTATTATTTAATTTAAACAACCGGAGCTGATTGAAATTGGCTTACCAACCAACCGAAATTGGTGGATTTTAATTTCTAACCAATCGGAGTTGGTGGATTTTTATTCCCGACCAACCGGAGTTGGTGTATTTTTATTCCCGACCAACCGGAGTTGGTGGATTTTAATTCTCGACCAACCGGAGTTAGTGGATTTTAATTCCCGACCAACCAAAATTGGTGGATTTTTATTCCCGACCAACCAGAGTTGGTGGATTTTAATTCTCGACCAACCGAAGTTGGTGGATTTTAATTCCCGACCAACCGGAGTTGGTGGATTTTAATTCCCGACCAACTGAAGTTGGTGGATTTTATTTCCGACCAATCGGAGTTGGTGGATTTTCATTCTCGACCAACCGGAGTTGGTGGATTTTGGACTTGATGCGTGATTATTCTGGACTTGATGCGTAGTGTGTAGCACTAGTACTCCAAAACATTTCAACTAAAGGAGAGAATTGGGTAAAACATCCAAAACTTTATTCATATTGAAGAAAACTGCATTACATAGGGATTTTAATTACTGATAATATTTGTGCAGATGCTCTGAGTTCCATGCATTCTTAAACTCTTCTCCTTCTAAGGTTTCAATCCTATATGTCCCCGGTCGAACAACTTCTTGTTACTATGTAAGGTCCATGCTAGTTAGCTTCCATTTTGTTGTTCTTTTGAATTACTTTCTTTAGCACATAGTCCCCTTCTTTCAAATCACACTTCTTTACTCTCTTGTTATAGAATAGAGTTGTTCGTTGTTGGTATGCAACATTTCTGATTGCTACTTCTTCTCTAACTTCCTCAAGCATATCCAAGTCTAATTTTCTCATCAAGTTACTGATAGGAGAATTAGAATTCAGTATTATGTGCGTGGGCAAACCCAATTCAGCTGGTATGAAGGCTTCACTTCCAAATGCCAGCATGTATGGAGATTCTCCTGTTGCTGCTCGTGGTGCTGTACGATAAGCCCCCAGCACAGAATATAGCTCGTTAATCCAATTTGCCTTTGCATCGTACAGTCATTTTTTCAAACCATTCAGCAGCGTTCTGTTTGTCACCTCAGTTTTTCCATTGCTTCAGGGATGGCCTGGTGCAGAGTGGGTTTTCAATATGTTTGACTGATCACAATACGCAGCAAACTCCTCGTTGTCGAATTGGGTTCCATGATCAGTAATGAATGCATGGGGAAGACCATATCTACAAATGATATTCTTCCAAATAAATTGATACACCTTGTCATATGTCATATCAATAAGAGGCTCAACTTCAACCCACTTAGTAAAGTAATCCATACCGACCATGAGAGACCTTGGTTGTTGGAAGTGGCCCGACCAAGTCTATTCCCCACATGGCAAATGGCCTACGGGAAGTAATAGGTGTTAACAATGCTTGGGGAGTTCTTCGGATAGAAGATAAGCGCTGACATTTGTCACACTTTTTGGCATAGGCTATACAATTAGCCCTCATCGTTGGCCAATAATATCCCTGCATCATTATTCTTTGCAAAAGTGTCCGACCTGCTACATGGGCTCCACAGGACCCTTTATGGACCTCTTCAATCAAATCTTTCACCTCGGAGGGATGCACACATCTTTGCAAACCTGCTATAATTCCTCATCTATATAAAATACCATTAGTCAATACATAACGAGAATTTTTAAACTTCAGTTTCTTAGCTGTGAGTTTATCAGTTGGCAAAGCTCCTTCTTCAATATATGCCCTGATGGGGGTCCATCCAAGATGGTCCTAAATCAAGGGTAATAAAATTCATCATCAGATCTTCGTCTATGCTCCCACTAGACAAGACTTCTATTGGGATTGTTCTTATTAGCTCACTACGTGTTGCTGAAGCTAACAGAGCGAAGGCATCTGCTCTTGCATTCTCCAATCTAGGTATTCTAATTAACTATACTGCGATCAGGCTTGATACAATCTCCATTTCTTTTGCATGATACTTGATCATGAATTCTCCTTTGGATACATATACCCCCAGCATTTGATTTACGATCAATTGTGATTCACTCAATACGATAACTTGCTCAGCCTTCATAGTTTTTGCCAAACTAAGACCAACAATCATTGCTTCATATTCAGCTTCATTATTAGAAGCTTTAAATTGAAAGCACAGAGCATATTCCACATCAATCTCATCTGGGCTTTTTTAAAAAATCCCTGCTCCACTGCCTGTAGTGCACGAAGAACCATCTACATACAAATTCCACACAGGTATCTCATTATCAAACTCTTGGTCAGACAGAGTTCCCCGGTGGAATATTTGATGATTCCTTATATCCTCCACCAGCACTTCTTGCTGCTCATCGACCAGCTTCTCTTGCTCGTCTATCGACTGAGGTTGGTCAGAGCTTAAGTTTGATGATCCCATAATATCCACAGGCTGGTCGGTATTCAACCTCTGCTCTTCAGAGGTATCTAAATAGGTGAAGTCTACGATAAAATCTGCCACTGCTTGCCCTTTAAGTGACGTCCTAGGCTCATAAATTATATCGTATTCTCCCAATTCTACAGCCCAATACATCAATCTTCCTGATTTCTCTAGTTTGTGCAGAGCTTTCCTTAATGGCATGTCTGTATACACAACTATAGTATGAGCTTGGAAGTATGACCTCATTCTTCTATTTGCTTTGATCAATGCCAATGCTAACTTTTCCACCCTTGGATATCTGATCTCTTATTCTCGGAAGGCCTTACTAGTGTAATAGATTAGTTTTTGCACTCCATCCTCCACTCTTACTAGCGCCGAGCTTACTTCATTTTCTGAGACTGCCAGATACAAGTATAATCTTTCTCCCATTACTGGCCTGGATAACAATGTAGGTGCTCCCAGGTATTTCTTTAATTCTTGAAAAACCTTTTCACATTCGTCGTTCCACTCAAAAGTCTTTCGGAGTGTTTTGAAGAATGGGAGGCATCGATCAGTTTCTCGTGACACAAATCTGTTAAGTGATGCAACTCGCCTTATGAGGCTTTGTACTTCCTTCTTCGTCGTTGGGGATCGTAGCTCCAATAGAGCCTTGATCTTTTCAGGGTTCGCCTCAATTACTCATTGATTTATGATATATCTGAGAAACATGCCTTTTCGTACTCCAAATATGTACTTGGTGGGATTCAGCTTCATTTGATATTCCTATAGTTGATCAAAGGTCTGGCCTAAATCAACTAGATGATCAGCAACTTTCTTACTCTTCGTCAGCATATCATCAACATAAACCTCCATGTTATGATCGATTTGCTCTGCAAACACCTCGTTCATCAACCGCTGATAGGTAGCACCTGCATTTTTAAGTCCAAAAGGCATAACATTATAACCATAAGTTCCCCTTGGGGTAATAAATGAGGTACTCTCCCTATCTTCAGGCTTCATTTTAATCTGGTTATAACCAGAATAAGCATCCATGAAACTTAATAGTTCATGCCCCGAGGTAGCATCCACTAGTTGATCAACTCGGGGCAAAGGAAAATGATCCTGTGGGCATGCCCTGTTGAGGTCGGTAAAGTCTACACACATCCTCCACTTGTTATTTTTCTTCTTTACCATTACCACATTTGCTAGCCAGTCAGGATATTTAACATCCTCAATAAAATAGGCTTTCTGCAGCTTCTCTACTTCCTCCTGTATATCTTGATTTTTCTCATGGCTAAACACTCTTCTTCGCTTCTTTGCTGGTTTGATTTACTTGTTCACATTGAGCTCATGACACAAGAAATTCGGATCTATTCTTGGCATGTCTTCATGACTCCACGCAAAAGTTTTCTTTCTTCGCCTTAAGAATGCTATCAATTCTTGTTTTATTGATTCATCCAAGGATGCACCAATTTGAGTTGTTCGTTCTAGATACTCGTCGTCCAGAATGACATTCTTAGTAGCCTCCATAACCAGCCCTTTCACGAGTTGTGACTTGTCTCTAGGGACTAATGTTTAAATCTCCGCATCTTCTATTTGGTAGGTGGTAGTCTTATTTCTAAATTGTTCATGCTCTTCTTGCTCGGTAGATGAATAGTAGGATTCCCGAGCTACTTTCTGGTAACCTTTCACAACTCCAACCCCAATATTAGTTGGGAATTTTAGACATTAATGCACAGTAGATGGTACTGCTTCAAATTTCTTCAGACCTACTCTTCCCATGATGATGTTGTAAGCTGATTGGATATTTTTATCCATTACAAAAAAGCGTACTCTTTCTGTTCGATAAGCAGTCTATGTGACGATAAGCATATCCAACTTGATCATCCCAAGTGGATAAACCTTTTCGCCAGAAAAACCAAGGAGGGGCCTATGATATGGCTCCAACTGGGCTAGCTTTAGATTTAAACTATCAAAGCACGAATGGAACATGGTATCTGCCAAGCTACCATTATCCACCAGTATTCGTGAAATCACCACTTTCCTCATTCTTATCTTGATTATCAATGGATCATCATGAGGATATAGTACGCCTGCCAAGTCGTTCTTAGAGAAACCAATGACCAACTTATCCTTATTCACCTTCCTCGGGCGATCATCTTCAGCCAGATTTATCAGCTAAATGTTTGAGCAAGCCTGAGCCTCATTGAGGTAGGCTTTTCTCTCAACGGTCATATCTCCGCCTCCTGCATCTCCACCTGTAATGACATTACATTCAAATGATCCAAAATGGATAGAAAATACCTCACGTTCTGGCTGTTTTGGTCTTTTGGGGAGATTGGGTCGTCTTGGTCATCATCCGAATCCTCCTCGTGGCTTCTCTTCTTATCTTCTTTTGCTCGACGAGGAGATCTAGACCTCTGTCTTGATCGGTCGTTGCTCTTTCAATCATTTTGATGATCAACATACTTAGCCAGCTTTCCTCGTCTGATGAGTGCTTCAATTTCATTCGGAAGAGCTATGCAATTTTTGGTCGTGTGACCATGGTTTTTATGGAACTCGCAATATTTGAGCTTATTCCTCTTGTCAGGATCTGTCTTCATTTTCTCTGGCCAATTTAGCTCCTCGTTGTTCTTGATTTCTTCCAGAACGTGGTTTATGTCTACTTTCAAAGGAGTATAATTTCCAAATTTCTTCAATAGTTCCCATGCTGGCTTTGCTTTTGGCTGCTTGTTGCCACCATTGTTCTTATGCTCTTTCTTTTCAGCCTTATCAACCTCCACCTTGGTCTCTTTGGTATCCATATTTTTCTTCGCAGCCATAGCCTCCTCGGCATTCATAATCTTTGTTGCATTTGTCATTAGTTCTGCTATGGTTCTAGGCGAATCTTTGGCGAGAGTTTAGTACAATTTATCTGGCAACAGTATTGATGTCTTTTCCTCGTAATCAATAACTTTAAGCTTCTCGTTGTTGAAACGAGTTACATAATCCATGGTACTCTCACCTGCTTGTTGTCTAACACTTAATAAGTGTGTTACTCGTTTAACTGGTTTTGCTCCAAAATAGAAATTTCCAATAAAGAGCTCAACGAGTTCAAAGAAAGTTGAAATCTTCCCCCGAGGAAGATTATTTTACCATATTTGAGCAGATTCGGTAAGAGTTCCCTAAAATGCCCTGCATCTCATCTATTCTGGCATGACATAGATATCGGCAGCAGCTTGGTATTGTTCTATATGAAGGACAGGGTCAGTTTTTCCATCATATTTAGGAGTCACAACGGGTGCTTTGAACTTTGATGGTGTGGGAAAATCCACAATTGCCTGGATAAAAGGTGTCCCTTGGACAAAAGTTCTTTATAGAGGATTCTTGGCCTTAGCCATTTCCCCTAGTCTATCCTCCAACCTTTGAATAGAGCCTTTCCATGCATCATTTCCCTCCTCGGGCCTATTGGTTCGAGCAACTGATCGTGTTGAATTTGTTTCCTAGGATCTTTCATTACGAGCAGTTGGTCGTGATTGGGCAGAACCCTCCCTTAGATCGGATGGTCATTGAAAGTTCCTCGACACAATCCTAGGAGGACTTCTATTCCTCCTAGGGTCCAAACGATCAAAAGGAGAGACCCTTCTTAATCTCTCCAATGCACTAGTCCTTTTTGGAGAGAGAGTGATGTTTTGTTGAGTATCTATAGCTTGTACTGACGAAGTTCGACCAGGTTGATAAGAAAAATAATTAGATCTCTCAGTGCGATATGAATCGGTACGTCTGGATCGAGATTCCTCTGGGATTAACGTTCGCCCTAGTACGCGAAGAAGGTAAACGTGTATTTCTTTGAACGCTTCGTTGTCCTGAATGAGTAGATACTCCACCTTGGACAGTTTGTATGAGTTGTCGCATAGTTTCTTGCATGGCTGCCTCGCCTTGGGCTAGATTATCCATTATGCCAACCAGATCTTGAACATTTGGGGGAGGAGATGAATTTGGGGGGTTTCCAGCGTTTTGATTACTGGATTCGAGATTATCATCCATTGGTGATGAATTGTTTTGGTGAAAAATGATAATTACAGTCGTTTCCCACAGAGGGCGCCAATCTATTGATGTAAAAAACTAGATTTGATCTAATTGTTTAATCACAGATAAAAATGAATATATAAATATAAGACAAAAGATTTTTAAAGTGGTTCAGCCTTGTAAAAATGGCCTACGTCCACTGTATTTGTTATTGATGATCGTTTGCAGAATTCTCGATAGTAGGTTTACCAAGAAATTCCGAGTCCCCTTCTAATGAGGAGGTTACAATGTATTTATAGCCTTGAGGTTGTACATGTGAAAGAATAATGCATAGCTATCCAATAGGCGTGTACATTTGTACGATAATAATGAGCATTTAATGCGCAGTTATATCCTAGATTCTCTTGACTTGGATACGCTATACACTTATGTAGCTCAGATCGCCTAAGCGACACGCTTGAGTTGCTTAGGGGTTGAGTAGATCGGTACAATAATGTTCCTCGACACAATCCATGCTGCTAGGAACGCCTGAGTTGGTCGGGGAGTTTAAGCTCCTCGGAGTCAGTATGTTGTTCAACAAGTGTTTGTGGGTGCCATGTAGATTGACACGTATCTCCATGTGATTGGTCCATCTCAGCAGATGATTAGGCACATATTCTTCACATTTATCCCCTTAATTTCGGTATTTTTATGATCCTGTGCAATGTAAATAGCTTGGATTTGTCTCGTATTTTTGCTACTAACCTATTTTGGTAAGTATTTCATGTTTTGTGTATTTCTCATGTGTTTTACAGGTATTTCATGCAAGTTAGTGCGAAGGAGAACTCAAAACAGTGAAAGAAACCAAGAAATGGAGAGTTAAAGGGCATTTTCGTAATTAATCAGCCTTAGTCCGGAGGTGGGGTCAAGTAGAAAGTTGAAGAGCTCTAAATTACAAGAACACTGGAAAAAACGTCACCTTAATCCGAGCTACGGTGAAGAAGTTACGAGGTTTTGAAGTTGCGAGATAATGAAGAGAAATGGACCAGAAACCAAACCGATCCGATGGCGACAGGACCGATCCGGATGGAAAAGGACCGATCCGGGTCAGGACCGGTCCGGCGGTGCGAAATCCTGGCATTTATTATGCAGATTTTGAGGTGATTAGCTAGTGAAAACTTGCGCAACAAGCAATTCTAGCTGTCAAATTCGTGCTACTTGGTGGTATAGAAGACCAAGCCCTACCTCATTTCAAGGGGAGTCGAATTCTAGAGAGTAGAATAGAATTTTAGAGAGAGAAAGTCAGATTTTAGGGAGTCTTTTTAGTTTTCTTTGGTAGAAATTTTCATAAACCCTAGTTTTTTAAGTTTGTCTACTATTCAAGATTCAAAGTTCTATTCAAGATTCATCATTCATCCATTGCAAGTAATTTTAATTTATTGTTTTTACTGCTTTCCTAGTTAGTTTAATTAATTGTTGATTTCTAGTTTTCCATTCCTAATTCAAGTCATGTTCTCAATTTTCTAGAGTTAGTTATGAATTCCTACACTTTAATTTGTAAGTTTTATTTTGATTTCATCATGTTAAGCTAAGTTTTTAAGGGTTGGGATGCATGAACCCATCCCAATATAAATTACTTATGTAGAAAATAGAATTTAAATTAAAAATTTGAAAGAGTCGTGCGAGACAATTATACAACCATTGTAGATCTTTTAATCTCTCTTGCCCTAGGTACTTAGGATGTTTAAGAGTATGATGTACATAAAATTATGTATCACCGCTTTATATTTACCTTTGTTTCATATGGTGCGGGCTTGATCCTCATATATGTAATGCTTAGGATCTATAAAGACTGGATTCATTCAAATTTATAATTTACAATTCTAGGTTTCTATACGGTAAATTACTAGGGTTAGGGGGATTGTATTCCAACCTACTTTCTCATTCATCTTAATTAATTTAACTTCTTTATTTACTTATTTTTTTCCCTTTTCAACCATCATCATCTTTTTCATTTTCTCTTTAGAGGTAATAAATCAATTAAATTCTATCAACCATTCCCTGTGGATTCGATACCCAGACTCGGCACTATACTCCTTAAGAAGTGTAGTTACAAGGTTAGGTTTTTTTGTATTGAGGTTGGAAGCCGATAACAACAACTAGCGTATTACACGGACGCTCGGTTTTTCCCCTCGATCAGCAGACTAAATTTGGTATCAACACTTGGTATGCATTCTTGCTCCTTTAGGGAAGATTTTAAACCAAAACTTCAAACTATCACCAAAGGTTCATTACTTGGTATTTTTATACAATTTTTGGATATGTCATACATGTATTAGTATATTTTACTCTACAACTTGAATAACTCAATTCCAATAAGTATTCCATGATTTATGCCATTTTTAGCATAAGTACGTCAAAATAGAACATTAAGGCATAACTTAACATTTTTAAGCATACATAACCTTGACCTTGGGTATAATTCATGGAAACATATAATAAACATGTTTTAGCAGAAATATACATCATAATCATGAATTTTCTGAATCAAAATGCTTTACAAAAAGATGATGTAAATTGAGGACTTTAAAGTATGCATTTACGATCCTAGCTTCAGTTCTAACCTATGTTCTTAACCCATCCATGTTCCAACACAATTCAGAAATATGGGTATCATTAAAATATAAATCCAAATCAAAAATAAAAATATGCCAAGTATAGAACTCATCCATGTGACCAACTTTAATCAAGATGTAATTACCTTACGAGGATTCCTCGATTTATAGAAAGTTTCCAATGATTTCTTCCTTAACTTTCTTCTCTTTCTCTCTCTTTAGACAAAACTTGTTAATTCTTATTAGGAAGAATACACACCTATCATTTATAATCAGAAATATGTTGCATGGTGGTCCAATAGAAATAGGGGTAGTGGTAACATGTGATTGGTTGGTTGAAAGGTCGAATTAGACAATTCCATTAATGACACATTTGTCCCACCTTGGTAAAATTACCATTATTCACTATCACGGGCCCCGATTTACTCTCTCTTTGTGTCTATGAGTAGATAACTTAAACATATACAACTTTCATATCTTGTGTTTTCCCAAAATCATAAAATTAATACGTCTAATTTGGGCTCGAACAGGAAAGTATCAATTTACCAAAAATCTCAAACTTTCACATTTGGAGACCAAACATTGTCAATTTCGTATCAACACCCTAATTTAATTTTATAAACATAATCATGCATTAAAAACATAATTTATTATGCATTTAACCACATAACTAATCATATGTTCTAAACATGGTATCCCCGATCATAAGCTCAATTAGCACCTAATGTAAACAACACATATATCACATGAGCATGCATCCCCTAAACATGATAATTAACATGTTTAACACACATAACCAATTTATAACTTAGAACTCCTAAGTTATAATTAATCATGTAATTAACCTTCCTAATCATGTTTTAGGGACGTAAATAAAATCTGCCTTCATAGATGGCTAGTACTACCCGTGTGTGGTAATTTTCTCGACTAACGACCGACCAGCTAAATGAGCTCCACAAAAACCATCATATACCTCCTTGATTAAATCGTCCACTTCTAATGGATGGACATAGCATAGTAAGGAAGCAGTGTATCCCCTTTTGTATAGGACTCCCCTCTCCAACACACATCTAGCTGCTTTTTGCCGAAGCTTTCTTGCGTCTTTTGGATCAATTCACATGGCTCCTTTTTCGATGTAAGATCTAATTAGATCTATCCAAAATGGTCTCAAATGTATAGTGATGATTTTGATCATTGTATCGTCATCTATGCTCCAGGATTCCAATATTTTTATTGGAATGCTTCTCTTGATTTCTATTCTTATTGCCAAAGCCAGCTGAGTAAGTGCATCAACTCGATCATTTTTTATCCTTGGTATTCTGCTTATATGTACGGCTGAAAATTTGGAAATGACTTCCATTACCTTAGCCAATTATCTCACCTTTAAATCCCCTTTGATTCCATATATCTGAAGCACTTGGTTCACAATCAACTAGGAGTCACTGGGTGCCACTACTTATTAGGCGCCTAATGATTGGGCTAACTCAAGGACAGTGATTAAAGCCTCATACTCGGCTTCATTATTTTAAGCTTGAAATTGAAACTTAAGGGAATATTCTGCATCAATATTATTTGGAGTGTTAAGTATGATACATGGTCCACTACTGGTTGAGCTCGAAGATCTATTTACATATAAGTTCCATAATTGAATTTCATTGCTAAAGCTTTATGAAAATAGAATTCCATGGAAGAATATATTATTACTTTCTTATGCATAATTTTGGGCTATTTCTTGAGCAATGGATGATTTCGGTTGATCGGCTATGAATTTGGCTTGCTTTTGAGCTGAGCTCTCTTATGGAGAAGTCTGCTCGATAAGCAAGTTCAGTTGGTCGGTAACCTTTGGATATGTAAATTCTGGAATAAAATCTAGCAAAGCTTGGCCTTTTAATGATGATCTTGGCTCGTAGATTATGTCATATTCTCCCAGCTCTATTACCCAATACATCAACATGCTTGACTTTTCATGTTTGTTAAGTGCTTTTCGAAGAGGTAAATCAGAGTATTCAACTATGGTATGCACTAGAAAGTAAGGCTTCAATCATCTTAAAGCTTCAATAAGAGCTAGTGCCAATTTTCTAGACGTGGATACCTAACATATGCACCTCTGAATGCCTTACTGGTGTAGTAGACCAATTTTTGAACTCCATCCCCTAGTTGGACCAAGGTTGAGTTAATTACAGATTCAGAGACAGCTAAATACAAATATAACTTCTCCCCTAAAACTGGTTGGCATAGTAATGGTGGAGATTCCAAATACTTCTTCAGCTCACGAAATACTTCTTCACACTCCTTGTTACATTCAAAGGTGTGTCTAATATCCTTAAAAAATGGTGAGTACTTGTCTATTTCACTAGAAACGAGCCGCTTTAGACCACTTTACCAGTAAGTTTTTGAACATCTTTTTTGCAAGTTAGCAATTAAATTCCAATCAGATCTTTGATTTTGGTAGGATTAGCTTCAATTCCTCTCTGGTTTACTATAAAGCCGAGGAACATTCCTTCTTTCACACTGAACATGCACCTGGTCGGATTCAGTTTCATTTGATTCATTTCCAGTTGGTCAAAAGTTTAATTGAGGTCCTTGATATGATCTGAAGTTTTTGTTCCTTTGGTGAGCATATCACCCACGTACACCTCCATATTCCTCCCAATCTGTTCTTGAAACACCTTATTGACCAATCTCGGGTACGTTAATCCATCATTTTTAAGCCCAAAAGACATAATGTTGTAGCAATAAGTACCTCGGTTGGTAATGAGAGGGTAAAAGATAAAACAAATGGGGCATATACAAAATAGTCCCTCAAATTTTTTTGAATACACGTTTAGTCCAAGCCTTTTTATTTTCAACCAAAAAGTCCTTCACCATGCCAAAAAGGCTTTATCATGCCGCTAGCACGGACCTTTAAAGATAAGAGAATAAAGGGACTTTTTGTACAAAATAAAAAGGCTTGGACTAAGTGTGTATTACAAAATGATTGAGGGACTTTTTCGTATTTGATCCAAAAAAAATTAGGGGGAAAAACTCTGCTTTTAAATTTTGGAGGAGAAAAAAAGGTCATAATATGTATATTTAGGATTGAGAATCTTAAAAAAATGTCATAATATCTATAATCAAATATGATTTTTATATTTCAAATGTCATAAAAAATAGAACTAATATGTATATAATGACATTTTATATTAGAAATGTCACATTAATAATAGCATTAACCATTAAATGACATTTTTCTAATAAATGTCTTCAAATTATTTTTTTCGAGCGTCATAAAAAAAAAATCTTGTAGTGTAGGAAACAAACACATGTTGTTATAATGTCCCCTTTCAGCACCTCCCTCTAAAATGAAAAGAAGACCATTGGGTTCTCCCTTCTGGGGAATAACTCCATGAGTGATAAAAATGATATGCTAAACTTTAAAGCCTGGTGTTTGTCACTGAAAAAAATGAATATGGGAGTCAGGGAGCAGACAATTGGAAGATTATTGCTCAAACCATTAAAGATGACATCTATGATCAACTATACACGCGGTTTAAATTTTCTGACAAGTCAAAGCATAAGATTCGTTCTTGGGTTCCTGAACAATTGAGGACATACCAGGCAAACCTTCAGTAGAGAAGTTTCTCGAAGGATGCATTGAGCTCCAATATCTTGGCTCTTAAAGATATGGTACTTCACAATGTTGAAATTTTGGTGGAGTAGTGGAATGATTATTTAGAGTATGAGATGAAGGACAAAAACCCTATCCAAAGGGAGAAGAATAAACAAAACGAGAAAAAATAAATTGATGTCCACAAGTTGGGCTACAAATCTTATAAAGGTTTAAAGAATGAATGGTCAAGTAGGACAAAGGATGGTCCAAATTCCGGTAACTAACCAAATAGGGCAACTTATATGTTCATGCTTGATGGGGAAAATATTATAAATTCCCACCAAACTTGGCTAAGACTCTGAAATCAATAGAGGCCATTAAGAATCAGTGAAGTTCGATCCCTTTTGATGAGTTGGATATTGATGACCTAACCCAGAACTTTGGAAAGGAGAAAAGAGGGAGGTGATAGGTGTTGGGTCACATATACCAAAATTAAAATTACAACACATCGCACCTCTCCTAATCAGACTTTCTTCGATCAGGACTCATATATCGTCCCATGAGGAACAACAGTCCAGGACTGATGGGGATGTCCAGGAGATGAAAAATATCCTGGGACTCTTGATGAATCAAATTGGGAAACTTGTGACTCATTTTACTCAAGGTTATTAGCCCCCAATACCTCCTCAATATTTCCCTTACCCTCTTCCTCAAGGTTTTCCTTTTTCTCCCTCTAGAAGTTTTTTGTCCCAAATATCGCCTCCTTCAACAATCCCCTCACCAATGTCGCCTCCTTCAACATTCCCCTCCCTGGTGCCTCCGCCTTTTATAGGTGTTGGATCATCGTCAACCACTCACGCTAACTATGAAGAACATTTATGTTTCAAGGATCTTGGAAATAGTAATATTATTGGCGTGTGCACACTCATCTTCGTAGTTGTATGAACTAAAGTACACGACTGACCTTTGCAGAAGGATGAGGATCAAATAATGTTTGATGAAATATATAACGGATGCGAAGATGTACCTGTGCCCATTGACAATGGGGAAGCTATAAAATGGAGGCATTATCCAATTTTTTTTTACCACTTGGCCAGTATATCTCTTTGTCAAGTTCTTTTAATATTTTTTTCATTGTAATAACATTTTTTTGCTTAAGTTGTAAGAATATTTGTTTTGTTTGAGTTTTAACAATATTTTCTTTCATTTCATTTGTAATAATATCACTTGAACTCAACATGACATTTACATAATCATATTAATTTATTGAATGCAACATGGAATTTTTTTTAATCTATAAACACGGGACTAAAATTTGAATATTATTAAATGGATTTCTTACAATACAAAGAGTGGATGGGGAAGACTAACTGAATAACAAATAATTTTATAAAGAGCGTTCAAGAATTTGTTTTAATATGCATACAAAAATCTTAAAAGTGGGAAGATTATGTGTCTGTGAACCCGTTTTCTCAATAGAAAATACAAGTAATTAGAAGATATTAAGTTGCATTTAATAAAGTGGGGAATTTATCAAGACTATAAAATATGGACGTACTATGGTGAAAAAAGTTACCTTATTTTTGGAAGAATTGTCAGTAACCAACCACATGATGGAATCCCAACGAGTGAAAGTGGTAAATGATTCACAAATGACACCGTGGGGGGCATGAACACCTTGTGCATATCCATCTTAATAATTAGCAACCAGTTGCGTAATCACATGACTCCCAATTTGAGAATAGGACCCGAATTAAGAGTAGGAATACTTAGGGTTAAAAACGTGTTGCGAGAGGTAGACACCCCTACCCCCACTCGAATGGCACCACTGGTGGCATGAGCACCTCGTGCACGTTCAACATAGCACGTAGCAATTAATCACACAGTTGCATCACTCCCGATTTAAGAATAGGATTTGTCTTTGAGAGTAGGAACACTTAGGCTTGAAAACGTGTCGCGCGGTGGCAGACTCCACCCCCCCCCCCCCTCCCCCAATGGCACCACAAGAAGCACGAATACCTCATTCATGTTAAACATAACACATAAAACCCGGTCACAGTACTCCCGGTTTGATTAATGGAATTTGACATTTTCTCCAAAACCTTTTCAAACATCAATTTTTATTTCCAAAGTTTTCAAGAAAAATGATTTTTGAGAGAAGAGACTTAGACTTGAAAGTTAACTTACAAAGCTCCCAAAGGAAGTTAGTGACTTGAAGAGAGATGCAAGTGGCTTGAAGAAGAGTCCTCGTGTGAAGTCAAAGTGGGTGGAAAAAGGGAGTCAAAAGTGTAATGTTATCATTGCAGCATTCAAGGATACAAAATCATTAAATTGGTATTTTGATAGGTGGTGGTCTAGATATATAATGGGTGAGAAATCCTTTTTTACCACTCTTTGTGATTATAATGGTGGTATGACTACTTTCGGTAATAGGAAAAATCATGTGTTGGTGGGTAAGGTTTGATAAAGGTTAACAAAAACACCACTTTATAATGTACTTTATGTTGAAGGACTTATCGCTAATGTAATTAACATTAGTTAACTTTGTAAATATGGTCACCATGTTAGTTTCTTGAAAGCTAAATGTCTTGTTCGTAAAGTAGACGAATAAAAGTTAATAAGAGGAGGGAGATTTAGTGAGAATTGCTACATTTTCCCGAGTGAGATGTGCTTAGTATGTCAAAAGTCTTAGGTTGACTCAATCAATTTAAGGCATCAAAGGTGTAAGTCAATTTTTCTAGGATTGTTCATAGCATATCTTTAGGATAGTTTGGTGTATTTCATTACAAATCATCACACACTATCAAGACGAACAGAACTCAAGCATCTCAAAGTTTGAAAACTTTTCGATATCCCGATAAGGTATAAAATAATTTGAGTTTGAATTAATTTATAGAATTAATGTTTGGGATGTTTATTTTTTCAAAAGACGAACAAGAACTTTTTATTTCAAAAAAGAAAAATATTTTGGTTTTTTTAATCTTGATCAAATGAGATGCTAATGTCATTAGAAGGTCGTTTTTACATTTTGTTCAAATGTGTTTGGAGCGATAGCTTACAGTTTTAGAATTCCTGATCTCATTACAAGTGAAGTTTCTCTCGTTTGAACGTCATTTTTATGTCCTTAGAACAATCCTTATATCTCGTCTGGACGACCCGCCGACTTAAGTTTGGCATAAATACCTGTTTCGTGTTCAGAATGATCAAGGCTTTTTCTACAGTCGTTTTGTAAAAGTTCTTCAAGTTTTTGTGTTGAAAAATAATGTTTAATTCACAACAAAACATCCTTGAATATTTTTCTTATGAATTCATTTGAACCCTAAAAAGTTTAGTATCTTTTCATACATCTTGTGGAGAGGATCTCTATGGCTGACTTGTGATACCTGCAGAGACTCACTATTGAAGACGAAGGCTAAGCGTGATGGAGATAAGCGTGATGGAGGACTGTGATCTTATGATTCTTGCGAGAATTATAGTTATTCATTAGATATTTACAAAGATGATCTCTTTATGCTTATGGAAGATATCAAGTAGTTTGGAAGTCGACTATCTTGTGGTTTTCTAAGTGAATAAAGTTTTTTACTCGAAAGGGTTTATTCCTGAAACTTGGCCTGAGTTGAATGCTTTGTTGATTGCTTATTTGATTTATATATTTTATCACAATAGATGCATGCTTAGGATAAAAAGATAAAAATCTGTTTTAAAATTGGCTTTCACATTTATAAATTGGTGTTGCAATCTATATTTGGAACCACTTTGCGATTATTATGCACATTACAAATTGGTATCAAAGCGGGTTGCACTTAGTTATTGTGTAGATCATTGTTTGTAGCTTTTTGGGTGGTTGTTTATTCATATCTCTTGTTTTTTTGTCACTCGATGGATTCTCATTTGAATATGAAATTTTTCCAAAATAATTGATATTCTTGAAAAACAAATTCCCGTTTTCAAAATGCTTTGGAACTTTTGCAAATTGTTAGAATTCAAAGAGATATCGTTCGTGAGAAGTTTGACGCCTTGGACCATGACTTTAGAATTTTAAAAGTGTCCAATAATGAGAGTGATGATAGAATCCATTTTTTAGAAAAAGAATTACAATACTTTAAAAATTCTAGGGTGTGTGTTTGTGCCTTTGAGCATAAAGAAAAAGTTATTGATAATTTTAAGGCACGTGAGAAGACTCTTAGGGATAAGTTTGCTTTCATTGAAGGGGAGAGAGATAACCTTCTAGGAATGATTGAAAATATAAAAAAGGAGTTCCTAAAATTAGAAGAGTGAAATTATTTTCTTGAGTCTAAAATTCTAAAGTTAAAAGTTGATTTAAACGACTCGAGTAGTGTGGTTTGTAATGGTAATGGCTCATATGTTTCTAATGCCTCGAGTGTTAAATACAAGACCATTGCGTGTTTTAAAGGGTCAATCTCATCCAAGGATGATAGAAAAGGTCAACCCATAGGTAACACTCCTCGATTTTATACATGTTCACATTGTGGTAGGAAATGTCACCTTGGGCGTTTTTGTTTTGATCTTGGAAGAGGTTCTAGGAAGTTGAAGTCTAGTGTCTCGTTGGTTCCCAAAACCCCTATTTGTCATTGTACACCTATCTGGGTTAGGAAATCATATTTGGAGGAGCTAGATGTTAGAATTGTTGATTCTCACATTCTTGGAAATGATTCTTCTCTTGCCATATCATATGGATGAATGCTTGCATGATTTTGTTTGTCAAACGCTAGTTTTGCTTCTTGATATAAATTTTAGAGTGTTATGGCATGTTTATCTTTAGTATTATATTTTTCTTTATTGATATTATTTAAAAATACAAAAATATTTTTAGTTTAATATTTTTTGAAAAAATGCAAAACGAATTTTATTTTTTGGTCAAAAATATTTTTTTGAAAAATTCTAAAATATTTTCAATTTTTGCGTATTTTAGTTTTGCACAAATGGTGTGACATATTGGTGTGTTTGAATCCAATTTACTCCATAATTTCCATGTGGCTAGGACATTTTCTTATGACTTTATATGCTTAGATTGATATTAATCATGTTTAAGGAGTTGTTTGAAACTTTATTTGCATTATGGATTCGACTTTGTATATGCCTTCACACAGACATGCACGAGTTTATTGGATTTTGACTTCATGATGTATATTTGAGCTTGGTGAGATGTTATCCCATAAATTTTATCATCTACATGTTTATGTGACTATGGAGATTTGTGCTTATAAGAACCGTTTTTTGTGAGAGTTTTTTATTATTGAAAAAATATGAGTGTAGACGAGAAAGAGTTGCGGGAGGCAAGTGAACTCATCGTGAAAGCCACTGTTTGAAAAGAGTGAAGGAAAAATTAAGTTAATAAAATAATAAAAGTTTGCCAAAAAGGGTCCAACATAGTTTAGTTTGATATGATCATTCAAAAGAAAAGAAAATAATAGAAAATTTTGATCATTATTTATCTTTTGAGGGAGTTTAGTTGAAGATCAATGAGTTAGCACAATGCTACGTAGTTATGATTTTTTATCATGATGCTATTGATTTGTAGAATCATAAAAATAATAGGCTTGTGTGCATTGTGCTTGTTTTGTTCATTAAGTTCAAAATTATTTGTCACTTGAGGCTAAAGCTTAGTTTAATAAATTTTGGCAGTCAATTGAACTTCTTGAACATATTTGAGTTATTCATTTGATCCCACGCATTTGGACATATTCATATTATGCCAGTACATAAATCTTATGTGTTTTGTGGTATTTTATACCTATATATGTGTGTCAGGTTTTCTTTGATATATTTTGCATATATATTATATATGGTATTGTATGTTATTTTTGTAACTTTAACATTTTTTGAGAAAAAATTGAAAATTTTCAAAAATAATTGGTTGTGTTTGCCTTTGAAAGGATCATTACACATTCTTGATTTATATCTTTTTGTAATAATAACTTATCTTCTACGTGATGCTTCATATTTCATGCATATGTTTCTACTTCTTCGTCTATTTCGATAAAAACAAAAGGGGAGAGCAAATTAAAATGAGTTTGATTTATGGGGGCGAAATTTATTTATAAGTTTTACTTTGTTTCAAACTAAATGCATCATGAGGGTATATGTTTTTGTCTCATGTGTGTAGAAACTTAAAGAGAAATTAAAGACATGGATTAAGACAAAGTTTGTCAAAAGAAAAGAAGAAAAAGTTTGAACACAAAGAGACTGATGTCATTTCGTTCTAGGGTTGGGAAGGGTGTTAATATTTTTGTCGTGGGAGATTTTTTATTTCAATTTGGTGTTCAGTAATGTTTGTTTGGTTTGTACCCGAATAGCCAAATGGATATATTTGTAGAAATAATTTTTCTAGGATTGTTCATAGCATAGCTTTAGGCTAGTTTGGCATATCCTCTTACAAATCGTCATGCACAGCCAAGATGAAACGAACTCAAGCATATCCAAGCTTGAAGACTTCCTGATATCCCAATAAGTTATAAAACATTTTAGAGTTGGAATTAATTTATAGAACTAATGTTTGAGATGTTTATTTTCTCAAAAGACGAACATGAACTTTTTATTTTGAAAGAAAATATTTTTATTTTTTTAATCTCGTTCAAACGAGATGCTAATGTCATTAGAAGGTCGTTTTTACATTTTGTTCAAATGTGTTTCAATCGAGAGCTTGCAATTTCAAAATTCCTGATCTCGTTAGAAGCGAAGTTCTCTCTCGTTTGAATGACATTACTATATTGTTAGAACTATCCTTATATCACATTTGAATGAATCAGCAGCTTAAGTTTTGTATAAATAATTGTTTCATGTTCACAACGTTTAAGACTTTTGCCACATTCATTTCTGTATAACTTTTGAGAAAGTTCTTCAATTTTTTGCATTGAAATACATTGTTTAATTCACAATAAAACATCCATGAATAGTGTTCTTGTGAATTCGTTAAACCCTAGAGTGTTTAATATCTTTGAATACACCTTGTGGAGTGGATATCCATGGTTGACTTGTGATACTTGAGAGGAATCACTATTGAAGAGAAAGGCAGAGGTTGGCGGAGGACTGTGGTCTTGTGATTCTTACGAGGGTCATAGTTTTTCATTAGAGATTTATGAAGATTGCATTATGCTTATGGAAGATATCAAGTAGTTTGTAAGTCGACTATCTTATGCATTTCTAAGTGAATAAAGGTTTTTACTCGAAAGGTTTTTTTCACCCCCTAACCCCATTAGGATATAATTAACAAAATAGTTTACAAACCATAATTTTAGTTTATTTATATTTTAGTAATACATATTGAAACAACTTCAAGGTTAAAATACGAAATACTAAAAATCCAATCGTTTTAAGGAGACATAATTTCAACAGAACTCACATATCATTTAACTTAATTACAACTAGTACAGTGTATAAAACAAACTAACAAGACCCTACTTCTATTTACTCAACCTCCTAGACCTGGCAGTGGCAGCTGGAAAACCTGAAAATGTAAACATATAAAACCATGAGTTTAAAAACTCAGTGAATGTACTACAGCTATCTATAATAAAAGTATTATATTAACATCTCAACATAACAATATATACATCTATGTGCCAAATTAGGCCATATACATATCCGGAGTTAATAAACCCCGCATCTCCTGCCCGTAGGTAATAATCATATCCATAGGTTTTAAAAACCTAACATCTCCTGAATTGCATAGCTACTCAACATATCTTGGCTTTTAATGAGCCATAACATCTCAACATCTCTTGACTTTTAATAAGCCATATCATCTCGACATCTCTTGGCTTTTAATAAGCCATAACATCTTAACATCTCATGAATTTTAATAAGCTATATCATCTCAATATATAATACATACACATCATATCCCAAATCAACTCAGTAAGTACACTCACCTTCTGTTGTCAACTATGTATTCACGTTTCCCTCGGGTGGAGCTGAACTTGGTTGATTTGACCTTACACCTGTTAATCCAACTAAATAAGTATTGAAACTCAATCATAAGTATTATCTTAATATAATTATGTAACTTTAAATAAGTACACAACAATAATATGATTCTACTCAAGTCATATTCCATGAAACATATGTAAAGACGAAACAATGGTATATATATTGATAAGGTCATGAACATTCAACTCTAGAAACTACCTCGTAAGGAACTTATAACTAAACTCAAGTAAAGATAAAAGTAAACTTCTGAATATATATACACATGAAACATGTCCTCAAAATACCCTTGGGAAGGAGGAGATAAAAATATTCTTTTATGGGATATCCAGTATGGCCTAAAATTATTGTCCTCCATACTTAACCTTCCCATATTCATCAATTGCACATATACAGGTGTCCAACCTTATCAATATGAAAACATATATTAATATACTTTCCAGCTAAAGTGACGGTGTAATTTTTCAAGCTCCCTAGGGCAAGTGATGACTATTTCTTTACAACACAAGAAATCTGCCCTACAAACTCCTCAATTGTTTCTTCAACTTCCAAGAATTTTCATAATTTTTTCCAATATAAATTTACATGATTTTCAACAAACCTTCAGTACACATACTTAATAGTACAAAATTAATGTTTCATAATATTTGGACTTCATTTTCTATCTCGAAATCTTGACCAAATTCAGGGCATACCGAAATGAACTATACACACAACAATTATATACAAACTTGCAACCATCACTAAGGCCTAACCATAAGGATTTAAATTCTAATTTTCGTATATGATATGAATATATGAGTCTATTTTCACATCCAATTGGAATTTCTTAATTACAGTAAGCACACAAAGATATATGCAAGTTTGAAATTACAAAGCAATATGACCTATAATACCACTTATCTCACATATGAACAAATACATATTATCCCCAAGGAGGATGGAATTTTAATCAATACTTCACGATTTATATACCTTGAAATAAGTATAATACAATATTAACAAATAATTTTACCTTGGAAACACCTTAAGGATTTTCTTGGAATTGTTTTCCTAGATTTTCCTTGTAACCCTTTCTTCCTTAACTCCTACCTCTCTTTCCTCAAGCTAATAACACCTCAAAGTGAACCTAGGGACTTATTTTCTAAAGAAATAAGGTTAAGGGAGAGTTTTAAGTCGGCCAAGGATGCCTCCCAATTCATCCAATCAAATTAAAACATTTGGTTTAATAAAAGACAATTTACCACTTAAGGGAATTGACAGGTTTGCCCCCTGTTCGTACTTTCGGCCTAACTTCTTACTCGAACTTCCGTTTGATGCACCGTTTGTTTTGTTACAACCCTAACTCACATGTCTACAACTATTTACTTTTCACCTCAAGTAAATTGTAATGTTACAAGGGTAGAAACTAGTCTTAAACAAGAACATTTTTATCGAAAATAACTAAATCTTCTGTTTGTAAATAATTCGACATTTCATGATTTATGAAAGTAGAATTATACTAACCATAATCATTTAACATTAGATATACTAATAACACATTATTCATATAACATAGAATAAGTATGATTTAAATATAATTTATCATAATTATATATGGGTTGTCACAACCTCCCCCTTAGAAAATTTCGTCCCTGAAATTTAATACGAATGTCACTTACCAAATAAATGGGGATACTGTTTCTTCATGCTATCCCCCATTTCCCAAGTTGCTTCTTTAATTCCATGGCTCATACACATAACTTTAACTAAGGGAATAACTTTATTCCTCAATACTTTCTCCTTACGATCAAGAATTTCCACCGGTTCCTCGATGTACGACAAGTCTTCTTTCAGTTCAATAGGTTGGGTTTTCAGTTGATGAGATGGATCCGCCAAATACTTACGAAGCATCGATACGTGGAACACATCATGCAAATGAGATAACTCTGGAGGTAATGCCAATCTATATGCCAGGGTCCCAATTCTTTCCAACACTTCATATGGTCCAATGTATGTTGGACTTAGCTTCCCCTTCTTTCCAAATCTCATAACGCCTTTCCATGGTGAAATACGTAGGAATATAAAATCCCCCTTCTGAAATTCCAATGGATACTTCATCTTATCTTCATAAAATTTTATTCCTGCTTTGTGCTATCTTTATCCGTTCCCGAATCATTTTAATCTTTTCAGTTGTCATATCTATCAATTCAGGACCCAGAAGTTTCCTTTCACCTACTTCATCCCAACGCAAAGGCGTTCTACATCTCCTCCCATATAAAGCTTCATACGGAGCCATAACAATGGTGGACTGATAAGTATTATTATACGAGAATTCCATTAATGGCAAATGATCATCCCAACTTCCCTTGAAGTCAAATACACAAGCTCATAACATGTCTTCTAATATTTGAATCGTCCTGTCAGATTTCCCATCGATTTGTGGATAAAATGCAGTGCTGAACTTCAAACTTGTGCCCATGGCATTCTGTAAATGAGGCCAAAACATAGAAATGAACGTTTGATCTATATATGATACAATTGACACTGGTGGCCCATGTAAATGAATAATCTCATCAACGTACATACGTGCATATTTATCAACACTATTGGTCATCTTAACTGGAAGAAAATGAGTTGACCTTGTCAATCGATCTACAATCACCCAAATAGAATCATACCCCTTTGGAGATCGTGGTAGTCCTACAATAAAATCCATCGTTATATGTTCCCACTTCCATTCTGGAATAGGCAATGACTGCAATAATCTTGCCTGCTTTTGATGCTCCGCCTTCTCTTGCTGGCATTCTAAACATTTAGCTACAAATTCTGCAATCTCACGTTTCATATTATTCCACTAGTAATACTCTTTCAAATCTCTTTACATTTTGGTACCTCTCGGATGCATAGAGTAAATAGAACTATGTGCCTGTTCTAATATATCCTTCTTTAAGGACGGATCATTCGGTACACAAATTCTATTTTTATAACACAATGATTCATCCTTCTTAATTTCAAAGTCACTCTCTTTACCATTCAGTATTTCCCATTTCTTCTTTTCAAGGAATGGATCACTCACATGCAAATTTCGTATGCGTTCTACTAGTAAAGGTCTCACTGTAACATGTGCAAATAACACCCCCGTTTTAGATAAGTTCAACTCGACTCCCATCAGTCTTAATTCCATATTATTTCCAACCCGTGCGCATTGAATACAAGATAAGCTCCCTAATAAATTTTAACTCAGAGCATCTGCAACAACATTGGCCCTCCCGGGATGATGGTGAATGGTACAATCATAATCTTTAATTAACTCCATCCAACATCTTTGTCTCAAATTCAAGTCTCTTTGTGTAAATAAATACTTCAAACTTTGATGGTCAGTGAAAATTTCACACATCTCTCCATACAAATGATGTCTCCATAATTTCAAGGCAAAAACAATAACCGCAAGTTCTAAATCATGCGTAGGATAATTATGTTCATGCGTCTTTAAATTTCTAGATGCATAAGAAATTACCTTTCCATGTTGCATGAAAACACAACCCAGACCCTGATGTGAAGCGTCAGTATAAATCACAAAACCTTTTCCACTGGATGGAACAGTGAGAACTGGAGCTGATACTAGCCTATTTTTCAACTTTTTAAAGCTATGCTTACATTCATCACTCCACACAAATTTCACTTCATTTCCGGTCAATTTAGTCAACGGCAAGGCTATAGATGAAAACCCCTTTATGAATCTTCTATAATATCCAGCCAATCCTAGGAAACTCCTTATCTCCGTTACATTCCTTGGTCTCTCCCATTGAACAATTTCCTCTACCTTCTTAGGGTCAACATAAATTCCATCTCCCGAAACAACATGCCCCAAAAATACTACCTGATTTAACCAAAACTCACATTTGCTAAACTTCGCAAATAATTGATTATCTCGCAAAACTTGCAATACAATTCTTAGATGCTTCTCATGTTCCTCTTGGCTAGGTGAGTATATCAAAACATCATCGATAAAGGAAATCACAAATGAATCTATGAAAGGATGAAATACTCGATTCATTAAATCCATAAACACCGCAGGAGCATTTGTTAACCCAAATGGCATTACCAAAAATTCATAATGACCATAGCAAGAACGAAAAGCTGTCTTAGAAATGTCACAATCTCTTACCCTTAATTGATGATAACCCGATCTCAAATCAATTTTTTAAAACACTTTAGCACCCTGTAATTGATCAAACAAATCATTAATACGAGGCAATGGATATTTATTTCGAATAGTCACCTTGTTCAACGGTCGATAATCAATGCAGAGTCGCATGGTGCCATATTTCTTCTTCACAAATAATACTGGAGCACCCCATGGTGATACACTGGGTCTAATAAAACCTCTATCTAGCAAATCTTGCAGTTGAACCTTTAACTCCTTTAGTTCCACAGGTGCCATTTTATATGGAGAAATAAAAAGTGGAGCTGTACCAGGCACTAAATCGATAGTAAAATCTACTTCTCTGCTAGGTGGCAATCCTGGTAATTCATCTGGGAACACATCTGCAAAATTCTTAACGACTGGGATATGTTCTAATTTTTTCAATTCCCTGTTTGTATCCACAATATATGCTAAAAATCCTTGACAACCCTTATTTAACAATTTCCTCGCCTGAAGGGCTGAAATAAGACAGTTCGGAACCACATTTCTTTCCCCAGTAAATTTGAATTCTTCCTCCCCCGGCATATTAAATGTAACCTCCTTACGAAAATAGTCAATTGATGCATGGTAGGAAGATAACCAGTCCATACCCAAGATAATATCAAAATCTTGAATATCTAGTGGAATTAAATCAATGGTCAGCTCCCTCTCCCCCACATACAATACATAATGTTTATACACACGCTCCACTAACATCACATCCCCCATAGGTGTAGAAATATTTAAACCATTATCTAGATAAGAACATGGTCTACCCAAATGCATGGTAAATGACAGTGATACAAATGAATGAGTAGAACCAGGATCAATAAGCACGTAAGCATGTTTGTTCATGACAGAAAATGTACATGTCACCACCTCTGGAGTAGCCTGAGCATCCTGTAAAGTCATAGAAAATATCCTTCCCGGAGCCCTGGATCCACTAGCCTGTCCTCTACCTCCTCCTCTCCCTATGCCTCCAGGTGATGAGCCTCGACTAGTAGTAGCTGATTGAATCCCTCCCAGTACCATAGGACAATTATTTTTGGTATGACCAATTTGATGACATTGATAACACTCTACCCCCTTTAACTTGGGACAATCTGGACTGATATGGCCCTCAGCTTTGCAAAAATAGCATGTAACAGGCTTGGACTGCCTATTGTCATTCTCCTGCTGTCTATTCTATTGGCCCATCGATCTTGCACCCCTAAAACTACTTGGTGTCCTATTCTGAACATAATTTTCAGTCCCTCTACCGCGTTGAAATCTTTGACTCCCTTGTTTTGAGTATTCTACATTTCCTTCCTTTTGCTAATATGGATCAAACCTACTCCTCTTTCCCCTTTGTTCCCTATTCCTTATTGCATCGTTAACATCTCCTTTAACCATCATTGCTTTGTTAACTAAAGAAGCATAATCTACCATTTCAAGTGCAGTGAGTCTAGACTTGATAACTAAATTCAACCCATCCTGAAATCTGGTGCATTTGTCCTCCTCATTGTGTAAGAAACGTAATGAAAATCGAGAAAAAGATATAAATTTAGTTTCATACTCCCTGACCGACATATTCCCCTGAGTCAATGATAAAAATTCTCTCTCTTTTTTCTTCCGATACATGCGAGGAAAATACTTTTCATATAAGGCTTTAATAAAGTAATCCCAAGTAATTACCTCACCTCCCTCCGAAGTAAGAAATAAATGTTTGGAAGACTCCCACCAATATTTAGCTTCGCCCTTTAACATGAAAGTAGACAAAATTACCTTATGCACACCAGGTACATTCATCACCCCGAAGATAGTTTATGTCTCTCTAACCCAAGCCTCAACTTCTAAAGGATCTACAGAACCTGAGAATGCTGGGAGGTTCAATTTGACAAACTTCTCGTATAGAGTATTCTTCTCCTCTCGTTGTATTTCCCTTTCTCTTCTGGCCAAAGTCTTCTCCTCCAAGTACTTGGCTTGTTGTTGTGCTATTTGCGTCATAAACATGTTTTGTTGTTCTGCCATTAAAGTCATGGCACGAGCCATTTTTTACATATCTGTAAGTTGTTCAGGAGCCCCCTCTACATTATTTGGATTTTGTTGGTTTATTGTATTTAAAGACTCCTCATCCACCCTCTCATGAACATTTTCTCCTTCCATAGCTTACTATCTGTCATAAACCACAATTATAGAAACAAGAATACAACATTTATTTCTAACATAATGGTTAGTATTTATCATAAATTAATATTAATGACCCATGTAACGCTATTTTTGCCACTGCCATATCTAGACTCTTTAACCCCAGAATATAAAAAACTAAAGCTCTAATACCAAGTTGTCACCCCCTAACCCCATTAGGATATAATTAACAAAATGGTTTACAAACCACAATTTTAGTTTATTTATTATTTTAGTAATACATGTTGAAACAACTTCAAGGTTAAAATGCGGAATACTAAAAATCCAATCGTTTTAAGGAGACACAATTTCAACTGAACTCACATATCATTTAACTAAATTACAACTAGTACAGTGTATAAAACAAACTAATAAGACCCTACTTCTATTTACTCAACCTCCTAGACCTGGCAGTGGCAGTTGAAAAACCTGAAAATGTAAACATATAAAACCATGAGTTTAAAAACTCAGTGAATGTACTACAGCTATCTATAGTAAAAGTACTATATTAACATCTCAACATAACAATATATACATCTTTGTGTGAAATTAGGCCATATACATATCCGTAGTTAATAAACCCCGCATCTCCTGCCCGTAGGCAATAATCATATCCATGGGTTTTAAAAACCTAACATCTCCTAAATTGCATAGCAACTCTACATATCTTGGCTTTTAATGAGCCATAACATCTCAACATCTCTTGGCTTTTAATAAGCCATATCATCTCAACATCTCTTGGATTTTAATAAGCCATAACATCTTAACATCTCATGAATTTTAATAAGCCATATCATCTCAATATATAATACATACACATTATAATCCAAATCAACTCAGTAAGTACACTCACCTTGTGTTGTCAACTATGTATTCACCTTTCCCTCCGGTGGAGATGAACTTGGTTGATTTGACCTTACACCTGTTAATACAACTAAATCAGTATTGAAACTCAATCATAAGTATTATCTTAATATAATTATGTAACATTAAATAAGTACACAACCACAATATAATTCTACTCAAGTCATATTCCATGAAACATATGTAAGGACGAAACGACGGTATATATGTTGATAAGGTCATGAACATTCAACTCTAGAAACTACCTCGTAAGGAACTTATAACTAAACTCAATTAAAGATAAAAGTATACTTCTAAATATATATATACATGAAACATGTACTCAAAATACCCTTCGGAAGGAGGAGATAAAAATATTATTTCATGGGATATCCAGTATGGCCTGAAATTATTGTCCTCCATATTTAACCTTCCCATATTCATCAATTGCGCACATACAGGTGTCCAAACTTATCAATATGAAAATATATATGAATATAATTTCCATCACAAGTGGTGGTGTAATTTTTCAAGCTCCCTAGGGCAAGTTATGACTATTTCTTTACAACACAAGAAATCTTCCCTACAAACTCCTCTATTGTTTCTTCAACTTCCAAGATTTTTCATAATTTTTCTCCAGCATAACTTTACATGATTTTCAACAAACCTTCAGTACACATACAGAATAGTATATAATTAAAGTTTCATAATATTTGGACTTCATTTGCTATCTCAAAATCTTGACCAAATTCAGGGCATACCGAAATGAAATATACAAACAACAACTATATACCAACTTGAAACCATCACTAAGGCCTAACCATAAGGAGTTAAATTCTAATTTTCGGATATGATATGAATATATGAGTCTATTTTCATATCCAATTGTAATTTCTTAATTCCAATAAGCACACAAAGAGATATGCAAGTTTGAATACAAAGGGTTCCAATACAAAGCAATATGGCCTATAATACCACTTATCTCAGATATGAACCATTACATATTATCCCCAAGGAGGATGGAATTTTAATCAAAACTTCACGATTTATATACCTTGAAATAATTATAATACAATATTAACAAATAATTTTACCTTGGAAACACCTTAAGGATTTTCTTGGAATTGTTTTCCTAGATTTTCCTTGTAACCCTTTCTTCCTTAACTTCTACCTCTCTTTCCTATAGCTAATAACACCTCAAACTGAACCTAGGGACTTATTTTCTGAAGAAATAAGGTTAAGGGAGAGTTTTAAGTCGGCCAAGGATGCCTCCTAATCCATCCAATCAAATTAAAACATTTGGTTTAATAAAAGATAATTTACCCCTTAAAGGAATTGGCAGGTTTGCCCCTTGTTCGTAATTTTAGCCTAACTTCTTACTGGTACATCCGTTTGATGCAATGTTTGTTGTGGCACAACCCTAACTCACATGTCTACAACTATGTAGTTTTCACCTCAAATCAATTTTAAGGTTACAAGGGTCAAAACGAGTCTTAAACATTAACATTTCTTTCGAAAATAACCAAATCTTGTGTTTGTAAATAATTCGACATTTCATGATTTATGAAAGTATAATTATACTAACCATAATCACTTAACATTAGATATAATAATAAAACATTATTCATATCATATAGGATAAGTATGATTTAATTATAATTTATCATAATTATATACGGGTTGTCAAAGTTTTTTTCTTGAAACTTGCCTGATTTGAATGCTTTGTTGATTTCTTGTTTATTTTATCTATTTTATGACTATAAATGCATGATTAGGATAAAAAGATAAAATATATTTTAAAAGTGGCTTCCGCATTTATAAATTGATGTTGCAATCTTTATTTTGAACCGCCTTGCGACTATTTTTCACTTTACAAATTGGTATCAAGCTTTTTGCCTTTTTTGCACATTTACAAAATGCTTGGGCATATATACTTTAGGGATTTAGGGAGTGTATCAAAGAAAGAGAGAGTTGAAGGATTTCCTATACTAGGAAAATCCGATAGTTATGTTTATTGTACTTGTTAAAAGGGAAAACAAATGAACAATTACCCCAGAATAGTTACCAATATAACTACCTTTAGTCTTCTAGATTTATTTTAGAATGAATTTATGGTTCCTTCGAAAACCAAATGCCTAGGAGGAAAAAAGATATTCCTGTTTGATGGTTGATGATTACTCTAGGTTTATGTTTGTTGATTTCATGTGAGATAAGAGTGATCCTTTTGAAATAATAGTGTCCATTTGCAAAAAGATTAAAAATAAGAAATCACTTATAATTGATATAGTGTGGATTGATTATGGAATCGAAGTTAAGAAGGTGGGGAAGTATTCTGATGAGATCGGTATAGCTCATGAGTTTTCAATCATCGCAACCCTACAACAAAATGAGGTTGTTGAATGTAAAAATAAGACATTGTAAGAAATGGAAAGATGTACGATTTAGGGTAAGAAGTTTACAAATAAGTTTTGGTCCAAAGCATTACAAATGCCATATCATACTTCAAATTGTGTATTTTTTAAACCTTTAATGAAGAAAACTCCTTATGAGTTATGGAAGGGCATAAAACCTTCGATCAGGTATTTCAAAGTATTTGGTAGTAAGCGTTACATCTTGAAGGATATAGAGTATGTGACAAATTTTTATTCAAGGAATGAGGATGGAATTTTCCTAAGCTATTCTCAAAATAGTTAGGCTTATCGAGTTTATAACTTGGAAAGTAAGAAAGTCATGGGAAGTTTTAATGTTGTCATAGATGATAATTCGTCTAAGGTTGTGACTCTTGATTAATATGTGGGTTGTGAGGTTTTGGGTTTGTAAGGTGTTACGTCTACAAATGCGAAAGTAGGTGAGTCAAGTGCATCTAGGAGATACACCAAGGGAACTTCATCCCAATATATGTCTCGAGATGAAAGAGAGAGAGAGAAGTGCGTACGTGGGTTCAACACACTCCATCCAAGATTATTAGAAATTTAGAGAGTGGGATGAAAACACATAACCAATTGATTAATGAGCTCAATGTCCAATGTTCTACTTCCAAGATTGAGCAAAAGAATTTTAAAGAGGCTTTATTTAATGAACTTTGGATAGGTGCAATGCTAGATGAGCTAATTTAATTCGAGAGATTGAAAGTTTTGGAGTTAGCTCCTCATCTTTTATAGGAAAATGTCATTGGCACTAAATGGGTGTTTAAAAACAATGTTGATGAGAATGGAGTAATCGTTAGAAAATTGACATGCCTTGTTTCTCAAGGAAAAACTTAAATCGAGGGTGTTGATTTTGAGAAAACCTTTGCCCTTGTAGCTAGATAGAAGAGTGTTCGTCTTTGGCATGCCATTACATGTTTCATGAAACTTAAACTTCATAAAATTGATGTCAAAAGTGAAGTTTTAAATGGTGTTTTTAATGAAAATATTTTATTGAACAACTATAAGGCTTTGAAAATACCAAATTTCCAAATTATGTTTTTAAACTTCACAAGGTGGTTTATGGTCTCAAATAAGCTCTGAGATCTTAGTATTAGATATTTGTCCCCATATTTGTTAAAAAGTGAATTTAAGTGTGGTAGTGCTGATAAAACATTGTTTGTGAAACAAACCAAGGATCATATCCTTGTGTCTCAAATCTATGTGGTTGACATTGTGTTTGGATTGACAATTGAAAAATATGCCTTAATTTTTTTAGAAGAGATAAAACCGAGTTTGAGATGAGCATGATTATTAGGGAACTTTCTTTCTTTCTTGGTATAAAAGTGAAACAAGTTAATAATGGGTTATTCATATCTCAAATTACATATACCAAGGAGTTAATAAAATTTTTAGAATGTATTTAGCGAAACATGCAAAAATTCCAATGGGTTTAGACTCTGGGCTAACCAAGGATGAGGGAGGTAAAAATTTTGAGGAGAAATTGTATAGGATATGATTGGGAGCTTATTGAACCTAACGGCTAGTATACCCATTATTTCTTATACCATTGGGTTTCGTGCACACTGTGAATTCAAAACCAAGGTATCATATCTCCAATCCCTTAAAAGGGTCATTAGGTATGTGAGTGGGACTCAAAAAGTTAGGTTATGATATCCTTTTGATACAAATGATTCTTTGTATGATTAATCCAACAAGGATTGAAGGGTGCTTTCGTTTATCGGAAGAGTACCTCCGGTGGGTATTTTCCATTCGGGAACGTCGTTGGTTTGCTTGGTTATCAAAGAAAATAGGATTCCATTTCCTTATCCACGGACGATGCCGCATATATTTTCCATGGGGAGTTATTGCACATAGCTCTTATGGAGGAAATAAATTCTTTATGATTATTGGTTTAATCAAGGGATAATGATACTCTATTATTACAATAAGAGTGAATTTGAAATTTTCAAATAATCTCGTAAGATATATAGGACCATTTCATTAGAGACTTAGTTGAATAAAAATATCATATCCATGAACTATGTTCCTCCCGAAAAATCAATTTTCATATATCTTCACAAAAACCTTTAGACTTATCTAGATTTTTGATACCTTAGAGGTTGTTTAGGGTTAGGTGATATGGAGTCATTCATTCTTTGTGAGTGGAAAGATGCATTTTGAATTTCATATTTTCACATTTTTTTCTCATATTTTGAAAATTGCAAAAAATATTTTTGATTTTTCATACAAACGTATGTATCAAATCTAAAATGTTGAATATCACGATGTGATATTTTACTTGTGAGATATGTTAAGAATCTAGATTCCAGAACCTATTTGGTTGAATTTTAATCTTTTTCATCGTTATTGTCCAAACATTGAATTTTAAGTATAAGTTTTGAATAATTGTGCGCTTTTCTTTCACATACACCGCACGAATGCACAATTGATTGGTTGAATTGTCATTTATATAGCCAATTTAAAAGCTTAACTAAAAAATGCCTTGCATTAGTTTCAAAAAAAGTATGCCAAAAGGTCTATATGGTTGGAGTTGAATGAGGGACTATTTTAAAAGTGTTGACAAGGGGCTGTCATTAGTGTGATGACGTCGAATTTTAATTTTGGTATCATTGGGGAGGTGTCAACTAGGTGTGTAAAAAAGTCAATCAATGACAAAAGGCAATGCCGTTGGAAAAAATCCACAAGCCTAGAGCTTAAAAGGGATTAAAAAACGAGATAGGGCCTGAGAATTTAAAAATATGAAATTATTTTTTTATATTTGCATATAAAGTAAATTCAAAGCAAAGCCTAATGAGGGAGTTTTTTATTGACGGAGTTTCACTTTTAAGGATAAAACTCATGATTGTATTATTTTTTGCAATTACATTTTTTTTAAATGTGTTAATTAATGCAATTTTGATTCCTTGATGTTCTGTTATTCTTATTATATTCACAATTAAGCCTAATTCTCATTACCTGAGTTATATTTCAAATGGGATT